>CM051028.1:82138580-82781080 GCA_027627225.1 Congeria kusceri
TACGGTACGTGCCGTACTGTGCAGTATTGTGCTGCCATCGTGTACAGAGCGATAAATCATTGTGCTGTGCTATGCTAGACGGAGTACGGTACGATACTGAAACTGCACTACAATATTCTTACACAGTACTGTTTGTGACCGTACATTCGGTACCTGCACTGCAATATGCTATACACAGTACTGTTTGTGACCGTACATTCGGTACCTGCACTACAATATTCTTACACAGTACTGTTTGTGACCGTACATTCGGTACCTGCACTACAATATTCTTACACAGTACTGTTTGTGACCGTACATTCGGTACCTGCACTACAATATTCTTACACAGTACTGTTTGTGACCGTACATTCGGTACCTGCACTGCAATATGCTATACAGTGTTTGACCGTAAGTTATTCTACAACAATGTACTGTCATAATTTATGTACGTTACTGAACTGCAATCTACTGTCACAGTACTGCGTTTGACCGTACGTTACTGCACTGCAATGTACTGTACTCTGTGTGGCAGTACGTTACTGTAATTTAATCTACCTTTCTGTGTTTTATCGCACTTTACTGCACTGCAATGTACTGTACACTGTTTGGCAGTACGTTACTACAATTTAATCTACATTTCTGTGTTTGACCGTACTTCACTGCACTGCAGTCTAGTGAACTATGTGTGACTGTACGTCACTGCACTGCAATCTACTGTACTCTGTTTGGCCGTACGTTACTGCATTGCAATCTATAGTACATTGTGTGACCGTGAGTTACTGAAATTCATTCTGCAAATGTACTGTACTCTGATTGACCGTACGTTACTGCATTGCAATCTATGCTGTACTTCGTTTGACATAAACTCCTCATAGAGATATGTCCTGTGGGGGTATTGAGGTAATAAATGTTAACATTGACAGTAAATAAACTAATGATGTTACTATTGCCAGAAACTAAAAACCGCCGCATATCTGCAATGGGTTTATAAATATCATTATTATTATACCTAAACCTACATCTTTGAATCGTCGGTTTTCTCTTGTTATTTTTCTACAAGCAATCAAAGGGAAGTAACGCCTCGACCTTGTTTCCCTCTTCGTGGTCCATACAGTTATTTTACCATGCATTTTGTATGGCTACGCAATGGTCTCAAATATCAGATAAGATCTACCCTTAAATTCCACGATATCTAAAGTCATATTTTTTTATTAATTATTTTTATTTAAATAGCTGTAGTTGTTTCATTTGGAAATAAAGGTTATTTATATCAAATAATATTGTGTCTGCTTAGCAGACGAACCGCCACCCTTCAGTCATATAATATACAGTAAAATATTATGCGTGTTTACGAAACTTGAAACACAAATAAAAAATAACAATTTTTTTTTTTTTTAAAGAGTAAAAGGGCATTTTATTCACGTGACAAACATGACGATGTAAAATGTCTTTTATATTTACCGACATGATATATCTATCAAAATTATTAGTATACATTTAAAGTTCATTCTTCTGATTAAACATGAGGCGTGTCGTGGGAAACTCGGGCTTAATGCATGTGCGTAAAGTGTTGTCCCGGATTAGCCTGTGCAGTCCGCATAGGCTAATGCAGAACGACACTTTCTGCCTTTATCGTTTATTCTGTCTCAAGGAAGTCACATCTAAACATAAATCCTACGTAAGCTGAAATTGTGTCCCGGATTAGTCTGCACATGCATCAACATAAGTCATTTCCTATAAATTGTTCGCTTAAAAAAGAAGAACACTTATTTTAAATATGTTTATTAATGACGTATTATATGTCACTGTTCAGTATGTCTTAAAACACAGAATACAGAACCAAAATGGAGACATAAAGTCTTAAAACACAAAATACAGAACCAAAATGGAGACAAGGGAGACAACTGCAATAATGTTGTGTACAGTAGGGCGTGTATTTCTCGAGAATGCTTTTTACCAGCACGATACATAACCCTACTGAACAATAAAATGGCCGAGGTAGGAACGGACGTGGAAAAACTTTCCAATGGAAATGATTATCAAATGGAACCATGCGTCATTGATATCGGTGACCAAATATGCAGGTGGAAAACTCTTTCCCAACAATTGGTGATGAACGACAAACATGTTGCAAAATACCTTCTCGATGTGTAAGAATTTGTCATTTTCTCGTCAATTTTCAAACAACAATGTCAACAAGCCAACGAATATGTTACATCTAATGATGAATCATGATATATCTATGATTTAAATTTTAATTCAGATGATTACATTTCATATTCATACTTAACTAGTGTAAATTTATGACAGGGAATTCATGTGACTCTCATTTTGACTCTTGGATTTTTAGAAATATAATTTTTGACTCTTCAATTTTACCCTCTAAGAGTCAAAATAATAATAAACAAAGAACAAGAAAAATCACAAAATCTGACTGACTCTCAGTAATATGAGCCTCCTAGTCAGTTTTGACTCTTGACTTTTCGAGTCTAGTGAGAGCCCTGTATGACATCTATTAAATTTTGCTTGACACAATGAAGTCTTTTTCACAACGCTTTTCACTGTTATGGTATTTTCTGTTTCAAGGAAGTCTCTTCTAAACATAAATTCACTGTAGGCGAAACAGAAAATACCATAACAGTGGAAAGTGTCGTCCCGGATTAGCCTGTACGGATTGTGATCCCGGACAATACTTAACACACATGCATTAAGCCTCGTTTTCCCGCGACATGCCTCAAATATTTTACATGCCATCATAGATTCTGAAAATTCAGAGATTACTGTACCTGTAACATTTTTGGTCATGCAAATCATTTACAAGTTAACTATTAAAAGCAACAATTGAAAACTATTGTGCAACATACCCCTTGCATGTACATGTAAATAATTATGTTATTTTTTTTATTTTTTTTTACCTTATGTGCTGACTTTCACATTAAACAATGTCAACAAATTAACAAAATTAATAAGTATTATCACACCTTATTACCGTTCTTTCATATGCATGTATTTAGTTCTAAAGCTAATTATTTTCATGTTAAAAAATAAACAACTAATGAATTAATTTCTATAAAGAGTAGTGTGTGTCTGAATCTATCTTTAGATCAACTTTTTGAAGAAAAGGCAAGATATTCTACTCGCCCCGACATCGACGTTGGCATTGGCGTCCGGGCTGAACATCCTTACATTGTCTAAGAAATGGCTAAAGGGATTTCATTCAAACTTAAAACACTTATTCCCTATATTAAAATGAACCCATTGACCAATTTTGATAACTCTAGTTTGAAATGTGTCAATATTCAGGGCCTTTTTGCACTTAGAAATTTTACATTTGCCGCTGGTTAAGTGAAAGTGTTAAATTTTGTCTCACTAACCTAAGAGTGAATTTTCATACATAGATACCCTAAAGCAATACTCAACGTGGGATTGCATTTTGGGTGGGCTGGTTGGTGTCAAGGTCACTGTTACTAAAAAAAGAAAAAAAACATGTTTCTGCTCAATAACTTAAGAACAAATTGAAATATTTTAATTAAACTCAATTTATAGATACTGTATGGTGAGACATTGCATGAGATTGCATATGGGGTGGGTGGGTGGGGCCAAAGTCACTGTTTTAAAAATTTGAAAAATGCTTTCTACTCAGTAACTAGAGATCAAAATTAACTTTGATTACTTGGCACCTAATGTCCAAACAGGTGGGTGTTGTTGTTGTGTTTTTTTTAATGCCAGTAACTCTGACAAGCACAAGAAAAGTTGAGCATGCTGGCCTCGGACAGCTCTTGATTAGTATGCACTTCATTAAGTTCTAAAGCATTAAATAGTATCTTGTCTGTTTATTTTATTGCAGCTACGAACAACATGTCAATAAATCAGCGAAAATCACCCCAAATGAAACAAGTCAGAGTGATGAAGCAGCAACCAGTACACCAACTGATGAAATGCTGAGTCCAAAACAAGAAGCGGATAATGCGCATGATACAGGGCCGCATGAAAGCAAAGCCAAAGAAGAATTAAACACTGAGGAAGTGCATGTTAAAGTAGAAAAACCAGAATATAACACTGACGATGAGCTGACTAGTGACTATACAGAAGAAGTAGAGGAAATTCTGAAAGCACAGAATAGTAAAAAACGAAAATTGAAGACTGTTAAAAGAGATAAAGCTGTTGCAAAGAAACGTAAAGTGAATATGAAAGGCCTTCAGCCTATTAAATTGAAACTTAAGCAAGAGGCTGGTAGGAAACGTAAAGCTGAAGCAAAAAAGAAAAGAGTCGAAAAAGCTAAAACAACTGCTGAGAAAACCACAGATAAAAAGAAATCACCAAAGAAGGAGGCAGAACCGAAACCATGGATAAAAATCAGTTTAGATCAACATGCAGACAAATTTACTGTTGAAAAAATCAGTTCCATTGAACGACAGCATAGAAAAAGTTCTGTGTTTGAGTATTTGTATTCTTGTTTGATTTGTTATAATTTTAAGGCTGAAAATCGTGATATATTTGAAATACATGTCGAGAAGCATATGAACAATGTTTTAAAATGCCCGACTTGTAACTATGAAGCATATTCTGAGTTTGACTTAACGAGACATAAGAAACTTTGTAACCCAGATGTTAGTAAAATGTTCATCTGTGACATGTGTGGGGAGATTTTCAACAAAAGAGACGCCTATCGGTGTCATCTGGGCAAAGTTCATGGGATGCATCATTGGAAATGTCGCTACTGTGAGGAACGGTTTCCAACTCGGTTTAACTACCAGTCGCACATGAAAAAGGAACACCCTGACCAAATGAACTACTGTCTGAAATGTAATCAGTATTTCCCTAACCTCTCTAAGGACGAGTATAATGACCATATTTATACATGTAAGGGAGAGTTCCAGTGCCCGGAATGCGGGAAAATGTTTCTCGGGAAGATGGTGCTAGCCACACACGTGCGGTACATTCATAAAAACATTCGCAGCCATCAGTGCCACATATGTCCGTACTCTGCAAAGAGTGCAAGTATGCTCCGGCTGCATATCCAGGCACATGAAGGTAAATTGGAAGTTTTCATTTTCATTATAGGAATGAGGTGTACTCAAAAATACTGTCTGAAATTGCTTTAAATTGCTGGATATGTTTGGAAAACTAAGAGTTTTGGAGGTAGAGTAGTTTCCGCTCCAGAAGTGAAATCACACTGCTTCGTAACTTTAATAAAACTATAATTATGTCGTATTTTAGGCATTCACCCATACAGCTGTGACCAGTGTACATTCACATGCGTGCAGAGATACCAGTTGAAGTCGCACATGAGAACCCACACCAAGGAGAAACCCTACAAGTGTACCCTGTGTAGCTACGCTGCAGCCTGGAACGTGCAGCTGAAGGAGCACATGAAGGCCCATAGCATGACCACCGCGGTGTCGTGTCGGCAGTGCGGCGTCGTGGTGAAGAATCTGCACACGCTGTCCATACACGAGAAGAAGGAGCACGCCAGCACCTGGCAGTACAACCAGCCCCACCCCAGCTCTACTGCACCACCACAGCAACATGTCATGGGACAGTAATGTGACTGGGGCAAGAAACCTGTTTTATTAAATTCTTTTCGTTCACACTGTATCTCTGCTTTTTGTTTCATTTCATTTTGACCTTCTAAGCTTAACCAAAATGAATAATCTTTTCCATAAAATGCTTAGGTAAAAACTATGTTATCTATAACAGAAGCCAACATCGCCAATATTTAGTAGCTACTATAATTTCTGATATATTATTTTAAATTGGAAATTAGGCACATATAATACCATTTCTTTCAAAATGACAGGCATTTTGTCAAAAATCTAAATGAGGCGCGTCGTGAGAAAACCGGTCTTAATGCATGTGCAGACTGGTTTTTTCACGACGCGCCACAAATTTTTTGGTTTTATTTCTTAGTGCCAACTTATAAAAGCAGTTCACTGTGTTAACCTTTAAAATGTTTATGTAGAACAGCATTGGTACAATTTCGATGTACATTAATTGCTTTTTGTTTATTTAAACTGCTTCTTTAAGATTATATTGCATTTTGATGGATTTTACATCATAAAAAATTGAAATGGTTGTTTTGAAATAAACAAACGACTAGTTCTCTCGATCTTAAAATTAAAACTAGCAGAAATGTTGTATTCAAAATATCCGCAAAGCAGAAAATATTTTTTGTGAATATCTTGATATTACTTCAAATATAAAATTTGGCAAATACTTCACCCATTACATGATGTGCATTTTTCCTCCTAAGAGCTGCTTTCAACCTTTTGAATGCTAGATTATGTGTTCAAAAATTGCTTATATTTACTTTAAAGGGACTTGTTCACAGATTTTCGTATTTTTTAAGTATGCCATTAAATGTAGTAACTTGACAGATTTAAGCATCGGAACTAAAAAGCTCAAGTATAATAACAAGAAAAGTATTTAGAGAAAAAAAATGAAAAGAAAAAAAGGTCCCACTGTGGTTCAAACCCAAGACCTCTGGATTAAAAGGCTATCGCCCTAACCACTCGGCCATTCCGACTTCTATATCTTCCCTGCATTATTTACTTTATGGAAGTGTTCCACGTGATGTCACCAGTTTCAATGAAAACAACAGAAACACTCCAAATTATTATATCGTTAAGCGTTACAAACGCTTAATAATTTTATCAATTTCAACAATGATTACTCAAACAAAACTGTTTTTACAGTATATTTCTAGGTCCGTCGTGTTATTTTGCTCCCTTGTGTACACTGTTGTTTGATTTTTGGAATCGGTGACAGAAAGTTGAAAAATTTTGGCGAAATGAAAGTCGCTTTGATATTAAGACAGAGTGAAGTCTTTACAAAGCAGGCCACTGCTTCGACCGAGTCGCCCTCTAGCGTGACCCTTGTTATGTAATGTGTGTCATTTAATGCAAATCATCTAGTGCGTTAAACTCTTCAGTGCAAAGTATTTGGTTAATACAGTTTTTGTTAGATTAAAAGTTCTTACATATACAGTGTAAATGTACGGTAAATGTAAATGTAACACCATTACATTTTACCGTATATATATTGTATACGGTGTTACATTATATACCTGTAATTATTTTTGCCATTTTTGTTTACTCACTACAAAAGCTCAGTTGAAGTTGTGTTGACAAGTTTGCGAGAGAGAAAAATGTTTGCATAAGAGCAAGAAATAAATTCATCATATAATTTATGAGACATTATGGGGATCTGAAATGTAATGTGTAGTCAACATTTATTGGGAGGTGTTGGTATATACAGTGTCAAAACAGCTTCAAAGATATTAGTGAAACAAACAAAACTATAATTAAATGCATTGTATTTGGATGTGAATGTGTTTTTTTATTTTATTTCTGGTATATTAAAAGCTGCTGCAAATGTATTTAATAAACTTGTCTACCTGTAGCTATTGCTTTCCAGTTTGCATTGTTCGTTTTGTTCTTTTGGCATGTTTTAACCTCGAACTTTATGCCTCCAAAAAGCAATATGAAGTACATTTTGTAACTAAAGGAGGTGTGTGTATGAGTACATTGTTTTAACCATGTTTATGTGCATTTATATCTTATCAAAATGCTGTAACTCATTAAACTTTCCATAGTTAGTGTACTTATTTTGTTGTTGATGTTTTTAAATATAAAGTATTTGTTTTGTGTGTCGCTTTAGAAAAGATTTATTTGCATTTTAAAAGTATCAATCAGAGAGGGCTCAGTATTCTACTAGCATGGATTTGTTTTTCCCATTGTCCATTTTGATATGTTCATTTTTATAATTCATTTATATACATTGTACATATTTATGCATTGTGTGAACATAATGACATTCCATTGTTAAACAGACAGAGCAATAATTATTGTAGCTGTTAGTTAATATCAGTTCATTTTGTATAAACAATGAAACTTGTAGATGATCATTAAGCTGAACTAACTAGAATTATCAGTAGGTTTTAGGATTTTACAGAAGTGCAATTATGTGATATAAAATTTTGACAGTAACTTACAACAATAGTGTATGTCCATTATTTCTGTGTACAAATGTTTATACTTTTGAGACTTTACAATTATTTTGATCAGATGCTATACCTTGTTTGCCGTGTAATACAGCTATTACGAACATTTTTATCGTACGCATGTGTAAGGCCATTACATTTTTATCTTTCATATGTGTAAGATAACATTTTGAGTGGCTACATATTCTTTGACTGACCAATCGCATGACGTTATTTTCGTGAAATGACGTCGACAACGTGAAATGACGTCTCGTCATTTCTTAACTTTGAGGATTTACCAACTTATTTTGGTAACATTAGAAGGGTTTTATTTCGTTTAAAAGCATGTGATAAAAAAGATCGGACACTCATCATTTAATACCATATTTATTAAACTCGTCCTGGAAATTACGGAAAAGCTCGCCAAAGGCTCGCTTACTAACTAAATTCCTGAACTTGTTTAATAAATTATGGTATAAAATGACAACTCGTGTCAGATCCTATATATCTGAATACAAACATATTTCTGGCTTCAAAAACAACAACAACAACAACAAAACCATAACTACACTGTACCAACAAAACCATTGAAATATAATCACTGTTATTTACATGTGGTTTTTTTATTTCGGCTGAAAATGCTATGTTATTTTGATGGACAATATGCTAAGCATGTGTGCATGAAAAGTCAGTGTAGGTTATTTACATAAATAAATAGTTAAGAACAGTTTATGGTCTTCGTTTTATTTTTATACATATTCATATCATTTTCATTTGCAAACATAACTTCTTTACATATCGCAGTGTTTATACTAAAGTTTGCTTTCAATTACCTTACTTTGTATTTGGACTTGCCTCCACAAACGAGAGGATGAGCAACTTATTTGACATTATTTTTCGACACAACTTGAATAAAACCTTTGAAAACTAACACACTGGGAATCATTGACCACAGCATTAATGTTTTGTAGGCATGCATGTGACATGCAATACATTACCTGTTTACAAAAATTCTGTATACATAACAACCTTGTTCCACATATTGTCTTATTATGGAAAGATCTAGGATCAAAAAAGATACATGGTGATGCAAAAAAAAGGAGCAGTGTGGAAAATGGGACCAGTCTGATGTCATTTTCTAATAATGCTTCTAATTAAGGTTTTTAAACATGGTCTATTTGTCATTTAATATTTGCAGAAAATATACTTAATTATATGAAATTCAACATTTCTGGGTTGACCAGCCCCGGTGGGCAGCAGGTGGATCCAAAAAGGAGCAGGGTGCAGCACCCTGCTATATCACTCTCGATCTTTCGCTACTTGCATTCTAAATACAGCCTCTTGCCATTGGTCTTCTAAGAACAAAAGACAAAATGTTTGAAATGCCTGAAAATATCCCATTACAACCCACATTCTGGTGGCATTTTAATGTGTTCTTAACAACTTTCACCCGGTTGAAATTCTTGTGAAAATATGGTTCCTGACGCTGTTCAAATAACCATTTTAAGCCAATAGCAACACTGAACACACAACTGCTGTAATATCAATGGTTTCTTTTCTGTGTTTAAGCAAAGAATTGCTGACACTTTTGTCGAAGGTGTAGACGGACGCATAAATGGCTATTCAAGGGCATTATTTTATAGAAATATCTTTTGTTTTGAACTTCAATTTTACCTTAAATGGGTTAACATCAAGAAGGGAAGGTGGAATAATACCGATATTAGTAATTTGTGTTTGCCCAGTTCTCGAAGATGAATATCATTTTATATTTGAATGTAACTTCTACTCACAAACAAGGCAAAAATACATGCAGTACAGGTCACTTTTACTGTGCATATTACTTTAATGTTTAACTTATATATAATTTTTGCAAAGCATGAGAATACAGTACCGATAACTTTGAAGTATTACTTAAATATTAATTATTTTTGTAAAACATGAAAATACAGTACAGATCATTGTTATGTATAAATATGATAAAAATTATTTGTGTAAAGCATGAGAATACATTACAGATCACTTTTATGTATTACTAAGATATCATAAAGACACATGTTCTGACAAAGTTTTATAAAGATGAGTGTTTACACGTTTTTTATTCAATTTGACCTAGTGACCTAGTGTTTTACCCCACATGACCCAGATTATGTTTGTAAAGCATGATAATACAGTATAGATTATTTTTTTGTATTACTTAGATACATATAGGATCTGACATGAGTTGTCATGTCATACCATATTTTATTAAACGAGTTCAGGAATTGTGTTAGTAAGTGAGGCTTTGGCGAGCTTACAAACGAATTTCCTGGACGAGTTTAATTAAATATGGTATGAAATGACAACGAGTGTCAGATCTTTTTTACCAATTTTACCAAACGATGTTGATAAATCCTAAAAGTTGTTTACTGATGTGACGCCATTTCATGTTGACGACGTCATTTCACCAAAATAACGTCATGCGATTGGTCAGTCAAAGAATATGTAACCAATGAAAACGCTCAAAATGTCATCTTACACATGCGTAAGATAGAAATATTCGTAATGGTTGTATTACACGGGAAACAAGGTAAAGCATGTGATAAAAATAGTTTTTGTAAAGCACGAGTATACAGTACAGAAAACTTTTATACAGTACGCGCAGATATATATCATGTATTTTTCTTTCTTTAAGCATGATAATATTATTTGTTCCTATTTGTATAATTGTTATTCATGACGATCATGGGCCATGTTGCCCTTATTCGTTTTTTATATGCTACATAGTACAATTTTTGAATAAACTATATTTTTATTCTATTACATATAATAAAAATATGTAAATGTAATGAAAATATGTAATGAAAAATAGCACAAAACAACCCTTCCTTTGCAAAAAATAATCATTTTATCGCGCAGTTTGAGCTTTATCCAGTTTAAGTTTGGACTTTATTTACACATTTTCTTCAAACAGTTCGGCTTTATCCATAAATGAGCATACCATTCCAAGATATAATTGATTTTAACCCAGAAACCACTACGGTATCAACTAATAAACGTTTGAATGCCCTTCTATATATATTATATTATTACTCTGTAACGGTTTAGTTCACCAATTAGTCAATTTAGATGCCAAAAATTAAATAAATACGTACATTTTTTGAATATTTTGTATTTCCCCCAGAAAATAAAAAATGTTTCTTATAAAAACGCAGATTTCTGGCAATACACTTAATACATAATGGCGTTGGACCGCCGAAAAATTCAAAATATGTACCTACCTATCTATTGCGGATGATATGTTTTCTCTTAAATTTGATTTATCATCTGCAGATTGGTTTACCGACGTACTGGGGATGAAAATTACCAAAATTGAAAAAAAAATCTTTTAGATTTCTTTTGGCGCTCGCTCGCTTCAAAAAAAAATAAAATCCGATCACAAGTATTCAATTTGTTAAAGCCTTAAATACACATTAATAATTTTATATCAATATTATTTAGCGACGATATACTAATTCAACTGACTTTATCTTATCGTATATTATAATTATATTATGTATCATGCCATTTCTGTTTATTAAAAAGTAAACTAAGTGAATATTTATAATATTTTAATAGTAATAAACTGTAAATGACCGCTATGCAACCAGTATTAACCACTATCAAGGTATAATTACCCCAAAACGGAAGTCACATCCTCAGCTGTCAGTTAGGTAATAAGCACATATGGTTGAGTGCAGGATGCATAGAATTTGTAAAATACAGTTTAAATGATATGTTTTGGTATCATTTTAAAGGTATATATGTAAGCAATAAGAAAAAAAGGCTGTTTGTGTGCACTTCTTTGTCTAGTGGTTCCCAGCTTCATAACTTTTGGCCCATGTATCCATGCGGTGTTTTTTCTAAGGTAAATATTTTGAGTTACAACGCATAGAATTTTTTGACAAGCTGTTTTTTCAAAAGGTTATGGCCTTATCTTTCCAACAATTTATGGTGATATATTGGAAAGTAGCTTTGTCATGGTGAAAATTGAGATCAAACTTTGAATATTTTATATGTAACAAAGAAGGAATTTATTTGCGCATGCGTAGCCTCGTTTTCGATTCGCCGATAAATGATTGTGTCGCGATAATCGCTAAAATGGGAATGTGAAACTCGTCTATTAACAAATCTCATTGGTGTGTATCGATTTATTATGCCCCCGAAGGAGGGCATATAGTAGTCGCACCGTCCGTCTGTGGGTGGGTGCCTGGATGGATTTTAATATAACTTCAGATTATTATTTTCCCCATGACTAGACGATGTGTCGCGTACAACTTCCATTCTCGACGGTCAAAGTTTAAGGTCACAATTCAGGGTCAAAGGTCATGAATTTTCGTTTCCGCTCCATAACTTCTAAACGCCTGGATGGATTTTATTATAACTTCAGATTATTATTCCACATGACCAGACGATGTGTCGCGTGCAACTCCCATACTCGTCGGCCAAAGGTCAAGGTCCCAATTCAAGGTCAAAGGTCATTGATTTTCGTTCCGCTCCATAACTTCGAAATGCCTGGATGGATTTTAATATAACTTCAGATTATTATTCCCCATCACCAGACGATGTGTCGCTTACAACTCTCATGCTCGTCGGTCAAGGGTCAAGGTCACAATTTAAGGTCAAAGGTCATGCATTTCTGTTTCCGCTCTGTAACTTCTTAACGCCTGGAAGGGTTTTAATATAACTTCAGAGTATTATTCCCCATGACCAGACAATGTGTCGCGTACAACTCTCATGATGGTCAGTCAAAGGTCAAGGTCACAATTCAAGGTCAAAGGTCAATTATTTTTGTTTCCACTTCATAACTTCTAAACCTCTGGAGGGATTTAAATGTTACTTCAGATTATTATTCTCTATGACCAGACAATGTGTCGCATACAACTCCCATGCTCGTCTGTCAAAGGTCAAGGTCACAATTCAAGGTCAAAGCTCGAGGATTTCTGTTTCTCCACCATAACTTCTAAACGTTTGGAAGGATTTTAATAGTTTACTTCAGATTATTATTTCCCATGACCAAGCGATGTGTTGTGTACAACTCCCATGGTCCTCAGTCAAAGGTCAAGGTCACAATTCAGGGTCAAATGTCAAGGAATGTTCTTTCTGCCCAATAACTTCCAAAAGCCTTGAAGGATTTTAATATTACTTCAGATTATTTTTTCCCATGACCAGACGATGCGTCACATACCACTTACATGGTACTCGGTCAAGGTCTGTGGGTTCAAGGTTACACTTTAAAGGTCAAATATTAGAATGCACTTTTTGTAGGAAGCATCATTTTTGCCAACATGTAAGGAATTTAATTACTTGATGGGAATGAAGATCATTATGAGGCAGTGTGTCACAACAACAAACAGCTGTGTTGCTGAAATCTTAAGATATTTGTCCAGGGCATAATATTGTACTCTGACCTTGTTTTGCCCTCTTCTGACAAGCATATGCTTCGGGGGAATATGCCACATCCTGTGACAAGCCTTGTTAATAAGATATTTAGTTAGTTTTCACTTCATTAAACATGCTGTAATACATATAATATGGCCCCTGCCCAGTGATATCTGACGTAGGCCTGCTGTCTTTAAGTGTGAGCATATTTTAACAGTAGTTTTTATAAGGTAATCACTGCCTTTTAATGTTACTATTATTGGTATTAATGTCATGGTTATCATGCAGTGATTAAGTTAATGTTGCGTTATGTGATTTTTGTAATAATTCATACAGATTTTAATATCAATGTCCATTTGCAAAATTCTAATCATTAATTTACTAAAGTCTGTGTTATTTTTTTTTTTTAGTACCTCCAACCGGTCACTTCCAAAAATGGCCGAGAACCAATAAATAAAAAAACTCTTGCCTAATGTACATATACAATGCTATACTATACAAACAACACAAACTTTTAATAAAGAGAGTGAAAAGTTTTAACATAGTACATGTACTAGTATTTGGGGTGATGCATCAAATAAGCTGTGACAAGAATTCTTGCTAATCATGCAGTTTAAACTGTTTAATTGGGACAAACTATCTGTTCTAAATTAATTCTTCTCACTTCAAAAATAAATTATTGGGGCCGATCCATTATTTTCACAGATTTCTGTGATGACTCGTTTAAGACTCAAAAATAAACGTGAGGCATTTTGTGAGTCTGTAGAGCTGAATGAAAACCTGCTTCATGACTTTACCCCATTCACAGAAATGTATAAAAGAGCTATGAAGGAACTAGACATATCCGTGGTCTAGTGGTAATGCACTGGCTTCACAACCCAGGGGTCGCAGGTTTGATCCCCGCTACACCTTAACCTAACTCGTTTTCCGCATGAGACGTTAAAACGAGGTGCAATGTACTAGGTGCTTCACACCGCACACTAAAAGACCCAGGGTCACCTCTGGAACAGGGGTCTTCTGTATCTTGCACTATCCCCCATAAACCAACAAAAAAGTATTCTGGGGGAGATAGCCACATGGGGACAGAATCCCAGTGCACTAGATAAAAATGTACTAGACACACATTAGACACACACTAGACACACATTAGACATATCAGTAAATGTAAAATTTTTAATTCATGGTTAAAACAACATCTATGACAACAATAGCGCTTTACAATCGTTAAATACATACATTGAGTCTGTAAATATCATTCAGTTTAACTCTCACCTTAAAATATTCACACTCAGGTGAGAAAGCTCAAGAGATCTGTGATTATGAAAAATGTACCGGTATATCACCTGATTCACATCAGGCACTTCATCCCAGTAAGATTTGAATTCATTAGCAGTATGAAGACAAACATTAAACACAGTAACTTTTCACATAGTACACTTGTTTTTGTTAAGGAAGAAATAAGATAAAATCTTTAACAAACCCTTAAAACATGACTGAAGACGCTTAACAGACTAGTCTTATCTGCTCCTTCTTTAAGAATACATTGGCAAATGTGCCAGCATTGAATGTTGGATCTGTCTACATGCAAACAAAACTGTGTACTCCATCATTCATGTCTTATTATTGCTATCTGAAGACCAACTATGGCGAATTTATCCCAAACGCACACCCCTCAACTAGCCATGTCACCGGTGTGGAATGAGTCTGTTTAAGTACTCCAGGATGGTAGCCTTGGAGAGTTTTGAGTCGTCGTCCTTCCCCTGCTGCTCTTCCAGCAAGCGGACTCCTTCCTCCCACGTCCAGTGATAGCTGTGAAGCTTGCTGTCCCTGGAGGAGGGGCAGGGTCAGGGATTAGTGCAACAAAGACTAAAGAGGGAAATGTATAATTTTACAACAATAGCGGTATACCAGTAAATAATACAAACTCAGTAAAGCTAATTACTAGTATCACATATTTCTTGCAAGTGGAAGAAAAGAAGAATACTTCCTAAAATGCATACAAGGCAAGTTTTATTAATACCTAAATAGTTTCTTTAATTGAAACAAATTTGGCAAAAGTGCTTTTTTATTTGAAAATTACTATTTCCTTCATTGGTTTAATGTTTCGCTGCCTGACTGGAAGTTGTTTTGTCTGGAAGTTGTTTTGTCATTTTAACATTTATATTTGGAAAATAATCATTTAAAAGTATGGGTCAAAGACATCAAGATTAAAAAAAACAACATGTTCAAATATTTACATTCAAGTATAGCACACAAACTGAAGAATCACTTGCGCCACTTAATTTCAGTTTGAATAAATATGAGTGTTATATTTCTATGTGTTTTAAAGATTGCTAACAGATTCTTACTCGGGTGTTGAAAGGATTGTTGTATTTCAGAAAATGACTAAGAAAAGCATTTCATAAAACAGAAATCTTTTGGAATATTAAAAGTATTTAACTAATTAACTGACTTAATCAGGTAAAATTACTAATTTTTTGATGAAAATATAAATGAGGTCGTGTGGGAATACAGGCTTAATGCATGTGCGTACTGCGTAGTGTCATCACTGATCAGCCTGTGCGGACTGCACAGGCTGATCCAGGATGACCCTTAATGCATGTGCATTTAGCCCAGTTTTCCAGACACGTCTCAAATAAATTGTTTGTTGAGCTGAAGCATATTTATGTCTCCTTTTTCAAACTGTTATTATTTGATAACTCGTTATTTTTTTTTATTTTAAAAGGAAACCACATATTTAATCAAACTTGTTTTCCAAGTTAAATGTACAAGGAATTATAAAAATCAGATAGCACCACTGTTCAGAAAGGAAGTTCTTACCTGACAGATGCTATGCACTCCTTTGGCATGTCAAACTGTGAATGTCCTTTGTGGAGGTTGAAAAAGTACTTCTTGTTTTGAGATTTACTCCACTGCATTGTCCATGGATCTGTGGATATGTCAATCAATTGATTAATATTTCTTTTCCCTTAACATTTGCTAAATTCCAATATTTTTAATAAACATAAAACTTGAACGGAGATGCAAGACCCACACTGCTTTAGAATTTCTTTCAATTTAAGACCACTGCAATAATGACCATTAAATAAACATCATTTTGTCGATATAGTGTTGTAACCATAATTTCCTTAAACCAAACATAAATGTGTGACCATTAGCAACTTTGGCAGCACAGACACAATATTACAAAAACAAATTGTGTCTCAAAATAAATATTCATCGAACTTTATAATACACAATAATACTAGTCCTAATATTCAGTCTTCTTTGAAGTTCAGTTTTTTTTATGTTGACTTGTTTTTGAGTTTTTAGAACTTAATATTCCAACTGAATGTAACTGATTAGATTACTTCAATATTTTGTTGTAACTCAAAATTTGCTCAGATGATTACCAGCATATGAACATAAAACACAGAAATTGACAACCAAATAAACAAGTAACATAATCCTTAAACATGCTGATAGGGCAATCGAATCCCGGACATAACCCCTCCTGCACAAAATCCCTCCTGCTCAATTATGCATACCTGGACATAATCCCTCCCAATAATTTAATACCGCAGACAAAATCCCCCCTATTAAAAACAGATATTTTTAGTCTTCACATGTATTTATCCATTTTCATGAAAAATTAATTGCTTATTACAGTGGCAATACAGTGGACGTTTGACGGTTTGTGTCTGTTTTAACATCAATATTCTAACAACAAATTGTGTATTAAAGTGGCAATTATACTGAATTATTACCTAATGCAAGACCAGCATTATGTAAATAATTACAATAAATAATCAGACGTATATCTAAAATATGGTACTTTATTTTGATACTGAATATTTCAACAATTATTATTTAAAGGGGGGATTATGTCAGGGTTGTAAAAACAAAGGGAGGGATTTTGTCCGGGTATGTAAAATGAAGAGGAAGGGATTATGTCGGGGGTGATTTTGTTCGGATACCACAACAATAAATGTCCGATGTCCCCACCTTTCACAGTTTTGATGATGTAGATTCCAGTGGGACGGAAGAACTGGTTGTCAGGGGATTCCTGGGGGCTGTAGCATAGCTTGGGAAACTGACTTTGACCTTTCACCCTTCTCAACACCAGTCTGGAACACGAGACAGCTCAGTTTAATGATTAAAGCGTGTCATGGGAAAACCGGGCTTAATGCATGTACGTAGAGTGTCGTCCCGGATTAGCCTGTGCAGTCTGCACAGGCTAAACCGGGATGGCACTTTCCGCTTTTATGGTATTTTCTGTTTCAAGGAAGTCATTTCAAAACACAAATTCACTGTAGGCGGAAAGTGTAGTCACGGGTTAGCCTGTGCAGACTGCACAGGCTAATCCGGTACGACAATTTATGCACATGCATTTAGTCCGGTTTAAAGATACATTACTCTTCAAATCATAATACAATTATGAAATACATGTATAATTATTAAATAATAATCAAATATAGTTCAAACTCATTAGATTTAGTATATAAAGTCCAAATTATACTTAGTTATAAGTGACATACTTGTATAGTAAAAAAAAAAAAAAGAAACTAAAACACTTTGTAATTATTGCATGCAGAATGTAAACAAATGAAGAGTTATGTCCCTTTTATATATTCAAAGAAACGTGGGCTCTTGTGGCCCTCTAGCATTGTATAAGATTATATTGTACAGTGAGATTCTGTCCACACTTAAATATATGATTGGAAATATGATAGTGTTGTATTTTTAGTTTATTTAATTCACCTTATAAAATAGTTAAATTTAGTGAATTTAAGAACTTGAAATATATTAACGTTTTGCACAATGTTGTTTATGTCAAATGAACATTCGAGGCGTGTCTTGGGAAAACCGACGGCACTTCCCGCTTTAATGGTATTTTCTGTTTCAAGGAATTGTCTTCTAAACATAAATCCACTGTAGGTGGAAAGTGCCATCCTAGATTAGCCTGTGCGGATTGCACAGGCTAATCCGGGACGACACTTTACGCACATGCATTAAGCCTGGGTTTCCCATAACCATGCTTCATTTGATGGCACATGTGATGATGTGAGGGTTTGTCTAATCAAAACACATGACAATAAAATATTACTTATTTCATCACACCACTATATACCTCAGACTGAGCTACAGTCATTATATTCTTTTAAGCGAATACATTAAACTATATATTTTCACGAGCAGTAACCCATTACTAGCTATATCTACAAATTAGTGTTTCATGTGGAAACTTTCTAAGGCCATCTGCAGTTTGAACTTGAAACAAAACCAGTATTTTTTACCTTTCAAATATTTTGCTGAGATCTTCAAGGCGGTAAATATCAGGAACCACAACTCTTGCTAGTTTTGATATTGTCGGCTTGGTGATGCACTTCACAAACCTCTGCATTTGCAGTATTCTGTACAAATACACAAAGAGTAGGAGTCACAGTGGTGCAATGGATATGGTGTCTGTCTTACAACCGGAAGGCCAAGAGTTTTCCCTACTCTGGCAATTCAAAGATCTTTCTCAGAAGACACTAATTACTGCGAGCAACAGATGAGGATTTTGCCAGAATTGAGTATTATCCGACATTTTTAAAATAATTGTTTACTCAGTGATTTAATTAAGTACTTGAAATAACATTACAAAATATATTTGTGGCGCGTCGTGAGGAAACCGGTCTTAATGCATGTGCATAAAGTGTCGTCCCGGATTAGCCTGTGCGGTCCGCTTTATGGTATTTTCTGTTTCAAGGAAGTCTCTTCTAAACATAAATCCACTGTTGACGGAAAGTGCCGTCCTGGATTAGCCTGTGCGAACTGCACAGGCTAATCCGGGACGACACTTTACGCACATGCATTAAGTCCGGTTTTCCCACGACGCCCCTCATATCAATTGATTGTTGGAAATACCCTAATTGAGTAAAACTGTAACACTCAAATTCTATTATCAATATGCGTACCATTATACTGCCATGCATGAATGATGCTATCAAAACACTACAGGTCACGTGTCATATTTAGCTTGCATTGAACACCCATATTGTCACTTTTATGACTATCAGTTAAACATTGACCAATCTTTATGCAATCTGTTTGGCATTTTTAGTGTATTCAATATATGATTTGAGTTTTGTCACTAATGATATTTTAAGTTTATTAAGTAAATGGTGTTTTTGAATTGAGTATTTACGCAAATAAGCGCCTTATCTGTTGCTCTGAAGACTGGTTCTACCTAGAAAACAGGCTCGAACAAGCTATAGGCTTTGACACAATCCAGCTCAAATAAATACAGTAGGTTTAAACTAAATACACAAACAACACATGACAAGTGATCTGTAAGAATGTAACATAGAAATAGAGGAAATCAAGAGATGTATGTGTTACATGTATTTTCAAATCTTATTTCATGAGTAAGGAGACAAAATAATCAGACTGTCTACCTTTCATTAAAGTGCAGATTGCGGACATCCTTCCCAAACAGGAAGAGTGCATCCAGCACATGGACTGTGTTCACCTTCTTCTGACCAGACCCCTGAAAAATACGGGACAATGCTTTCAAATGACCTCAATACTGTTATTACTGTACTGGCAGTTTAGTGCTTCAAATTGTTTTAACGCACTGTGGCTAATACAGACCTCTGATATTTGCCATAAACTTTAAAATACACCGAGTTAAAATGACTTATTAAGCTGCCATTTCCAACCTTTGACTTCAAGTCTTTTTATTGTATTTTTATAAAACTACACACACTAAAATTTTGCAGTTTATAAAAGTCTAAATAAAAAACTATTTAATTCAAATAATTGTGTGACATTATTTTTATTGGCCCCAATGACATTGAAATAGCAAGTTTGATGTATTAAATTTGTAATATAAGTTTGACCACAAGTCCTGTCTGTACAATGGTTCCACATTGAGACACAGTTACCTCCCCTCTCAGTTCAGTGACAATCTCAGCATGCAGCAGTATATCCCTAGGCAGCTCCAGGTAGACTGAATCCTCCAACTTACCTCCCCTCTCAGTTCAATGACAATCTCTGCATGCAGCAATGTATCATTGGGCAGCTCTAGGTAGTTGTATCCTCTAACTTACCTCCCCCCCCCCCCCCACCTCCGTTTCATGACAATCTCTGCATGCAGCAGTGTGTCCATGGGCAGCTCCAGGTAGACTGAATCCTCCAACTTACCTCCCCTCTCAGTTCCGTGACAATCTCAGCATGCAGCAGTGTATCCCTGGGCAACTCTAGGTAGGCTGTTTCCTCCAACTTACCTCCCCTCTCAGTTCCGTGACAATCTCAGCATGCAGCAGTGTATCATTGGGCAGCTCTAGGTAGTTGTATCCTCTAACTTACCTCCCCCCGCCCCCACCTCCGTTTCATGACAATCTCTGCATGCAGCAGTGTGTCCATGGGCAGCTCCAGGTAGGCTGTTTCCTCCAACTTACCTCCCCTCTCAGTTCCGTGACAATCTCAGCATGCAGCAGTGTATCATTGGGCAGCTCTAGGTAGTTGTATCCTCTAACTTACCTCCCCCCCCCCCTTCAGTTTCATGACAAGCATGCAGCAGTGTGTCCATGGGCAGCTCCAGGTAGACTGTTTCCTCCAACTTACCTCCCCTCTCAGTTCAGTGACGATCTCAGCATGCAGCAGTGTATCCCTGGGCAACTCCAGGTAGACTGCATCCTCTAACTTCTTCCAGCGGGCATCTGCCTTGCACTCACGCTGGAACACCTTGGACCTCTGAAGTAAACAAACATTGTGTTACTGACCTTAATAATAAATTTTTGTCACGTAACAGAGCTCTTGCAGATTTATTGACCACACTCAATAACTGATTACACTTTGTGGTGTTTTACTAGGTTGAAAACTTCTTTTTGGTCAGAAGCAGGGTTGATACAACCTAAGAAACCTTACCTGTCAACTGACAAAATTAAATTATAACTTATCCTTAGAAAAATCCTTTGTTAGACCTTTGTTAGAACTAGTTATTGCATAGAACACCATACATACTTGTAATGAAACATGTAACACAATAAACATGTAGTTTCCACAGCAATTTTACTCTCATACACACAAACAAATATTTTAACTTTTTACATCCAAAAGGCAAGAACAAAATTTGAAAAACATGCCAGATAATACAACTTCCACAACTTTGGCAGCAGTAACACACATATTCATACACACACTCCAGCTTCCCTACCCCCAGACTGAGTATGTAGATGTGTTTCTCCGGTCGGTCCCCAGTCACCATGCACCGATAGTCAAACACGCTGTGTATCGACCGCAGGTTCTCCAAGGTCAGCTGATCTGTCACATGATCTAGGAACTGATCCTCGCCCTGTAACAGACTCAATGTGGCTGACAAGGCTTTATTACCTCTTAGGCAGAGCAACAGATAAGACATGTATTTGCCTAAGGCCATCCTTAAAAAAACGTTTGTTTGCGGTAACTCGACCCAGAATTTTTAAGGTGGGTAGGTAGGTCAATTTTTATTTTTTTTTCGGGGGTGGGAAAAAATGTAGAATACTCTTAAGACACGAACCAAATTGACTTAACACAAAATATAAGAGCAAATCACATTGCTTAGTGTATGCCAGTGGCATATTGTTTGTTCAAATTGGAAATATTATTGCAAGGTTATTAGAATGCAGTGATTAGTTGATATAAAAACGTTATGAATTAATTACGAACAAAATATGATGAATATATAACTACCATTTTCGAAATGAACAAAATAAATTTTGCTTCACTGAAGCCTATAAAAACTTGTGAGTCAGGCCAAATTTCATGAGCCTGTCGCATTACTGCAAACAAACAATTTTTTAATGATGGCCTAAATACCCAATTCTGAAACGACATTTACTCGAATTTCAAATTTAATTTGGGACAAAACTCATTTCATATAATAAGTACTCGAAAAATGCCTAACATATTGCGTAAAGATTGGTCAACGTTTAATTAATAGTAATAATAAAATTATTATTCATGGAATTTGTGTGTTACAGTTTTACTCAATTTGGGTATTTCCAACAATCAATTTACCGGTATGTAAATGGCGCAACGTAATTTCAAGTACTCAATTATATCACTCAATACTCAGTTATTTTAACTAGACCTCCGCGAGTCGGATGTGTCGCCTGACGGGGCATAACTCAAGTGCGATAAGAGCAATTATGCCGAAATTTAACCTTCCTTTCATGCCTATTAACATTTCCCGAACGTTTCAAAATGATTGCACAAAAAATTCTCAAGTTACTGCCTGCACAAACTAAAGGGGATGCTGCCGCCGTAGCAGCGTATGCCGCTAAAGTAACCTCTATATGTTGCCTTTTCAGGCATACAAAAATGATGGCGAAATAATCAATTCTGGAAAAAGCCTTATCTGTTGCTCTGCCTTTAGTTAAATATGCGATGCAAAAGGGTCTGAGGACAACTGCTAAAATGTCATCTACTGCAGCTATGGTGACCTTTCAGCCAACCAATCAGTCCTTGCTTTCAAGGTCGTGAAAGTGTAATTTCGCATTTTTAATTGTGACCAGCGTAAAATCGCATGTGAATGTTTCCTAAAACATAATTATGCATTAGGTTAGTCACCCATTGTTGATTATTGGTTGACTTGATTAACAGCTGTAATAGAAATGTATATTATTTACCCACTTTTAAAATTTTCCACAACCTGAAAATACGCTGAACATGATAAGGTTAACGCATTGAGACATAAATAAGCTTTCTGAAAATCTGCAATTTCAAGAACAGAATATCGTATAGGTTGTCATCATAATGTAGGAAGATTGTGTACAGTACACCACAGAGACTACATATTCTAAACAAAAATACTGAGACAGCAACTGGGTGCTCACATTCAGGAGATCCCCACATTTCTTGGCCGGGAGAACCTTGGGTGGGGCTACCCTCAATTCATCCTCCACCTACAGTTACAATATATTCATGAAAATATTCAGTAGAAAATATTCATAAAAACATAATCATAATTAATAAGCATTAAAGCATGGCAATGAAATTATTCAGTTAAAGACGTTCGCAACAAGAAGAAAATAATTGGGTTAATTTCTCCTGTTGCTTCATTTTTTCTTTATTGTATATAGGTTACAATATACTAATTTCATCTCTAATGTCCATTCAAAATATATTTTTTTAATAGTAAAAGTTCATAAAGCATATATAATAATCAAAAACACACTATGCGATGTATTTCCAAACAAATTTTGTTCAGAAATGATCCATTAAATATCTTCATTCTATGATACGTTGTTTATGTATGTTAAAACGAAACAGGAAAAAGGCTACACAGGTACCCTATTATATAGGCCTATATGAAATGCAATATTCCCCAAACAAGTTCGGTGAGCCATTATTTTTATTAATGTTTTGGTGTAAATAAACATTGGTGCATGTCTGTGCGAAATTTTAAGAAAATCTGTTGTTTGGAACAAAATATGCATTTAATAAAAATTCAGTTTCAGAAAGCATGATTAGTTCCCATTTGAGTTCATTATTTAAGCAGTAAATGTAGGTAAAACGTTTATATTATCAACATACACATGTATATTGCCAAAAAAAGCATGTACAAACATATCATTTGAAAGAACCATAACCTTGTTTGAAAAATAACTATCCTATATACTTAAAACATTGATAAAACATTGATAAAAATCCAAACTGTAAAAGGGGCTTCGACAGGTACCGTATTAAAAACCCAATATTTCCCATTTTTTAAGACTGTTTTAGTTTCAGTATACAATGACACATGTATGTGGGATCTTTTAACAAAATCTGTCGTTTTGGAACAAAATATATTTGTATATTTGATAAATTATTGATGTTTTCACAGGCAAATTTAATGCAAAATTCACCTTGTTAAGCGTCCATTACGAGTCATTTTGTAAATGATAACTGTAGATAAAGCGCATTTTATCATTAAACTGCACTTGTATATTACCAAACAAAACATTTAAAAAGATGCATTTAAATATCTCCATCTTTGTTTGAATATAAATTCTATATTTCCGGAAAAAGGCTGGTGACCCCTATTTTTTAAGACTGTTTTAGTTTTAGAATACATTGATGCATGTTTGTGCCAAGTTTTAAGAAAATCTGTTGTTGGGAAAAAATTGAAGGAAATTGTAGCGAACGTCTTTAAGCGTTCAGGTGAAAAACATTAAATTAAAACATAAAGATCAAAAATATTATTTTAGCAGTAAGTTGGAAAATATTCCTACAACATGCAGTTAAAAAATATTCATTTCAGCATTTTGTTGAAAAATATTCCTTAAAACATACATTTCAAAATATTCATTAAAACATTCAGTTGAAGAACAAGGTTCGTTGAATCCCAGATTTGTAAATTTGTAAATTTTACCCAATTGCTAACAGTCCACTGTTTTTTAGTACCTTTTGACTAGTTATTCTGTGAAAACGCAATACTGCAAATCGTGATAGTACGAAATGACAGGATATTACGAATACACCTGCAGGTCTAATCAGTTTTCCTTATATATTTAATTTTAAAAAACAACACGATACTACGATGGATGCGTTACTACAAACACATTTTCTGGTCCCATCATAGTGTTTTGCATTGAAATATTAACGCGATAGTTGTTAACAAGTTTAGTTACAAATGTAAGCCACTTTCAGCGTGAGATTATCTGAGTTTGTATGAATGACAGTCTTGTTTGCCTATTGTCATTGCGAGTCTGATTATTGTGTGCAGAGTTTATATCTTTATGATGCAAATACATACTGAAGTGTGTTGTCAAATGCAATAAGTTTAATAAGTGCGCTAATTTTTGTAAATGCTACGACATTACGCAAATTACCACCAAATATATGAAGATTATATTGCAAACGTAGTTTCCTAAAGATGAGATGCTACAAAAAACGTGATACTTTGAACAAATCCATGTCTTCCGCGACTCTTCGTAATATCGCGTTTCGACTGTATATTATTTTGACAATAATAAAAACTTTTTCAATAAATGCCAAAGCCCTGTTTACACACCATACCTTCCATTTCTCCAACAGCTGTCTACGAACGTCAGCCTGTCGGGTGTCCACAAGATTTCTGTAACAGAAAGTACTAGGAACAGTCAGATGCAGTGTGCGTAAAGTTGAAATCACCTGGAAGCATCCTGCAGGAATATTAGCAAGAGCTGTCAGAGGACAGCGCGCTCGACTATTCAAAGTATTTCAGTTGGTACATATTTTGGATAGTGAAAGGGGCATAAATTTGTTAAAATACAATATTTTTAAGTGAAGCCTTGCATAGTTTATAAATTTTTTGAAAAAAACTTTAACCACAAAGTCTGTGTAAAAAGTGGTCTAACTCTGTCAAAATACAAAACAGAGTTATGGGTAATGCTGCCCCTGATACTAGAGTTGATGACAAAGTTTAGTTCCAAGTTTCAAGTGAATAACTTATGTAGTTTTGAAGTAACAAAACTTTGAATATAAATTTTAACCAGAAAATCTAAGTGAAAAAGGGGCATAACTCTGTCAAAATACAAAACATAGTTATGGGTAATGTTGCCCTTGATACTGGAGTTGATGACAAAGGTTAGTTCCAAGTTTCAAGTGAATAACTTCTGTAGTTTTGAAGTTACCAAATTTTTGAATATAAACTTTAAACAGAAAATCTAAGTGAAAAGGGGGCATAAAATATAAAACATGGTTATGGGTAATGTTGCCCCTGGCACTTGCGTTGATGATAAAAGTTAGTTACAAGTTTGAAGTGAATAACTTATGTAGTTTTAAAGTTACAAAACTTTTGAATATAAACTTTAAACAGAAAATCTATGTGAAAAAGGAACATAACTCTATCAAAATACAAAATAGAGTTATGGGGAATGTTCACTCTGATACTGGAGTTGATGAAAAAGTTATATTCCAAGTTTCAAGTGATTAGCTTTTGTAGTATGTAAGTTACAAAACTTCTGAATATTAACTTTAACCAGAAAATCTATGTGAAAAAGGGGCATAACTCTGTCAAATACAAAACAGAGTTATGGGGAATGTTGCCCTTGATACTGGAGTTGATGACAAAGGTTAGCTCCAATTTTCAAGTGAATAACTTATGTAGTTTTGAAGTAACAAAACTTTTGAATATAAACTTTAATCAGAAAATCTAAGTGAAAAACGAGCATAACTCTGTCAAAATACAAAACATAGTTATGGGTAGTGTTGCCCCTGATACTAGAGTTCATGACAAAGGTTAGTTCCAAGTTTCAAGTGAATAACCTATGTAGTATTGAAGTTACACAACTTTTGAATATAAACTTTAAACAGAAAATCTAAGTGAAAAGGAGGCATAACTCTGTCAAAATACAAAACATAGTTATGGGTAATGTTGCCCCTGGTACTAGAGTTGATGATAAAGGTTAGTTCCATGTTTCAAGTGAATAACTTATGTAGTTTTGAAGTTACAAAACCTTTGAATATAAACTTTAAACAGAAAATCTATGTGAAAAAGGGACATAACTCTATCAAAATACAAAATAGAGTTATGGGGAATGTTCACCCTGATACTGGAGTTGATGACAAAGGTATATTACAAGTTTCACGTGAATAGCTTTTGTAGTATTGAAGTTACAAAACTTTTGAATATCAATATCAACCAGAAGATCTATGTTAAAAAGGGGCATAACTCTGTTAAATACAAAACAGAGTTATGGGGAATGTTGCCCTTGATACTAGAGTTGATGACAAAGGTTAGTTGCAAGATTCAAGTGAATTACTTATGTAGTTATGAAGTTACAAAACTTTTGAATATAAACTTTAACCAGAAATTCTAAGTGAAAAAAGGGCATAAAATAAATCTGTCAAAATACAAAACAGAGTTATGGGGAATGTTGCCCCTGACACTGGAGTTGATGACAAAGATTAGTTCCAAGTTTCAAGTGAATAACTTACGTAGTTTTCAAGTTACAAAACCTTTGAATATAAACTTTAACCAGAAAATCTAAGTGAAAAAGGGGCATAACTCTGTCAAAATACAAAACAGAGTTATGGGGAATGTTGTCCCTGATACTGGGGTCGATGACAAAGGTATATTTCCAAGTTTCAAGTGAATAACTTATGTAGTTTTGAAGTTACAAGATTTTTGAATAAAAACTTGAACCAAATTCAGACGTGGACGCGTACGGCGACGCCAACGCCGGGGGTAGGAGGAAAGCTCATCTATTCTTCGAATAGTCGAGCTAAAAATGACAAACATGTGCCCAAATGACATACCACAATAGATCATACTGACCAAGACGTAAAGTGTTACAAGTGTTAAAGTTTGCATGTCCAGTTATGTGACTTACAGTTATCAGTGTGCATGTAAAGTGGATGTAAAATGGACAAAACATAAGTAGTCTAAGTGGAGCTGTGGCTAGGGACTGCTAGCGAAAACAGTGCAACACCAGAAACAACTAGGATGCTGAATCATGGCCCGAAATCATAAGTATCTACGGATGAAGATATGCAAGTACTACAGGTATATACAGTTGCAGTGCCATACCAGCGGAGGCCAGAATAAGTGAAAGGACATACATGATAAGCAAGAAAGGCGACCCGGGCCAAAAAAAAAAAAAAAAAGAAAGAAGTTGAAATCACACTCAACCTGTGGCTGTGAAATAAACTCAGGTCTCAGTAACATGTTTTTAACAAATGCAATACAAATCTGTTCTTAAGTAGATGTTCTTTCGTTATTTTTGTTGATTTTACTCCTACAACTTTTTTTTACTAACAGCAATTAAGGGAAACAGGAACATTCTACATGAACACGAATCAAATAACTCAAAGAAATATTATTTTCTCATTTAATGACTTCGCTTCCTTGATAACTTACGTGTTTCGAGTGAAGGCCTGGATTTTCTTTAAGTTAAGTATCTGGATTTCCCCCAGACTGAAACAGAAAAGCTCTCGAATCTAAAAACCATATGCATTTATACCTAATATATTTTCTCTCCAAACCATAAGTTCTCAAAGCAAAACCTTGTGAGACTGTGTTCATTATTCAAAGTATTTAAAAGTGATATGTAGCTTCATACCAGTGAACTTGTGTCACTATGCAAATTTACTAAATCTAAGTTTACTTTGACAATGCATTTCTTACAAATTGATTAAGTTTTTTTTTTTTTTTTTTCATGTTAAAAACTGTTATTCACAATCAAACCATGAGTTGACTTTGTCAATGTATGCCTGTCTAAGGAATTAAAAAAAAGTTCATAATAATTTTCAATCTGAAAACATTGTACACCGCTATACACTATCTGACCTGTCGTTTGAGTTACACATGTACTCATAGAAGGGTCCGTTATTCTGCAGGTACGCCATGGGTACAATCTTGTTCACGTCCTCTGCCGACATGGAAACGAGGTACTTGTTGAGGTCAAGGTTCACTTCATGGAAGTACTGCCTCACTGGCTCCCGGTCTGCCCGCATTCCTTTGCAGATTATATATCTGGAAACGTAAAGAATAAATTAACTCACTACACTAGTGATCTCATTTTATACGCTACAGGACCTATCGTCAAACGTAACCTTGATTGTTTTCATTCAGGGCATTAATCTGAAAAAGCTTCCCTGAGATCTGATGAAAATTGCGACCTGCTGAGTGTTAAAGCCTCCAAATCAGATGTTACTCCTTATTGAGGCTTTAAAAACATACTAAAATAATGTTACTCCTTATTGAGGCTTTAAAAACATACTAAAATAATGTTACTCCTTATAACACTTTTAAATACAACAATAGATTTACAAATATTTTCTTAATCCGAACAAAATATTGTCAACCATGTAACCTGTTTATCAACACAGAGTCTGCTTATATATCTGATTAGTGTAAAACCATGCTGAACTGTCTGAATCGGGTAACACGTGTATTTTGTACTGGCGCTACAAAGCCTCAAAATCAATATTGGATAGAAAATATTTGTCTTTCTTCAGAGTATACAACTTAATAAAATAATGTTACTCCTTATAACACTTTTAAATACAATTTTTTTTAAATTCATAATCCGAAAAAAAACATTTGTCAACCATGTAAACTGTTTATCAACACAGAGTCTGTCTACATATCTGAATAGTGTTTAAGCATGCAGAACTGTCTGAATCTGGAAACATATGATTACGCATTCTGTTTCATAGCAAGTAACTGTAAAGAAGTTATCAATCTTGTGTACTGACGCTACAAAACCAACATATTCCGATATTTTAAATGTTTGAATTCCACGTCAAGGCCACAATATCAACAAATTTGAGTTATTCACTTTCAGAAATATATACTAATACTCTTACGTCAGCAACAAATCAGCTAAATATTAAAGAGGGTATTACGATCTCATCAAATTTTCAAACAAAAATAAGAAAGTAAACAAAAATCGATAAAACGTTGATGAATAACAAACTACAATACAAATTTCAGAAGAAATCATGTTCAAACATCTTCGAAATAAGAGCTCTACGCTGTTAAAATACTTTTCGTATTCTAGTCGAAAACTCATTCATGTACATTAGACATGTACAATATTGGGAAATCCCCGCTTTTTGTTGCAAGTTCTGGGCTGGTGTTATACATGCGTTCATACGACACATGGACACATTTTTTGTTTCACCCACAAATAAGATTAAACAAGTCGTTTTTGGCGTAGCCCTAGGAATAAATGTGTTGTAATACAGAAGTTCAAATATTAAAAAAAACACATGAAATATACAAAAATTATGGTACATATAACTGTTTATTTTTTAACTTTCCTCAATTATATTCGTTCTCTTCTTTGTTATGTACAAATATGAGATAGTGAAATGTTGATACTGTAATCGTATATATCCCCTTTAAGTTCATCATTTAACAAAGCGCCTTTAATAAATCTGTGTAAAGTTTCACCTTTCCGAGTTAGCTGGTCTGCTGGTGACTGGTTTGAATATTTTTTAACTTTCCTCAATTATATTCGTTCTCTTCTTTGTTATGTACAAATATGAGATAGTGAAATGTTGATACTGTAATCGTATATATCCCCTTTAAGTTCATCATTTAACAAAGTGCCTTTAATAAATCTGTGTAAAGTTTCACCTTTCCGAGTTAGCTGGTCTGCTGGTGACTGGTTTGAATATTGAAACCTGGTCGAATATTCTGTACATGAGATAAACCAGTCCCACACTGAATGGTGTGAACAAGTCAAACAACTTGCACACAAAATGGCCGCCTGAAAAGTACACAGTTATAATTATTTCTTTCTCTATATACAGAATCATATGCACCATATTTAAAAATACTTTTATTGAAATACCGGTACATTACACCAAAAACATCCAGTGCAACTTTATTAAAATAAACAAACATCACTGCCCCATGTACGTTGAAATAAGTCTTCCCTTTAAGATTATGAAATAAAAGCCTTTTCAAGTTGTAATGCTTCTTCACTGAATTCCCTAATGATAGAAAATCATTTCTTATTGAATTTTTTCAATTCTTCAAACATGCACATGGAGATAAACATTTTCAATGGCTTATGTTTAACACCATCCTAATTGTTCCTAAAGCTCAGTAAATGTAAATATGAAGCGCGTCATTGGAAAACCGTTCTTAATGCATGTGCGTCAAGTGTTGTCGCGGATTAGCCTGTGCAGTCTGCACAGGTTAATCCGGGATGACACTTTCCGCCTACAGTGGATTTATGGTTAGAAGAGACTTCCTTGAAACAGAAAATCCCATAAAAGCGGAAAGTGCCATCCTGGATTAGCCTGTGCATAGTGGCTACTCCGGGACGACACTTTACGCCCATGCATTAAGACTGGTTTTCCCACGACACGCCTAATATTATAAATCTCAAGCTGTATCAGCAGTAGAGAAATAGAGAAAACTAGGTAAGTGTTGAATAAAGATAAGTTTATTTAGCAAGGCTTTGAAGACCTGAACCACATGCCTTGGCTAGTGGTTCACGTTTTCGTGCCGAGCAAATAAACTTATCTTTATTTATCCCATCATTTTCTGTCTTTATTTTGAAAATAAACGACAAAAAACACACTAAATATTACGAAAAACATAAAATGATGTCACGAAAATAAAAAAGATGATGGCATTATACTGCGCGTGTTTGCCTTATCCAACAGTGGGTGAATACAGCTAACTTTATTCCATGCGGGTTTATTTCGTCAATGTACGCCTGATGATGGGATAAACTCCTATCAACAACACAAAGTCCTTTATTCAAGGCAGGTGACCATCTGCCTACAAGATGCAGTACACAACACACAGTCACAGTGGTGTAGCGGATGTGGCGTCTGCCTTGCAATAAGGAGATTTTGAGTTCTAAATCTCAAACTTGGTCAACTTAAAATACCTACCAATGAAAACGTGTGTTACATGCGGGTTTTGATTTTCATTGGCAGATATTGAAAATTAAGACTAAGATTAAGCTAAAGAATCTCCATAGGCATAGGACCAGGTACTGGTTCTACCCCAGAAACATACTCTAAAGTGTCTAAATAAGCCTCTAGATTTCCACACTATTCAGCTAAAATAAATAGATTTAAAATAGAACTTAAATAGGAACCAAAAAACAATCATGCATCATAAACACGAGCTGTTTTGTAAAACTGGTATGCCCCCTCTATGTTAAACGCAATATTTAAAATATTAAGTCTGGTGAAGATCTGGGCCCGTATTCACGAACATTCTAAGTCTAAATTTCAGACTTGAACTCAAGAAAGGAGTCACAATAGCGAATCGACCATTATGCAAGTCACACAATAATCACATTCATCCTAAAGTGTACGACACAAACATACAGTTATTAAAATTAAAAATCACTTTTTACCCGAAGAAATCTTACATTTTAAGCTATTAAAATTTGAGTCTGAGTCTATGTTTGAGACTCAGAGTGTTTGTGAATACGGACCCAGATGAAAACTGTTTGCTAAAAAGGCCAATTTTAGATAAATCTAGGACCATACCTCTGCAGTTCCTGGGGCGATTTGGCTGATTATCACACTCGAGTGAGATATGCCCACAAAGATTTCCATGAGGTTTAGTGAAGATAGGATGAAAACTGTTGTACTTCCAGAGCAGAAATGAAAGTGGTCTACCGACCAACTGACGGACCGACTGACATAAGCAAAGCAATATACCCCGCCTTCTTTGATAGGGGAAAAAAAATATTACAACTGGCCACTGGGGTCACTAACCTGTTCTAAGGATAGAAATGGCTACCAGAAACTGGCACAGGTAAAGCTGCTTGGACAAGATCTCCTGGATGTTTTCTTGTCCTTCTACTGAGAAACCCTGAAACAGACATCAATTTTTTCATAATTACATGTGGTATGCGAAGTATCAGTCTTTTATACCTAACATTGATCAGAAAGTTTCACAGTTAATATTGTACTGACCTATAAAACAGAGAATTTGTTTTACTTAAAAGGCAACAAGCAAACGTAGCTCATAAATTAAATGCATGTTGCTTAGCATTAATAGAGAAACGTGACAACATTTTGATTTGATAATTAGATAAGCTAACAAAAGGTCACAAGAACATTACCTTGAATGCGAGTTCTAGTGAAAAACATGTGTTAAGAATAACAAAACCCTAGTTAAGAGATACCTACACCATCAGCCATTACAAAGTGGACACCCTGGCCATTTGTGTTCTCCAGTACAAACTGTATAAAAGCCTTCTGGTTCTCAGGATTGAAGATGTCACCATTTCCATTTGCGCCACCCACACCTGCAAACATAAATGTGACAAGTCTACTTCATACACTATGATTTTTTTTACAATTTCTTTCTTAACACAACAGCATCAATATTATTATTATTATTCCTAATTTCAAAACATGTGTGTTTCATAATGAGTGATGAAAATTTTTCAAATCTGTACAGCCAAAATGCTGAATATGTAGGAGTTGTGAAGCATGGCATGACACAAAGGTCATTAAATTACTCAGTTCAACAAATATGCCATTTCTTTAATTAATTCATTCATTAAAGATGCCATTTCTTTAATTAAATAATTAATTAATTAAGTTTCCTCTATCATGTTTTCCCAACCAGCAACATTTCACAACATGAAATTCCCAATCTAAAGGAAACCAGAGCCATTCCTACAACTGTGAAGAAAATCGCTTAACTATTAAAATATACTAAAAGTGTTTTTAACACACAGTTATGCCAGTGTTGTTAACAAGAATTTGATCAATTCTTTCACCATAATGGGGTTCAAACATTTCTGGCGGTCCCGCAAAGAAATCCTCGAGTTTGAAGTCACAGTCCCCTTTCAAGGTCATCCCGAACCCCTTGGCCTCGGCCTTGCTGCGCCACAACACGTACTCACTGAACCCTCCTGGCCCCGCGCAGATGTCCGCAAAGTACAGCAGGTCGTTGTGACCCAACATGGGCTTCTGCATTCAAATACATAAACATATAAATGTCAATAAGAAATCAAAACAATTTTGTTTTTAATAAACATAATTCTAATTTTTGACTGTTTTTATGTTTCTTAGAGATTGAGCACACAAAAATCTTTCGAACTAGCTACCAGTTAGTAAGATTGAATCATTTTCCATATTTATTTTTTTGTTTTTAATGGATGATCAAAGAATTATAAAAATTAAATCTTTACAACAATGAAGGTTCAAATACATGCACCTGTAATGATAGGTGGCTGTTTCATACAAAACAAAACATAAACAAGGCTTTCTCCAACAGAAACACACTTATACACAGCATAATATTTCACAACAGTTTGCTAAAACAGGTTATTTGAATGCCATTTAAATTCATTTAGATAATCGTCTGCTATCTTTACGTGGGTATAATGTCACAAATGTTCTACACAACATGGGACCAGCTGGGAACGTTTGTGAATTAGTAGGTCAGTGACTGACTTGTCCTGTCCTGGCAGATGCAGGAAAATAGTGTAATGACAATGAAGAGAGGGGGTTGCAATATAAGCAAGAACGTGGTACTGGTTAATTCAAAGGATTATCAGTGATTTTATTCGCTAGTTATAGTGCCGTTTAAAGGCAGTTTCCCCTGACAAAATATCCTCCATTTTTCCCAAAAATTGTACATTTTCTTCCCCCCAAGTAATTTATAGTACTTTACAAGTGGAGGCATAAATAGAACATTTATTGAATTTAAACCATTGTCACAGAAGAAGTTTAGTAGATTTGAATATATTAATCATAAAAAAAAGAGCAAAATAACCTCACATTCCATGAAAAACACAATTTTAAAAACTGTCCCTTGAAATCTGTCACGATGAAGTTCCCCATTTCATGGGCACAGGCAGTTAGGAAAGTTTGAAAACACAAAAATCACTGATTATACCCACCCCATCAGGGTACTTTGGCTTAGTGAACATGAAATGGAGCACTGCGTCCATGTTGGCCATCTTCATGGCTGCCCTAGCAACAGAAATGCAGACTGCTGTTACATATGACATATCAAACCTGCAAAAATACATCTATTACAATTGGTATATTTTACAATATATAACCTCTGTGGCCCGCTCATATTTCGGACAAATAAATTAAACTTTAACGAGAATATTTTCTGAACTTCAGTGTGAAAACAACACAACCCGAAACCACTGGAAATGCTGGTACTATTTAGAAATCTGTTAAACCTCAAATAATGATCAAACAACCTTTATTAAATATATACATTACTGTTCAAAACCATAAGAATATCATAAATTGGATGTATATGAATGATTAAACATAGTAAAAACTGAGTATATAAAGTCACAAATATACAAAGATGTATTAATATATAGTACCGGTAGAAATAATGTGTGCTAATTATAGGCCAAGTGTAAACCAACTTAAATATAGTAGGATAACATTTTTAACATTTCTTTATATTTTGTATGAATAATAACAGTGAGTTGCTTTCACGAAATCAAAGTTTTATTGTATGTAAAATGATCACTCGATATTTAAAGTGATAATGCATAAAACTCTTTGTTAACTAACCTACATTACTTTAGTAATTATACAAAGATTTTGAAGTGTAATGTCCCTTTAAAAAGAACACTATATTTTGTTAAGCTACGCCCGTTATTTCATAATTTTAAAAAGATTTTGAAGTGTAATGTCCCTTTAAAAAGAACATTATATTTTGTTAATCCATACAGTTTATTTCATAATTTTAAAAAGATTTTGAAGTGTAATGTCCCTTTAAAAAGAGCGCAATATTTTGTAAAGCTATGCCCTTTATTTCATAATTTTAAAAAGATTTTGAAGTGTAATGTCCCTTTAAAAAGAACACTATATTTTGTTAAGCTATGCCCTTTATTTCATAATTTTAAACGATTTAGAAGTATAATGTCCCTTTAAAAAGAAAATTATATTTTGTTAATCCATACAATTTATTTCCTAATTTTAAAAAGATTTTGAAGTGTAATGTCCCTTTAAAAAGAACGCTATATTTTGTTAAGCTATGCCCTTTATTCATAATTTTAAAAAGATTTTGAATTATAATGTCCCTTTAAAAAGAACATTATATTTTGTTAATCCATACAATTTATTTCATAGTTTTAAAAAGATTTCGAGGTGTAATGTCCCTTTAAAAAGAACATTATATTTTGTTAATCCATACAATTTATTTCATAATATTAAAAAGATTTTGAAGTGTAATGTCCATTTAAAAAGAACGCTATATTTTGTTAAGCTATGCCCTTTATTCATAATTTTAAAAAGATTTTGAATTATAATATCCCTTTAAAAAGAACATTATATTTTGTTAATCCATACAATTTATTTCATAGTTTTAAAAAGATTTTGAGGTGTAATGTCCCTTTAAAAAGAACATTATATTTTGTTAATCCATATAATTTATTTCATAATTTAAAAAAGATTTTGAAGTGTAATGTCCCTTTAAAAAGAACATTATATTTTGTTAATCCATACAATTTATTTCATAATTTTAAAAAGATTTTGAAGTGTAATGTCCCTTTAAAAAGAATACTATATTTAGTTAAGCTATGCCCTTTATTTCATAATTTTAAAAAGATTTTGAATTATAATGTCCCTTTAAAAAGAACATTATATTTTGTTAATCCATACAATTTATTTCATAGTTTTAAAAAGATTTTGAGGTGTAATGTCCCTTTAAAAAGAACATTATATTTTGTTAATCCATATAATTTATTTCATAATTTAAAAAAGATTTTGAAGTGTAATGTCCCTTTAAAAAGAACATTATATTTTGTTAATCCATACAATTTATTTCATAATTTTAAAAAGATTTTGAAGTATAATGTCCCTTTAAAAAGAACATTATATTTTGTTTATCCATACAAATTTATTTTATAATTTTAAAAAGATTTTAAAGTGTAATGTCCCTTTAAAAAGAACAATATATTTTGTAAATCTATACAATTTATTTCATAATTTTGAAAAGATTTTGAAGTGTAATGTCCCTTTAAAAAAAACACTATATTTTCTTAAGCTATGCCCTTTATTCATAATTTAAAAAATATTCTGAAGTACAATGTCCCTTTAACAAGAACAATATATTTTGTTAATCCATACAATTTATTTCTTATAATTTTAAAAAGATTTTGAAGTGTAATGTCCCTTTAAAAAAAAAAAAAATTGTTAAGCTATGCACTTTATTTCATAATTTTAAAAAGATTTTGAAGTATAATGTCCCTTTAAAAAGAAAAATATATTTTGTTAATTCATACAATTTATTTTTTATAATTTTAAAAAGATTTTGAAGTGTAATGTCCCTTTAAAAAGAACACTATATTTTGTTAAGCTATGCTCTTTATTTCATAATTTTATGAAGATTCTGAAGTATAATGTCCCTTTAAAAAGAACACTATATTTTGTTAATCCATACAATTTATTTCATAATTTTATAAAGATGTTGAAGGGTAATGTCTCTTACAGTCAGCCATACCTGTTTAGAAAGAAAGCACCCCGGATTGTTTCGAAAGGATTTGACCTTGTCCGTGCCTTCCTCATTTCCTCCGGCTCCAGGCTGTCAAATATACTCTACAGAAAAACAAGAGCTATTTGAAAAACAGATATGTCCCCTCTAGTCCAGAGCAAATTTTTCATTAGTGTTTTTGATGAGGATCGGATGAAAACTGAAAGACTTAGGGAGCAGAAATAGCTAAAAAGCCATTTTAAGGGCCATAACTCAGCAGTTCCTGTCGTATTTTGGGTTGATTATCGAGCTTGGCTGATTCATTTTACCAACAAACATTTTCATAAAGTTTTGTGAAGATCGGATAAAAACTCTTGGTCTTAGAGGAAAAGAATGTGGTCTACAGAGAGACCGACCTACCAACAACTGGAGATAGGGGGAAACAAATTAGCAATTTCAATGATGAATCACTTTTTTAATAGTTATAGTCAGGGATCATATTATTTTTGGTTTTGCTGGTCTGAGACCGATTGGGTCTGAAAAAGACCGATTGAAATGACAAGCAATCGGTCCGACCAGTTTTCTTAAATTTCTTCAGTCAATATAAAAATCGTGATAATCCCCCGATTTCAATACGCAATACCCACATTTTATAGCCCCAATGTTCTGTAGGTGCAAAACCCGGATCAGTGATGTGTGATAGACCGCAGTTGTGTCACTATTGATCGATTATTAGAATGTTTTTGCTGCAGTTTGCTTACTGTATTATATAACTGAAACCGATCAGACTGTGATGTCGACATCAGAGTGCACTTCTCCGCTATAAAATCGTGTCCAGCTACTAAAGAGACTGAGCATAGCAACCACATGTAATCTTCGTGAAAAACGCACATTTCCTGGATAATTGTACTGCATTCATAATGATATAGAATAGGCATTGTGATATGAAACCTAACTGAAATTAAAACGTAGTACAAACAGTTTTAAGTAAAATTAAGGTGTAATTGCTAGTTGGTTTAATTGAGGTTCATGACGTCACGTTGTTAATTTAAATAAGTACAAAGTGACCATATTTCATTACATTGTATTTCAATACATTGTACTTTAAGTTTAGTTTAACAAAACTCTTATAACAGACACAGAAATTAAAAGTTTATTGAAGTTTAAGGTGTGAAAACTTAGTTTATATTAAAAATTTTAAACACGTTTTCGGACATGCTGTTTTCTGATACATATTATTCGGAAACAGAATGGTCGTTCTTATTTTATTGCATTATCTTTAAACTTTCAAAAAGTTAAAAACTCATAATAGACATGGAAATGAAAATTTATTGGAGTTAAGGTGTAAAAACTGTCCAGATAAAAGTTACACTTTATAATACACATTTTCGAACATGCATCATTTTTGGACACACATAATTCGGATACAAGATGAACGTGACTGGTGGACCTCAGGACCGACTGACTTCAGAAAAATATGATCCCTGGTAATAAGGTGAAGTGAAAAGAAAAAGAAGACTTGAAGAGTATGTCATGAGAGTTGCATATGCATAGCTTACCTTGCAAGCTAAAACATTTTGCAAGGTTTCATCTGAACAAAAACTGGTTTCATCATCCAATGTGCGCTTTTTCTGAAAGAATGCAGGTACACGTGCATTTTCAAATATTAACTATGTATGCATATTACAGACTCGTACTAAATACCACTTTCTTAATAAAAGCATTCTTTGATATTTTAAACATCAGGAGTAAATCAAATCAAACCAGACTTGAAGGGCACTCAGTCATTAAACTGGAATATGCTGTTGGAGAGATTTTGTAAAAACAACGCGTATTTCGACAATGTTGTGGTGATGGGGATGTCATTGAGTAGGCTTGGTTATAAACCAACAGCAACTATCGACATGAAGTCCCTCCAGGAGTGGCAAAATCAACTGTCCATATTGAACAGCTTGCCCAAGAACATGTATGACATGAGAAAAGTGGCCAAATTTTACTTAAGAAATAATCTTCTATACGGCGTTGTTTAACTGCTAATAAATAACAATTAAACCACTAGGGCTAAAGCCCTCGTGATTTAATTCGTACGCATCAGAACAACAAATCGTTGTTTATCTCCTGGTCTTACAAATAATTTTTGCTATTACAATGGGAACTACATTTTACTATGCACTGCTTACCTTTCCGTGTGAACGTTTGAACGCTCATCACCCCTGTTACCTGTGACGTCATTCGTTAATACAAATCCATAGTGACGTCACTTTCATTCATTAAAAATGAACGAATGATGTCAGAATCGGAACTACATTTTTGCGTTTTCTATGGGTGGTTTTACAAGGATAAATTTGTTCTTTGTCTATAGAACAATCTGGGCGTGTCATGTTAGAATACATCGTACAGTACGGCCAAGTAGCAAACATTAACAACATTTGTCAAAAGGCAATATGAGATTTTGCCTCCCCTGCCTTACAGGTCAACTTACAGGGCCAATAACCTCCCAGGACCGGAGCTCCTCCAGACTGGGTACTGGGTCTTTACAGGACGGCAACCAGTCCACAGTTTCATCGATTGTCACCTAGGAATAGATAATAAATAAGGAAGAACTCTGAAGCAGGGTGGTAATGTAATTATGTTGTTCAAACACAGATCAACTATTGTAAATGTTTGTTTGTTTTTGTTTTTTTGTTTTTTTTTTATAAAAAAGCACTGCAAGTAGTTCCACTTTCTAAAATGTGGCAATCACGCACATTACCTTAATGCACTATGTAACAGGAAATATCTTTCATATCTGCCTTTGGGCGTGAAGGTATGGTTTTATTGGTGGCACTTAAGGTCAAGCTCATTCAACAAATGGACACTAAAGATAAAGCTACATCTGACTGTATAGATTATTCAGCAAACTGTATTTGAAGGCGCATTGCACTTATTTTTGCACTGAATTAACCATACTCTGTGTAAGAAGTAATTCTCTTCACAGTTCTGAACTTACCATTAGATATATGTAGATTCATAAGGTTCAAAATAGACAGCAGAAACTTTATTGTTGTAACATCAAGCCTACCGGATCATTTTCCATCGACCACTCCACAAACATCGAGGGTTCCAAACCCTTAATGTTCAGACCGAGACCACGTCGACCCCTCTGCATGGACGCCTCTACGGGGTCAACAATACCTTGGGCGTGCTTTCCCAGACCTGTGCCCGCCTTGTAACCCATCATGGACTGAAGAATGACAATAAATATCCAGAATTATTATTAATATTACAACAATATAATGCCTTAAGATGAAACTGACTTTTATTATTCCAGTACATTTAATTGAAAACAAATAATTTTAAATTAGTTGTGTAGATGTGTAAACTACACTAAAACCCGGCTTAACGATCACATCAATTTTACAACCACCCCGCTAAAGCGGACACTTTTTAGAAAACCCGATTATTTTCCTATATATTTCAATGGTCGCAAACACCAATAATACGAGCACCCTGCTATTCCATATTACGACCACTAATCCCATACCGAAAATACCTAATAACTCTCAAAATAACCTCGTCAGTGCGACCCGTGTCATTTGACGCCGTGAAGATACTGCTTTGCGCTAAAAGGAGTGTGCGAAAAAAAAGGTTACGTGTGTTCTGTCTGGGATTAGCACATCCACTGTGTATCTGATTACGTAAATTTACACTCTCCGATAGTTAGGAGAAACACTGGTGATTGCTGTCTGGGATTAGCACATCCACTGTGTATCTGATTACGTAAATTTACACTCTCCGATAGTTAGGAGAAACACTCGTGATTGCTGTCTGGGATTAGCACATCCACTGTGTATCTGATTACGTAAATTTACACTCTCCGATAGTTAGGAGAAACACTGGTGATTGCTGTCTGGGATTAGCACATCCACTGTGTATCTGATTACGTAAATTTACACTCTCCGATAGTTAGGAGAAACACTCGTGATTGCTGTCTGGGATTAGCACATCCACTGTGTATCTGATTACGTAAATTTACACTCTCCGATAGTTAGGAGAAACACTCGTGATTGCTGTCTGGGATTAGCACATCCACTGTGTATCTGATTACGTAAATTTACACTCTCCGATAGTTAGGAGAAACACTCGTGATTGCTGTCTGGGATTAGCACATCCACTGTGTATCTGATTACGTAAATTTACACTCTCCGATAGTTAGGAGAAACACTCGTGATTGCTGTCTGGGATTAGCACATCCACTGTGTATCTGATTACGTAAATTTACACTCTCCGATAGTTAGGAGAAACACTGGTGATTGCTGTCTGGGATTAGCACATCCACTGTGTATCTGATTACGTAAATTTACACTCTCCGATAGTTAGGAGAAACACTCGTGATTGCTGTCTGGGATTAGCACATCCACTGTGTATCTGATTACGTAAATTTACACTCTCCGATAGTTAGGAGAAACACTCGTGATTGCTGTCTGGGATTAGCACATCCACTGTGTATCTGATTACGTAAATTTACACTCTCCGATAGTTAGGAGAAACACTCGTGATTGCTGTCTGGGATTAGCACATCCACTGTGTATCTGATTACGTAAATTTACACTCTCCGATAGTTAGGAGAAACACTCGTGATTGCTGAATTATTAATGGGCTTAGTCTATATATTTTCAATATAATTTCCGACCTAATGTAAAGTTCATATCCGTAACTATAATAAATAATCTCTGTGCTATAAAGATTATGTAGAAAACTAGTTGATATTTTAGTTTTCTATTCCTTATTCATATTTTTTAAATAATTTATATAACACAGACATATTCATGTACTGACTCGGTGATCTGCTGAACCTCGATAATACGACCACCGCGCTAATAAGACCACTTTTAAGACCCCCAAGTGATCGTATTAGCGGGGTATTACTGTAATATGAATCTTGGAAAAAAAAAAAGTTTTGCATGAAAGTAATTATGGCAAATGTCCTTTCACGTATTAAGGCAATTTTAAAAAATCCCTCTTATACTTTTCTAGTTATGCTCTCAACAAGAAACAAGACTTATAGACAGACAGACACACGGACATGGTGGTAACTATATACAAAATAAACAATGGGTGTCTAAGGACAGCGCACCTGACTATTCACTCCGCTTTGATAGTATATATATTATGTCAGTTATCTTACATAATGACCACGAAAACGTACGTGAAATTTCAATTGAATATATGTAGTATTTACAGATATATGTACTTGCACACAAAGTTTAACCTGAATATTTAAGTACAACTAGAACTCCGCGAGTCGGATGTGTCACCTGACAGGGAATAACTAAAGTACCATAAGAGCAATTATGCCAAAAACCTAACTTAACCTTCCTTTTATGCTTACTAACACTTCCCTAAAGTTTCATAATGAATGCACAAAAACTGTGCAAGTTATTGTCTGCACAAGCCTCATTTGCACTTTTTTTTTTTAAAGCGGCATGAATTAAGTACCGGTACGATAAAAGCAATTATGCCGAAAACCGACTTAACCTGCCTTTTATGCCTACTAATACTTCCCTAAAGTTTCATAATCATTACACACAAACTTCTCATGTTATTGTCTGCACAAGCTTTATTTCAACTTTAAACAAGAGATGTTTGTAAAACATGTATGCCCCCCAACTTGCAGCCAAGTGGTCAATATGTGCAATCGTTAAGAGATTTTTTTAATATAGTATGTGCACATGAACACATGGGGAGGAAATTAAAGTTGATGCTTTAGAAAGTAAATATAAAGCTGAAAAAAAAGATAGAGTATAATTATGGATTAATTTTTACAGTCTATTATATGAGGATACCTGTTTTCTGGTTGATTTAAACATAAAATAGGCCAAAACATCTCTAGATATTCTGGGGAAAAAATATTGTCTACGGAGAAAACAGTTTTCATGTTACCTTTGACCTCAAAATTGATAGGCGTTTTCCTTCCCTCCCGAGTAACCAGCATACCAACTTTGATGATCATAGGTCAAAGCGTATTATACGTATCATGCGGAAACGAAATGGTCTACAGAGGACACAGTTTTCAGGTTACAAGCCTCTGTCACCTTGACCTTTGACCTGTTGAACTCAAAATTGATGGGCGTCTTCCTTTCCTCCCAAGTAACCAGCATACCAACTTAAATGGTCATAGGTCAAAGCGTTCCCTAGATATCGTGCGGAAACGAATTTCATGTTACAAGCGCCTGTGACCATGACCTTTGACCTGTTGACCTCAAGATCAATAGGTGTCTTCCTTTCCTCCCAAGTAACCAGCATACCAACTTAAATGATCGTAGGTCAAAGCGTTCTCTAGATATTGTGCGGAAACGAAATGGTCTATGGACAGACCGACCGACCATCTGACCGACCGACCGACAGTCAGGTGCAAAGCAATATACCCCCACTTCTTCGAAGGGAGCAATAATAAAAAGGGGGCATAACTCAAGTATGATAAGAGCAACTACGCCGAAAATTGAACTTAACCTTTCTTTTATGCCTACTAATACTTCAAACAAGTTTCATAAAGATTGAACTTAAACTTTTTCAGTTATTGTCTGCACAAGCCTTATTTGAACTTTTTTTTTAAAGGGGAACAACTCAAGTATGATTTGAGCAATTATGCAGAAAATCGAACTGGACCTTCCTTTTATGCCTACTAACACTTCCCTAAAGTTTCATAATGATAGCACAAAAACTTGTCAAGTTATTGTCTGCACACACTGAGGGGGACGCCGCCGACGCCAACAATGCCACTGCTGATGCCGCCGCCAAAAGTAACCCCTATATGTCACCTTTTCAGGCCACACAAAGGGGGCATAATTTTGCTAAAATGCTGGTCACAGTTATGGGCATTGACCAGTGACCTTATATTATGACCCTGAAGACATGTGTGCAGTTTCAGATGAACATCTGTAGTAGTTACAGAGATATTTACTTGCATGCAAATCTGACCTGAATTTTCTAAGTACAAAAAGGGGCATAATTCTGCTAAATGCAGGTAAGAGAAATAGGCCTTGGTCAGTGACCTTATATAATGACCTTGAAAACATGTGTGAACTTTCAACTGAATATCTGTAGTAGTAATAGAGATATGGAGTTGTTGCATGCAAACTTTAACCTGAATTTTCTAAGTACAAAAAGGGGCATAATTCTGCTAAACTGCAGGTCAGAGTCAGTGACCTTACATAATGGCTCCGAAGACATGTGTGAAGTTTCAATTGAATATCTGCAGTAGTTACAGAGATATAAACATATACTTGAAGAACACAAACCTTAACCAGGGCATTAAGCCGAGGGCGACGAACGGGTGAGTAGTATAGCTCAAACTATTCGGTAAATAGTCGAGCTAAAATTATGAGCAAATAAGTTAATGTCAGAGTAAGCATTCACAAAAACAAACCTGTCAAAGTAAGTTTACAGAAACATTACATTACCATCATTTTTTCAGCAGCAGTACTGTATGATCCACCTTTAATTTCAGATGATACATCTGTGGACAATTGGATCTTAGGAATCTTCGTAGGAGATTCCTTCATCTCATCTTCTTCATCTGACAGCTTACGTTTGCTCTAAAGGTGGATTTGTAAGTTAAAAGGCCTGATCAAGTTGATTTGTAAGTTAAAAGGGCTGTTCAAGTTGATTTGGAAGTTAAAATGTCTGTTTAAGTTGATTAAGTAAAAAGGTCTGTTCAAGTTGATTTGTAAGTTAAAAGGTCTGTTCAAGTTCATTTGTAAGTTAAAAGGTCTGTTCAAGTTAATTTGTAAGTTAAAATGTCTGTCAAAGTTGATTTGTGAGTCAAAAGGTCTGTTTAAGTTGATTTGTAAGTTAAAATGTCTGTTAAAGTTGATTTGCAAGTAAAAAGGTCTGTTCAAGTTGATTTGTAAGTAAAAAGGTCTGTTCAAGTTGATCTGTAAATTAAAAGGTCTGTCCAAGTTGATTTGTAAGTTAAAAGGTCTGTTCAAGTTGATTTGTAAGTAAAAAGGTCTGTTCAAGTTTACCTGTAAATTAAAAGGTCTGTCCAAGTTGATTTGTAAGTTAAAAGGTCTGTTCAAGTTGATTGGTAAGTTAAAATGTCTGTTCAAGTTGATTTGTAAGTTAAAAGGTCTGTTCAAGTTGATTTGTAAGTTAAAAGGTATGTTCAAAATAGTAAAATTCGCATGTATGAGACAGAGTTCTGGAGATACGAGTTTGTATGGAAATTTCTATATAAGTATTAAACAAATTAGTTCAGTAGATGTGTAAACTTTTGAAGATACGTATGTATCTTGGATAAAAAATATTGCTGGAAAAATACTAAATGTCCTACATGTACGAAGAAAACCAAAACTCCAGACATACATGCATAGATAATATATATGAGGCGCGTCGTGGGAAAACCTGGCTTAATCCATGTGCGTCAAGTGTCATCCCGGATTAGCCTGTGCAGTCCGCACAGGCTAATCCAGGACGGCACTTTCCGCTTTTATGGTATTTTCTGTTTCAATGAAGTTGGCAAGTGTCGTCCCGGAGGACGTCATTTCACCAAAATTATGTCATGCAATTGGTCAGTCAAAGAATATGTAGCCAATGAAAGCACTCAAAATGTTATCTTGCACAGGTGTAAGATAAAAAATATTCGTAGTGGCTGTATTACACAGAAAACAAGGTATAGCATGTGATAAATGGCTATGTAATATGCAAATATGGTCACATGAAAACTATCATTAGTTAAATGTTCATATGTATGATGTTTGCACATAAAAATTGCAAGACAAGAACAATAAACAGACAAATTAATGACAAATTATTCACATTTTAATGGGTCATAGAGGGTTTACATTGCCATTTACCAACTGAGCCAATGGCTTCAACCTTGAAAAAATGGCTAAAGAAATTTCTGTTTGGCTTCAACATTTTCTTTACAAAAAATCTATAACAGCATGCTTTCAAGAAAAGCTAAGATTACATAGCAATATTACAGAAGACATGATATTACCGTCATTTTGATGACGGTTCCACCTTTCTTTCCAGAGGCATTGTCTGTGGATAAATCCATCTTGGGAATTTTTATAGGTGATTTCTTCACATCAGCTGCTTCATCTGACAGCTCCCTTTTGCTCTAGGGGTCGATTTATATTAATTTAAATGATTGGTTCATAGATGATCATTAGCTAATGGATTACTTTCAGGTAACTATTCATATTTCACAAAATTATGACTGGTGATACCAGTTTGTACTGTCCAAAGATTCAACATCTGTTAAATTTACCGGGTACTACATTTTTATTGAAATGGTATTATTATCAAAGCATTTTGGTTGTATTAAATAAGTGCAATGTAGTCTCTGTTCAATACATCATACCAGCATGTTCATTGAGTTGTGACCATAGCGCCTGCTTTAGATTTCTGTGTTCAGAATTGTACTAGATATCATACTGTACAGATATATACTGACGAAGAAACAACAAATAATTAATAATACAAGAAACTGTCCTTTTTGCCGAGTCTTTCCAATTTCATTTACACTAACACTCACCACTCTTGTAGCAGTAGAAAATGATGGACGACTAAGTACCTCCTCTTCATCATCATCATCATCATCATCATCATCTTCTTCTTCTTCTTCGTCATCCTCCTCTTCACCATCATCATCGTCATCATCATCATCTGAGAGCCTGGACTCTTTCTAATTTAAAGGCATCACATTTAATGCTAGGGCATGGCACTATTTCATATTAGAGAACCAGAAAATTACAAAATGTTCATCATCACTAAACGGATAAAATACTGTTACAAAGAGATGCACACAATAATATACCAGTGAGTGTATATCTTTCTTCAAGAAACAAAATTTCAATATTATTTGTGCCATCAGTTTCTGATTAGATAAAGCCCTGCACTTGTAAATTTTGAGCTCAGGGCCCGTATTCACAAAGCTCCTTAGGGAAAACTTCAGTAGATTCCTTAAATTCATAAAATTCCTTAGGGCCCTGGCTGTTTCATGTATAGGTCTTTTAACTTTTAAAATGTTGTAAACTTGTAAATAATGCTTATATGTTTATCATTGCAGCCTTCTTTGTATATAAATCATTGGATTTCACATAGAAAATTTGATCTGAAATTTTCACTTAAATACAGTTAAGATTTCCCTTACAGTTAAGATTTCCCTTACAGTTAAGATTTCCCATAGGAGCTTTGTGAATACCAGCCCAGATCCTCAGTGACATATAGGAGGGCTTGTAATTTAATTAATTTTAATTTCAAAATAAATAAATAATTTAGATCAGTGTAATAAATTGATAAAACGTGCAACAACTGTTTTGGGAAAAAAAAATCCACCGTGAGATATAACATGGTTATTAATGTCCTACATAAAAAAACAAAACAAAAATAAAGAGACATAGATTAAATGAGAATATATGGCGACATACAAACATATGTATTAGTAAAACTTCCCAAAGTGTGATGTTTGCACATAAATGTTGTGTGAAAAAATTGTATCAAACAAACATGTTTCCATTCACAAAAAACAAACCCTAAAAAAGATTAGCAGCAACATCATACCATCATTTTTTCAGCAGCTGTTCTGATATTTCGAGCTTTCATTGCAGAAGATACAACAGCAGATTTATTCCTCTTAGGAATTTTCGTAGGAGATTCCCCCGTCTCATCTTCTTCGTCTGACAGCTGTCGTTTGTTCTGGAGATTGCAAATAAAACTCCCTTAATATTGTTATAATATCAGAATATGCGAAACCTTTCACTCGTTTGGCAGATATTATTATTTTAAATATGTGTCAGTGATTTTTTCTTATTTAACATGGTCCGTTCAAAGGACCCATTCCTAATACCAAATATGGTGTATTTTTCCCAATTGAAATGATAAAATTCCCATACCCGGAGTGACAAAATCCTAAATACATAGGAAACACAGATCTATGGGCTACATATAAATTACTTGTGTGGTTATTGATAAACATCATTAAAATACAAAGTTCAACTATTAAAATATTAGTTAAAGTTATTCATTAATAAAATTTATTTCTTAAAATTTTCCCAATTGAAAGATCTCACAACTAAAATTTCCCAATTTGATAGGTACCTAACACATTCCCAAAGCATTGAAAAAAAATCGCTACATGTGCACCACATAGTCAAAATATGAAGGAACAACCACTGTTAAACAATTATCGTACATTTATTTGGTTTAACATGATGCTTTTAGCTAATTGTTTAATAAGTACATCCATTGTTTAAGAAAATAGGTCAAACTAGTATAAAATATTATGAGCTGTGATATAAATTTTGTCAGACATTCACATTTTTTGTCAGACATATCTGACTGTATGACAGGTTTCGCATTGTCTGTAATGACATGTGTACTTTGTTTAAAACTTACAGCTTTGCAACTTTTATAACAAATCATTTAATAAGACAATTTGAATTGATCTACTTTTTAAAAAACTGATTTAAGACATCTATAATTATAATTAGATGGACAAGGGCACATTATATCTACTCTAGAATTGGTTGTAATGTAAAAATCAGTTTCCGGATGAGATCGAAAACAGTGGTTGAAATTTCAGCAAGTCTGCAAGCCATCAGCTGGATAATTATGAGCTGGGCTTGCTCAAACTCTCAGTAATAGGTTTATGGTTTGTATTTTCATGAACCCACATTACATATGACAGTTCAACCCATATAGCATAAAGCTGAATAATTAATTATTTAACTTTTTATCATGATTTCCCAATAACCAAGATTTCACAAAGTGAATACCCCAATATGATTTGTACCCATGCCCAAAAGTGTGTAAAACAACTGTTGAGTTTGTAACCAATGTTTTAAGTAGCTAACACTTAAGTTCATTTAAAACCTAGACCCAGTTTGATATTGTTCAAACCTTGGTGACCAAGAAACCTTGTCATTAATCAGGGCTTTCATTAACATTTGAAATCTGGAAGTTTGAACTTCCTAGCCTCTGATTTTGGAAGTTTTGCACATAATATTTGGAAGTTTTGACAGTATTGCATGACGTAAGTCCTGAGCATTTCAGATTGCAATTAAGTATAACATTCAAGGGTTGTTTTAGGTCTTTTTTTTCATCATGTGTTTATAATATGCCAATTTATTAAGTTAAAGAGGTATACATGAGATGAATCACTTTAATTTTTCTTCTTACTTGTTCATCCTTACATTATGAAACTTACATGGCTGCAATTTTGGAAGTCCTGTGACAAAAACTGGGAGTACATTACTCCTAAACTTCCCTTAATGCAAACCCTGTCATTTTATCAAATGCATTTGTTAGTACACCTAACCTTCCTGGAAGACTGGAGGGCATTTTGCTGATGGAAAGTGTGTGCAGAGTTGTTAGCCATCCTTCATCTGCAAATATGTCAATGCAATTGAATGCATAAGAGAGTTGCTGTGACTGACAAAATTCTTTTAAATATGAGGCAAGTCTTTTATCTTACATGTTTATGATGAATTTAATATTTTTGTCTAAGGATAAACCTTCATTATACAAATCAATCAATCTGGTATTAATAGGATCATGAGATTTTTTTTCTCTTGTTTGTCTAGCAAACATTTTACCCTGATATTAAATAAAGGACTAGGTCCGACATGACAAGATTTACGGTGACCACATTGTGTGCATGTGTTTCTAGACCACATGGTTGCAGCAACAACCGCAGCAGACATAAACGAGAGTGGTTGGCTTGAAGCGGAATTAAATGCATATAGAAGGTTAATTTTGGCACAAGTTAAGCAGTTTAGGCGATGAAGAGTACATTGATGGATAACTTTATTGTAACAAATAATTGGAATTTATGAAAATTAAAACTTTCAGGTTTCCACCACTAAAATGGTCTTTTGGTGATAAGATGTTACAGCAAATTAAGCCAATTTAAAAAGTAACCCATAATGGCCATTATAAAAAGTAACACTAAATTCTTTGCACGACTTATTAATTTAACGGGACTTGTTCACAGATTTTCGCATTTTTTGAAGTATGCCATTAAAAAGCTCAAGTAAAATATCAAGAAAAGTATTAAGAAAAAAGAGAAAAAGTTGGTCCCACCGGGGTTCGAACCCAGGACCTCTGGATTAAAAGGCTATCGATTTAACAACTCGGCCATTCGGACTTCTATATTTCACCTTGCATTATTTACCTTATGTATGTGTTCCACATGATGTCAACAGTTTCAACGAAAACAACAGAAACACTCCCAATTATTCCATCGTTTAGCGTAACATACGCTTTATAATTGTATCAATTTCAACTGATGATCACTCATAAACAAAATGGTTTGTACAGTATATTTCTGGTCCGTAGTGTTATTTTGCTCCCTTGTATAAACTGTTGTTTTATTTTTAGAATTGGTGACAAAAAGTTAAAAAAATTTCAATTCATCAAGCTGTGAACAGGTCCCTTTAAATTAGACTACCAATGATTGCTGTCCTATGGCAATTTGCAGTGACTGTGCGATAACAATGAGTTGGCCATGTGCCAACATTAAAAGTAACTTTACAATCTTATGTAGTCCAAATAATTAGACGTAATCGGTGAATTCTGAGCCATTTTTTGTATGGGCAGAATCCACACTACGTCTAAACAGTTTATGCTTATTTCCTGTAGCAAAGCAATTTCACATGAACTTACGATTTTTCCGGTTAAACTTCAAAATATCAATAGTATTATGCACTTAATAATGTTGACAGAAGAAAACAGCACATAAATCAAGCAATTATCAACAAAACATCGTAATGTTATCAAATAAACTACACTCGCAGATACACATTTCCATAATGAAAGTGGTCAAACCAATTTAGGTTTTAAACTAAATCTATTAGTAGCGGACATGGCTTTCTACTGCGCACATGGTAAAATATTTTGTCTAAAGATTTGATTCTATAGCCATATGCGATCCGTATTTTTACTGACCAATGAAATAGCAGTTTGCAAGTTTCACATTACTCAGTGCAATATGGAGGACTTTACATAGAATTTGAACATTGCATTTGTTTAACGATATGGATTAAGTGTTAAAGTAAGTTTTATGTTGACTTTTTGGCATGCAATAGGTAAATTAATGTTTATACTTAATGTTGAATCATTGTTACATGAATAATGAGTGGTAAAATATGAAATTGCAGCTTATAAAGCTTCCGACATGAATTCATGTCGGAACGATGCTACAGGTAAATAGGTGTATACCGACCTCATAATATATATAGGAGTAAATCTTATGGTGACCTTAGCCTGGGTCTCCATACGATAGCAAACATGCAAGTGAAAAAGTGTGGCTGAAGTGTGGTGACCGTGCGGTGCCAATACGAATGTCACACTGTATTACAAAATGTGTGTGGCTGAGCCTGAAGTGTGGTGACCGTGCGGTGCCAATACGAATGTCACACTGTATTACAAAACCTATCTATTTTCATTGCGGTCTCTAAAACGTTTGGATAATCTGCGACTGCAATGGACTGTGACCAAGCTTTTACTATGTTTTTGAAAATGAATTTTTTTAAAGTTAAATTATGAAAGTGAAAGTAGAATTATCTAACACTGCAAGCAAACATACACAATAGTCATGTTAGTCTATATGTATATTTTGCAGGATAAAACGTAATAATATAGAAAAAAACAAACTGTGATATCTTTAGAATTGTTTCTAGCAACAATCCACTGGAATTTATACAATTATCGTTTGGAACACAAACGAGTACTCCATTTTGAGAAGATAACTCTTGCCACAATGAAGAAAATGAGCGAAAACAAAAGAAAGTATCGACAAGGTAGATTGCCCAGCTTGGACTGGTTCCCAAACGCAGCACGTCTACGAACATTTTTACATGGACAATACAGTTTTCATTCCAAAAACAAAATGCACAATAATTAAAATCTTATAATATTTTGTATGCTTGCGGTATAGATAAACATAGCGCAATGAATCCTTACCATATTCAAGATTAATGTTTATTCCCGAAGATAGGTAAATACCGATACCTCACTGCAAAGATACAGTGAATGTTTATATTCGTATACAGGCGGTAAAAGCGCGGTGCGGTATTTTTTTAACCAATATACATGAGTTCGATTCCTGCTGGTGAAACATTTTTTAGTTATAAATTTCTGAGACCGACACAGCAAGGGTGTGTTTTTTTTATTTTGTCATTGTTATTATTTTCATGTTATTGATAAATGAAACAACAACAACAACAAACACACAAAAGAAATATACGGAAAAGAAAAATTCGAACACAGAATACAAAATGCAATTAAACTTTGTTATTAATTGCAAATGTTTTCAGACCAGATTCGAACCCGGTTCGCCGTCACAAAAAATTTCAGCGCATACCACCTGACCATACTTCTTTTGCTTACAGTTGTCTGTTTATCAATATCAATACTACATTTAAAATGATTGACAAATTCAACCGACACTATAAATAGCAATTGCATTCATATGCCTTCAAACGGACTGTGCTGAGCCATAGCGTCTTAGAGGTCGCTGTCGGACTATACCTCTTTAGATATGGATCTTTTGTTTTTCTATCAGATGGGATACTGTGGCTATTCAGTTGATTACACGCTTGAATTATTTCCTATTACAATGTATATTTATACTCGGATTTGTTCTTGCACTTGTTTCAGTGAAATACAATTTACATCGATTTAACTCGAATCCAATACGGAAACTAATAAATTCATCGTAACGGACTTATAATATATTGACGCATGAAGGTCAATGTGACATTAATTTGTCCTTTCTACGCACGATAGTACTAAGAGTTTGAAGCACATAATAATACATAGATTTCATATTGACGGTGATATGATTTATAAAGGCAGACGAATGCAAAAGCGTTGTCAGCATTTTTTGACAGAGTATCTACGAAGTAAGCCTGTAATCAACTGGGTCTAATAAGCCACAGTGCATTTCCGACTAAAACACCGTGTCTCCACTGCAAGGCTACTAGGGCTGGTCTACACGTAGCGCTGGTTCGGCGCAGAAGTACATACAATTATAATTATCAACGAACTAGAACTGCAGCAAGTATGTCCTGTCGTTTTAGTTGACTTTGCAGATTATAATTTATACTCTAGCAGTTTACATGACCAACATTTCGAGTGCTCGGCCCGTGTTCAGTTGGATGTACGTCGATCTTCTGAAGGACTGACGAGACATTAGTACTTCTTCAGTCGGACGATAATAAATTTCTTAATTGGGCATTTGATTTGTTGCAGTTAACCTAGTAGTGAAGTTATAAGGCTAAATCTCACATATTTATTATAAGTTTATTTGCAGTATTTTGTTCCATCACAAGTCGGCAAGACATACAGCAATACTCGTACACAAGCTCACGTGAGCTTTTAATAAGCCGACTAAAATTGATGCTTAAATTGTTCAAGAGAGCCTAGTTGAAGATATATACACACTGTATGCATATTGTTGTTTTTAAATATTATTTTCTTGTTTTATTTCTGGAACTTAGTATGAACCAGTTTATTATGCAGTATTGACTATATAGTTAAGTTAAATAATTATTACAAAATAAGTAAATGTTTATTTAAATCTAAGCATACATAAAAGTGTGTTTTGATGTTATTTACTTAAATTATAACGTATAAATCTAAGTGTAATAATGATTGTAGCATACTTTGATCGAATTATGTTAGTTAATTAATGAGCCCGCGGGGCGAGGTTAAATAATTAACATATTGAGGCAAAGGGTGCTACAAGTGTTTTATACCATATTCATCAATCACATCGCAACTTTCTATACCATGCCGATCACATAGGCAGTTCCTAGACGTCACGTGATGTCTGACATGCTTGGCATCTGTGTCGTTTCTAAATTTAGTGCTGTCGCAAGGCTACGTGATGTGATGCTAATGTGCAAGCTTACAGCGCAATAAGTAACGTGCGTATAAATTACAGCTAAATTTCAATATACTGCACACTACTTATTGCACGATAAGCGTGCATATTAGGCTCCGCCAAAAAGTAACCGTTCTGATATCACAGTTATTGAAAATAAAAATAAAAAAAACTCTCGAAAATGGTATAACATTTGTTTGATAGCTTTATAGCTACTACTTGTTAAACCGAATCCGCATCAAAAACGCTCTTGTACAGTAGAGTAAAACGCAAACATGAATCAAATCGAAATATTCAACTAAATGATGTTTAAAATCGAATCGAATCGAAACGAGCCATGGCTAAACATTTGCAGGTCAATAGTATTTAGTATACTAGTACATACATGTTTTAATATATCATGAGTTTTAAAAATCACATGTTTGACAATTTTATGGGGGGGGGGGGGGCGAAGCCGTTTCCGCCCCCTCTAAATCCGCCTATGATGTTGGGGATGTAATTGGCTTGCTTTAACAGTTCACCCAGTGAATCATGTGTCATGCATTTTCACTTAAATTACTTGCGACACACACTTTTTGATTGCCGGGCCCGGCTAACTCAGTTGGTAGAGCGCCGGACTGTCCATCCGGGGATTGTGAGTTCGAATCCCAGCCCGGCCACATAATGAAATTATTTATACGGCCATTCTCCCCCTTCCTCTGAGGATTCAAGTAGGGCAGTTGTCAGTTACTGTCATAAGTATGTGCACATAGTATTGGTAAACCGCTCAGTTCGGCTAAGCTTGCCCAGGAAAAGTGTGAGAAGGTTCACTGACCGCAGTGAAATGACTGAAATACTGTTAAAAATGGCAAAAAATCCAAACAAACAAACAACACTTTTAAATCAAATAAAGTGAATATATCAATATTTCACGACGTCATCGCAACCGAAGTAAAAAATTGACACATAAGTTCGATGCGTGAGTCAAATTTATTAATCACCTTATTCTGCGAAACGCGACCATTGGCGAGGTATGTGTATCCATGTTAATTATTGAAATTTTAAAGTAAACACTGCAAAACCTCGAATCCTGCGGTGGGTTGGTATGTAGCAATTAAATGCTTGGTTTCACCTCACACAACCAGTAATGAGTATATATGCACCTACACACGCCATGAATGAGATGTGAATGAAATCTTAGTGGTAACATTGCAATTCAGAAAATGTATTACCAGGATATATTTTTGTATAAATTTATTGGCATAAATGGTCCAGAATTTACTAAGTGCCGTTTTAAGCGCGTAGTTTCAGCAAGATAAACACAAAAATAAACGAGAACGTTTTATAAATATTAAGTTTATTAAAAAGACAGTAATACGAAATTCTTATAAAATGCTTACAAGTAGGAATAATAAATTGTAACATACATCATAAACAGACGATATGACTTGTGACTGTCATGAAAATATATGGTAAAACGGAAGTTATAATCAAAGTTCAGATAGAATACGTGAACGTGTATTGTAAACTTCATTAGTTGAAGTGGAAGGCATGGACTTGCATCAATTGTTTCATTGATCTTTTTTCTTCCCAATGAGTTTCTAAAATAAAAAAATAAACAAAAAAGACAAGACAAATATTTAATGCATTGATGCTTAAATCAATTTGTATTGCTACCTAAGGCATGTAAATATGCAAAACTAAACAAATACTCTAGCAAATATGTTCCCTCTGTGAAAGTTATAAAGATTACGAACGTTTTATATTGTTCAGTATTAGAAGTAATCACACAAATTGTAACAACATGAATCTTCAACAGGAACACATTAAAGCGTGTTCTGTATTACCTTCAGCCGATCTAGCGATCGTCTCTTTTTCACTGGCGTTTCCTGGTCAACTGGGGCGCTAGTCCGAGCTAATTCTGGCTATAAAATACAATTAACGGAATTACCGTAGTGCATACAACAGTAACAAAATGTGAGGTTGTTCTTGCTGTTATACCCGCATACTGACCTTAACATGACTGTTGGAAGCCCCGTCTTCTTTAAGATGTACAATTTTGGCCGGTACATCAGCACTGCTCGCGTCGGGAAGTCTTCTCTTTCCTCTCGGACTCTACAAAAAGTGGACACAATAATGAATTTTGGTACGTGAACAATGATTCACGTCTCCGTTTGACACACATGTGTTACGTTTTTCTTCTCAAATGAACCTTTGTAAACTAAAGGACTCACATTATACAAAGTTTATCATCAAACATGTACAATCATTTGATAACAACAGTGATTAAAGCATCCGTTATACAAACTTTACTATTTGTTAACCTACTATGCCATGCATTCAAATTTTATCGAATCAACAATATGTGGGTACTTTTTAAATGTTAATATTTTTGCCCAAGAAAGATTTCTGCACAATTATTGTCAAGAATTGATACGCTCACAGAGTCTTTGCATCTTATAACCGGTTTAACACAAGATGGCGATAGAAACAGCCATAGCCAGACTTTTCTGCTGTTGTAAAGGGTGTGCTATGTATTTGAGTTTACATGGCTTGGATAATGTTGTTTGTCATTATTATATGCCATCACTGTATTAAAACTAACATTTTCGTTAGTGTTATAAGTTTAGGATACGTATTGACATTAAGATACTTAATCAGGGTGCAGTATCAACGGGGTTTGACGGGGTTTATACACGGTCCGGACGAGAGCAAAACACTCAGGTAAAATATGTTTTTTGGGCGTAGCTGTCAAAGATCACTTTTGACCCAGATTTTCTTGCGATAATTATGCAGCGGGGAAATTGAATGCCAATAGAATTGGGCAAATTTTCTCATTCTAGGGAATGCAAACTTCAAACAATGGTTTAACGTATACCAATAACTGTTGCATACTTTTGGGGATTAAAAAATTACATAATCGTTTACATAAGCGGTTAAAATTGAAGTGATACACATATCTTCAACATATACTCTACAACTGAGGCTAATTATGAACGTATTTTCTCATTGTATGCCATAAACAGAATGCTATATTCATTCACGTAACGAAATAACTATTTTGTTTAGCCTACATTTATATAAGCTGTACGCTCTATAAATAACAATTGTGCAATGTTCCCATTCATAAATCTCAGTCACAGTGTTGCAGTTCCACGTAGCCCATTGATTCTAGCGAGTTCATCACATTCCAGAAACAGTAGTGTCATTCTAAAAATAGCGCTCGTAGCTAGCAACCGTTGTCTAGATGTGTTAATATACTCGTACGTGCATCAATAATAGCGTTCAGAGAATCATAAACCTAAAAATTTCAATAAATGGGGAATTTATATTTATAAACTTACTGTTAATTTGAATTAAAATTGTGGTTACGATTTATTAACGATTATTTATAATTGCATCTTTCTATCAACTTCTCCAGTAGATGTATTTAATCTATAAAAATGCTACATTTTCTATAGATAAAATGTTATGAAAGAAGATTCGGAATACATATACGTCGAATTGTTATTCGGGTAGCATGAATACACAATTTGCAATACTCATTATACACAGGAACCCATTATATATCATATTTCTACTGATATAATTTAAAATCGTCATAGTCCTATGAATGTTTATGTTGCGTTCAAATATACAGTCTTAACATTTCAAAAATCGCTGAATGTTCCCTTACTATTGCTTTTTATTGGGATACACAGTATAAATGCTTATTTGACTTCAAATCGTTATTATATTAGAATTCATTCCCGAAATAATTTTCTGACATTGTTATTTTTTTTAATTGGCTTGACAAATTCAGATAAAAATTATGTTAACCTAAATTATTTTGGTTATTCATATATCACTGGTGGAAACATGGAGCTGTATGATTGGTTTATTCACAGCATAGATATTAATTATAATTTTATTTAATTTTTAAATTAATAAATTTATCCCAAAACTGTTGGGTCCGAGACGTTTTCTTATAGTGTCCGAAAAAAACCTGGGGTCCAATAAGTCTAATATTGGTGGGGACCAAACAATCTGGGGTCTGAGAAGTCACGTAACCGATCATCTTGTCCGTCTGTTTAGGTAATTTTTAAATGACATCTCAATATTATTTCAACGCCGATTGTCACCGATTGTCTTTTTTAAAGACATTTCTTGTTGCCAATATCTTTACTTATTGTGATGTTTTTCTTAAATATTTTTAGTGCATAAAAGGCAGCTTAATTTTCTGTTTCCCGTGTACGTTTAAGTTTCAAGAATAAACCTTTAAATACTGACGGAATCGTTGCACAAAATTTGATATGTTGAGAAAACGATGTAAACAACGTGCTTGCATGCGCCGTGAATTGGTGTTTTTCATTCTTTTTGCTGAATAATGTAGTATATAACAGGTTAAATGTGTATCAAACCTTTTGGATAAGTAAATGGAATATTGGACGACGTTTCTGTTTAATAAATAGTAGTTTTAGCATGGTTATGCTAACATTTGGAGAAATGCTGTAGTAAACGTGAATTTAGAGATTGCTGCCGTAAACCTGAAACATGTGCTAGGGATATCAACCAAACATATATAGTTAAATGAGAGCTTTACAAAAGTATTATAATAATAATCAAAGAACGTCAGCTACTGAATCTGTAATATCTATATGACATTTTTGTTGTAGATACCCCCATCATGGGGAGGCGACCCAGATACCCCCTGTCTTTATGCCGGAGACGGAGGAGGTCCACAATCCCATCCCCTAAACTTAAAAAGTTGTGGATTGACTCCTTCGACGAGGTGATGGACAAAGTAAAATGGAGATCAAATTACACCCCGTTAAGTCAACGGCGTTTCAATCACCACATTTTCGTCAAACCACAAGAGGTTACGTTCCAACCAAATCACCTTTTCCAAAAGATAAAATTATCAAAGCACAAACACCAGTGAAATCTCCGGATCCTAAAAAAGTTAAAACATCTTTAGCCAGGAGATATGGTAATGGAAATGGCAAAGTGAAAGATTTCGACCCTTGCGAAAAAGAACTACCCCTGTTGGAGGACTCTTACGATATTGACGATATGAACTTGATGGATAAAAATCCACCCCGGCAGTCTGACAACAAGTTTGCTAATATGACCTACATGAATTCGAAAACTGCTGCCGGAAGTTATTAAAGTACTCTCTGAAAATGGTGTTAAACACAAATTTCTAGATTTCTTCAAACTTGTACCTGAGCGCAAATTTTCCGTGAATGATATTGCATTTTTACTTTGGTCAGAAGTCGTTAAGTGGTATCAAAGTGAAACAACAACAAATATGAGGTATTCTGATGAAACAAAGAAATTCTTGAAAACATGCAAACGTGACTGGAAGCACGATTCACAAGGCAGTAGGGCTAGAAGGCCTGAAAAAGCACGAGGAACAGTATGATAACATGGTTTGTAAAACTGAGTGCAAAACGTCCGATGAAGTGAAGAAGAACATGGAATACGGTTCAACAAATGAAATTAATGCAAATGCAACATTTGCAAATGCTGTAATGCCAGTTGTATTTTGTGTGGAAGGTTGTGTAGAATATGATATGAATAACATGCCTTTTATGATAATCTCCCCGGATGGTAGCATTAGAACAGATTACAAGATGGAATCTACAATTGACGCTGTAGAATTCAAACGTCCCGTTCGCGAAATCCACAGAACACTTCCTGATCGGTATTATCTACAATGTCAATCTGAGATGGTAGCTTTAAAGGTCGATTCTCTATATTACCTGTGTTGGTGACGAGTAGTGTGTTTAAAATGTTTTCTGTGAAGCCTTAGAAATAGCAAAGCGGCTTTATGATTCTGACAATAACAAAAGACCCACACAACTTTTACCTGAAAGCAACGTGTTAGTTTAAACCTATTTATTTTAGCTCGATTGCATCGAAAGCCGAAGGCTTATAGAGACACTCTCGAGTCCGTTTCCTGGGTAGAACCAGTACTTGGTGTCATTGGGGGAGATCTTGAGAACGCTCCCAGTAAGGTTCGAACCCGGGACCTCCCGATCGCTAGGCGGACACCATATCCACTACGCCACCGCGACCCTCGCAACGTGTTGAAGAAGAGAATTGATAAAAGTTGTCAGGATGATGTAGATTTGTGGGTCTGTTTCCATCAGTTAGGAATGACGCATCCATGTCAAACAAAACGAACGTTGAAACTTACCTACACTACACACTGGGACTTCTGCTGGACAAAATATAAAAAGTGTATGATAACCTCTATGAACTTCAAAGAGAAAAGGCTACAGAAGTGGTTGTTTTCATTTGTTGTGACCTCGATCGAGAATGGGATTCATCTTCAATTCGCTGTGCCCCAGTTGGCTGGTTCACCAAAGGGTACTCTCTCGGAACAGATACAATGTCAAACATTCTACTGGAAGTTCTAAACACTTGTAAAGCAGCTGGTCTGCATGTCCCAGCAGTATCTTTTGATGGCCAGTGGCACGGGATCGCGGTTAGGAATGTAGAAGGGGAACCACTCACTGTGATACAAGTGTAAAAAGACGTTTGGAAAAAGACAGAGAAGTTGACAAAGTCAACCATAGTACAGTCGATGAAGAATATGAACAAAAAAGTGACCTGGTACTTCTTAACAACTAACAGCGACATTGCTTTCCAAAAGCGATATCTGGTTTGCACAAACAACGGACAACGGTTGCCATCGATATCTTCAAGAGTGAAACAAAGCCGACTGAAGTTTTTGAAAAGTCCCGTAGGAACAGCGCAAAAGCCTCAGTGCTCAGTGTGAGCCCGTTGTAACTGATGCAGATGACGATCACGACAGCAATGAAGCAAATGATGGTTCCGAAAGTGAAATTCATGAAAGAGCTAGTATGCTTATGTTATTTATGACTGTGATAAGCCCGATGTGGACACTAACCACGACGAAGACGGTGATCGAACGAATGAAAATGATTGTCACGACATTGAAGAAGCTAGAAAGAAAGAGTGTGTATTGGATAAAGATGTTGCTGGTCGCATACTTCGGATGATCCAAAGTGATAAGAATGCTAACAACAAAGAGCAGTGGAATGATAAAACGCCTGATGTTCTACAGGAGCGATTCCAAACAGCCAAATCATTGACGTTATTCCGAGATGTGGAACTAAGGTTATCGTAAGGTACTTCAAGAAAATGAAAACCGTAATAATAAATGAAAGCTGCAATAAAGATAATGTAGAGAAATTATGCAGCTATTTCAATCTTAGAAATGAGATGAACGAGAAACACGAGGATCAAAAGAAAGGAACAAATAGAAAATTCCAAAGAAAATCGATAGTCTTTCTCAGTTTGCGTTAAAGGTTGTCTTGAAAGTATTAAAAAAGAGCGATTTAAACATCATTTTCCAAAGCTATTGAGTGCAGAAAGCGAGCAAGCAGAAACTGAAAGCGATGAAAATATTGACACTCCTATTGAACAATGCTTACACAGCAACCTTCCACATGATACTACATGATACAGTTTGCCCCGTCATGTCAGTGGTGCAAAAGAGAATGTCTTTGCCAGTCAACGAAATCTTAATCAAATGATAGAACTCAATTATTGGATGACTATTTCGCTGCCGGTGGTTTCAGTAAAGAAATAGGTCAATTTGAAGTTTCATGTGTCGATTCTTCTCATTTATTGACTAGAATAAGAAGAAAGGTATGTAAAGGAGGACTAGAATGTATGAGTAATGACGCTTGGAAACGAGTAGCCAAATCAAACGAGACAAATTTGTCTATTGTTATGATAGAGACAATACTTGAACAGTTCCTGTGGCAGTTGCTCACTTCAGCGAGGTTGTAGAAAACCAAATGAGAACACAGGAATAACTTTAGACGTTTTTAAGTTACTTATTTTGTTGTATGCAGATGATATTGTGTTGTTTTCAGAGACTGAGACTGGTTTGCAAGAAGGGTTAAATTTATTAAAACAATATTGCGATAGATGGAAACTAATGGTAAACTCACAAAAGACTAAAATCATGGTTTTTAAAAAAGGAGGAAGACTGCGGAGGAATTTACAGTTTTTCTATGATGATAATCATTTAGAGATTGTTGATCAATTTACTTACTTGGGTTTTGTTTTCTCTTCTGGAGGTTCATTTTCAAAAACTTTGGACAGTGTGTCTGGACAATCTTTGAAAGCTATCTTTAAATTAAGACAATGTTTGTAAAGATTTAATAATATTACAATACACCACAGGTTAGAAATGTTCGATAAACTAATTTATCCTGTTTTAAGCTATGGTTCAGAGATATGGGGGCTTCATAACAGTATCCAAATAGAGCGAATACATTTAAATTTTTGTAAAGAATTACTAGGAGTCCGAAGACAAACACAGAATAACTTTATATATGGTGAATTGGGAAGAACACCTTTATCGGTTAGACATGCACTTAATGTAATTAAATATTGGCTGAAAATAGTACATATGCAATCTATTAAATATGTTAAAATTGGTTATTATATCATGTACAGAGAATTTGATATCTATCCCAATAGAAAATCATGGGTATATACGGTTAAAAATTTATTAGGAAATTGTGGTTTTAATGATGTGTGGTTAAATCAAGGTGTTGGGAATGTAGATGTCTTTTTAACTATGTTTAAAGTCAGAGTAAAAGATATTTTTTTACAAAGATGGAACTCTGAATTACGTGAATCAAGCAGAGCTAAAACGTACATATTGATATCAGATTTTAAATTTCAACCCTATTTAAATGATGTAAATATTTCCAAGTATAGAATGGCCCTCTCCAGATTAAGGGTATCTGCACATAGACTTAAAGTTGAAACTGGTAGATGGCATAAACCAACAGCTATACCTTATGAAGAAAGAAAATGTTACTTATGTAATGTTCTTGAAGATGAATACCATTTTATTCTTGAATGTACATTGTATCATGATGTTAGAAAGATTTACATAAGCCGATTTTATTATCTTAGACCAAATATAATCAAAGTTATAGAATTACTTACCTCTCAAACTAGCAGTGTTAATAAAAAATTGGCACTGTTTATTTATAAAGCTTTGCAAATTAGAAATTCTTTCTATACGTATTATGGCTAATGTATGATGTTGATTATACAATATATTCCACCTCTCGCTTATTATCTATTGCTGAATAATTTCGATATTTGCTTGATAAATGTTTATATATGTAAACATTAACATTCAGTATGGATGTTATTGGTGACCTTTGACTTTGTTTAAGCATATTATTATACTTTCACTTGTATACTCATGGGCATATTGCCCACTGTATTACTCAATAAAACTGTATATGAGGCTAACTTTTGCAGAGATGTTAGACTATGGTGGAAAGCTGATGACGATTCTGCTATACCTGCAAGAGAAAGAGTCGCAATGAGAATTTCTCTAAGAAATCGTGTGTTAAATGCTCACAATCATAGCTATTTCCCACCACCTGGTATGCATATTAACGGATGGCCAGCACAATTGTGCGAAGCATTCATTGCAAATATTGATGCCAATATACTACTGTATGGTTTATCTCAGCGCAAGACGTACTATGTAAGAGCATTTTCGTCAATGATGGGAGAAACTCTCTTTTCTGAACTCACTCTCCTGGATAGGCGAGGTCAGGGGACAGTCACAGTTGCAGAATTTGGACAGTTTATCGAAAGCTCTATTGAAAAAGTACACGTGCGGCTTGATCCCGAAAGGTAAATGAGCTTTTTATCTTAACCTGTTAATTCCTAAAGCATTTTCCCTAAATATGTTATTACGAATTGTAGTTATATAATAACATTTTTCAATGGTTTGAAGTAATGCATCGAATGAGCTTATGGCATTATGATCGTACAAGACCATACTACATATGTAGATACTGTTCACGAACGCTGACATATAGTCCTGTGTGACTCTTTACAGGCCATTTGTCTACAAAACTGCACGTAAACCTGTTTACAACCTGCTAGGCAACCAAGACCAGTTATCTGGACAATGCAGCCAAACACCAACGTCGATCATCAGGATTACATCTTCTTGTAAGCATTTCAACACATGTTTTCATAGTACGAGGATCAATCTTAAATTGTGTTACACTGTAGCAAACTCATTAAAAAACACTGTCAAATTGAATGTTAAAAATATAATTTACTTAGTATGACTTGTTTTTAAATATATTGGGATCATGATATGTACACTGCCATATAATTTCAGGCATTTCTTTTATAAGCAAGTAGAATAATCATTTTGCTTGAAGAAATACTATGTTGGATTTAATGAACGTTGGGCTACTGCTAAATAACATGTGATATTTGTTTCAGGGATCATCCGTTTGATAATCCCCAGAGAGGACGATGTAAGCCGCAACGGAAGGAAGAATCCGTTTGCAGCGACCGGAACGCCATCCAGCGCGGTTCTCTCGGAGTTCGTTTCGAGTCAGCGCGAAGAAAGGAAGGGAAAATGCTACCTACTCTTCGAATGGGTCTAGAACTGGACACATAATGAGAATTAATTACATTAAGTGACAGCTAAAAAGATTTTACATATCTCATATATCGGTTTTTACATAATTTGTTAAATTTAGGGACTCTTTTCTTCAGAGTAAATAATGTTGGTGTTGCAAGCCAACTTCAAACCTTAAAAGAATGTGTAACATGTGTTCAAACACATGGTATTGTAGATGTACTTTTCATTGTTGTAATGCGATTCTGTATTTACATGGCTTTATGATGCAATCACCAGTCAAGTTATCATACCTCGTGTTGCACCATACAATACCCATAGAAGTCGTGATGCTAGCTATTGTTTTTTATGATACATCTATGCGTATTAAAGCATTTCATTTATTACAACACGTTTTGTATTTCTGAAAAATAGCGTAAGGATATGTATACATGACCTACGATCAGCATTAGATTTTTGTTGAGTTATTCTGTATTTGCAGGTAAAACAAAAAAAAATGTACATATGTTGTAATTGCATTATCACATTAGCGTTTTAACCCGGTTGACATAGCTATTTGCCAGAATTACAGTCATTGTGGATAACATCGTACTTGTGCAATTATGTGAATTTTAAGCATAACAGACAAGTGCCAGGTTTTGATATTTTATTAGAAATAGTAACAAAACACCGTACAAAAAGTTTTAACATAACAATTAATTTTAATCACAAGATGTTTAAGTGATATGCTGACCTATCCAAGCCGGTCTTTCGTGATATGCACCAAACGAAACGAGTAGGTTTCCGTATGCAGCATAATAAAGTATTGAGTCGGCATATCACTTGTAACTTATCACAAATGAATAATATCACAATTGTAAAGCAAGTTCCTTCTTGCTACCAAAATTTATCTTGAGTAAACAAACACTAACAAGAAAAGAATGCCATGTCAAATAACGATTTGCTTATGCAAATACAATGCACATGTATTTCTGTTCAAGGTATATAATTATTGTCTTACAATACTGATATAAGAATTTATGTTACAGACAACGCTAAGGACTTTTATATATTATATAGTTGCAAAATGTAACACTGTACGAAACACAAAACAAGAAACACATATGGGTATTTGTACCTCGCGTTTATTTATGTTAAAAATACTGATGAACAATTTATCCAACAGAAAAAGACAGACATTTATGTTCTCAAAACGATGAACATTGTTTGAAACAAGAAACGAATAACAAAAAATAGTGTGCATACTGTGCGGTAATTTCTTAAAATTTGGTCAATATAATCATTATTTTATAAAAATTTAAGCTACACTTCTTATTGCAAATCAAATATACATTCCTTAGATTGATAGGGAACAAAACCATGCGTGACAATTCAATCGGTAGATTTAGCTACACCATTGTTATTTGGGACAAATTATAATTACAATAAGTCTAAATAACCAAAATAGTTTTGTATATTAGCAAGATTTTGCTTTTTTGTTATTTAAAAAGCATGACTTTGCTCCAAAGACGCATCCACAGGATACATGTAAATAAAATAAATGCATGTGTATGATAACGAAATAGTGCGATGCTAAAAGGGTTTATCATTAACAACACATGTTTAAAGCAAGTACCTTCTTGCTGTAGTAAATTGACATAAGACATAAAAAAACAAACTATACGAACATGAATATCTTTTGAATAAAATATAGCACGAAAGTATCACACGTAAAACTAACTATACTGGTGAACATTTATGCAATTCGGACTATGACAGACATCTTGATGGCACCCTGCAAGTTGGACGTGAAAAAATTATACCATTACAAAACTCTAATTTTATAATGTACATGTGTATAAAATGTGATGAATAAACATGACAATACATTTATGAAATTGTTTTGGATTAATTTAAGAATACAGCAGGCTAGTTAATAGACTATCCAAACTTAAACTACAGCAGATATGTATTACTCAATCATAATATAGCCAGGTATGGTACTGATAAGCTTAGAACTACTTATTTAGTTTATCTGCATTATATATGTACTGTGTTTATATATTGTGTATGTATTACTTGTATACCCTTATGATATGAATTATACGAAGAGTGTGAAAATAAACTTTGATGTGTAGTGTGTGAAAATAAACTTTGAAACAAAAACACTTTGTAAATAAAACAAAACGGTCCAAGAAATATCACATAGCCTTTCTTATAATCATAATTATCACATCATCTGAAACAAAACTGCTTTTGAACATACCAGTAGGCTACGTTACAACTAGATACATTTTAAATTCGTTAACACATCTTTGTCGCCGTGTGATTTACGGTGACTTGTCACATCCGACTTGAATCTGAAAGACTTCGTGCAAATGGGATATTCATGTGCAGGAAGTGCCCCTGTGTGGGCACCTTTGCGGTCCTCCAGCCGCTGGACGCTCTCGAAATGGGACATTCATGTGCAGGAAGTGTCCCTGTGTGGACACCCTTGTGGTCCTCCAGCCGCTGGACGCTCTCGAAATGGGACATTCATGTGCAGGAAGTGCCCCTGTGTGGACACCCTTGTGGTCCTCCAGCCGCTGGACGCTCTCGAAATGGGACATTCATGTCCAGGAAGTGTCCCTGTGTGGACACCCTTGTGGTCCTCCAGCCGCTGGATGCTCTCGAAATGGGACATTCATGCATGTGCAGGAAGTGCCCCTGTGTGGACACCCTTGTGGTCCTCCAGCCGCTGGACGCTTTCGAAATGGGACATTCATGTGCAGGAAGTGCCCCTGTGTGGACACCCTTGTGGTCCTCCAGCCGCTGGACGCTCTCGAAATGGGACATTCATGTGCAGGAAGTGCCCCTGTGTGGACACCCTTGTGGTCCTCCAGCCGCTGGACGCTCTCGAAAACCTGGTCACATGAGGGGCATTTGTGACGCAACTGCTTATTTTTATACCGGATGTGTCTGTTCAGATCGGCCTTAATAGCGAACATTTTCCCGCAATTTTCGCACGGAAATGGCTTCGGGCGGCCATGAGCACTGGATAGGTGGCGATGGAACTCGCACGGTTTTCTAAACCATTTTCTGCAATAGTGAAAACACCCCAGATTTCCGTCGTCAACATACTTCTCATTTTCTATAAGAGTAGCCTCTCTTCCAAAGGCTTTCCCACATGCTGAACCGTTCTTTTCTGAAAGAGCCGAAAATATTTTGAACCTAATAGTTACGAGAAAATACATTTCAAAACTATGCTGCATCTTTGGTTGAAGATATACCATTGGTAATATCATTATTGGGGTGGTATCCCTCAATGTTCATGTAAAGTATAAACATACCGATAGCAACGGCTCTTGACTACATATATGCCAACACACTGACTCAATAATTGTTTGAAGAAATTGGATATCTAAAATGTTGATATAAAATACTGCTGTATCTATACCGTATTAAACTGCAGCCAATAACCCAATCATTTATAAGTAATACATTTATTAAATTGTACAGATGAGAACAAAAATATTGTTTTTGGTTTTATGAATGCCTGTTTCAGAATTATATTAAATATAATGCCAATATACAATTTTAATAAACAAGAACACTTTATAGCCAGTAATAATATTATTTAAAATGACTGCATTAAAGCTATTATACCTTTTTTCGAACGGACGTTGTGATCGGGACAGTGATGAAGATGCCATGTTATATTAACTGACATTATAGAATCATGAAACTATAAAATCACAATTTGTCTTTGCATCTATTCATCGTATATGATGGTTCGATTATACATAATAAATTTGGATAGGTTTTATTTGTTTCATACTACTAAACATAATAATAATTTGAACTTTCATAATTTACACGTTGCAAGCAGCATCTTAAATTTTCAGGTTTACGACAGCAATTCTTTAAATGTTCACAAAATTCCGATTTTATATAAGATAAATGCACTTAATGTTATCCAACTGATTCCGACGCTCGATATATACTTTAGAATACACAATGTGTTTACACAATCAGTTTTATTGCGAGCAAATATGTCCAAACGACAAACGCACGCTGCGTGCAACATGAGTCATGTTACATGACAGTCTTCGGCAAATTCTCTACACGTCAAAAATTTGGCAAAGAATGCTTGCTTATTAAATAGAGTAATTTCACATCGACAGAACCAGCAATGTAAGTTTTATTGTATGCGCTAGGAGAAAATGAAAAGAAAACTAATTAATAACAGTTATTTGCAAAAAAAAACGCCACTTACCGGCTTGTTTATATACAGGACAATTGAAGTGTGAACCCCACAATATCACGTGATTCTGCACCCTGTTAATGCTATGACCAAAGGCATTTAGTCTGGCTTCATTAAACTCATTAACAACCTCTTCGATGATCCGTTGCATGCAACACACCGGTATGCGTGGTAAAGGCAGTAAAAAGACAGTGGATTTTTTATCTTGTACATGTTCAAGCAACAATATGGAATGAATATGGATGGTAGAAATACCGGAATTCGTGTTACCTTTTTGCCTGTACTTGCAGCACCGGTAAATCGTCTTTTGTCGAAGGTTTGTTGTTGTGGGGTTCTTCCGGAATCAACATTGTCCACTGCCTGCAAACCAATTACACAACTCTGACTAGATACATACACAATGAGAAAAAGTAGTCTTGAATTTATACCGGCTTTTACCGCGCAAAATGAGATACTTCTCTTTTGCCGTCGACGTCATGTGACAATGACGTCATTTCCTTTATATTGTTTATTACTTATGTTATTACTCCTGATGAAGGTCTTTGACCGAAAAGTTGACTAAAGTAAATGAAAAATAAAACGTATAAAGGTGTTTCCCTGTTTTTTTTATAATTATACTTCTCTTTAAAAAAAAATAAACTTAACGTAAGTTTAAGATTGAAATATTCGCAGTCATTAAATTTTATTTTGATCATTATCATTCGCAGTCATGAAATTTTATTTTGTTTATTATCAAATGTAAAACGAACCGAATTTGTAAGTTTTAGTAAAACAATTGAGCAATGATTTTCATTTTGAACTGTACGCCGAAAAACGTACACGGTCGGTGCAATCTTCTGTGGCGACGGATGGATGCACGTCGAAATCATGTTTCTGTGGTCTATGCATGCCCACATCGGTTTCGTCACATGACCTCCGCTTCCTCATGGTTGTGCTTTAAAAAGGACTTTGTCTAAGAAAAAAGTAATAATCCGGCACGATAAATCAATAGAAATGACATATATCATAGAAATGTGCAATACCAAAACATATTTATAAAAAGTTATATAGTCTATTGAAGTATAAACATTATAATACGATGTATGAATCAAACAAGTCAACGAAATGCTTGGAAAAAAATAAAAGTTCAAGCGGGTATATAATTCACGACGAATGAGCCGTACGTACAAACGACAAAAGCTATCGCTCTAATATTCTGCACTCTTCTGATATGTAAGAATGCAAGTCAGGCTGGACTATGTTAGTACAAGATACTCACAATTCTGACGCCCCGTATGTAAATGTACACAAGACAATGAACAAACTAACACTACATACGGTAAATCATATGATAGTGTTCTCATAATGGGGCAACAGTTTATTTGTGGCGCGTTGTGAGAAAACCGGTCTTAATACATGTGCGTAAAGTGTCGTCCCGGATTAGCCTGTGCAGTCCGCACAGGCTAATCCGGGACGGCACTTTCCGCTTGTATGGTATTTTCTGTTTCAAGGAAGTCTCCTCTAAACATGAATCCACTGTAGGAGGAAAGTGCCGTCCTTGATTAGCTAATCTGGGACAACACTTTACGCACATGCATTAAGACCGGTTTTATCACGACGCGCCACATTTATTTATTACATGTATTAAGTACCTTATTCACACCTTTGTTGTATGCCAATATTAATATGTTATTTTCAGATATTTTGTCCTATATTGCACCAAAATATGGTTTGCATTTAATTGGTTGTATTGCATACTTAGTTTCTCTTAATTAGGACTTCGTATCTCGTATTTAGGAGATACTATCTCCTAATTAGGACTTAGTATCTCCTAATTAGGATTAAGAATCTCCTAATTACGAGATACTAAGTCCTAACTAGGGGATAACAGAACACAAAATAATATAGACTGTGTCACTAGGACGCTTCAATACATTTTATTTTGACAAACTGTTGATCATGGTACTTTCGTTTTCGAACAATGAATACAACAATATATTTATATTATTACTGTTATTAAAGAATAATGGTGTTAATGCAGTATGTTTTAACAAACATTTAATGTCACAAAACAGCACAATAGTTAATGGAGACGTGCAAGCAATGCACATGTATACATACATGTAGATGTCTCAACTGCTTAATTGGCTCCACTTTGGATTTCAAACGAAATCAAAGTGGTCTCCCTTCGATGCAAGTTAGATCACTCTTTATGTGTAAAGCATGTTTAGTTATTTCCCCTCTGAGGGACAGTTCCCGTAACTCAAATCATGTGATTTTATGCGGACTGTTTGATAGATAAGGTGTTTGGCCCCATCTTGGAAATTGATGTACCTCTTTATAATGTTATAAATATATATAATATCATTCGTTCCGGGTGACTTTTTAAGAAAGACTGTTTGCGAGAAAAGAAACTTGCATCAAGTGGTTCACTAGCGGATCCAGTGGGGGGGGGGGGGTGCACCCGGCGAGCGCCCACACCCCGCCTTAAACTCCCGGAATATACCTATATGGGCATATAAAACGGTAAAAACTGGAATTATATGCCTTTATTTTCGCTCGATACATTTCGTAAAAAATACACATTAAATTCAGTAAAACATACGCGACCTAGCACGACCCCTACGATTTCTTACGTCCACCATAGTACCGGCGCAAAAGTTCATCGAAAACGATAACTATAGACAATGGGTATATATACCATATTTGTAAAGGATATTGTTTTCTTTTTTAAATTCATATATTATGTAAAGATGTCAGATGCAATACACCGTTGGCACAGGATACCACATAAAAGACATCTATAATTTTAGAATAAATATGATTTAAAGTCGAAATTAAAGTAAAATCAATTACTACTTTCGAGTTTAAACATTTTTGTCTAAATACATGTACATAGTTTAGTTCCCAGAAATCTAAATCGACAAACTTTCTGTTCATTGCTCCATAAGCAATCATACTAAATTTCATATTGTTGTGTGCATTTATAAAAAATATATCAATAATATGATAAAGTAGAGGCGTGTCCACAACGTCGGCTCCAGTTCCTTGCGATTTCATGTTTTCCGGCACCATAAGTCAGCGAAATTGACACAACGTCGGCTTCACTTGCAGTATTGTTTCACAAAGCAATCATACGAGTACCTTTCGCAATACTTTGTGTAAAAAAAACATGCTCGTTTGTCTGTCCATTAGTTCGGTTCGATGAAAAAACACACAGTACATAGCACATTTACAGACAATTGATGAGCTTGACTGTGAGCGTGTGAGGTACTTAAATGACATTCACTACGAAAACAGATAAATGAAGAGGTAAATGAATAATACAAAATATTATCGATGCGTGTGTGCTTGAATTTAGTCAGCTACGGATTTTAAATGTTTAAAGATGTTCCTGATATATATAACATTGAATGTCAAATACGTATTTAGTGGACAAGCACATCAAACAAGGGAAATTTACTGCCAAAACAGGTTCATGACATACAGATGTCTTTCGAACATAATACGGTGAAGTATTGATTTATTCAGTGAAACAAAGTGCATTTTATGATGATAATGATGATGATGATGAAACGATTTATCACATATCTTTGATACCGATTTGTAGCTAATCCCTGCAGACCCACTGACAACATAAAAGGATTATAACTGCACGAACAGAAGTTTACGCCCCCCCCCCCAAACCCGAAATCCTGGAGCCGCCCCTGTGATTTTAACTAGTAAGTGCATTTTACTCTATTGTAGCATAAAAAAGCCGTTTTCAGTTCGTCAAATGGGTGTGTTAACGAACAAAAAGCGGTCGTTTTTCGTCAAAACGGTGCATTATTCAGTAAAATCACGCGCCAACAACGGCCGGCTTAATGTTATACGTTAACCGGTCCTTGTTACTGTACTAATTATCAGTTCGTACTTTTAGCGATATCAACTGCAAACGATATCATGATATGCATACTTTTTACTACATACGCGCTGAAATCCAATTTAAAAATTCGAATCGAGGAAAACACTGAAACAAAATGGCGACAATCCAGGGCGATTCCAGCTCGGCTGAACGCGGCCCTGGTAGTGTAATATTTAAAACTTAACAGGTGCGCGATTTTGGGTTACTCTATACTGTAAAAATACGCTTTTGTAGTAAAGTACCTATTTGTTTCGGTTTAATTACTCCAGATGCATGTTTTATGCTATAAAAGCGACAATACACCTTTTTTCGGTCGTAACATCCGCAGAGGCCCGAAAAATGGCTTAAAGCCGGGGTGCGTAACACATTTTTCGGGCCTCTGCGGACGTTAACGACCTCGAATAGGTATGTTATCCCTATAAAGAAAACATTTGTTTGAATGAACCTGAATATTTGTCATGTCATAATTTACAAAATTATATACATTTACTGGTCAATGATTAAATTCAAATCCTACAATATGTAGGAAGATCGTGCACTTTAGTCAGATTGGTGTATAAGCTGTAAGCCCCAGGGGACCAATTCTAGAACGGTACTAATTCTCGAACGATTATTATTATTAATCAAACTTATTCACCCGAGAATCATTGAAACTAAAATGACCGCATTACAATGATATTCCACATTAAAGGTAACAGCCTTCGATTTCTTTAAAAATTTTGCATCATCTGCATATTAGTTTGTTTTTCGTCACATGCTTAGCATAAGATATTGACAACTGATCAGGGCCCGTATTATAAATTAATAAATTCCATTTAAGTGTCTGGCTGTTTCATTTTCATGTTTTTTACATTAAAATGTTTTAAACGTGTAAATATTGATTAAATGTTTGGTAGTTTACCCTTTTGTACACAGAAATAATTCAGTTTCACATAGAACAGTTACATTTAAATGTTCACTTACGTACAACTTAAGTTAAGATTTCCCTAAGAAGCTTTGTGAATACCAGCCCTGGTCTTGCAGTTCTTGTGATTTTTAGTTTTAATAAATATTAGTGCATTATTGGGCAGCATCCATCTGTTCCACTGATATCATTGTCAGTGCTGCTGCAGATACTTTTGTGAATCAGTATAATTATGAAGCATTTTGGGGAATATGGTAGTCTATTCTGTAATATAAATACAAAACAACACTTCTTCTAAGCTTTTTTTATTTTTTATTTTTAAAATGAAATTACATTAAAATGATCGTATTCACAAAACATGAGAACCATCTTCACATACAAAATTCTTAAGGATATTAAAAACTGACTGCAATACACATTTGACATGATTATTTAAGAGACACCTATGGTACAATTAGCCTTCTCTTTATTAAACAACAGACTGTACATTATAAATAGATACGAGGCGCGTCGTGAGAAAACCGGTCTTAATGCATATACATAAAGTGTCGTCCCGGATTAGCCTGTGCAGTCCGCACAGGCTAATCCGGGACGACACTTTCCACTTTAATGGTATTTTCTGTTTCAAGGAAGTCTCTTCTAACCATAAATCCACTTTCGGCGGAAAGTGTCGTCCCGGATTAGCCTGTGCGGACTGCACAGGCTAATCCGGGATGACACTTAACGCACATGCATTAAGTCCGGTTTTCCCACGACGAGCCTCATACATACTATGACCATATTGAAGTACCAGTTGGTGTTGTGGGAGCTTTGCCACTTATTCATCATAAATAAAACTATGTACTCATTTATAAATTAATATTAAAATAATAATGTCTTCATGTGTTTAAGTGTGTATGTACGATCTTTCAAAACAATTATTTTCAAAATAAGCAGAAGAAAGTGACATTATAACTTGAAAGCAGACAGAAAAACATAAAACTTTCGGAAGAAATACTAATATATTAACTAACTCAACAAATGTGAGTGTCGACGTTTGTATTGGCTATTAGTGTTGTGTAACCAAAAACAACTGTCGAGTCAATGTATATACATGTATTGGAGTTTCTGTCTGTACAGATGAAAACTAGTTTGTGATTAAAAAGTAGCCAAATTATGCGTTTTATCACAATGGTTCTTATTTACTTTTCTTCCATTTTAAATCAAAGCATATGATAATTAACTTTATCGGGTTGTTTTAATTTATGTCACTATGTTTGTTGTAAGATTGTACACACATTCTTTAATTTTCAACAGAGGCCAAAACTTGAATGCCCTTACGTTTTCGTTATATTTTGCATAAACAATGATAAACACTATTTGAGGCGGGTCATGTGGAAACCGGACATAATGCATGTGCGTAAAGTGTTGTCCGGGATTAGCCTGTGCAGTCCGCATAGGCTGATACGGGATGGCACTTCGCGTCTGCAGTTGATTTATGTTTAGAAGAGACTTCCCTAAAAGCGGAAAGTGCACTTTCCGCATTTATGGTATTTTCTGTTTCAAGGAAGTCTCTTCTAAACATAAATCCACAGACTGATCCGCGGACTGCACAGGCTGATCCAGGATGACACATGACGCACATGCATTTAACCCCGTTTTCCCATGCCACGGCTCATGTATTATTATGTTTGCTATCATCTGCAAATGAAATTTCGCACTTGGATGTTGTTTCTTGGTAGATATTAAGTAAATATTGGAGAGAATTCTAAATAATGTAAATTACAGCAAACAATGAAGTACATTAGACTTTTACAAATTAGTTATCATGACCAAAGCATGTCATAACAATTATTTTATCAGAAATTTTATCAAAATGCAGCATTCAGTAAGGAAGACCTATGTCAGCAGCTCGTTAAATATATTGCTTTTGATGTACTGTCTAGTTCACACAAGAAACAATGGAATTAAATTTGGAAAATGTATTGACAGCAAATCAGTCTCTTAAATACTTGAAACATTATCGTACATGCACGAATTTATTCTACACAAATACTTTACAACAAATATGCAAACAACGACCTTATTAAGTTTACAACAAAAACATTTTGGATTATTCACAAAAATGGATATTTTATTGGAATGAAAATTGGATTTACTAATTGGAAATAAGTATCATATAAGAACCTCATCATTACCAAGATATACTTGACACTTGACTCAAACAAACAATAAAACCGTTTTATAAAACTGACTTATTGCTCTTACTACAATGTGCCAATGGTTGCCTATTTTGGCCGCCAAAACAGTGGCAGTGTATGTACACAACACAATACCTCTCGACTATACATGCATGTACAAACAATACTTCAATACCAACCACAAAATTGGTGTTTGTCAATTTGAAATAACTCGTCATGTATGCACTGGAGTCCTTTTAAATGCAAGTGAGTATCGTTTTAAATATGGACTACCGTAAACGATACAGGTAAATCAGACTATTTAAATATAAAGACGATAAACAGAAAAACATGACTCCCAGTCCTTTATTTTCAGTCAATGGGTTATCCTTCACTATCAACTAAATTAAAATCGACTATACTGTTCAATCTCATAAACAAAAGCTATCTAAACAAACAGTAAGCGCACTTCTGGTATACACTATGTTATCTTTTATCTGCAGACGTGCACCTCGCAGTATGGTTAACAATAGTAGCTTTTATCTGCAGACGTGCACCTCGCAGTATGGTTGTTAACAATAGTAGCTTTTATCTGCAGACGTGCACCTTGCAGTATGGTTGTTAACAACAGTAGCTTTTATCTGCAGACGTGCACCTCGCAGTATGGTTGTTAACAATGGTAGCTTTTATCTGCAGACGTGCACCTCGCAGTATGGTTGTTAACAATAGTAGCTTTTATCTGCAGACGTGCACCTCGCAGTATGGTTGTTAACAATAGTAGCTTTTATTTGCAGACGTGCACCTCGCAGTATGGTTGCTAACAACAGTAGCTTTTATCTGCAGACGTGCACCTCGCAGTATGGTTGTTAACAATAGTAGCTTTTATCTGCAGACGTGCACCTCGCAGTATGGTTGCTAACAATAGTAGCTTTTATCTGCAGACGTGCACCTCGCAGTATGGTTGTTAACAACAGTAGCTTTTATCTGCAGACGTGCACCTCGCAGTATGGTTGTTAACAATAGTAGCTTTTATCTGCAGACGTGCACCTCGCAGTATGGTTGTTAACAATAGTAGCTTTTATCTGCAGACGTGCACCTCGCAGTATGGTTGTTAACAATAGTAGCTTTTATCTGCAGACGTGCACCTCGCAGTATGGTTGTTAACAATAGTAGCTTTTATCTGCAGACGTGCACCTCGCAGTATGGCCGTAAACACTAACAGTATTCATAGTTCGCTATGATAAAATGATTAATAGGTTATTGTCATTCGCATTAAGATGTTTTATAATTAAAGCAAGTAACAAAAACATACCATAAATCATTAAATATGCAGTGTTCGGCTCGTTAATGCGTCATACTTATAAGCAAATAACAAAAACAAAATTACAAAACATGATTCTTAACATTGTATGAGACTAAATGCTGTAACGTAACAATGAGACAGGCATTGATATAGATAACTGCAGAAAGTATACAGTCATTTGTATAACTGCAGAAAGTATACAGTCATTTGTATTAAATCTAAATTCAGTACAAAAGATTGTTGTTTGATTACATTTTTAAACCACATCGAACTTTATAAAACCATTGAAATAAGTCAACATAAAAATATGTAGATTATTAAAGTTAGCCCACACTCGAGGAGTTTCATAATTTCATGTGTCTTGCATATTTGTTTTCTGTAATGGCTTGTAACTGAAAATTTGTAACTTAACACCACCTTCCGGTGAAAAATACTTAAAATACTAAAAATAAACCTTAACTTAATAATAAACTGATAAGTTTTACAAACAGTAAAGTCCTGATCCAATTAAAGTTGATTGTACATTTTATTTTTGTTTTAAACTTCAAATATTCGAATCTGAAATCACATTGATCAATGAAACATGAAATATATGCCTAATGGAGACAGTAACATCCACTTTCATAAATGTTACACGCACAAAAACGCCTCGTCGAAACTGATATCCTCAAGCTATCGTAAACAATCAATTTAAAGCCTAGTCTGGTACCCAACCCAATCTTTCAGTATCCAATACTGAAAGGTTGGGTCAGGTACCAGACTATTTAAAGCCCACAAACTATCGAAAAGAAGGAGACATTTATTTCCTATAATTATGTTAAGATTTGTTGACTAGAAGTAAAATTAGCTAAAATTTATCATTAACAAAAAGTGAGTCCTGTACGAACAATGTATTTATAATCCATTAAAAATGAGAAAAATAGATTATACAATGTAAAAACATATTATACAATTTACAATTTATACCCTTAAGATACCAATCATATATGAATTTAAATGATGATTCTCAAATACATTTTTTTTTTCAGACATAAAGACAGACATAAAACATCATAATAAACAAACCAATGAGAAACACCAAGCTGATATCTTAATCAAGTTATTTAACAATTTCATATACTGGTATAATGAAGAGCAACAGTTGTGGCCCTTTGGTTACAATTTCACATGACTATTACTCCAAAGTTTTGTTTAATGTCCATTATTGTGTGACATTTAAAATAATATATTTGTGCAGTAATTTATCAATCATGATCGAGATAACATTAAATTGCATCATGCTTGTAAACTTAATTTTGAATGGTTACGAAATGTCACTGAAATCAAGTGGTTTTAGATAAACAATGTACTTGGGCCAGGTTTTGATCAGCTTGTGGCAGTGGTGGACATGCTTGACAGGCTAGCACAAGTCACATTGATGTTACCATACAAATTATGTAACATGTATTAGTGTAGAATGGATTAAGAAGAATTACCATATTTAGATATGTTTTATTACTGCATTTAATCCAAACATTTCCTGTAGCTTCCAAAATACCATCACAATTCATGGCAAACCCACAGCACGTTATTAGTTTGTCAAATCATTAATTAAAATAAGTCCCATGTACACTTAATCTGTCACACAAAATGTTTGTTATTCTCTATCCTACATTTAAATACATAAAATATAACAATAATATTTATATCCCAGAATAAAACTCAAAATAAACAGAGCTTGATGAAAATAAAAAAAGTTATAATAATCATGACATCGCAGCATACTGTGCAACATTTCCTGTTTATTATCATATTCACATACACAAATCCCTGAATGAAATCTTCAAGTGAGCATCACATGACAGTCACATGACCTATGCAAATGAGTATGATAGCTCAACCAATCAGAAGAAAGACGGAGATCTGGCTTTCAGGATGGCAGGTTTCCTCTACAATGTCTTTGCCTTCTGTAGCAGTTCTTGAACAAATGCCTGAAATGAAACAACAGACATTATTACCAAACTATCTATATAATTGATAAATCTATATTTTCGAATGTTTAAATTATACATGTTTTAATCCTGGAGTGACACATTTTCGAATCTCCAACATACTGTTTCATGCACATAATGATGCTCGCAAATGCTAACTCTACATTCGTGACATTACGTCACAGTCACCGTCACACGCTACATTCGTGACATTACGTCACAGTCACCGTCACACGCTACATTCGTGACATTACGTCACAGTCACCGTCACACGCTACATTCGTGACATTACGTCACAGTCACCGTCACACGCTACATTCGTGACATTACGTCACAGTCACCGTCACACGCTACATTCGTGACATTACGTCACAGTCACCGTCACACGCTACATTCGTTACAAAGCAAGGCTGGGAATGGGTTAAATTCTAGTATTGGTGTAAAGTAGTTTTATTACTATATTTATGTAAGACAGTGATATAATAAAATTTTCTTTATTGGCCTTATTCTCTTGCTGATACATGTGCTCTAGTTATGCCAGAAGAGACATATAAACAGGCAGTACAAGCAATATGGTATGAACGCTGATGCCTCAAAACGCTTTAAAGACCTATTTTTGTTTCACAATGAAGACATAATAGAAATAAACTGTCCCTATAGCATTGTTTCTCTAAGCACTTAGCCAATAAACACATGATTAGGTAATTTGTAAGTTTTATAATTTGTGGTGCCTGTGGGCTACACACAACCAAAATTTCGTCAAAATATTTGCTGTTTTCTTAAATTAACTACAGGCAACCAACAAGCTGTCACTTGATTGATGCATTTGTCATAATTTGCTTTTAATTAGTAAAGGCCTGAAACACAACAACACATGTTTGTATTTGGACATAAAGAGCGGCTGCATTGCAATTTCAAATGCATTGATCAGATATTCAATGGATTAAAGAATTCATATCAAGCCTTTTTCCAGACAATAATTCTTTCAATATATGCATCTTTATGGGACACAGCTACTGGTATTTCGATATTAAATAATACTTCAATACATTCCTTTGCAGCATTCTTCCTCACTACTTAGGGAATGGTACAGCCAAAATGGGAATTGTATCATTCATTAAAAAATACTCAAAAGCTAAAAAGATAATAACAGGTATATTGTCAATCTCTATCAAGATGTTTTTAGAATTTTTTCCAGAGATTGTGAGATTGTTTTACATTGGGAAATTTGGTTGGTTAAAACTGGATTGGAAATGGTACCATTTTCCATAACTTAATTTACACAGATGAAAATGCTGCATTGAAATCAGAACTAATGCATCTATCAATATTTTCCCCCAGGTGGGGGGGGGGGGGGGCGGGCAATCCCAGGGGAATTCCGAAGAAAGTCTATTTCCTGGGACTCGGAATCATTCGGCGTGTCAAATTCCTGCCTTTCGGAATTTGCTTTCAGTCTGTCTACTCTTATTTTATATAATTGGAGCTTTGCTACAATTTTCAAAGATGATTGTCAAATTATTGTAAAAATATGCTCTTAAATTTGACATTCAATGGTAAAACAGGTATGCACTTATCCAGTATGTTTTGGTCAATAGATTAACGAGTATTGCCAAATTAATGTACATTGTATTTTCTTTTTATTAAACTGGTTATCCATCTCATTATCAAAACCGAATGTTCTCACACATTATACATCTTTTATTCCATTTATTTAAATGCAATTTTGGAATCATTTTTATTGCATGTCATATTATAACAAAACGAACCATTATTGAAGACAATTTGATTTCTGCAATGGTGAAACACTCTAAACCAGAGTTTAAGAGAACACTTTTCTGTAATAGTGTAATTGGTCTCCGCTGTATGGTAATACCATAATTGGATAATTAACCGAACCATTACATACAGTTTAGTTCAACAGAATGTCTTGCCAAAGGCATTACAAAAGGTCAGATTGAATTAAGGGCATTTAAAATCTCTCAAACCTTTCTTACAACAATGTAGCATTTTCTTGTATCGAAAACTGGGATTGCATTCATAAAAAAGTTATGCTCAATTTAATGCAAATTCTTCGTTGTTTATAAAAATGTATGAGGTTTTAAACATAAAATTAGTAAATTAATCCTTGTAAGGGAAACTCTCTGTATAAAATTATCCAACTTTATAAAGACAAGTAATAGTGAAATTTGATGCAATTTGTTCCCAATTATGTATTCATTTTACTATTGAATCACCTATGCTCAAGTACTCGGTGAAGGAATGACCTCCCTTGTATATGTGAAATTGTTGCAAAGGGAGATAACAGCACAGAGTATTCGGAATTACATTGGTACATTTTGTATGCGCACAAAAAAAGGCAAGTTGGGCAGAGGTGTTTTCACCTGACCTGGAAAGCAATGGGTCAGAATATTCTAGTAAATGATTTTTTTTCAACAAATTCAATTTACATACAAATCACGGAAAATTCAAAGTAAACAGGGTTCGCACAGACCTTGAAAAGTGCTTAAAAATAAAGGTTTACCTTGAAAAGTGCTTAAAAAAGATCGTGAGTGCTTAAAAGTGCTTATTTTCAACCATAGCCTTGAAAAATGCTTAGAAAGTGCTTGAATTAGGCTCGAAAAGTGCTTGAAAATGAAATGATCACAAAAGTGTTGAAAACAGATTCTTTCCAAGCTTTTAGCTAATTTCTCATGATATTAGATCACATTCATCGCTCCCCCTATCTAAGGAGATACCCAATGTTTGTGTTGTATGGTGTTTGCGGTACTGGTTTTGACGGGAATTACTGACTCGCTACAACAACAACTTTCTACACTCTTCAAGGACAAACAATAAAAACACAAAATGCCTGCAAATAAATGTTTATCAAAAGACTTGGGTGAATAAGTATCCTTGGGTGATAGAAGTTTCAAAGACCACGGCAAGGTGCAAACAATGCCAAAAAAATATTGAAATTGCCAGCATGGGCGAATCGGCTCTCAAGAGCCACCAAAACAGCGAAAACACAAGAGAAATTCTGGTAAGTTAAAACGAATGCAATAGTTTACACAGCAAAATATGCACATGCAAATAAATAAAAGCGTGTTTAAAATTACATACACACAAGCGTTCGCTATGTTTCACGTTTTCAATGGTGTTAACTTTAATTTCAAAACGAGGCTGAACTTTGGTTACGAATGGGAAGAGGTCTGTGTTTCATATAATTTATGAACATTATCGTACTGTTTATCATCAATTATGACAAATTTTAGCATGACTAATGGACAGACAGTTGTTATATCAACAAATTCATATAATTGGATGGAGGATTGAGCTGTTGTAATCTGCAAGTAAAATGTTGTATTTATATTGTATATATTTTCGCAACCCTACAAAACTGTCAACTATTTGACGTCATACATAAAATTTGCAAAGAAAATTGATGAGACAGAATTGAAACTGAAAGCTGTTTAAGATGTACTAGCATTGTGCTATCATATTAAGAGGTCATGTTGAACACTGTTTCTGTATTCCACATTTCATTAAAGTTGTGATGTTGAATATTGTTTTAATACCAGTATTTGTCCAGTCATGTAAGTGTTCATGATGAAAACTGTTTTCATGTAAGTGTTGATCTATTATATAAGTTTTCATGTTGGAAACTGTTAATGTCAATATTTGGCCTATCAGAGATTACGTGGTTATGTTGAAAACTGTTAAATGTAGCATTTGTCAAATTATTTAAGTGAACACTAAAAACTTGTCTAGTCATACTTTAAACTGATTTTGTGTAAGCATTTGTCTTATAAATATCTTATGAACCGTAGCATTGTTGATAAAATGTCTTATGTTGGCTACACATATTGAGTTGCTTTGTATGTACAAATATATCTTCATAAGAATTGTCATAAAATGTACCCAAAGAAATTGTTCTAATTTCAAAGCGACAAAGAGAAATAGTGCTTGAATTTCACTTTTTGACCTTGAAAAGTGCTTAAAAAGTGCTTGAATTTTGTTTGGAAATGTTTGTATGAACCCTGGTAAAAGGTAGGTCATGCGATTCAATCTCTTGAAATTGCTCTACCACAGAACATTTTCTTCCACCAACCTTCTTAAAACCTCAAATAACCATTACACAAAGTGTTTAGTTAGAACTCTATTGAACCAATGTCCATCAAAAGCAGTAAAATAATAAATCATCTCTGGCCAGGTCTGGAATTCAGGAAGCTTATTTGATCCATTCCAATCTCTCATCAGCTGTGATAGAATCCATCAAGACATCCTGCTAAACCCATCAGCCCATGTAATTAGCCACTATGAACTGAGGAAAATGTTTGTGTGCACTACAATCCAGCAATCTTCTTTGTTCTTTTACCAGTACTTTTCCAGACAATCCCTGAGGGTTGCCTTATTTTTCTCTTTGGGATAATTAAAAGTCTTTGGTTTAATTATGCACATGTAAACATGTAAGCACATGTTGTATCATGTGAGTTGCCATGACTTGCACTTTTATGAGTAAAGTAATACAGTGGAAAGCCTCTAAACCAGATCCTCTCTTAAACGGAATCCTCTCACAACCGGACAATTTGTCCGGTCCTGTGTTATTTCGTTATATTAATATGTAAAAATCGCCTCAATACCGAAATCCCCTTAATTCGGGAAACCAGCCTAACTTTCACTTAAATTTGTTTTCTGTGAAACGTAATTTCACCCCTCAAAACCGTTTTCGTCTTTGTTGATCACACCTCTGGCGTCAGGGGTTCCGCTGGCTCAAAAAAAGTTGTCGCCACTAAAATTCGCCACTTGAAAAGTTTGAGCCAATTTTATCTGTCAGTCATACATTGACATGCTTCAGAATCTAACAGTAACTGTCACTATTAAATAGCATTAATAACTATGTAATTATAATTACAACTTAGTATAATCATTACTTGTAGGAAATTCAGATTTTACAACACTCAATTTGAACAGATTTAGTAATGATTGTTTTATAGGGTCGCGAAATTATATGAAATATCAAAATAACACTTCACTTGCAGATTGGTAAATCCTCCTTCGAATTACGATCTTAATTTGTTGATATAACAAGTGTCTGTCCATAATTCATGTTAAAATTCATCATGATTGTGGACAATCAGTTTGTGAATGTTCAGAAATAAATCCAGACACAGAACGATTTTTCTTTGTTTTAGGCTATATTTAGGTCAACCTTGTTTTGGAATGAAAGTTTACAACTTGTCCGATTTAGCTCTTTTTTGCTACCTGTGTTGTTATTTTGAACTGAAATTTCCCCTAATTGCAGATAAAATCATTACACATTAATAAATAGTCAGAAGATTAAAAATCTATAGTGCTGATTTGGATTTCAACTGAGAGTGACTGTGCCTAACCAAGCGGAAAACTGATGCTGTGACTTCAGAGATAGGCTTTCACACCATGACACACTCCTTTGCATCAACAGGCTAATTAATGATCTGACAACAAACAATGCCCTAAGGCCATGTGTGGAGCCTCTGTGGTAACTTAATCAGCACCAGTTTTGTTGCAATTGAGATTTCAAATACCAGATTTAGCACTGGCTAAAATTATGATGTCACCAATAAAATTCGCCAATTTGAAAAAACTGTTGCCACTTTCGCAATTTTGTCACATTTGGCAACAGTGGCGATCGATAGCGAAACCCCTGGGCGTAGTGTCACAAGTCATAAGTGTGTGTACAACGGATTAAAGTCATGCAAAATTATCAAACACGCGAAAACCCCCCCAAAAAAACTGTGAATATCGCAAACCAATATAAAAAGACATTAAAGACTGTGAACACATCGGTCAAGTGGTCACAGTATGGACCTGTGTACCTTTGTTCAATGCATTCTGGGAATTCAATTGCTTTGCATTGGTTCACGCAAACGTAAGGGTTAAAATGCATATTTGTTAACAGCCAATACCAAGAAAAAAGGTGACTCATCAGTAGCTCAGATTAGTAACGCCCCCCCCCCCCCAAACCGGCATCGTCTCTATACCTGACATTTTTCATGGTCCCGAGGAAGACCGGTTTAGAGGGTTTCCACTGTACTATTTTGGTATTACATATATTACTAGACCCATAGATACTTTTCTGTTATTCTGATTCACCACATGTTTTAGCTTCACCATTTCAAGATGCTTAGCAGGTAATTGTCTGGATAGGACCAAAATAAATTCAATAAAATTGTTTATTGTTGTTTCGTAATTGACGTTTGTAGAACAGGTATTAAGTCTATATATGTCACTAGCTAAACAATACAAATAAAATTCTTGTCATTTTAAATGTAATATAACATATGTATTACAAAAAGCAACAATTAAGAATCTGTTATGACCGATTTCGTTGGGAGATATTTCGGATTTGAACCTTATTTCATGTAAGTTTGCACACAAATGAAAAGTTGATTATCAAATAATTTTTAGCATCCGCCTGTTTTTACAATTTAACTGAACACATTTGGAATGCTCTGTTTTCTTTAAGATAATGAGTCACTTATTTACACTTCATCTACCATTTTCCCTTAATCATCCAAGTCGACACATGACCTTCGTCTGTTTTTTTAAAGAGGAGTTAAAGCTGAATATGCACATAAGGTTTACCCATCCTCACATCACTCTTTCGAAAGCCCAAGGCTTATAACTAATAAATAGAGATCACTTGCAATCATAGCTCCCTGTATACACTGCAGATCCGTTATAGCGCGATCCGTTATTTCGCGATATCCAATATATAGCGAATCGGCAGTAGATCCCCATTTTTTCCCATGTACTTCAATACTTTACTATTACACGACGTTCATAAATAAATCCAGTTTGGTCTGGATTTTCGCGCCTACATCGCTACTCTTTCATTCACACTCTTGCAGCGCGACAAACAATAACCCAACCCGCTCAACATCAAAGTGTTTAAGAGGAAGTGCTAACTGCACATCGTTCGCGATATAGATAACCAAATTTGTTGTTATGCGCTACAAAACTTTTAAAGCTCTCAATGCTCTCTGCGCTACAAAGTTTTTATACGGCAATCAATACACCCACGCTTTCCATGAGGATGACGTGACGTTGTACATCAGCATAATTTTTGCGTCCTTTTCTAGCAGAACAAAGGATTTACACGAAATACATGTGCAGGTTAACTGTAAATAGGATTCGTGTTTATGTCATGTGAACAGCAAAATTCGGATAGGCGTTTGGGATTTTTGAATTTATTATACGCAATTTGAAATTAATTACAAGGAATAATATTATATTTTATTTACAAATGGAATATTTTACATATGGATAACACATTATGGATGTTAATAACAATGCAAAAGGTGAGTTAATTACATGTATGTTTTGAGATCATGAAAATAGGCTAGTATATACATGTATATCTATATGTACATGAATGACCTGACAAGTTATATCGCGATCCGGCTATCACGATCCATGGACGCTGTGAATTGCGATATAACGGATCTGCAGTGTATTAATCAAAACACTGATAACTTAGGAAGACTGTTGGCGAGAAAAGGAAAGAAACCAAAATCTGAGGAAATAGTGCCAAAATTTTCGGACAGAAGGTACACATCTGTTTTAATTAAATTGAATTTCTGCAATGCCATATTTACACAAGACAAATCTAACATCTCATTGTTAAACTCCCTACTTTCAATATTTTGGTACATAATTTGTACAGTTGTATGCAACTACTTTATGCAAACACAATAATATGCATAGCAGTCAACGTGTCGACTAATCCTGAACAGGCCGAAATAGCCAATGGAGCGTATAAATTTGGGGGTATCAATTGTTAGTGTTTCGTAGCCTGCAAAGTAAAAAGTAGGTCACGAGGTTCAATCTCTCAAAATGGCCCTACTAAATACTGTTGGCTGCTGCCAACAGTGAAATAAAACTCACTACAAGAACAAGGAGACACCGTAACAGCGGCTTATTGCGAAAATACATTTGCTTAAAATGGCCTGCATGTGCTGTCAATTTTTTGTATTTATTACACATGTTTATCTTTATATTCATTTTAACCGAATATTTACATTTTGTTAATATCTCAACTTATTTGATTCACAAAATGTCTTCATATCAGAAATCTTACCATTACCTGATAGAACTCAATACTTTCCTTTTCCAGAATGTTTACTCATAAAAACCATTTGCTGACGATTATTTGCTTGTCCTAGATTATTGTTTACATTGGCATGTTCCCAATAAAGGCTTTTGAGTCAAACCACAACTTTTTGTATACACAACTTCAACAAGAATTAAGTCTGTACTTTTATTGCTCTATCTTATTATCACAGACAGTTCTACGTGTACGAAGTGAACAGTTTGCTAAGTTCACACATTTTTTGTTGACATACTCTTCCAGGACAGGCTTTCGTAAAAGCGACTGACCCCCGAGTTTACAAACTCCAGTTCATTTACTTTTACGTTATGACCTTCCTTAACAAGGCTCTACGTTACCAGACTGCACTGTCCTCTATGTGTTTCAATTTAAGGACATAGCATTGTTGCACTGTCCAGTTTATTTACTTTTAGGTTATGACCTTCCTTAACAAGGCTCTACGTTACTAGAATGCACTGTCCTCTATGTGTTTCAATTTAAGGAAATGGCATTGTTGCACTTTCCATTTTATTTACTTTTACGTTATGACCTTCCTTAACAAGGCTTTACGTCAGACTGCACTGTCATATATGTGTTTCAATTTAAGGACATAGCAGTTTTGCACAGTCCAGTTTATTTACTTATATGTTTTGACCAATCTCATTAAAATCATCGCCAGTCTGACGCTACTATATTATCCGCTGACTGGATCTGATGACTTCGCATTAGCATTCACGTTTAGATGACCTTTTTAGGAGCCAATCAAACCATTGCCTACAAAATCTTGTGGTATAACTTCATATATAAGCCAAAAATACTATGCACAAAATTGACGTGAACTTTGGATGTTTACTCGCCTAAGGTACCACTATACCCATTGTTATCCCCATGAAAATTAAATGTAAATGATTTATTCCAGAGAATCAGCTGGAAATGCATCACTTTTAAAATAACTGTGGCCAAACATTGCTGTGCAAAAGGCAATTACATTGGGCGCAGCAGGGCTGATGTTTTATTGTTCAGAATGTAATTTGAACATGACCTGTTATATGGTGTCTTCAGATCCTAACAATGTAAGGATTTGATTTTAATGAGATTGATGTTTTGACCTTCCTTACCAAGGCTTTAGGACAGACTGCACTATCCTATAAATGTATCACATGAAAGACATAGCACGGTTGCACAGCTCATTTGATTTACATTTATGGTTATCAAAAATCAATGTTCATTACCTTTTATATATACTTATAGTTTTTAACAAGCATCAAATCATATCAGACATTAATTGCATTTGTGCAAAAAGAACTTGCATAAACTTTTACTTATCTTTAATAAGGCTAAAAATGCAATTTCATTTATGTTTCTTGCATTAAAGGGACTTGTTCACAGATTTTCGTATTTTTGAAAAATGTCATTAAATGAATTTACTTACAAAACTGTCATATCTGGAATAGTTTTAAATAATTATAATAACAAGGAAAAAGATAAAAATAAAAAATGTGCCTGCCCTGGGGTTTCGAACCCGGGACCCCTAGAAGCAAAATCTAACGCGCTACCACTACACCACGCAGGCTTTTGATTTTGGATGGCAGTTTAAACGCTATGTCGGTAATACACGTTTTTGCTAAATTATCTATGAAAAGCGTTACAAACGCTTTATTATTTTTCCAATTTCGATTGATGATTATAAATAAACGAACATATCTTTTTAACATTTTTCTTAGTCAGGAGTGTTATTTTGCTTGTGTGAATATAATGCATACATTCTTTTTTGAATCTATGACAATTTTTTTGAAAATTGTCATTTTGCCAAACTGTGAACAAGTCCCTTTAAGGTAAGTTATAGAAGCCTTGTAAAAACTGAAGTAACAAACATAAATTGCTTGCGTCATGTTATGGAAAGCATCCAATCATTACAGAAACAAAGTATCAACATGCCCCTTGACAAGAATACGTATTATATGACAGGATGCTTTCATTGCCTGGGGAACATGGTAACGGGTACCGACTTATGAAATTGTGGGCGGAAGACTGACGCACAATTCATTAAGTCATATCTTGTTTAAACAAAGAAGCCAAGTCGGATGCTAGAGAAATTACCTACATATTTTCATTGCGGTAATTTGGCACAATTTGAGATAAATTAATATGGAAATGAAATACATATGGAGCTTTTAAACTGGTTTCTCACTATCTGCATGGTTTAAATGTTTAAACAGGCATGAAAGAACACCTGCATACTGGCAATTTTCTTAATGTGGCACCCCTTTTTCAGCATAGCTGTCTAAGATCACCTTTGACCTAGCTTTCTTGGGATAATTATGCAGTGGGAAAATTTAATGCCAATAGAATTGGGCAAATTTTCTAATTTTAGGGAATGCAAACTTCAAACAATGGTTTAACGTATACTAATAACTGTTGCATACTTTTGGGGATTAAAAATTTACATAATTGTTTACATAAGCTGTTAAACTAAAGTTATAAACATATCTTCGACCTACACTCTAGAAATGAACATAATTATGAACAATTTTACTCATTGTATGTCATGATCAGAATGTTATATTCATTCATATAATGAAATAACTATATTGTTTAGCCTACATAATCGGCGCGCTCTATAAATAGCAATTACAATGCTACAATTCACGGGGACGACAGTCGGTCACAATGTACAATGTTGCCTGTTGAGCTTGCAAGCACAAAATATAAAGTGGTAAATTTCGGGTATTTTCCTGATAAATAAGCAAAAGAAATACAGTAGATTCCACTTAATTGAATATCGGATAATTGAATATTTCGCTTAATTGAATAAAAATTGAAAACACCAAACCGTTTGCATTCATTCCCATTGTAAAAACACCGCCTAATCTGATAGCAAATATGGTGTCCTCCGGTTAATTGAATAGCCAATTATCAGTTGTAGGCGTATAGTCCGCTCGATAATCTCATAATCTCCGAGGATACGTATCATATCGCAAGTTTTGACAGTCACACTTCTATGACCAATTATCAGTTGTAGGCGTATAGTCCGCTCGATAATCTCATAATCTCCGAGGATACGTATCATATCGCAAGTTTTGACAGTCACGCTTCTATGACCGCCTTTGTTATCATTTCACACCACGCATGAATGCAGCACCTGTTGAATGTCACGTGACTAATAGGTGTAATTTGCGGGTCAAGTACAGCGCATACACATCTAGAAAGCAATGTAGCCTGTTCGTGATTATTACAAGTTAATTATTTTTCAAATGCACCGTATAATGGATAACAAACATCTATGAACGCTTTTCTGCATATTTATTAGCATTCTAAAGTATGAAACATTTTGTTACGTAACAGGTTTGACATTATGTCATCAAAATGGATTAAATAAGATCATAACATATCTGATTAACATTGAAATAATTGAAATATGACTGATTCCGCATATATGAATACTCCGGTTATTTGAATATTCGGACATGACAAATGGGCTATTCAATTAATCGGAATCTACTGTATAAGCAAATTTGATTGAGCTTATATTTCCTATTATTTTATCATTGTGTAAAAATATTATTGTACGCTGTAACCGACTGTCGTCCCCCTTAATTATTTCTAGCGAGTACAACTCCAGCAGGAGAATCATTCTAAAAATAGCGCGCAGTAAAGCTGTGTTAATACACACACATCAATTAGCGTCTGGAGAATCATAAACCCCAGAATTGCAATAAATGGGGAATTCATAAACTGACTGCTCATTCATTCCCGCAATTATTTTCTGACAATGTTAATTTGTTAAATTTGCCTGACAAATTCATGTATCAATTGTGTTTACGTAAATTACTAGTATTTAGCATAATCATGTATCACTGGTGAAAACATGCGGCAGTATATGATAGGTTTATTCACGGTACAGATATATATAATTAACGAGTTTATCTCAAATTAATTTTGGGAGCCGATACATTTTCCTATAGTGTCAGAAAAATCAAGTGTCCGAGAAGTCTCCTTAGTAGGGACCAAAAAATCTGGGGCCCGAGAAGTCTCCTTAGTAGGGAACGAAAATTATGGGCCGTGAAGTCACAGCTTGGTCCTCTTGTTTCATATTTAGGGCAAATAAATGACATCTCAATATTAATTTCTACGCCGATTGTCTTTTTAAAAGACATTTTTTGTTTGATTTAATTCTATTCTTTATGACTGGATAAGTACTGTTGCAAACATTGGTATTAATAATTTTATACAAAATTTCTGCAATAGCATCTTTCTGCACATTATAATTATACCACTCAAGACTTGCTATATGGATTTTACTGTAAAAAGTACAATTTTAAGAAATTACATAAATTAGATATCTAATTTACTTGTGTGTTATTGTTATTTAATATGTAAATGTAACAATTTGTATAACATTCAGTAAATGTTGTGGTTTTTTTCTAAATAAAGATCAAAATCCATGGCATACAGATGTCATTGTTCACACACAAAGATTAACGCCCTTATAAACAGTGTAAAATGCAAAGTAAACATTCCTGACTATCCGACTATCCCACTGCTGACTATCCCAACACTGGCTTCCTCATGGATTAAGCAATTCTTATCATTAGAAAACAAATATTCCTTGTTGCATTAATGTTCCTTTCTATTCAGCCTTGCACAGCCCATTGAACCCAGTGAGCAGCTGCTAATGTTCCTTTCTATTCAGCCTTGCACAGCCCATTCAACCCAGTGAGCAGCTACTAATGTTCCTTTCTATTCAGCCTTGCACAGCCCATTCAACCAGATGAGCAGCTGCTAATGTTCCTTTCTATTCAGCCTTGCACAGCCCATTCAACCAGATGAGCAGCTGCTAATGTTCCTTTCTATTCAGCCTTGCACAGCCCATTCAACCCAGTGAGCAGCTGCGGACATTCTAAATCTACAGCTTCCAACCCAACCCAGAAAATATAAAACAATCATACAAAAATACTGACTGTGCAGTATTGTTGCTGTATGGACAAATCTTGTAAATTTACCTAGTTGTATTTTTCTACACCAGCCACGCAGGACAGTCCCCCAATAGATTTTTGCCTCACAATATTTTTTAATATTTCACCATAATTTAATAACAATCATTGTGCACATGTGTGTTAAGATAAGACACAGCACATAACAAGACATGTATGTTACAAACCTACTCATTTAATAACACACATTGTTCATGATATTAACTTAATTTCTTTAGGCGTAAAAAAAAAATGTTTGTTTCAGGTTACCCGACCAACCCTAAAAAAATGCCCCGACCCTAGAACATTTTATTGGGTTTGTCAGATTGATTTTTGTTTTATTTACCTTTTTCAATAATTAAATATGTTTTAGGATAACTAAGTGTTTTGTTTTGATAGAATCCACTTATAAACAATGTTTAAGGATATAACTGATATGTTTTGAATATTTATTCAGTTTTAGAATCTTCAAGTTGAACATTTACCAAACAAGAATTGCCCTAGGTCGCTCACCTTAGTTTAAGGCATCCCAGTTTTGACCCCAGGGGCATCATTTGAACAATCTTTGTAGAAGACTGGTATGCAATGTTACATACCAAATATGAAACCACTGGGCCTTGGGGTTTCAGAGGAGAAGATTCTTGAAGTAATTTTGCTATTGAAGTATATACAAACAATGTGACCCCCGGGGCGTGGCCAGTTTTGACCTCAGGGCATCATTTGAACAATCTTTGTAGAGGACCCTATACAATGTTACCAACCAAATAACAAACCTCTGGGCCTTGAGGTTTCATAGAAGAAATTTTTTAAAGTCATTTAGCTATTTAAGTCTATATAAACCATGTGACCCCCGGGGCCTAGCCACTTTTTACCCCAGAGGCATCATTTGAACAATCTTTGCAATGTTACATACCAAATATGAAGTCTGGGCCTTGCGGTTTCAGAGGAGACAACTTTTGCAGTAAATTTTGCTATTTAAGTCTATATAAACCATTTGACCCCCGGGGCGAGGCAAGTTTTGACCCCACCAGCATCATTTTAACAATCTTTGTAGTGGATCACTAGAGGATGCTAAATACCAAATATGAAAGCTCTCAGCCATGCAGTTTCAGAGAAGATTTTTAAAGTTTTCACTTTTTGAATATGTTTTTAGCTCTGGTGACCTACATATGCTGCGGACCGAAATGATTTTAACAATTTTGAAAGAGGGTCACTCAAGGATCATTCCTGTGAAGTTTGGTGAAAATCTGCACAGAGGTTTAAAAGGAGATGTTGTTTGAATGAAAATGTTGATGCACGACGGATGACGCACGACGGACAAAAGGTGATCACAAAAGCTCACCATGTGTGCTGTTGTGCTCAGGTGAGCTAATAAAAAAAAAAAATTAAAAAAAAAAAATCCCGACCTACCTACCCTAATTTTTTGGGCATGTAACCTGAAACAAACATATTTTTTTTACGCCTTAGAAGATAGCAACAGCACAATTAAAGATTTAAGTTCTACCTGACCCTTTAGGGCAAATACATTGGGTCTGATGATGTGGGATTAAAGGAGTGTGAAATAAACTAATAATACTTACATTAACAATGTCTGGAGGCTGTTTGGCATCTGTTAAACTTTCCTGCAAGTAGAAAACAAAGTACATTTGAGGCGTGTCATGGGATAACCAGGGTTAATACATCTGCGTAAAGTGTCATCCCGGATTAGCATGTGCAGTCTGCACAGACAAATCCGGGACAGTGCTTTCCGCCTACAGAGGATTTATGTTTAGAAGAGACTTCCTTGAAACAGAAAATACTATAAAAGCGGAACATGCCGTCCTGGATTAGCCTTTGCAATCACAATGCACATTTCATTTTCAAAAGTTAGTTTACTCAGGTATCAGAAACTCAGATACTGTAATTGTATTATTTTGCAAACAAAGCAACAAAGCCTTCAGATATTTGTTCTAAAAATTTGATACAATCAGTTGTCTATAATCATGAAAACTGTGAGTCAAATAAACTCTGTGAACCTGTGGAATTAGAGGTGAAATGTTATACAACAATGGGCTTTGTTACTTTTCCATGTGTTTGTTTATCCATTTTGGATGACTGATCATTTTGTTGAATAGAACTGTTGGGAAAGTTATTCACAGGGAAATGAAGACATATACCAGCACTGTCATGTCTTCAAATATTGGCATAGGCAATAATACATTTAATCTAAAGCAACAAACAATGTTTGGTATAAAGAATCTATGGAAAATATACTACAGAGCTGGGAGATTGAATTTAGGCAAAAAACTGGCCTAAAAATACAAAAAGAATTATCCCCATTCCAATAAAATATAGTAATCAATACATCACTGACAGCATTTTCATCTACCAAACACATGCTAAAAAGCATTGAATGAGACTGTAAGTAATTATATTCTTAAACCATAAAAAAATTGTCGAATCTAGTACTCACTCCACACAAACCAATTGAGGCGCGTCATGGGAAAACTGGACTTAATGCATGTGCGTAAAGTGTCATCCCGGATTAGCCTGTGCAGCCCCACAGGCTAATCCGGGACAGCACTTTCCGCCTACAGTGTATTTATGTTTAGAAGAGACTTCCTTGAAACAGAAAATACCATAAAAGCGGAAAGTGCCGTCCCGGATTAGCCTGTGCGGACTGCACTTTACGCACATGCAATAAGACCAGTTTTCTCACGACGCGTCACAATTCGGTTTGAATGAATATTTCAGCAGGGGGGCATATTTTTCCTTTAAGTAATTGCAATGAGTACTGGAAGGTATTTCCTACAAATCTCAAGGATCATGGCTGTTTCCCAGAAATCAATGAGGAGGCTTGGTTTTCTCAGACATAGAAATACAAAGGCTTCCCCCATGGGACACATCAAAGTTCTTGGTGTGTATCAAGCCATAAGGTGTCATAACTGTTTGGAGTATGATCTTTTAACAGAAATGAATTTGCAGCTTAGAGTTATGTTGAAGCCAATATTATATATATGAGGCGCGCCTCACAGGCTAATCCAGGACGGCACTTTCCACTTTTATGGTATTTTCTGTTTCAAGGAAGTCTCTTCTAAACTTAAATTCACTGACGGCGGAAAGTGCCGTCCTGGATTAGCCTGTGCGGACTGCACAGGCTAATCCGGGATGACACTTTACGCACATGCATTAAGACCGGTTTTCCCACGATGTGCCTCATATATATATGACTTGAAATTAGTAATTCCAAAGATCAGAATCAATATGATTGACTAGAAATACAACTACATTCAGAACAGATATTATTCATGACCTTTCAAATTCCTATTACTTTCTGATATCAGAACATGGGGAAAACTATGTTAAAAATAGGACCAATGAAATAAAAAGCAAATAAAAAATAGCATGAATTAAATGGCAGAAAAAGGGCCAAATGTTGATCTTCTTCCCATGAAAAAAGCTTCTCTTCAGAGGTAAACTTTAGCTATGGTTACAAACCATTTATTTGCATTATAAACAGTTTCATTTATTGGGCATAATACTAAAATATTTGCTGTAATATTTTTTAGTTTTCCAACTTATCTTGCTTGTACAAATAAAAAATGCAGCTTGGAATTCACTAACTTTACTACAAGTCTGTAGTATGACCTACATATCATGACCTCGAAAACACAAACACGACACACTTAACTCTTCATGCATGTTAATAAACATGGTCAAGTATCAAACAAAATTGCCTACATAATGTAGGCGCATGATGTAATCAGGGCCAAAGATAAAATGAGGCATGCCGTGGGAAAGCCAGGCTTACTGCATGTGCGTAAAGTGCCGTCCTGGATTAGCCTGTGCAGTCCGCACAGGCTAAACCGGGACGGTACTTACCCCTTTTATGGTATTTTCTGTTTCAAGGAAGTCTCTTCTAAACATAAATCCACTGCAGGCCGAAAGTGCCATACTGGATTAGCCTGTGCAGACTGCTGTGCAGACAGGCTAATCCGGGACGACACTTTACGCACATGCGTTAAACCCGGTTTCCGTGACACCCCTCAAACAATTCATTCTCCATGTTCTTACACCACAGGCTGCGGTAATGTGGTTCCCAAACAGCACGATTAATATGGTCACTTGCACACGCATTTCCTTATCAAGCAATCAACACTTCTTTACCTTCAAGTGCACACACTCTTCAAACAGGAAACAATTCATGAATAACCAAATAGCAATACATCAAATTGAGGATTTTTTTTGTCAGTAGCTGTTTGCACTTATTTGCCTATTGATATTACTTCTCTTTGCATGATATCTTTCAAACATTAATTTCAGACACAAGAGCAATCAAATCGACATTTTAAGACAAATTTAGGGAATCCTTTTTCCTTGTTTTGTTACATGTATATTAGCTTTTTTGTTGCAACCGGCACAGTTTGATCAGGTTCAAGAACATTTTCACTTTATGGTAGTACAACTGTAATGGGCAATATTCCGAACCTAATTTTAAATATTATTTCCATTATCTGTACTATTTCACTGATCTTATTACAAATTTTGAGGGTGGCTTTCCATGCAAAAATATTTTTTTGGGAAAATGTTCAGGACAACCCCTTGATCCATTTTTCCATCAAAATTCATTTACCCTATGGATAACAAAAAATCAATTATAGTTGCAAATATATCCAAAATGTTGGTGTCTTTTATACAAGTAAAGATTGAAGATTATAACATAAGGCAACATAAGGCGTTAAAGAAGATATAAGTGTTGATATTTATCAATTTTCTATGGAAGCTCAGCATAAACTTGAAGCTGACAGAACAAATAAAATAATCTGTTGTCTTGAAGATTTTGGTTTTCCTGGACTGGTATGTTTTTTCACTGAAATATATTTATTTATTTTTCATCTATGACATATATTTGACTAAAATAAAAAGTTAGAAACAAATTTACCATGTACTGTTTGAAAAACAAGAAAACCTTTCATACCCCTTAAAAAAAAAGACAGCTATATTTAGGCAATTCCACAACAATAATTATCAAATATGACATAAATTATGCATTTTAAGTTTAATACGCCTTTTATACCAGTTAAACTAAATATATTAACAATTAAAAGTTATTATTTCAGTTAAACAAACTTTTTTTCAAAATTCAGTTCCCTAGAGGTACACAAAATGCCACCCACACTCTGCAACGTTTTCAGCTCTGGGACAACACATGGTACATCAACAAAAAGTGTCTTACCGTAAATGTCCTTTTTGATGCGCAGGGCGCGTGTCATTTTAGGACCCCTGTGCGTTTAAATGGAGCCATTTTTTGTTAATTCTGCCATTATCCAGAAATAAAGTTTTCATGTATGCGCACTTTCCAATGACGTAATACACGTTGGTACTCTCTAAATTAATATCGTCGATCGACACAACGAGCTCACTCGCACGACCTAATGCACAATGGTACGGTCTAAATTATTAACACATAGAACGCTAATACATGTACGCTAATGGTACATGTATAATAATGGCACTGTTCACAACATTCTGGTTGACTGCCTTTGACAGCACTTGTTGTTGAAACCTCCACGTGGGAAGCGTGAAACTTGCTTTGCGTGAGCAAACTGTTATTACATGTTCTAATAATAAATATTCATAATATGTAATGAATTTGTGTGGTCCTATTCACTTGCGACATATATGGTTGTGTGTAACCGGTATAGTGGGGCATAGGTTTGTTTATATACAGGAAGTTCCGGATACATAAATATGGCGGTCTATTTGATCGTTTCTATCGAAATTAGCTTAAGTTTTTCGTTAATGTTCGAAAAATTGATCAACAACAAATATTTCGGGACCAAAAAATACCCCATGCGCGTCAATAAGGACATTTACGGTATTTATTATCTTCCTTTCCAGTCATCTTCATGTCAACAATTTTTATGCTGGTAATTGTGGCTTTATATCCTGGTAATTTAGGCTGCATCTTCACCAACTGGTGTACTCTGTTGAGCACCAGGTTTGACCCCCAGGGAAGCATTCTGAGTGATTTGTGGCAATTCTCTTCCTTCAGTTGCAAAAATATTTTAAAACAATTGGATAACTGATTGTTTTCCACTACATATTTAACAATATACATACAAAACGTTCCAGTCTATGTGCAACCCAACCTAGTAAGCCATACATTTCAGTGTTAGGTAAAATTAATGTCAAAACTGTGTAATTACTGACTGGATCCTTATTAGTATGCTGATCATGAAGAAACACTGGTGCACACATTCATAAGCAAAATGGCACACAAGTACTCAACTATTACAGTGTATTGAGGCTTCAAAACTAAGGGACTGACACATCATACATGTACTTCATGACTTGTATGTTCATTTACTTACATGTATACTGTAAGTATATATAGAAATATGGACAAACACAAATACATATAAATAATATTACTTATACTAATATATTAATTGTACATTTAAGCAATACAATTTTGTAGTTCAAGCATTGAAATGAAAAGCATCACATTATCCTCCAATGAATTACGTTCCGATTTTATAGACAAATATAAATATATTCAGAAATTTCAAAATAAAAATACCATTCTTTCACTTTCTTGTTTTACTTACACCGTGTTTCATCTCCTTATTATCAGAATTCAAGCTGGTTCATCATATGTACGATCTGGTGATGGTTATTTATATGGCTCCAATTTCCTTTCAGTCAACATTCCCTTTTTGCTCATATTTATATAAATTTCGTTTGATAGTTGTTTTTGTTTATACCACGAAAAATATGCGACTTTCGGTTTAGATTTCTGTCAATTTTTTATTATGTCAAAATATTTATCTGTTTGCATTTCGTCTGAAGTATATATATGATACTAACATGTGTAAAATAATGTGATTATATAAAAGAATGTACTTATATTAAAAATATCATGTGTTCGAGAAGAATCGGAACCAAACGGGCATATTACAAACTGGGTAACGAAACTTTCCGACAGTCACCGAAATCTAAGAAAAAAAACGTGGGAAATGATTACAGTTGTACTACCTTAAGTTTGAAAAGTCAGACCAAAAAATCCTTGAAACCTCAAATCTCCATGTCATCAAGACCTGTATGATGTTGGCCTGTTGGTTAAGTAATTGAGTGTAATACAACAAGCATTCAAATAAAAATTTCGAGGACATCTGCACACACCCCTCCCCAACACACACACCAACAACATGAATGGCAGCCAATATTTACCTGTTTAGCAAAACAACAATATATAATAATACTGAGAGGTATATTGACTTTTTGTTGTTTAATCATAACATATTCCATGTATTTATGTTTATTTAATTGTCCAAGAACAAATGGCTAGTGTGATGACATTGGTAATGCTAAGAAAAATTAACAAGTCAACAATTTCTTTTGGAGTATTTGTCCATGTCAACATCATAGCTGGTGCCATTCAATACCACCCTAACTTATTGCACTATAATGGCTATTTTTTATTACAGATATTGATATTTGATCTCTGATCAATGTGAACACCATCAAATTGTTTTAAAACCGCAAGAATGACAAATTGTTAATGCAGCGTTGGGCGTTGTTTCCCCATTATGTGTCGTACATGTCACTAAAAGCTGCTCCCTTGTGCATCGTAAATGTAAAAATATCAATAAATTTATCTTACTAGTTATTAGTAGCCAATGAGAGAAAGTTTACTAACGCAGTAATGGTGAGTATTACATTTAGATCTGTCACTACGCTTTCACTTGTCTATATCCTGGAGCAATATGCATGCTCAATGCATGACACATAAATTTTACTTGCATGAACGCACAGCTTTGAAAATCACACATTAATAGTTATAAATCTTAGACAGCGATTGCAAAATGATGAAATGACGTAAATAAATTTTAAACTGCATACATATACATTTCAGAAACTTACTTGATTTGTGGGTGGGAAGGGTGGGTTAAAATTTCTATATTTGTCAGCGTTTTTCCTCTATATAAAGTCGGTACCGGAAAACGGTACCATTCCCAATCCGATTTTCTAACCATTTTTCCCAATTTGAAGATAAAAAATTCCCAAATGTAAGAAAAAAATCCAAAAAGACCCTGAAAAGATCGACGATGTTCCTGTATTTTACTTTTATCCTGCTACTAACCCAAACAGTGACCTAATAAAGCGGTGACCGTATAAACTTGCTGATATCCGGCAGTAGATCACGTGACTGTGATATACCGTCAATAGGTATTCCTACGCGCCGGATAACAACATTGTCGAGAATGACACAGCATAAAGTCTACTTACCAGAGTTTTTCATCGATACAAACTTTGTGTTGTCTAGTTTAACAGAGTTAAACAACAAATGAGTTAACAACAACTTCCAGTTCCATTCCATTTCAACACACTTGAATCTGATGCAAGCGGGTTATTCTTTGTGGAAACACTTCTTTGGTCAACCAACAGAGCATATTCATCAAAGAAATAACCTTTTATATTAATTTCCGATGAAAAGAAATGAAAAAAAGTTATCAAAATTTTAACGTATAACTAAACATTTTATGATTTATTTCACTTTCAGTTCCACTGTCCTCCACCCACAACTAATACTATCCGAGTAAATCATAGAAATTGAAAAGGGATCAATCTCACCGTTTCCATTTGAGGCAAATATTCCATACACATTTTATCTGTATGCTATTGCATAATATAATCCATCCAAAACACAGAAACACTAAATATTTATTCCGATTTCATGTATTTTAAACTGCAAAACACTCGCATTCTGGTTTGACTACATTGTGTAAACTTACAACTCAAAATGAATGACGTAGTTGGTGTGACGTAATTTAACTCTTTAAAAACCAATATAATCTGGTTTAAAACAAAAGCAGATTTACTACGTCATTTTCGTGTCGTATTGACATCAGCAAATAAGATTTATTAATATTTTACTTTTCTTTTTTAAAAGGTAATTAAGAAATAGAGAACTATTTTTTCCGGGTAGTACGCATTCATGCAAGCGAGTTATTAGGTCGATGCCCGTCTAGATTTTTTTTTATAATTTAAAACTTTAGTGCTTGGTGTTTTTAAATTTAATTGAATAGAAATCACGATAAATAGAATACACGGTAGGTGCCGGGAAGGAGAAAGTTTATCCGGTTTGGCCCGAAAACAAAAATAGGGCTCGCTAAAACTCGCCCTATTTTCATTTTCTAAGCCTCACCGGATAAACTTTCGCCATCCCGGCACCAAACATGTATTCTCTATTTGTTTTACCCAAGCGTAAACCTCCACGCACAGCTGCAGGGCCTTCCCCAGGCCATTTTAGGCAGGATATAGGCAAATTTTAACTTGAACATTTCCGGGGCGCCTAAAATTAGTGTTGCGCTTATAAACATCGCTTGGGGCACGTGTATTTTATCAATTAATTAGCTGTGTTGTCTGCAGCAGACCGACAATTCCTGCTGTGAAAGTTAATCTCTTACGTCACAATGGCCGTTTTTGACTCGAGAAACATGTACACCCACTCTATAATAGTCAGTGAATGATCAAAGCGAGTGTCACTTTGCCCAAATTTTTAACAATTTACAGTTATTTCTAAGCCGCAAGCAATCACCGTGAAAAACGCTCAGTTGATCTTCGCTTTGGAATGACGTTATGACTGACCAATCGGCGCAGTTGGCATGTATCCACACACAAGTATACCATATACTATCGACCTAAAAGGTAAATGAGCTTTCGTATTTTATAACATGCACACTTATTTATTTAATAAATTTTAAAAACTTCAAAAAATAAAATGCGAAAAATCAGTCTCAAATACGCTTATATGAAATCGGTCTTGTTTATGTAATGTATGCCATGTAAAACCCGTGTTTTCTGCAAAAGAGTGCAAAATGTCTGCTGACAACCACGAAGTCACGTTCCACGCATGGAAAGCGTGCACGACATCACGTTCCACGCATGGAAAGCGTGCGTATACCGACCATGTGCTTTCTAAATACAGGTCTTTAACATTTGACGCGCATAGGCACAACGTGCACGGGGAAATTCTCCTGCTGTTTTTGCAAGAACAAAGCATGTATCATATACATGTATTTTAATCATGATTCTTACAATGACGCTTTTGCTTTTAAAAGGCTAGAGGTATACTGTTTAAACGTTGATGTTTCGTGTATTTCAATTCGTTTAAACGTTTAAAAAAAAAATAAAACGTGTTAGCCTTAATTTTAAGAGCTAAAACGCTCCAGATAACGTCATATGACACATGTCGCAATAAAATTTTAGACGAAGGGACTGGGGCGCCTGAGAAAAATCCTGGGTTACTGCGAACATCTAGGGGAAGTAACTTACTGTTTTTACAGCTTTCACGACATTTTAAAATGAAAGTGATAAAATTCCCAATTTGGCTGAAAACGACACAAATTTTCCCAATTTGACCAGTACCGGTACCATTCCCAAAGTGGTGAGGAAAAACGCTGTTAGTACAAATAGCATGATAATTTTACAGTTAAACTACAATTTGCTGGCACATTTATCAATACCTTCAACTTTTTAGCATCATCATGACAAAATGATACGGCCATTGTGAGTGAAAAGGACAAGATTCGAGTTGAAAACATTTACATTGATACCCACAAAATTTAAAAATATTTCAGAAATATTATGAACGCACTAGAGGCTTCCACAGATGTCAATCATACGCAATTTAAGCTGCAAATTTACCCAATTATTGTACATGTATATCATGTGACTAATGGTTAATCTATTTTACACAAAAGAGCATATGGTAATCTGCTTGTGATATTTGATGATGGGAAATTAACCCGTTAACAATAGCTAGGGAGGAGTTTAAAATTACAAGTTGTGCACGCTACGAAGTATAGGGCAGAATGATTGTCTTGACGCGTAGGAATACAAAGAGCGATGCGCTCAATGGTTTCAGTCACATGACTGAATTAAAGCGGGAATACTCGAGCGGGTAGAAATCAGTTTCAAGGCTTGACTTCTTACTGAACAGTAAATTTTCCTTCAAATCGAAGATTGTAGCATTTACATTTATGTAGCGTTTATCACTACAACTGATACCTATATAAATGTAGCGTTTATCACTACAACTGATACCTATATAAATGTAGCGTTTATCACTACAACTGATACCTATATAAATGTAGCGTTTATCACTACAACTGATACCTATATAAATGTAGCGTTTATCACTACAACTGATACCTATATAAATGTAGCGTTTATCACTACAACTGATACCTATATAAATGTAGCGTTTATCACTACAACTGATACCTATATAAATGTAGCGTTTATCACTACAACTGATACCTATATAAATGTTTGAGCGTGTTAATCTGTCCATGGTTATTATTCAGAGGAATACCTTGGCGTTGTCTTTAAAAAGAGGCATACAAAGATAAAGGCATGCACAGTAATTCATAAACGTGAGGATATCGGACACAGGTTTCCTACCTTTAGCCCACAAAAAATAAAGGTTTTTCCTGGCCCGCTACTATTCCAGTGAAGAATATAGATTATTTCTCATTTAAAGGTATTGCTATTTGTGATTCTTCAGTAGATCTAGATTAGTCAGTAGAGCACGAGATACTTTATCTCGGGGTCGTGGGTTGGAATCCCACGTTGGGCATTAATATCAAGAAAAGTCGAGAGAGGGTTTACAGGAAATAATTGAAATGCTCTTGTTTGATATTGAGACTATAATTATGTAACTAGATTGTATAATTATGCATATTGGCTCGTCAGGAGTGCTAACAGATTATTCATGTTTACGACTGATATTTGTACGAATGTGTATGTATAAGAATAAGCAGTTTGTAGAATTATGCACTTTTGTATATTATGATTGCTAACGGATCGTACAAGTTTGCACATTTTGTTTGTATGAATATGCATTTCATGTGTTCCATTTCCTCCAATAGAAGTCTTGCCCATTGCAAACACTGTTTGTCTTGTGTGGTTAGGCGTTAGGACTGTAAGTGGCAAAAGCTGGAAAGGTCTGGAGTGCTACATTTTTTATATATGACAGTGGTAAAAAGGACACCAATACTTCGCAATGTCAAGAAGTGGTCCAGACCTTATGGTGGCATATTCTTGTGCACCATTCGTTGCTCAGCATCTATCATTCTTTATCTTTTCCATGTGACAACTTAATAACCACTAAAGTTGACAAATTTTCTTTAGCAGTTATATAAATACCTAAGCCGCAGATAAAATAAGTAACTTCACCTATGTCAACAAGGACAAATATTTCAGAATTTTTGTTAGCAATAAACTTATTTGACAAAAATCTCTTAAAACACTATTTCTAATGAAAAATTTGAAGTGGAAAAAAGATTTATGTTGAATTCTTTAACAAAACTTAATGCTTACAGACTGTGAGAGTCAATAGCTTGTATTACAGGAAGTTAACATCCAAACTAAATGCCAATGCATAATGGGGATCATAAACAGCTTGATGAACATGTGGATAATTGTTTATGACATTTGTCTCCCTCACACACCAATGACAATCCAAACTATATGCCCCACTACCCCTCCCCAACCATTTCCTGCATCAGAGAGGTTAAGAGAAGAGCAAAAGAGCTGTGAATGAAAATGAGGGGCGTCATGGGAAAACCGGTCTTAATGCATGTGCGTAAAGTGTCGTCCCAGATTAGCCTGTGCAGTCCGCACAGGCTAATCCAGGACGGCACTTTCCGCCGACAGAGGATTTATGTTTAGAAGAGACTTCCTTGAAACAGAAAATACCATAAAAGCGGAAAGTGCCGTCCTGGATTAGCCTGTGCGGACTGCACAGGCTAATCTGGGACGACACTTTACGCACGTGCATTAAGACCGGTTTTCTCACGACGCGCCACAAATCATGGCAAGTTCTGTTAACTTTCATCCATTGGTTTCGGGGAATGTTAGTTTAATTTAAACCTACTTAGCTTGATTGCATCAAAAGCCTTAGAATCTGGAGTCCGTTTCCTGGGAAGAACCAGTACTTGGTGTCTTTGGAAAGATCTTAAGAAGGCTCCCAGAGTGAGGATCGAACCAGGGACCTCCCAGTCACAAGGCGGACAACATATCCACTACACCATTACGAAGGGAATGTTGCTTAAAGAAAATGCTGACAAAATGAAGGACACGGGTAGACGCACAAGTACGGACAAGAATAGCTCACTCAATGCCATATTGTGGTCAGGTGAGCTAAAGAGTTTTTGGAAGACAAAAAGCACTTACTGTGGCATATTGCAAGCGTTCTGAATCTGTATCTAAGTTTAGAATATCTTCTAAGTCAAGAGCACAGTCGTGGTCATCATCGTCATTCTGAAAATACAGAAGAAACTCAAATTATAACATGTGAACAACAGTAATTAACCTGCAAACAAATTATCTGGTACTGGAATATAACCAAGCGCCACGCATACCCAAAACCCAAATCTAATAAACTGATCTACATTTTGATATATTTTCTCATATGTTAACTGAAATTATATATGTATTTTGACAATATTGCTTGTATGCCACATGTTAAATGCTGCTTTGTATTAAACCATCTACTGTAAAGGTGTTATCAGCATGGCTGGCATAGGAGACTAAGAGTATTCATTGGCATTTCCCATGATGTCCAAAATAATGACCATCAACAAACACTTACTGCAAAATTAAGGCAATAAAATTGTAAAGCAGTTTGTAGACTGTTGTCAGAAGCCAACGGTCTTTTGAGAGGGTAATTTCCAAAACAGGTATCACGGAGAACTACTTCTTTTCTTTGCAGGCTGTGAGTCAGTAAATCGAAACCTGAAAGGGTCCTTCTTCAAAACAGCAAAAAATCACGAATGTTTTCTTACCTTTTAATTATTTAAGAAAATGTACATCATGTGTATTATAATGTGTATATTTATTACAATCACAGTTTCTAAAAAAAGCCAATGAAAGAGGGAGAAACATAATATCTGGTAAACCAATGATACTGGTGGGTTCAGAGCAGCAAGGGTTCGCTCAGGTTTGTTTGTTTGAAAATCTCTGATGATATTCAGGATAAGATAATACAAAACTAACCATGGGAAATGTCTGGGAGAACAACACTCTTCAAAGTGTATTCCATGGGCAACTAGCAAAGGGCAACGCCACCAGATAATAGGAGAAATATTGATGAGAGTTAAAACAAATCTATTAATCAACTTCACCCACCAAACATACTGTTTGGCATAACTAATTAAAAAAACTTGTTTTCGTGTTATTATGTTGAAAGATTAATTATACAAAGTCCAAAGGTATATTGCTCTGCAAACATTTGGCAATTATTGATCAATAATTGGATATGTAATCTAGCACACTTAGCAGATCACTGTTATGAAAAACGGTATTTTAAAAATAATTTATAACCTGTTCAGGAAAAACTACTAAATTGTTTACACAGACTGACCGACTAAAATATGTCACAATAATATACTGTACACTTTTAAACTTTGTCAACCCCTGGCATAATAATCCAATTTAGCATGGCATAATAAGAGTTTGATGGCAGACCCCAAGCAAACCGGCATTCCTGAATCTACAACTTATCTATCATATATTTGGTGTTACACTGATTTCCGTGTGACACTTTTACTGTGGTATCTCGCTGAATTATCAGCAGAGACCCAGTAGCCACATTCTGGTGTTTATATTGGAACCTAGATATCTCCGAGTCCGTCCCCTGCCATTCCAGACTTGCTAAGCAAACGTGACCCGTCACAGAAAAATAGAGTAAATTTGCCAGCAAGATGTTCCGGAGTACCTTCAGATGTCTGTATACAAATATTTGTGCTTCTCCACATTGTATACAAATGGTGCGTGCCCAAAACGCAGTTCTTACAAATTGCTCCACATTTATCACTAATTTTTTTCAGGTACATGCAGCTGTTTTAACTATATAGTGGTAAACATCAAATTAAACCCTACATAGCGGTGCCATTACAACTTTTAAGTTCACACCACTGTGCATAACAATGAGCAGTTTTTACAACAACCAATTTTGTTCAGGTAGCTTACCAAGTGTGGTGAAATGCTTCAAATTAACCCCTATACATTATGGTGCCATTACAAGGTTAATGTTGACACAAAGTGCGCAATCAAGTGTGCATCAGGTAGCTTACCAAGTGTGGTGAAACGCTTCAAATTAACCCCTATACATTATGGTGCCATTACAAGGTTAATGTTGACACAAAGTGCGCAATCAAGTGTGCATCAGGTAGCTTACCAAGTGTGGTGAAACGCTCCAAATTAACCCCTATACATTATGGTGCCATTACAAGGTTAATGTTGACACAAAGTGCGCAATCAAATGTGCATGTAGTGTATTGACTGTTTCATGGTATATCTGGATTGTGTACAGGTGAAAAACAAATAAGAAGTGAAGTCGACCACAAACATGAGGTGTTGCAAGAAAAGTAAATATGCAACTGGTCCCATTCTGAATAACAAGTTTAATTCTTTACTTCTACTTAAATGTGATTTAAGATTTCAAGTGCATTATCGAACAGCAGCCTGACAGAATATTCATATTGTTTGTTTTCCAAATAAATACCGTAAATGTCCTTATTGACGCCCATGCCCTAATAGACGTGCATGGGGTATTTTTGGTCCCAAAATATTTTTGTCGATATATTTTTTCGAACATTAACGAAAAACTAAAGTTAATTTCAATAGAAACAATTCAATAGACCGCCATATGTATTATGTACCTATACCCCACTATACGGGGTACACGCAACCATATATGACGCAAATGAATGGGACCACAAAAATTCATTACGATATTATGAATATTTATTATAAGAACATGTAATAACAGTTTGCGCACGCAAAGCAAGTTTCACGCTTCCCACGTGGAGGTTTAAACAAGCGCTGTCAAAAGCAGTCAACCAGAATGTTGTGCACAGTGCCATTATTATACATGTTCCGTTAGCGTAAATGTATTAGCATTCTAGGTGTTAATAATTTAGACTGTACCATTGTGCATTACGTCGTGTGAGTGAGCTCGTCGTGTCGATCGACGATATTAATTTAGACAGTACCACTGTCAATTTTCTCATGCGGACAAAGCCCATCAGCCGTATTTAGACGCTACCAATGTGTATTATGAGCATTGGAAAGTGAGCATACATGAAAACTTGATTTCTGGATAATGGCAGAATTAAAAAAAAAAGGCTCCATATAAACGCAGGGGTCCTAAAATGACACGCACCCTGCGCTTCAAAAAGGACATTTACGGTAGATTTTCCAAAGGACAACCCATGTCAGCAAGAACAAAATGACAAACAACTGTGCTTTATTGTCAATGTCTGGAAAATTTTTGGAGGCAAAATATGAGCCTTTCAAACCCAGTTCTGCAGGGCAGTTTTTGCTGTAATGTTCCAGAACTGAAATACCATTTGCAGCAGCAGCAAAACACAAGTCATGTATACAGTTACAGAGCAGAGAGAAAGATACTGGATCCTGTTATGATTTCAATACTGAAATAGCAGGGTGCTTGCACCCTCTTCTTTTTTGGTCCCTGCCTGCTGCTGCCCCTCTGGTCTGGCCAACAAAAAATGCTGAAAAAGTTTTTTAACTTAAATAAATGTGGCGCGTCGTGAGAAAACCCGTCTTAATGCATGTGCGTAAAGTGTCGTCCCACGACACTTTCCGCCTAAAGTGGATTTATGGTTAGAAGACACTTCATTGAAACAGAAAATACCATAAAAGCGGAAAGTGTCGTCCCGGATAAGCCTGTGCGGACTGCACAGGCTGATCCGGGACGACACTTTACGCACATGCATTAAGTCCGGGTTTCCCACGACGTGCCACAAATGCTTGCATATACTCAATGACAAATGAACAGACCAAACTCAAAGCCCCTTATAGGAAGCATTAAAATGACACGACCCCTGGATTAACCAGATTATGAGAATATGTCCATGAACTGGACAGACTCACCCCCCTCCCCCTTCCTCCTTTTGAGCAGCACCCTGATCTGGACAGACTCCCCCCTCCTCCTTCCTCCTTTTGAGCAGCACCCTGAACTGGACAGACTCCCCCCTTCCTCCTTTTGAGCAGCACCCTGAACTGCACAGACTCCCCCTCCTCCTTCCTCCTTTTGAGCAGCACCCTGAACTGGACAGACGCCCCCCTCCTTCCTCCTTTTGAGCAGCACCCTGAACTGGACAGACCCCCCCTCCTCCTTCCTTCTCCTTTTGAGCAGCACCCTGAACTGGACCGACTCCCCCCTCCTTCTTCCTCCTTTTGAGCAGCACCCTGAACTGGACAGACTCCCCCCTTCCTCCTTTTGAGCAGCACCCTGAACTGCACAGACTCCCCCCTCCTCCTTCTTCCTCCTTTTGAGCAGCACCCTGAACTGGACAGACTCCCCCCCTCCTCCTTCTTCCTCCTTTTGAGCAGCACCCTGAACTGGACAGACCCCCCCTTTTTCCTCCTTTTGAGCAGCACTCTGAACTGGGCAGAATCCCTCCCTCCTTCCTCCTTTTGAGCAGCACCCTGAACTGGACAGACTCCCCCCCCCCTCCTTTTGAGCAGCACCCTGAACTGGACAGACACCCCCCCTCCTTCCTCCTTTTGAGCAGCACCCTGAACCTATTTTGATCCTAGATCTTTCCATAATTTACTTGTATACTAAACACAAAAACATTTTGGTTCTACACAATAAAGCATAGTCAGCTCTAACAATACATACTGCATGTTTCATAACTGCAACCACAACAAAAGTTACAATTGAATTCTGCTCTACAAAATTGTTGTGGTTACACAGACTCCCCAGCCAGACAGCAATTGGGCTCCACAAATACAGATACATCAGGTCCAATAGGCTATACAGGAAGCCAGACAGGATTGAGCTCCACAAATACAGATACATCAGGTCCATTGTTTTCTGACCACATCCAGGAAATATCTACAATTATGATAGTATCACAAGTAAATTACCCTCACAATGAAATTGATATTAGCTTTGAAAACATCAGAAATATAATTGGATTTCTTGCAACAGATGCCCAGAATTGATTGTGTACAAAGAAAATTAGGCAATTCGTAACTCAGACATACTCTTAACTGATTTAAAAGCTGGAACTTTCCCTTAAAAAATGATATGATCAAATAGTTCTTTTATCAAATTTCCCTTAACCATGTACAACTGGTAATGATATACATCTAGTAAATCCCTGGGTTAAATAACCAATTTATAAATTTCTGATGTCCAGTTTCTTATCAAATTGTATGTACTCATTGGAAAAAAAAAGATGTTATGTTTAAATGTCTGTCTTATCTAATAATTGACACTTAGAGAGGAACCTGGGAAGCCTATAGAGATGGGAAGGCAATTTCCTGGCCTCCCTCTTCCAGATTGTGATCAATTAACAGGTGGGGTGGAATCTGGGCCATACCAGCAGGACTACAGACAGGTAAGCATATGTAACATAGTCTCACTGCAGAAATTGGAGCAATAAAGTTGGAGTTTCTTGGAAATTCAGGCTTTTTTTTTCATTCCAAATTCAGGAATCAGACCAGGTCAAGGTGGTGCAGTTAATGTTTTGCATTTATCATCCACTGACAACTTGTGACATGGGATTGCCAAGAAAATGACAAAATGAGGAAATAAAACAATAAATATACTCATGTCTGCACCATATCCAATCCATTGCCTAGTAATGCTGCACACTGTGTTTGAAACTTTACTGCCCAAAAACATTATGCAAACATATTTCACCCCTTGTACTCAGTAAAGCTACAGCGGTTTGATAAGGTCCACAGCAGTGCACAGATTATGGGAAGAAATGACACCAAGGTAATATATTCTATATTTAAACACATATAAAGTGCCGAGAGATACCAAACTTTGATCCAGTTTTATAGCGAGAACCTGTGACCTCACTTTGCCGTTTTTTTCGGTAAGCTATCACCATGTTTGACAAAAGTTATGTTGATTTTTGTATCGGGATTATGAAAAATATTCATTTATTGTCCATATTATTATGGTCTGAGAACATTTATGATGTTCTGTTGATATGATATGAACATGTTCTTAAAATAAACTTCACCAACTTCAGGCAAAGAATTTCAGAAGATTTCATCTATTTATATGAAGGATAAGTAAGTACGATCATTTTGACTGCATACTGGTATCAATGGTGTTAAATAACATGTCAACGTGTCAAATTAGGTAACTGTGAAAACATAATGATCGCAGATTATAGAATTAAACTAGTTTATTATGGAGAATTTTTTTTTTTGCCATTCGAATACTCATTTTATATTCGAATATTCTGTCAAGTATTCGAATATTCGATTATTCGTTGACATCCCTACTTACGCTACATAAATGAATAGAAATTTAGAGTAGCTTCAACTGCACTTATCACAGAGAAATTAACAGCAGTTTACCGTATCTTCCCTTGCTGTTAACCTTACCATAATATATGTCTAACCGCTGTAGACCTTATTAATTTTACCATACCACACATTCAGAAAGTATCTGATATAGAGGTCATACATCATTAAATGTAGACAAACAAAGCTGAATTGGGTAGTGTAATGATTAATTTATAATCAAATGGCCTTCTTTCGCGAACAAAACATCTGAATTGTTCTCCAACCATAATACTATAGAGGATAAATGAATATTTATCATAATCCTGATACAAAAATCCACATAACTTTGTCAAAAATGTTGATAGCATACCAAATGAAACGGCAAAGTGAGGTCACAGGTTATCGCTATAAAACTGGTTCAAAGTTTGGTATCTTTCGGCACTTTATATGTGTTTAAATATTGAATATATTACCTTGGTGTCTTTTCTTCCCATAATCTGTGCACCACTGTGAAACTTATCAAACTGCTGTAGCTTTACTCAAGTACAGGGGGTGTATTTGAAACAAGAGCTGTTTGTAAAACAGTTATGCCCCCTCTAGGTTAAAAGCAATCTTTAAAATATCAAGTTTGGTGATGATAGGATAAGAACTGTTGGACATAGGGAGCGGAAACTGCTAAAAAGGCCAATTTTAGATAAATCAAGGGCCATAACTCTTCAGTTCCTGGGGTGTTTTGGTTGATCATTGAACATTTTCATCAAGTTTGGTGAAGATTAGATGAAAACTGTTGGACTTAAGAGAGCGGTAACGGCTAAATAGACAAATTTTAGATAACTCAAGGGCTACAACTCCACAATTCCTGGAGCATTTGGCTGATTATTGAACATGACTGAGATATTATGCCAATAAACAGGTTCATGAAGTTGGGTTAAGATCGAATGAAAACTATTGGACATAGACAGCGGAAACCGCTAAAAAGGCCAATTTCAGATAAACCAAGGGCAGTAACTCCACAATTCCTGGGGCGATTTGGCTGATCATTGAACTTGACCAAGATATTATTATTACAAACATTTTCAAGAAGTTTAGTGAAGATCAGATGAAAACTGTTCAACTTAGAGAGCACAAACGGCTAAAAAGGCCAATTTTATATAATTCAAGGGCCATAGTTTATCGAACCTGACCTAGTTATTATGCCCACAAACATTTTCATTTGGTTTGGTGAAGATCGGATGACAACTGTTCAACTTAGAGAGCAGAATCGAACGTGGTCTACCGCCTGACAGACAGGCCAACCGACCGACCGACATTAGCAAACCAATATACCCCGCCAATGCAACATGTAATATTACAAATAATTCTGAGTTGTAAAAACAGTACATTTCAATGATTCAATGTTTCTTCTACAAAACATTTTTTCTTTATTTGGGGTTCTTTTTCTGTCCATCCTTACTGTATAATCCACCAAGTCCATGGGTGGATTTAGAGTGGGGCGGAAGCGGCATACACCACCCCTTCTCCATTACCCATAAAACTGACTCAAATTTGACTTCTTAAATACTGTGCAATTAAATTGCCATTGGTTTGCAAAGTGTATAATTAATCTATGCAAAGGTACTGATCTTTTCACCACCCTCAAATCCTGTATCAAAGCCTGAAATCTAGGTACTTTTGAAAACCATGCAGTCAATGTCTACAAAGCCTTTCTCTGTGAAATCACCACTGCTAGACAAATACACCATGCATTGGCATGCAATCTGCCATCACATTCCCAGGTTCATTAATATAGCAGTGTCACATTAAAAAGCTGAAGGCAATTAAATTCCTAATTAGCGGCACTATTTGTGGAGCAAATTAACTGGGATGGGAAATGTCAGGGAAGATTTTTGAGTTGAGCAAACTCTGGGCTGTAGCTGGTAAAATCTATTGGGAATGTAACACAGATACTGTGGGGTGCTAGTGAAACTGGAAACAGCATTTTGACAGCAAATCAATATGGTCTAAAATGAATGGACTGTGTGTACCATTGGCCACATGGTTAGCTGGATGTTCCTGACACCCATACTCTGAAAAAGACATTGTGAGGATTTTTCAATTAACCAGTAGAGGTACTAGATGAACATATTTCACTCCCCTTTCTGTTTGTCCAAGGTTGTTTTTCCAAGGATTTGAAGTAAATCCATTGAATTATGCAACCATTTGCTATTATTCACCACTGAAATATAAACCCATAATAGACTGGTCTGGGTTTTGCCACCAATAGCTGAAAATCCTCCCCAGCTATCGTTAAAGAATTATTTTCCATTCATAGAAAATCACAAACATTACCACGTGCTCATTTAAAAATCACAAAACATTATGCACGTGCTCTTATGTATGACATAGTTTAACTGCTTAACACGTGATATTAAAGCGCGATGATTGGATAATATCGCTGATTAATTTGAATATGATTGATATTTGTGGAAGCGTCAACTCAACTGACAAGTATCTACTGGTCAATTATATAATATGAGCAATGTGAATTGGTTCAACTCAACTGACAAGTATCTACTGGTCAATTATATAATATGAGCAATGTGAATTGGTTCAACTCAACTGACAAGTATCTACTGGTCAATTATATAATATGAGCAATGTGAATTGGTTCAACTCAACTGACAAGTATCTACTGGTCAATTATATAATATGAGCAATGTGAATTGGTTCAACTCAACTGACAAGTATCTACTGGTCAATTATATAATATGAGCAATGTGAATTGGTTCAACTCAACTGACAAGTATCTACTGGTCAATTATATAATATGAGCAATGTGAATTGGTTCAACTCAACTGACAAGTATCTACTGGTCAATTATATAATATGAGCAATGTGAATTGGTTCAACTCAACTGACAAGTATCTACTGGTCAATTATATAATATGAGCAATGTGAATTGGTTCAACTCAACTGACAAGTATCTACTGGTCAATTATATAATATGAGCAATGTGAATTGGTTCAACTCAACTGACAAGTATCTACTGGTCAATTATATAATATGAGCAATGTGAATTGGTTCAACTCAACTGACAAGTATCTACTGGTCAATTATATAATATGAGCAATGTGAATTGGTTCAACTCAACTGACAAGTATCTACTGGTCAATTATATAATATGAGCAATGTGAATTGGTTCAACTCAACTGACAAGTATCTACTGGTCAATTATATAATATGAGCAATGTGAATTGGTTCAACTCAACTGACAAGTATCTACTGGTCAATTATATAATATGAGCAATGTGAATTGGTTCAACTCAACTGACAAGTATCTACTGGTCAATTATATAATATGAGCAATGTGAATTGGTTCTTTCAAAATATGGATGAACCAATATGACTGTACATAGCTAAGGGATGCCATGATTGTTCTGAATTTATCTATCTTTATCAGAAATTTGGATTAGTAAAAATGTACAATTAGTGGATACATAGAGAATATTTGGCGAGTGTTGGATAAAGATGAAGTTTATCATGCGAGGCTTAGAAACCGATGAGCGCTAGGCTTGCCAAGCTCTCAAATGTTTCGTGCCGAGCATGAGAAATATTTACTAACCTAATATTCTATTTATCCTATTATGCTATGCTCATAAATCATATAAACCACGTGAAAATATGTGAAAATATGTCAGAATTAAAAAAATAACGTTGGTTTCCCAGTTTTAACACTGTTTTTTTTTGTTTACTACAAACGCCATCAATTGGAATAACGTCACATTGTAATACATAGCTTGCTAAAAATAACGATAGAATAACCGTGTGCTAAAAATAGCGATAGGATAAAGCTAAATTTTATATGATGGGTTGTTATTCGATCGATTTGGCTGTAGTGTTCCTCTGGAATTTCATGATAACCAATTCAACAGAAACTAAAATCTCAATCAGATGGCATTATAAAGATCAGGTTGAAATATCCATCCTTATGAACCAAAGCACTTTTGCTTATGACAACATTTTGTCCATGAAAGTGTATTATACAAATGCAAAACTTAAGCAGCAGCTGTAGACATCCTTACAATATTAAGCAGTTAGTTTTGTAAAAAAAAACAAAAAAAAACAATTGTTTTCTTTCATCTGTAATTATTTACGTTAAAAGTGGTATGTTTAAAAAGAGGTAATTTACAGAAATATAGCCAGAAACCTTGTTTTCATAGATTATGAAAACAGAAGGGATCAAACTCTGCCATCAGAGTGTTATCAGGGTAGCTACCTCAAGCTGTTCAAACAGGAATATTTACACAAGACCACAAACAACATTGATCTAGTGCTGTAATGTTAATATAGCAAGGCATGCACAGATGACCATGTTCAAATGGCTCAACGTAACTGCTGTCAACTGGATTGTCCAAGGCACAGAAGTGGTTTGAAGTGTTTGTTTAATTCTTTGCTCCCAAGTATGTTTTCCATAAATCAACAACTTTTAAGAGTAATATGTTTTAATGGCATAATGCTGAAATATCTAATGGACCGTAATTCCTGAAGCATGTCCTGAAGCACCTGGCTAAATATTTACTGCACAACACTGAAATCTGTGCAATTTTATATGGTTTTATGTAGAAAAAGTTGAAACCAAAAAATGTGTTCTTTAGCTGAAATGTTCTAATTTGTAGCCACTGAGTGGATAATTTGGCCAGTGTCTGAGGTTTAAGTTACTAACATTAGGGTAAAGCCGGGCTTAAACCTGCAACTCCTGAGTCAATATGAAGATCAACCACAAGAACACTTATCCACTATGCACCTATCAATATTTTCCCTACTTATTTAATTTTTTGGGGGCTCCAATTTCCCACCCTAGAGCCAAGCATTTTTGTCTAAATACCCTAGTGGGAGGTGCGATACGAGTATCAAATGGCCAAGGGGCCTATATTACTTGGATATAAAATCCTACCAAAATCTATTACCCCGGGACCCGGCATAATTCGGCGTGTGGAATTCCCGCCTGTCAGGAATCGCTTTCAGTCTAAAGTCCCATATATGCCCGCCACTCCCATCCGCACCCTACCCCCATCGGGGGAAATATCGATAGGTGCACTACAGTCAAGTATGCATGTGATGCATGTGCGCAGAAGTGGAGGAGCATCACCACCCATTCGACTACTGAACACTTAGAATTGTCACATGAGTGACGGATATACCCCCACAATATGGCCTTGTCACAAAACTATGGCATCCATTCGAAAGAAATGGACAGAGAGAGAATGCTTTAATTTGTGAATGGTCAACAGTGTATTTGGAAAAATTAAATTTTAATAAGAGCCATAACTCTTAACATTTAGTGGTTTGTAACCAAAGTTGAACTTGATCTGTATTTTATGATGTTACACCTTTGTACCCAACATAATTAAAATATGTGAAGCCTTCCATGAGTTATTTTCCATGTTTTTTGGAATTTAAGTCAAAAAGGGGCCATAACTGTGTCAAAATTTAGTGGTTTGTAACCAAAGTCGAACACGATCTGTATTTTATGATGTTACACATGTTTAGCAATAATTATTTAAATATGTCAAGCCATTGTTGAGTTATCTTCAGGAAACCATGTTTCTATGGAATTTATGTCGAATAAAGGGCCATAACTCTGTCAAAATTTAGTGGTTTGTAACCAACATCAAGCTTGACCTGTATTCTATGATGTTACAAATGTGTACCAAAAATTATTTGAATATGTCAAGCCTTTCTTGAGTTATCATCCGGAAAACATGTTTTTAGGAAATTTAAGTCCAACTTGACCCGTATTTTACGATGCTACACATGTATACCAAGAATTATATGAATATGTCAAGCCATTCTTGAGTTATTGTCCGGAAATCATGTTTTTAGGGAATTTTAAGTCGAAAAGGGGCCATAACTCTGTCAAAATTAGTGGTTTGTAACCAACATCAAGCTTGACCTGTATTCTATGATGTTACAAATGTGTACCAAAAATTATTTGAATATGTCAAGCCTTTCTTGAGTTATCATCCGGAAAACATGTTTTTAGGAAATTTAAGTCGAAAAGGGGTCATAACTCTGTCAAAATTTAGTGGGTTGTAACCAACATCGAACTTGACCTGTATTCTATGATTTTACACATGTGTACCAAAAATTATTTGAATATGTAAAGCCTTTCTTGAGTTATCATCCGGAAGCCAAAAACCAACAGACTGACAGACAGACCGACAAGCTCACTCCTACATACCCCCCTAAACTTCGTTTGTGGGGGTATAATCATTCTTGAAAGTAGTAATAACTACTACCCTTTCTACTTTTTTATCTTACAATCATAGAACTCCATAACAAACTATACACCATGCATGCTCCAGTTCATATCTTTACAATGAAATCCTATATGTCAAGGTTTGATCTTTTGTCCTTACAAACACTGATTGAGACACTACAAAATTCTTTGTCCCTAAATGTTCTTTGTCCATCATGTAGCATACATGGAGGCCTTTCATAGGACATTGATTTTTTGGCTCCCTTGCCTGGAATTTAAGTGGCTCTTTCTAGTACACTCTTTGATCTAGGCTGTATTTACACCTGTGTGCCCAAATGAAATGGTCATTAAGCAGGTAATAAACCAGTGCTGCATCTATAAAATGCTGATCATTAAAATCAATCAGAGACTGGAGTGAGAACAGAGAGCAGCAAAATGTTGGCTGATAATTATGCACTAAGAAGCCATTTGCTTGAAAGAGAATTGTGGGCATCATGAAGGATTATGCTTGAAAGAGAATTGTGGGCATCATGAGCAGGACATTATGCTTGAAAGAGAATTGTGGGCATCATGAGCAGGACATTATGCTTGAAATCTGATGACCAGTGCATGTATTCACCAACCCATTCTTTAATACACTTAAAGGGACTTGTTCACAAGAGCTCAAGTATAATAACAAGAAAAGGATTTTGTTTAAAGAAAAGAACAAAATTGGTCACACCCGGTTTCGAACCCAGGACCTACGGATTAAAAGGCTATCGTCTTAACCACTCGGCCATCCCGAATTCTATATTTAACTTGGCATTATTTACTTTATGTAAGTGACCCGCTCTTGTCAACAGTTTTCACGAAAACAACATAAAGACTTCAAATTATTCCATCGTTTTGTGTTACAAACGCTTTATAATTTTATCAATTGCAACTGATGATTACTCATAAACGAAACGGTATTTACAGTATATTTCTATGTCCATAGTGTTATGTCACTCCCTTGTATACACTGTTCTTTTATTTTTGGAATATGTGACAAAATGTTGAAAAAATGTCAATTTGACAATCTGTGAATAGGTACCTTTAAGAATGAAGAACAGACTAATGGTCTCAATAAAAAATACCAGTCCTGTGCTGGGTACCAATGTCGCTTAAATCATTAACAAATCTTTCTAAATAAAGATTGCTACAATTAAAGTTTCTTTATTCTTACGTCTTAAGTCTAAGAGTAAGTTGATGAATATGGGCCCATTGTTACCAGTACATTACAAAAAATAATAATTTTAAAACAATTGCTTTTAACATCATAAAATTATGGTTCATCCCGAGGTAGAGGACAAAATATTAGTCATGTCCAAATATATGTACTCATAAGAAATACATCAGACAATTATTTAAGCATACAATTTATGATAATCCATTTACCATGGAGCATCCCGTCATTTTCTAATTGTACATCAAGCCATTTAAACAAAAAACATCCTACCATGCACAGTCAGCTTTAATCATAACAAAGCTTATACAAATCTGCTATCAGAACAAGTTCTCCTAACTAGCCTACACATACAATATGCCCCAGTAGATTAGATAGCAACCTTGGCAGGGCTGTAAACTACAAGGGGGTTCCACTGAATTTAAATAAATCATGTTTTATGTGACAGCAATAGGCTCTGGTTCATTAAAAGATGGCTTTTTTTGCTGTTGGTTTTCATCACTACATAATAGTGTGGGAGAATCAATGCCACCCATTTCTAATCCAATGAATTGTATTTACATTTATAATAGTGTAAAAACAATTGTGTTAATACCTGTAAAATGAATTTATGAGAAGTTGAATCTGTATTAGTGCATTTAAAGAATATTTTATGAATTTACTCCTCGTATCTAGAGCATTGAAAATCTTTCTACAAAACTAATATCTACGCATGTTTCTTAGGCCATTTTATCTTATCAGTTAATAACCGTGTAATATCTGTGTGAAAGCCATGGAAAAGAAGATGGGCACAGCTACATTTTTATATTGAAATTTAATAAATTATGCTCAAGACACCTAGCTTATCATTACTATGTAGAAATTGCCTACATTGTATACAAGCAAGCAAAATTAAAGAGCAGTTGTTAAAATGTTATGGAAAGTCTTCAGTATTCACCATTATTATACATCATCCATAATGTTCCCCATTAGTGTATACAATTTACAAAAAGAGATTAAATGAAAGAAACAAGAGGACCATGATGGCCCAAAGCGCTCACCTGAGAACTGGTACAGATGAAGACCATATTTTGTTATGACAGGTTTGAAAATTAAGGTATCTGAACAATACACAGTGGGGGTAGGATCAATTTCGATTTAAACATCAGTAAGTGCAATGGGCTAACTAAAGTATGAGTTGGGTAGTGGATGTGCGTTTTTTTTGCTAATGGTTCTCAAATCATTTTTCTCGATATTCTTACCTGACCCTTTTTCATTAAGTCATTGACAATTTTGGAAAAAGCACAAACAGTAGTTTTTGATGTCTTTTTTGCAAACAGTTTTGGAAAACTAGTTGCAATGCGATAATTGCAATGGCTGCGCTATAAGGTAAAGTTGTGCTTTTTCTTTGATAATTTTCTTTCCAATGATGATAAATGATGTTAATGCAGGCTCTGAAGACATCAAAGTTGCATATACAAACAACTGCATGCAAGTCTTGCAACCGTTGGAAATCAACTTTTATCAATCAATTTTTATGGTCATGCGCAAACTGTGTAAGTTTGGTCAACATTGAATCGAAAAATCGTGTGTGCAAGCCAATCATTGATAACTTGTTGATGTTTTTTTCCAAACACAAGGGGTAATAACTCTGGTTTTTCTGGCCCGATCATGCTTATATTCTACTTCACCTGTAGTCTTACGTTCATAGACCAACTGTACACAATTGGTGAAGATTGGATGAAAAATGAAGTCTCTATCCTGAATAATGTCCATTTTTGCCTTTTTTTCTTCACAAACAAAGGGCAATAACTCTGGTGTTTCTGGTCCAATCTTGCTTAAATTCAGCTTCACCTTAAATCTTATGGTCATAGACAAACTGTGCAAAATAGGTAAAGATTGGATGAAAAATGAAGTCTCTATCCTGTATAATGTCCATTTTTGCATATTTTTTTCACAAACCAAGGGCAATAGCTCTGGTGTTTCGGGTATGATCTTGCTTATAATCGACTTCAACTGTAATCTCATGTAATCTCAAACTGTGCAAGATTGGTCAAGATTGGATGAAAAATGTCTCCCTCTATCTGGAATAATGTCCATTTTTGTATATTATTTTAATAAACAAAGGGCAATAACTCTGGTGTTTGAAACAAGATCTGCTGAGATCTGATGGTCATACACAAACTGTGAAAGTTTGGTTAAGATTGGATGGAAAATAAGTCTATACATTGGAAAAGGGCACTTTTGCACTTTTTTCGCATGAAAAAGGGGCAATAACTCTGATGTTACTGGTGTGATCTGACCTGATAACAATCTCATCAGAGCTTTTATGGTCTTACACAAACTTTGCAAGTTAGGTCAAAATTGAATAAAAAATGTAGTCTTTATCGCGATAACGGTCCAAATTGTTGACGGCACATTGACGACGGACGACAGACGACGCCGGAGAGGTCCCCTATACCAATAGCTCACCAAGCACTTCGTGCTCAGGTGAGCTAAAATACATGAAAATGTATAATTTTAAAAGCAGACAACAAGATCAGGGATTGGCCCTACACATAACGGTCATTGTTTGTTTGATGAATGTCTGATTTATGTGTGTATTTTAGGAATGTACCAGTACATGTGTTTGTAGCATCAATAATGCAGCATTTCATGCCAGATTCACAGGCTTCTAGGTAGTGTTCAACGTCAACTTTATACACTTGACAACCAAATGAGCTCAACAACATACTACATATTGTGCAGGATAATTCACTCTTACGCTGAGAAAAAAACAATCGGTCCTTGTATCCAGACTTGTACTTGACAATTACTGCGTCTTTCCACGGCCATGAGACAACGGCTCCATCACCAATTTGTGTTGCCTGTGCAGAATGTTACAAACCATAGGTATGGAACCCAGACAACTATACAGCTCTTAGATTTGCATTGGTACATGCAAGTCATATTTCTGTGGTCTGATTTTGATTTCCCACATGGTAAGTTAGTTAACAGCTTGACATGAACACAGCCTGCTTCATAAAGTAAAACAGTTTTAGCATACACGTAACTATGAAATGACTTACGTTTCACTAGATTCACAATTAGTCGCTCATACCACCAATATCTGTATAAGGAGTTTCCATTTTACTTATCCTTTACTCACACATTATCCCAACAGGATCAAAGAATCATCCTGTCTGAAGGAAAACTTATTACCAAAGCATTAATATGCAAATCTATTAAGGAAACCTTATTACCAAAGCATTAATTTACAATCTATCAGAGTAATGATACAGTTATTACCCATAAAGAACTGCACATTTTGGCATTGGTGGGAATGTCTGTCAGCCATGTATTAATTACTGCTGTTCTTCAGACTGGTATTTTTGTACATGTTGGACAATGCAGACTGCTTCCTGATCAAATGCCAAGGATGCATTCAGAAACATGCCAACCTAGGAAGCACAGTGGTTTCCACTGCTGGTGTCATTAATTACAATACAATTTTTTTTTTTTTTTTTTTTTTGGATTTTTTGCCGTAACAGTATTTCAGTCATATAAAGGCCGTCAGTCAACCTACTTACACTTTTTCTGGGCAAGCTTAGCCAATCTTAGCAGTTACCAGTACCAAGTGCACATTCTTATGCCAGTAACTGACAACTGTCCTACTTGGATCAGAGGTAGGGGGAGAATGGCCATAGAAATTATTTGGATGACCAATCCCCACACAAATTATGTGGCCCAGGGCGTGGAACTGACAAGCCCTGGATTGGGAGTCCAGTGCTCACACAATGTAACATACAACCTGCTAATTATATTTGCTAGCTGACAGTTCTATTATGACTGATGCAAAGAACAGACATTTAAATATTTTACTAAAAGTAACATCAAGTAAATATGCCATTAAAAATTGTAGGAATAAATCAATCCAAGACAGCTTCTGCATGTTTAAAACATGTTGATTAAAATATATACAAAATGGGCATGACTTAAAAGCAGTCAATGTAAACAAACTTTGTTTTCAAGTCATATTGGGGAACCTATGTGTCAACATACATTAATGAAGATTGCACAATTTGCATGACTTTAGGCTAAAATGCTGCAAGTCCTACGTAAACTGCTGAATATATTTTATAAAGAAGCCATCAGTAGCATTTATTGACTTAAAATCGAGGCCTATTTATTCTACAAGACCTCTTTTCATACCATATCTTTCATTGCTTTCAAGTATTTATTGGCAGACTTAATAGCAAAATTTCGAAATCTTTTGCCCTTTCAGTGGAAACAAGGTTTTAAAGCTTTTACAAACATAAACGTTGAAATTAAAATAAAAACACTTGAGCCACCCCTAGATCGCAGGCTAGATTCAAACTACACACAACTCTTGGTTGTGAATGCTACATGCACATAGATTTTCAATTTTCAAGGTGAAGAGCAAATTTAACAATCTGTTGAACATTACAATCTCTTATTTAACATGCACATCTTTATTTCATGCTGATATTTGCACAACTTGCAAGACTTTTTATCAGACGTTCTGTTGTGTTGGGTGATAATCTTAAAACTATTATCTGCATTTTGGGCCAATACTTACGTTTTTATCTGCAAGATTTAAGTAACAACTTACTTATGGCAGATAACGAATATGAAAGAAAATTTGGAACAAAAAAAATCAGATTATAACACACAGTTCTATTCTGGAGTTAAATAAAGAAATCTACCATACAATATTTTATTTCTCAAATCATATGCAATTCACTTACGCCATTAAGATGCGATGATCTGAAAGGTAAGCTGTGCATTATTGTATGAGACACATTTAAATGGCTTGTGTGGAAGTGACCTTCATAAAAACCCTTAAAAAAGACTGTGACATATGTTATTCCCACTCACAAAAGCTGTATTTTCCCAATTGGATTAAAACTATTAGTTCCCATTCTACAACCCTTCTCGAAGAAGTGTATTAAATACGCATTTAATGCGCATTAAACGCTTTAGTATTGGCACCATATTTTTTCTGCATTAAATGCGCATTAAATACACTTGAAAATGCAGAAAAAAAAACATTTATTACAGAAAAAAAGCCTAGTTTTTTCTGTATTTTTTCTGCATTAACACACTTAAGTGCATTTAAATATCTTCAATAAATATATACTTAAGTGTATTTTAAGTGTATTGTGTAGCGCATTAATACACTTTTTTTTTTTTAAATGCAGAAAAAGTACAGAAAAAATACAGTGTACTAAAAGTGTATTAAATGCGCATTTAAAGTGTGTTATGTACGATCTTTCATGTCAATTATTTTCAAAATAAGCAGATAAAAGTGAAACAGAAAAACATAAAAATGATGAAGGTAATAATTCAATCCGGAATAAATCAACAAGTACTATTTACGAGTTTTTGCATCGTTTATCAGTGTTGTGTAACCTTCTCCAACTGTCAAGTCAATGTATATACATGTATTTGAGTTCCCGTATGTACAAACAAAAACTATTTGGTGATTAAAATCTCGCTTATTGCGCGTTTAAAAGGTATGGTTGTTCTTAACTGTTATACCATTTTAAAAAGAAGTATATGTTTATTAACTTCATTTGGTTAATTGTATTTATGTCGCTATATCTTTTGTAAGATTGTACATACACGTTTTAACGCAGAAAAAATATGGTGCCAATACCGCAGCGCTTAATGCTCTTTTTCGAGACGGGAATGAACAATTCCTAAATACTAATAGATGGAAAATATGAATTTAGGTTAAAATCAATACATATAAACTAAATTACAACTTGAATATTCCAAATCTAATGGGAATTGGGCCCACTCTGTATTTTTTTGTATTTACTGCTCTTGATTTAAATATAAATTTATAAAACTGTATGATTGTTGGCCCGGATGAAATGAAAATAATCGTTGGAAACATGTTTTGGTGTCAACAAAAATTGTATTTTTGTAACTCCATGGGGTGTTTTAAGTTGTGGAAGGCATATGACAGCAGTTTCAGTGATTTTCACCACCAAGAACAAGTGGTATTAATGTTGAAAGGGTTAAAGACAGTAAAGATACATGTATGCCAATTTTTAGAAAGATAATTGGGTCTTTTAAATTTAAAATGATAAAATTTAGTTGTCTGAAATTTACAAAACAGGTTACGAAAACCAAAACTTACTCTATGGTACATATAAATTATTCAAGTTATATTAATCTCACATTTTATACAACAAGCTCCACGAACAATAATATTCAAGTTTTACTGGTATCCTAACTTTTATTGAAACATGGATTAAAATGCCGTAAACAACCATGCAATCTAATCAAATCTTATCCCTTGTAAGGACTTTCGACTTGGAACGCTTTATTATTGAATATGTTGATGAATTCAATTGCACAAAGAAACCTCTTACTTCATTGTGTGACACATCTGTTGCCATCCCAAAGCTGATTAGAAAAGATTACAGAGATTTGTGTATAACAATGAACAATGGTGCATTCATTACTAACCTTGGAGAGCCCTATGGTAATATTATATATGTGGCGCATCGTGAGAAAACCAGTCTTAATGCATGTGCGTAAAGTGTCGTCCCGGATTAGCCTTGCAGTCCGCACAGGCTAATCCAGGACGGCACTTTCCACTTTTATGGTATTTTCTGTTTCAAGGAAGTCTCTTCTAAACATAAATCCACTGTAGGCGAGAAGTGCCGTCCTGGATTAGCCTGTGCGGACTGCACAGGCTAATCTGGGACGACACTTTACGCACATGCATTAAGACCGGTTTTCCCACGACGTGGCTCATATATATTCATTTGAAACTATATTTAACATTGCGCATTAGATTTATTTAATAAGACGTTGTGTAAGCACCTAAATTGTATGACCTCAGCTCTGTTAGAAGTAATAAATCATTGTACATGTATATGACATTTTAAACTCTTCTGCAATAATGGTTATGCTATTATCATGTAAATAGTTATGTTATAGTGGAGACTATGCCATTATCATGTAAATAGTTATGTTATAGCGGAGACTATGCCATTATCATGTAAATAGTTATGTTATAGCGGAGACTGCCATTATCATGTAAATAGTTATGTTATAGCGGAGACTATGCCATTATCATGTAAATAGTTATGTTATAGCGGAGACTATGCCATTATCATGTAAATAGTTATGTTATAGCGGAGACTATGCCATTATCATGTAAATAGTTATGTTATAGCGGAGACTATGCCATTATCATGTAAATAGTTATGTTATAGCGGAGACTATGCTATTATCATGTAAATAGTTATGTTATAGCGGAGACTAATAACCTGGACAAAAAACAAACTCCTTCCAGTAATAACTTAAACCTGGAACTTTCTGTATATTTGCCAATTAGAAATATCAAAATAGTTTTTGAAGAAATGTACAATTACCATATACCGGGTATACCCTAATTAACGCCCCCACCCTAATTAATGCCCCCCCCACCTTTTATTTGCTTTCACACACAATGCAAAAGCACACTGTATGTGTGCTAGTTTTGAATCAGTTGTTTTCAATTAAAATATTAAAAGGGCATATCGACGGTATTCCCCATAAATATGGGCTCGTATTAAAGCAAGACATACATGTATTCCAATTTTTCATGAATTAATTTTTCTAGCACAAATAATATATTGATGTTGTTGTTACGAAAAAATATATGCAATGCCTAAAAAAAAATTTTCAATGCACGGTTCGATCAGGATTCGAACTCAGGCCTACAATGAAAACTTTCCTACACTGCACTATAGTTATCAATAGTGCGCATGCGCATAGCGGTACTTCATTTACATTTCATTCATATCAAATGAACAGGCATGAAAGAACACCTGCATACTGGCACATTTCTTAATGTGGCACCCCTTTTCCGGTGTCTAAGATCATTTTTGACCTAGATTTCTTGCGATAATTATGCAGCGTGAAAACTGAATGCCAATAGAATTGGGCAAATTTTCTAATTAAAGGGAATGCAAACTTTAAACATTGGTTTAACGTATACCAACAACTGATGCATACTTTTGGGGATTAAAATTTACATAATTGTTTACATAAGCGATTAAAATAAAGTTATTAACATATTTTCTACATACACTCTAGATATGAACATAATTATGAAAAATTTTAATCTTTGTATGTCATGCTCAGAATGTTATATTCATTCACATAATGGAATAACAATATTGTTTAGCCTACATAATCGGCGCGCTCTATAAATAGCAATTACAATGCTACAATTCATGGGGACGACAGTCGGTCACAATGTACAATGTTGCCAGTTGACCTCGCAAGCACAAAATAGAAAGTGGTAAATTTCTGGTATTTTTCTGATAAGTAAGCAAAACAAATTAGCAAATTTTATTGAGCTTATATTTCCTATTATTTTATCATTGTGTAAAAATATTATTGTACGCTGTACCCAACTGCCGTCCCCGTAAATTAACTCTAGCCGGTACAACTATAGCAGGAGAATCATTCTAAAAATAGCGCACTGTAAAGCTGTGTTAATACACACGCATCAATTAGCGTCCGGAGAATCCTAAAACCGAGAATTTCAATAAATGGGGAATTTATAAACTTAATGCGCATATTAATTTATATTTTAATTGTGGCTGCGTTTTATTAAGATTTATTTATAAGTGCACCTTTCTATCAGCTTCTTATTCGGTCTTCACGAATAAGTTTCAAAAGCAGTGGACCGTCGGTCAACCAAGCCAGCTAAATCAACTGGACCAAACAACAATTTATTGGACCACTATATTTTTGTAGATTTTTATTCACTCTAATGTATATTTATGAACGTCTTTGAAAAATATAAAATTAATCAATTACGGTAATCAGACTTTTATTCTTACAAAAATCATGTATTTATTGCAATAAAAATTATATGACGAAAAACTATTAATACAAGATCGCCAGTAAATGGGTGTTCATTTTTATTTTAATTTAGCTCAGTACTGGCCCAAATGGCTGAGTTAGTTAGGGCCGAATGGTAGCGAATGCGCAGATCACATGGCAACTGCTCCGGTCGCTAGGATTTGAGAACATGGACTCCGTACTCCTAAAAAGTTGGCGCCCCAGTAATTGCCACCAAAGTACCCCTACCCCACCCACTCCTTTAACAATAACTGCTGTGTGTCCAAAAAATATTTTTAAAAATCCACTGTTGAGAAATGAAACATTTTTACTTTCACTTTCGACAAGCACTCAACTTTTGCTGACTTTCGTCAAACTGTTGTTGCAGCATAAGTTTTTGCGTGTAATCAGTGTACAGTAATGCTTTTGAATAACTGGTAATAAGAAAATATACATAGTCATAGCATTTTTTTTTTTGTAAAACGACCGAAAACATATCTTTGACATTACGCACTAAAATTCTGTGTGATCCACGTATGCATTTTGTCAACATCATGTTTCATATTTTAAGTAAACTGTTTATTTTGGCAAAAAAAAATTATTATTATATTGACTTGTTTTAATATGTTATTTAATTTATTTAGAAGGCGGGTGTCAGAAACACGCAGATAACAACACGCATACCTAACGAAAATGTGTTACAAATTACTTCACCTTTACCAACACAAATTAGAATGAGGGTGTGATAAACATTCTATTGACTACGCTCATTTTCATATGGGAAATTTTACGCATTCTCATTGGCTGACTGGGTGACTGTAGTAAATCTAGCTCCTCCTGCATATAGATTTTATCGATAATTGACATGCTGATGCAGAGGTAGAGCATGTTTATTGCCGAGTAGGCAGTCTTTGTCTTTGCTTACGCAAACGGAAATGGTTGCAAATCTGACAGTGAATTTTATGGTGTCCTTTTTGTAAAAGTATGCGTCCAAATAAGCCGATCTTGCGTTATCAAGAATTATTGGCTGAACAATTTAGGTATCAAAATTATCATGGGAACTTTTTTTGCTGGACCGCCTGTCCAGTTTACTTCCAACTTTTGCTGGACTGAGCTAAAATTTGGTTGACTCGGTCCACGGTCCACCGCTTAATGTCAAAGACTGCTTATTCTATCTATAAAAATGTTAGACATCTTTCTATCAGTAAAATGTGTTGAAAGAAAGAAATCCTGTAATACGTCGAAACGTTATTCATGTTACTTTAACTTCATTTGCGTATCATGAATACACTATGTGCATTACTAATGATACATATATATTGTATATTATTTAACATAACTATGTACACTTGTCTGATATATATAATAATTTTCATTCATTCCCATTGTTATTTTCTGACAATGTTAATTTGTTAAATTTGCCTGACAAATTCAAGTATCAATTATGTTTACGAAAATTACTAGTATTTAGCTTTTTCATGGATCACTGGTAAAAACAAGGGCGGTATATGATCGGTTAATTCACGGTACAGATATCAATAACGATTGAGGTTATCTCAAATTAATTTGGGGGCCGATATGTATTCTTATGGTGTCTGAAAAAACTAGTGTCCGAGAAGTCTCCTTAGTAGGGACCGAAAAATCTGGGGTCCGAGAAGTCTCCTTAGTAGGGACCGAAAATCATGGGGTCTGAGAAGTAACGTAACCGATCATCTTGGTCCTCTTGTATTATATTAAGGGCAAAATAATGACATTTCAATATTAATTTCAAGCCGATTGTCTTTTTTTTAAAGGGACTATGTTAACGAAAAATGGGCTTCCTATTGCACTATAAATTATGTTATTTGATAGAAATGCGCTTTACTAACACATGGAATTAAATAAATAAAAATAATATAATACACAATAAGATATTTGATACAAACAACTTAGCAAAAATGCCTGAAAAAAATAAAACCCCAAGTGGGTATTGAACTCACGACTTAGGAGCCATACGAAGAAATGACTGTAAACAGTGCTTTAACCAACTGCGCTATCATGCTTGGTAAGGAGTCGTTTGTAAACTTTAGTTATACAAAATGCTCACAATTCTGACGTCAAAATGCAAACAGGAAAAGGGCCAAACAAACACAACCCATATTATAAATTGAGTTTTATCTCAGAATCTGTGCATTCTTTTCACATTATATATACCCTGTATTAACTGTTTTAACCATTATTATATGCCACTATTAATATATAAATTTCAGATTTTTTAAAGAAATTGCCCCCATGAGGCCCCTTTCGATGATATAGTCCCTTTAAAGACATTTGTTCTTATTATTACATACAAAACATGTTTTTGTTTCTTTATAAAACGAGACCTAATCCTATGTGTTAAGCAATGATTTAATGAATACTTCGTAAAATATAATTTTATTTTTGAAAATGTTACAACATATTAGCCATCGATACACCCCTTTTAAACAGTATAAATACAATATCAACCATCATTTTTATTTCTTTATTCCAAACATAGTAGAATCTTATTAAGAGTAACATAAGTATGCAATTTATTTACAAATTTAACTTGATATTTCTTGTTGTAAAGAATGGAAAAGATGTAGTAGAAAACTATCGATTATAACCGATTAGCACATCTGTTGAACAGGGGGATTATGTAGATTAATCGAATGGCTGTTTTCAATCGATTTGCCCATCACTAGCTACAATGCAAAATAATCTTTTCAAGCATCTTAAGCCCTCTTTCTTGTTGGGCAATTTATAGATTATCACCTATTTGTCACATACAGGGTCTCATTTGTGGTATTGTTACCAGGTGACAAAAATGTACTTTTGGTTATGTGCTGACAGACAAAATTGTCTATTGTGTATGCATTGTTATCAAATGTTGTAGTATTTGCTTTAAACAAACTCGTCTTATCATCATTGATGAAGATCTATGTAGGTCATGAACCTAATTACTAAAAGACCAAATGTTCCCCACCACAGAACATCCAAAACAGACATATGCACTCTAAATTTAATGAAATTATTACTTGAGAAAGAAAATGCCCATAAACATATTTTAAGAAATTGTTTTCTACAAAGTAATAACCTTTACATGTTCACCTGACCACATAGATTGTATTTCAAGTATATTTCTGGAAGTTTACGGCCATCAAAAGAGCAACACATGTCAACACTGTCTGTATAATGCATGTAATATAGAACTGCTTTATTATCTCTATGCTGTCAGTGTATCATCACTCCTTTAGGCATTTGTTTCTAAACAATTTTCTTAATACTCTGTCATTATGACAGCCAAATTATAAGACTGTTTTACAAACTGTCTGGAAAACTACACTTAAATGTTTCTGGACAACGTTTTACTTTTAAAAACATCTCATGTCACAAGATTATGTGGACAAGATTGCAATTTGGTTTGGTAAATAAAAACACAAATCACTGAAGAAAGTGTCTTATGGGAGTACACCTATATAATGCAAATTATGCTATAATTGACGTGAATTTTGTGCAATGCAGAGTAAAAGTAGCATAAAGAAATGTATTCCAATCGATTTTTTTTTATAAGCATCAATTTTCATTTTAATCATCGGTTTAACTCACATGCCTCAACGGCTATGAAAAGTTTCCCAAGGCTTTCAACTTTGTGATCTATTAGGCCAGGACTTTTTGATTTTACGGTTTACAAAACCGGCGAACATAAATTTTCCGAAAGTGAAAAAAAAAATTATTATAATTACGATTTTTTTTTTACCGATGGGGGACGAAACGTTCAAATTTTCGAAATATTTTCAGTACGAATATAATAATTTGCTCGGTAAGTCCGTTTACTTCCGTGAAACTGCTTTTTGTTTTTGACGGTATCACACGATGATTGCCGATCGAGATCAACAAATTGTTCCGGAATTTCACGGACAATTTTTTTAAGCAAGGCGTCCGCCGTTGTTTATGTACATGTATGCCATGTAAAACCCGTGTTTTCTGCAAAAGAGTGTGAAATGTCTGCTGAAACACGACGTCACGTTCCACGCATGGAAAGCGTGCGTGTACCGATCATGTGCTTTACTAAATACAGGTCTTTAAAGACATTGGGTGTCCTAGTTTCCCGTCAAAGGAATGTTAATCCCATGCATAATTTTTGCAGGGAGAAATCCAATTATTGTGGTCAGTGAAGTGTTTCAAGTTTGAGGGTCGTCTCATAAATCTGTACTAGTATCCAAAATTGAACAAAAAGATTGGTACAGCAAATGGAGAAAAAATAGGTAAATTATAAACAAATTGGCGTGGTTTTTCCATGCAAATTTACTTATTGGTGGACAAAAAATTTGCAAGTAATTTTTAGTTCGTAAATTGTTGAATTTATTATATATTGTAAACTTCTAATAATGTTCAACATGTTTCATAGACGGCCCTTAAAATGACTTGTCCATTTGATGACAGTTAATATTACCGTTAGAAGTACAGTTATTCATGGAAAGAATGAAACATGAGAAAATCAACACTGTTTTTAACACTAGAGTGACATTTGTCTTTAACATTTGACGCGCAGGCACGATGTGCACGAGGAAAATTTCCTGCCGTTTTTGCAAGAACAAAGCATGTATATAATAGAAATATATTTTAATCAAGATCTTTACAATTCACCAATTATCCAGTCAGTACTATGTTCAACAGCTGTAACGATTAAAACAGTGTTAAAACACTAAATACATGCCCATATGAACATAATTAATAGAATAAAAAAAGGCTCCATCAGTAGATCGAGTGTAACCTAAAGATTCGAGAACGACGAGAATAGTGGGTTTGGACATGACGTCACTGTGCGAATGTGATGCGCACTGGACATAAACATCCGGAAAAATCATTACTTTCAGTTTCGCAACAACAATGATGCTTTTGCTTTTAAAAGGCTAGAGGTATGCCGTTCAAACGGTGATGTTTCATTTATTTCATTTTGTTTAAACTTGTACAAAAAATTGAAAACATCTTAGCCTTAAATTTAATAGCTAAAACGCACCAGATAACGTCATTTGACACATGCCGCAAAAAAAATTGACGTACGGAGGGGACACCCCTCCCTAACCCACCCCTCTCGGGACGGGGACGCCAAAAAAAATCCTGTGGAAGGCACTGGATGTATATTTTCAGGTGGCATTTGTAACAAATAATATCATTAGTAACAAGATCTTCTTGCGGGCACATCGAAACGAGGATGTGGGGACAGACAGCTTTGTCTCGTATACACTTAAAAGAGAAAGTCATGGTTGCATTTTGTTGATGATATATATTTTCGCGACACAATGAGAATTTCTTATTTGCCTTGTATTGTGTTTCTGTCACAATTGTAATGCAATAATTTAACACACACTAGCAGTTCAGTTTATATCTGATAAATTTCATATATACATGAAGATTTAGCATTTACACAGAGTTGAATATTTAAAAAAAAAATATGTTAAAACTGGTTTCTCATTTTTAATAAGAATTAAGACTTAATAAGAATCCAGACAATTAATGTCATATTATTTGGACTTTTCTCTTGATATAGTTAAATTTAATATGTTTTTCGAGACCTCACAGCAATTATTTTCAAAATTTGCGTTGTGTGGTTAGATTAAGCTCGTTTTGCAAGGTCTGTGTTCGGGCAGCTGTGGATTCCAGTCCTGCACAGGTTAACTCGTCTTCTTTTAAAAAGGCATCTCACTTTACATTTTGTAAATCCATACAAGTATACAACTTTGTGGTAAAATCAATTTTAATGATGCCGTTAAAATATATGCATCTATTACACTTATTTACTCTGTAAAATTCATAAATACAAATGGTTCAACTGCATATAAAACATTGGTGTAATAAAACAGTTTATACCATGTTTGACTTATTTACTCTGTAAAATTCATAAATACAAATGGTTAAACTGCATATAAAACATTGGTGTAATAAAACAGTTTATACCATGTTTGACGTCTTATTCTAACTTCACATAATAGTGTGTTTTAATGTTGATATTGTTCTTAATTATAAATTGCTAATGGGAAATCGTTCGTTGTGTTAAGATTTGAACACTTTTTTTTTCTTTTTTTTCCACCTGCCAGTGGACATGTTCCCCAAAAATTTTTGTAAACCAGAAAATAAAAAAGGACTGGCCTTAGCAGAAAACATGTAAGCTCTCAAAGGATTATTCAATTTGGCACAGTTCTGTTTAGAGTTTACAAATGAACAACACTCACTGATAATTTCACTGTTTTCACTCTTTATACCATCTATGAAGCAATAGGGAACGATCTAGGATCAAAAAAGGTAAAGGGTGCTGCTCAAAAGGGGCAGGATGAAAAGTAGTCCCAGTTCTTTTACATTTCCAAATACATTTTTTCAATGCAAAGCTTCTAATTAAGGTTTGTAACCATAGTGTCTGGATTTGCATTTTAATATGTGCAAAAATATCTTGAATTTTAAAAAATATTTAACATTTCTGTGTTGACCATTTCAAAGGGGCAGCGGGGGGGGGGGGGGGAGGGGCCAAAAAGGGCTCACCAGCCCAGAGGGGCAGCAGGGGGGGGGAGGGGGGCCAAAAAGAGCAGGGTGCAGCACCCTGCTATTTCGCTCTGGATCTTTCCCTAAGGAAAAAATGTTCCTGCTATTCTTGAAGTCTTCTTTACACTTTATAAAGGGTGGTGCTTTTGAGGATTTGTTCATGAAGCAGAATATTATTCATGCATTTAAACGTTATCAATCCTATGCAAGACACGAAAATAAACCTAGACATCTATTAATCATCTATTCAGCTTACAACAAATTGATGCAATATTTGAAATCATTTCATGCATTACAAAATTATATAAATGACGTGGAAGACTGGTTAGTCAGCGTCACATAAACTTCGATGCACAAATGTAATTAACTTTAATAAGGTTTTGATTGTAAAAGTTGTCAATAAGTTACTTTCATATTTTAATCTTAAAATATAGCTTACCAGTATTGCATAAATGCTTAGTTTTAAAGCAACATTATCTAAATACAGTCCACAAATGCTGTCTTCAAGTTCTCCCTTACTTTGGGTTGTAGAATAAAAAAAAGTTTACACTAACATACACTACAGTACAAGGTATTGAACCAAATATAAGTGACTGTTGGTGTTCCTTTCATGAATATTTAACCAGACAGTCTTTCAACATTACTTAATGGATTCCCACTCATTTAATGACCAACACATGCAGCTAGTTCCGTTTACATGTATGTCTTCCAGTCTTGTTTCACTGAAGAGTTTTTATTCATAGAAACATGCCAGTGCATCGTTGTTCTTTTTGATGTTTGAAATGTGCAATACAGCGTCACAAAATTTCACACGAAGATTATTCATATATCTCTAAATACCCAAAGCAGTTTACCGACCCTAAGAACAAATCTTGGCTTTCTGAATTAATTGTTTTTTACTAACCTGACTAACCTGGTCCACAATTATACACTTCATAAACTGAATAAAAACTACTGAATTTTTAAAATGCTCAGGTAAAATTATGAAAATAACAAATAAATAGCAAAAAAGACAATGGAATTTAGAGTAGGGTACTTCTAAAAGTATATTAAGGAGGTACAAATTTCTATAATTGAGAACAAAAAGTGTAACTGTTTAACCTTAATCAATTTTAGATTCAGAGTAAATACTTGTGCAGAGTTGCTAATTGCCAGTAATGTGGCGGTTATGCTTTTCAATACATTTCTTGAGGCGCACTAACATAGATTTTATTGATTTCTCTGTAAAATTTATGTGGAAATTAGCAATCCTGGTTACTTTTTTCTTGGAATAATCTTGTTCAATTTAATGTTGCACAGTCTGATAGAAATTTCTTGGCTAACTCAAATAAGCAATATAATAATAAATATTAAGAAGAATATAAGGAGATGATTGTGAAAAACAAATATATTATGATCCCCCAAAAATACCAATGATTCAGTATTGAAAGAAACAAAAATTAAATAAATTGAATAAGTTTATTTATTACTATTTAAAATTAATATATTAAATCCCCAGTTTGCAATTATTAATTAAAACTAAAATATCATATTACACTTACCACACAATTGTAAATATCCCTTAATTTTTCATACAACCAGTCTTCAACTGCCAATCTTTTTCTGATCAGCATCATTTGATGTTGTCCATAACGAGCAGTTAAATACTTTTTACGCTTGTCCTTTTCCTCCTCACGCTTGGAGTTCCCGAAAGTAACGCTCCGGGGTGACATTTGTCCATCCCCTCCCCTGGGGGAAGTGGTGTCTGTGGTAGGGTGTGTGTGCGCCCGCTGGGGACTCCGGGGCTGGTAGGCCTCTACCCGGGTCGGGTAGTTGGTGGTTGCACTATAAGACATCAGGCTGGCAAATCCAACTTTCTTGGAATTTGGCTGTACAATGGTATTGGTGGGGCGATATTCCCTGGTGGTAGAGGAATACAAATTATTACTAGGTTTTTTGTACAGCTAGTTTAACACGTTATTTATAACTTTAACAATCTGTCGCTTAATTATTTATAGCAAAATTAATTAATTGCCATAAACACCATAGCACATTAATGAAAATCACACTACTCCGTTAATCATATGCTTATTGCCACCCTCTATTCCGATATGGGACAGCTGGTGCCGTGTGCGAAGGCTTTATTTACATTGGATTTTTGCTGTTCTTACTAAACCCCGTCTTGTTCATTTTACAGTATTAAATTATTCATTACTGTTGTTTATTGTAGATTTAAGAAATTTGTAAGTTTTTATGCGTTAGTAAAATCAATACAAGTTTGTTAAAATACGTTTTTGTTTACTTTTTAGACGCATATCTTTTTCGGAAGGGAAAATATACGCAATCAGTTATTAATGCTGTCTGCAAAATATGTGTCCCAATGACGACGGTATTTAGGCAGAGTTGGTTGCAAAAAAATATAATTGTGTTTGACGAAAACATTATTGACTGGCCAACACGAGTTATTCCCCTTCGTATAGCACGTGCGTTTAGCTGGGGACGTGTATGATACGCTATTATTGCATTTTTATACAAATTGCATTATAAGACAATCTGTCGGTAAATGGAATTCAAAAATAACAGTAAACTATGGTCAAATCGCCATTTCTTGATTTTTAGTAATTCTATACTAAATAGATTTACAGCTGCAGTTGATTTGTGCAATTTTATTAAGTTTCTTGTGTCTTGGATATGAATTCAATTAGACAGATGTTATAAAATGTCGGAATGACTAATATAATACGATTTACAACTGATATAACACACACTACAATACAAACCCACATGTCAAAATTAATTGAAGATAAATAGTACAATTGCATAAATAATTCAGATGTGTATTTCAGGCGTACTCCTGTACGACCGGTTGCAAAATTTTACGTTACTTCGTTTTTGTAATTTTACACACTTAAAACTTTAAGGACGTACTCTTCGGTTTCTTAAGCATTCTGTATTATATGTACGTTTAAGGTACATACACTAAGCTACTTTGTAAGTACATTCTTTGTGTAGAGTACATATTTTAACATTATATAGTGCAACCTTTAGTGTACGCATATAAAACGGTAACTCGAGACGAATGAAATGTATTGATTTATTAATTTATTGCTCAGTAACATGTAGGGTCTAAATTACATGTGAAATTACTGGTAATATAAACACAAATTCAAACTCAAATTGTTAATTTAAAGTACATTTAAATTTGTATCTGACGTAAATGTTATATATGTTTTTGTTTCGAGAATTTATAGGTCTTTCATATCTAAATTTATTAAACTGTAAATTACTTTACCGATCATGCAACACTTGTTTTGTGCCTTGAAGAAACTGAAGAGGACTAGTTTTTGTTTATTGTTTCAAAAAGGTAGCGTAAATGATATAATGAGATATTAGGATGAATATAGCATGAGTCGAGTATGCGAGTATTGTGTGTCCTACTAATCTAGTCAGATACACGACGGATAAAGGCATCGTCGCGTATAAATAAAACAAAATCAACATTATATATTTAAATAGGAAGTTCAATCATTCCTTATTAATTTGTTAATTATCACCGACACCGATTATCTATAAAAAAAACAAAAAAACAAAAACAGTAGATATTTATTGATGCTATCATAAGGCTCATACAGATCATTGAAAGTGGTTCAATTTAAATCTTCGTCGACTTTTTACATGCAAGGTTACATTAGTCTCGTCATTTCATTTACAGAGAATCACGTAAGTAAAAAAATCGTGTGTTTTTTTCTAGATTCTTGCTGACGTGTCCAATGATGGTCTATGTTGGTTCTCTTGCTTTCATGTGTCTGTAAAATCGTGTGTTTTTTTCTAGATTCTTGCTGACGTGTCCAATGATGGTCTATGTTGGTTCTCTTGCTTTCATGTGTCTGTAAAATCGTGTTTTTTTCTAGATTCTTGCTGACGTGTCCAATGTTGGTCTATGTTGGTTCTCTTGCTTTCATGTGTCTGTAAAATCGTTTTTTTTTTTCTAGATTCTTGCTGACGTGTCCAATGTTGGTCTATGTTGGTTCTCTTGCTTTCATGTGTCTGTAAAATCGTGTGTTTTTTTTTCTATATTCTTGCTGACGTGTCCAATGTTGGTCTATGTTGGTTCTCTTGCTGACGTGTCCAATGTTGGTCTATGTTGGTTCTCTTGCTGACGTGTCCAATGTTGGTCTATGTTGGTTCTCTTGCTGACGTGTCCAATGTTGGTCTATGTTGGTTCTCTTGCTGACGTGTCCAATGTTGGTCTATGTTGGTTCTCTTGCTTTCATTGCTGACGTGTCCAATGTTGGTCTATGTTGGTTCTCTTGCTGACGTGTCCAATGTTGGTCTATGTTGGTTCTCTTGCTGACGTGTCCAATGTTGGTCTTTGTTGGTTCTCTTGCTGACGTGTCCAATGTTGGTCTATGTTGGTTCTCTTGCTGACGTGTCCAATGTTGTCTATGTTGGTTCTCTTGCTGACGTGTCCAATGTTGGTCTATGTTGGTTCTCTTGCTTTCATTGCTGACGTGTCCAATGTTGGTCTATGTTGGTTCTCTTGCTTTCATGTGTCTTTCAAGTTTCATTTATGTTGTGATTTTTTTTTTTTAATTTTGGTAGTTCTTATTAATAATGTTTAAACTAACATTTAATGCATTTGTTTTATTAAACGCAAAATAAAATACGCAATCATAGTTAATAAATTATTGTATTTAAATACAATGATTTGACCATGATGTATTTGCACAAAACATTGATTCAATGTACAAAGTGTCTTCTTTTCTAATAGTAAGAATGGACTCTTCATTTGCTTAGCAATGAAAAATGTGTGACGCGTTTGTTGTGATAGGCCATAAATCGACAAAAATCGACAAATACCCTGAAAACATTTTCGTTCGATAAAAAATCGTCAAAACCGGAAGTTGACGAGAGGGAAGCTGCCGATGCATCAAAATCAATAACAATGAAGAAATCCGGATTTTTGTGTTTATTTTTCCTTGTTTCGAGTTCTGAATCAAGGAAGGAATATATTTCTGATTTATATCAATTCTTCAATGATCCAGTTGTTTTAGCAAACATAGAAAAGCGTCTTGGTTTCCCAGAAAATGAATCGCCGAAAATATCAGATGTTCAGTCTCAATGTCGTTCTCTTTCTGGAAGACTTGATGGAGAATGTGACTTTATTGCTAGAAATGAAACAATCATCAAGACGGAAGAGTCCTTAGCGAGGGGAGCCAAATTCTTGAAAGATGTTTCTAACGTTGTTAGCTGTCCCAGTGAATGTACAGCACTGTGTTGTAAACATGAGGAATGTGACACAGCAGTTTACCAAGATAAGGTAAAATTGTAGAAACTGTTTCACATAAATATTTGACATGGGAAAGAATAATCAAGGTGTGTCTATACAATTAATAATTTGAAGTGATAAGAAAAGCGAATGTCAATTTAACATAAACAAAAACACTAATCAGTTTTTTCTTTAGTTAATGTATCATAAAGTGACCTCATTCCGTGGGAGACCTCATTCGGGTGATTTGATATTTGGATGATGCTCACGCATGGGCTAATCCAATATTGTACACTAAAATGATTTTCAATTAAAATAATAATAAACATTACGAAAAATTGGAGAAAACATGTATAAATCAATTTAAATATCTAACCTGATTAAACCTACTCCATTTTACTAACAGGTAATTCCATTGCCATTGCTTAACACCAGTAATCACTAAACACTGTTATTTCCAAGCAGACGACTGAACTAGGGTTAACACAACACTTTGATTGACAGCTTATATGCTGGTTTCTACAGAGTACAGTCCCTTTGTTGTGTGTAAAGTTACGTCACCGGAATTAGGTCAGCATTGTTTATGCCAAACGATATTACAGTGACTGTGAATTTTATTCCTATTGCATTGGATTACTTTGTGCAATTAAATAATTTTTAGATGCAATGTACTGGAATTAAATAATTCTTTAAAGGTAATTCATTGTTATTGCATTACTAACACTGCAAAAGAGATTTTGCTCATTAATCCCTTATGTCACCGGAATTAGGTCACTGGAGGATATAATACATGTATATATAATCAACACATTTATTACCAGCCCATGAAACAGCGTAGTAAACATCTACTGGAATTAACGTTAAGAAAATTATACCATGCTATATAATTATTTTATTACAGGGAGAACACAACTGCTATCTGTTTCAATGTGGAGACTCCAGCGTTTGTGTGTTTGCTGACCACAGGGATTACTGGATGAGCTCTATATCAAAAGAGGCCCATAACTCCCACAGCTACGCTCCTGGTGGGGCTACGCACACCCATGAAAACGAGCTGCAGAATCTACACTCCCGGGATGGCGTTTCTTCAAATGTACAGTTCCCAACAACATTGAAGCTGAAAGAAACCACCCCCACAACAACAACAATAGAACGAACAACAACTACAACAACAGAAGCAGCCTTGCCACCTAGAGAAACAACAGTCTCTTCAAGACCAGGTATTGGCACTGTGGTTATTTTAGCAATTTAGCTTCATTAATTATTTTATCATTATTTTCACAATGGTGACACTTATCTCGTTAATTATCTACTCAATTTGATAAATTCTTGTCTTTGTGGAAAATTACCTTAAGCCAAATTTCAGTTGCTGCTTTTAGATCATATTGATTATGGTAATTGTCTAGAATTAGATATAAATTTTCATTAGCAAATGTTTCCATACAGTTGCCAGTTTAGCTGCTGGCAGTGTGAGTGCTGCAAAGGAAAAGTGTTCGAAAATTATAATGACTCATAAACACTATATCATGTACAGAATTTTTGTTGATTGAATGTATGTTTGTGCATTTTGTGTGTTGTTATTTTTGTCAGTCATACGTGTATTTTTAATATGACAGACATTATTATTATGTATTTTCTGTATTAATGCAAAGTCATGATAATTTTGTATTTACAAATTCATTTTCAGTGAAAACTAAGTATGTTCAATTTTGTATTGTCTTGTTTTACATTTATTAAATTGACACATTGTCTTACTTCTGCCAAATGTGAGCAGTTTTGAACACATTTATAAATTCAACTGTCGGCCCTCAGGGAAATGGCGTTTTTAAAGCTGTCTCTTTGAAAAACATAATTAATATACATATCAAAATGAGCATGGCAAAACCTGGAATAATATAATTTCCTCATTTTTTTGACTGGGCTATCATTAAATAAAAATCAAATGTTTAAATAAATTTTAAATAAATTATGCAGGGGTCTCTCTCTGGTTTCGGGGAAGAGTACCTGTACCCTCAGGTGGGGGAATTTTAGCGTTGTTTTACACAGAAGGGGGAATTTCAAATTAGCAAATGAGTAAAAAAAATAAAAACCATCAAATTGAAAACATCTACCATTTGACCATTAATGGGAAGGTGGAGCAGTGCAACAGATAATTGTTCGTGCAAGTAAGTTTTTCACTTCCATATTTTTTTACCAATAGTTTTATCACTTCCAATTTTTAGCCTTAATTAGTTTTGTTAAACTACTAATAATAATTCTTAAACAGTAATAAACTGTGTTATCGACTGTGAGACACAGTATTTGTGCCTTTTTACTTCACCTGTTTTGTTTACTTTTTAGCAGAAGCCATTTTCCCCACAACAGAAATTACGGTTCCCTAAGCTAGCAGTTAACTACTGTATATATAAATGAAGTTTTATTATGAAAGCAAAAATAATCAGGAACCAGACAAGTCAAAATGGTCATTTATCATGAACATGCGCAGTTGGATTTTATTGTTAATCATTTGTAATGGTGCTAAAGTAAATTTGATCCGGGAAAACTACGCCCATAAAGGAAAACAAATTTGATGGCAATTTGTTTAGGGGGAATTTTGGTCTGAAATGTGGAGGGAAAATATATACTTTTTCGTTGGGGGAATGTGCCGAATTTCGGCATCAAAAAACGGGCTATCGAGACCCCTGTTATGTTCTACATATATTTGGACTTCAGGGTTGAGGAATCATTATTCCTAGATTTCTGAATATTCTCATGTTTAACTGTTGTCTTGAGTTGTATAGTGAGTTACAGGGAATATGTTGCCCATTTTCTTTGTAAATTATTTATTCTGGTATTTTGTGACACAGCAGTATAAATATAATGGTTTGTTCAGCAAAATATGTTCTACACATTTTTACATTTCAGTGCAAACTATGATAACTCATATGTACAGTGTTGTTAAGTTTTATGGCAGAGCTTCAGAAATTATCTAGTAAATGTTAAACATAGTTTTTCTTAAAATGTTCGTAAAGTTTGGAAGGTAGATTGGTTATGACCAGAAGTGGATCCCTATTTATTATTGGATCATATGTTCAAGGGCCAAGGTCACACTAACCAAAAGATGTAAAAACTGACCAATAGCTAGAAACATTGGTTAAAGGTCAAGGTCAAACTGACCAATAGTTATAAAACCTTGTCAAAGCAATAGTTATGGGCCTAGGTTCTTAAAATTTGATGGTTATGACTATAAGTTGATCCCTATTTATTATTGGGACATAGGGTCAAAGGTTAAGGTCAAACTGACCAGTAGTTGTGAAAAAAACTTGTCCAGGCAATAACTATAGAATCCTTACTATCTTAGGCATAGGTTCATAAAATTTGGAAGGCTGTTGGTTAAGAGTCTCATTGAGGTCAGTTGGTAGAGCGCTTGACTGTCAATCTGGGGATCGTTAGTTCGAACCCCAGCCGGCCACATGACTTGTGTGGGGATCGGTCATGAAATTACTTCTATGGACATTCTTTCCTACCTCTGATTCAAGTAGGGCTGTTGTCAGTTACTGGCATAATTATGTGCACTTGGTACTGGTAAACCGCTTAGATCAGCTAAGCTTGCCCAGGAAAAGTGTGAGTAGGTTAACTGACCGCCGTGATATGACTGAAATACTGTTAAAAACGGCGAAAAATCCAAACAAACAATCATTTAAGACTAGAAGTGGATCCATTTTGATTTTTGGGTCATAGGGTCAAAGGTCAAACCTTGTGCAGACAATAACTGGAACTGTAGGCCTATGCTCATAAAACTTGGTAGGTAGGTTGGTCTGAGCAATAATTGGACAATGGCTGAACATAGGTTTCAAATGTTGGTAGGTTAATTATGCCATGGGTCATTAACATCTCTGTTTACAAAACAATTCACCCAGTCAGTATCAATGTGCCTCTGGGGTGGGGTGCTTTCATCACTGACATTGATAGTTCTTGTGTAATGCTGTAGTGCAGCAGTTTATTTGTTGTTATAGAAATGCATAATTATATTCTACTTGATATCACAAGTATACAGTGTCTTGACTAAATCTTTAGTCTGGAAGAAACTGCAGGTCAGAAATCCACATAACAGTATCATCAACTCAATATGATGATATATTTAATGCTGCATTAGTATTGTCGAACAGTCTAAAGTTTGGATGATTAGGCAATGGTTCAAGTGGATCAAAACTAGGGTTATATTCAGAGTGCACCCTGCTCCATTTTGGCTCCCCCTGCTGGCCCTCTGGGCTGGTCAACACATCAGTGTTGAATAGCTTTTGAAATCCAATATAGTTTTGGAAATATTCAATGACTAGTAAACATAGTACCAAGTTTAAAAACCTTATTTCATAGCTATAATATTGATGAAAACCTTGGATTAACTATATTATTAACAGGGGTTTGGCTGTCGATCGCCAAATGCGACAAAATTGTGAAAGTGGCGAATTTTAGTGGCGACAACTTTTTTTGAGCCAGCGAAACCCCTGATGAAATAATATTTAATAACTGATTGGCTTTGTCCCCTCAATTGTACCCTTTAATCAAGGTAATTTACTCCCAATTTTTGTCACAGGACTTTCAAAATTGCAGCCATGGAAGTTGCAGAACTTCCAAAATTGCAGCCACGGAAGTTCCATCATGTAAGAATGAACAAGTTAGAAGAAAAATTAAGTAATTTATCTAAATGTATACCTCTTTAACTGAAAAAATTGGCATATAAACACTTGATGAAAAGAACTGGCCTTAAAAAAAACTATAATTTGATTTACTGTCAAAACTTCTAAATATTATGAGCAAAACGTCCAAAGGCCAGGAACTTCAAACTTTCAGTTTTCAAAAGTTAAATGAAAGCCCTATACCTTTTGATTCTAAATCTTTCCCTATCAAACTCGAATATATTACAAGTCTGATAATAAGTCCTTTCATTTATTTCATGCTTTGAACCCAGGACCTCTGTAATAAAAGGCTATCGCCTTAACCACTCATCCATTCCAACTTCTATATTTCATCCTGCATTATTTACTTTATGTAAGTGTTCCACGTGATGTCAACATTTTCAACGAAAACAACAAAAACACTCCAAATTATTCCATTGTTTAGCGTTACAAACGCATTATAATTTTATCAATTTCAACTGATGATTTCTCATAAATGAAACAGTTTTTACAGTATATTTCTAGGTCGGTAGTGTCCCTAGTGCTCCCTTGTATACACTGTTCTTTTATTTTTGGAATCAGTGACAAAAAGTTGAAAAATTGTCAATTTGTCAATCTGTGAACAGGTCCCTTTAAGTAACCTGCTCAACAAGACTCATGTTTCCATTTGCCAAATTAGTCGATGGCTACAAATTTCAACATTTGGCTAAAGAAAATTTCCATTCTAAGTTTTATTGGCATTAGAAACAGTATTTTCAAAAAAACAAGCACTCTTGTTTATGTTTATGACAACTGATACTAACACTTCATAAGGCAGTCACTGGTTTCCTTTAAAATAATGTCATGATATAAAGAGTAAATGTTACAATGTAAAAATTAAAATTATTAACGCCCTTGATATTTCTCCTAATAACGCTACATGTTATACATCGCTCAGGTAGACAAGTACCGGTATTGTACACCACTTGGTTGTCAGCAAGCTGCACATGGAAATCGTGCAACATAATTTTCCCGCCGTTAGTCGGCGCCAGAACAAAGAAACCACAGGGGAATGAAATAACGTTGTAATGGTGTCGCGTGTTGTTTAATGCTTTTGTTTGGATGACGTCATTTACTACAAAATGGGAATTGGATTATCTGTTACTTTTCACACGCGGTGTTTGTTACGATTGTGTTAATTGAGGAAATGGAAAGTAATTGATCAGTGTATCTTTTTGTTTTAATTTTAAATTAATTGTCAGTTCTAAGATCAAACATCGCAATTAAGCAAACAGCAAATATTCGTAGCCTGAATATAAGTTCTTTGACAGTACGTAAAACGGTAATAATAACTCTGAATGACTGTAAATTCTAGTGTAAACCGGCTGATCATATCCAGTGTGCACTTGCTTTCTTGGTTCCTGACAGCCGTTGCTAATAACAGATTTACTTTGAAAGCAAGTAAGCGAAGTCGGGAACCGCAATTGGAATAACCTTAGCCGATTGGTTGATTGATTAACACAATGCCAGGTCAGTGATGTGTAACAAACTTTCTCACGCTGTATACAGATCGATTATGGATGATTGTAGCATCGTTATCTCCACAATCAGATAAACCATGACAGTAGTGGGCATAAGATTAGAGGAATAAGCATTAGTATTGGAAATTTTCGGCAATTTTGATTTCGCTTTGATCAGATCACAGGGCGAAGTCAGACACCATAGGGCGACGATTTCGCCCATGTCGCCCTCGAGGATAATCCCTGGGCTACAACTTCCTTCCTAAAACCATATAAAATGCCATTTCCTTCACCCTTTTGAATAGCAACTTGTTCTATTAATTAACTTATTTCGTTTCATGTTCGCCACTTGACCCACTTTTAGACACTGTATACGTGTATTTGTATTATCTGTATATAACGGGGGTTAAACCCGGTAGCCGGATAAATCACCCAGCTATTTCGACCTTATTACCAGTCATTTTTTTGCTGCATCCTTCTACCCCAAAACTTAATGAAACCCCCTGTATATACATGTATGAATGATAAAACCATAATTTTACATGTTCATGTTAAATCATTTAATATTTCAGTATGGTCTTGTTTTGTGTATCTTTTTAGGGCCAATTTGGGGCCAAAATTCGTCCCCATTTCCCTGCTAAAACGGTATATATTTTTCCCTATATTAAACTTAAAATTCCCCTCAGAATGTAAGCTTTATTTGGAAACAAAAATGACCCAAATCAGACAAAAATTGACTAAGACAGAGGCATTTTCGTAAACAATCCCAGCAATTTTTCATCAAACCAAGTTAGTGCATAATCTAGGTTATACTTTGTAGCAAAACAATTGATTAATGTTTTATAACAAAGTAGATTATAAACATGTACTACTGCTTTTCTAAAAACATAATTCCCTTTTTGTCGTAAAATTTCCCATCTGAAGGGCCCCCGCCACCTTTCCCCAAATGGTGAAAAAAAACCTGACTTAATTAATACAAGGAACTAACCTTCTTGACATGATGGCTAATTTAAGAGTAGAATCCAGTACTCGGTTTAAATCCTGTGTATGACAAAAACTAGCTCATTTCGTAATGTCAATTAGATGTAGTCACTTCTGTTGAAATCGTGTATGGCACACCTTATTCAAAAACGAATTTCACGCTTCACATACAAAAATGTTAAAATTAGATTGCTTCCTGATTGAAGTCATATTAAAACTTTTAAACACTCCTCTAACTGCCTCATCAATCTCTAAAAACTCAATAGCAGTATATTTGATGATCAAAAAGCCAACATGTTTACATCCATAGTTTTTATCTTCAAATGGTATCAGTACATGTAGATAGGTATTGAAATACTGAACTGTTGAGGATCATCTTAAGATTGTCTGGTTTTGAATGAGTTAGGGGAATACTTTGTAAATCATCTTAAGATTGTATATCTGGTTTTAAATGAATTAGGGGAATACTTTGTAAATCGGTATGCAATAATTGCGATCATTGCCTTTTGTGGCCCACACATAAGTGGGAATGATAGACAATCGCTGTTACACTTCTTAAATCTTCTTGAAGGTTACGTGATACCATTGTTTTAGTGTGTCCGAAGTTTGTTTGTAGTCTGATTTTGCGAGGCATTGTGACAGAGTGTTTAAAGATACGACCTCTGGTCCATAGGTGCCATTTTATGCTAAAAACAGTCATTATCAAAATCAAAGTGATCATTGCATTATGTTGACTGTCACCTCTCGTTCCTTAAGATATCATTTAGATAATCAATCATGCCTTTCCATTGTTCAAACCATGTTATCAACTTTTGGTTTAGTTAGTTTATTACTAGGGGATTGTGACTTAAACTGTCTTTCAATTTAGCTTGCCTAATTTGCTACGAAACATTTGCTTGTATGTGCCGTACTAATTAATTTGGTGAACGAAATAAATCAACAGTATATTTTTAACAGTATATTTTTAATAGCTCGACTATTCGTATAATAGGTGAGCTATCCTACTACCTCCCGGTGTCGGCGTCCGCGTCTGAATTGGTTTTTATTCAAAAGTCTTGTAACTTCAAAACTACATAAGTTATTCACTTGAAACTAGGAATATACCTTTGTCATCATTTCTAGTATCAGGGGCAACATTCCCCGTAACTCTGTTTTGTATTTTGACAAGAGTTATGCCCCTTTTTCACTTAGATTTTCTGGTTTAAGTTTTTATTCAAATGTCTTGTAACTTCAAAACTACATAAGTTATTCACTTGAAACTTGGAATATACCACTGTCATCAAATCCAGTATCAGGGGCAACATTCCCCATAACTCTGTTTTGTATTTTGACAAGAATTCTGCCCCTTTTTCACTTAGATTTTCTGGTTAAAGGTTATATTCAAAAGTTGTGTAACTTCAAAACTATATAAGTTATTCACTTGAAACTTGGAATTAACCTTTATCATTAACTCAAGTATCAGGGGCAACATTCCCCATAACTCTTTTTGTATTTTGACCGAGTTATGCCCCTTTTTCTCACAGATTTTCTGGTTAAAGTTTATTTTCAAAAGTTTTGTCACTTCAATACTACATAAGTTATTCAGTTGAAACTTGGAACTTACCTTTGTCATCAACTCTGGTATCAGGGGCGACATTACCCATAACTCTGTTTTGTATTTTGACAGAGTTATGCACACTTTTTACATAGATTTTGTGGTTAAGGATTTTGTTCCAAAAATGTATAAACTATACATGGCTTCACTTAATAGTTTTGTATTTTAACAAATTTATGCCTCTTCCACTATCGAAAATATGTACCAACTGAAATACTTCGAGTAGTCGAGCATGCTGGCCTCTGACAGCTCTTGTTGGTTATATTGTTAAAATGGTTGATAACAATTTTAATGACTTTGATAACATATCAGCATGTTCATTTGAAGCAAGGCTATCAAGATAATTAAGTGTATCATTGAGTAATCCATTGTTGTAATTTAAGCTATCAGATCCTTCATTATAATCAGCCTGCATGATCTATGTCAAAATTGTGCAAGCAGTTTCAACACCAAAAAATATGCATGTTTTGGAAACATGGGCAATTGAACAGTTTTCAGAAAAGGCAGAGCTTTTCACTGATGTCTGAACTTCATAGTATTTGTGGATCATTAGGGAAAGATTTAGAGCAAAACAGCAGTTGCTGTATCCTGCTCCTTTTTGGTCCCCCCCCCCCTGCTGCCCCTCTTGGCTGGTCAACACAGGAATGTGAAAAAAAAATTTGATTGTTATATATTTTTGAAAATATTCAATGACAAATGAAGATACCATTTTTATGAACCTTAAATAGAAGCATTAAAATGAAAAATGTTCAGGAATAATCACATTATAAAAAATGTCAAAGGACTAACCAGGGGCCATATCCAAATAGAATAATCTTAACGTAAGTCATATTTAAGGTAAAAATTTAAAAATAATTTTTAGTGTGAAAATCAATATGGTAGATGTGGTAAATAAGAGGTATCTGTTGATTCTTTACATGATTAAGACCATTTAAGACAAAATTATTTTAAAAATAATTAGCCATAAACTTAAGGAATTTAATTATTTTAAGAACCTTTCACTAACGGGCTTTGTTGTGCCCTGGCTTTCTGGCCTGCTCCTTCGAAGCTGCACTATGTGCCGTTTCTGATCCTAGGTCTTCAGGGGCGTAGCTTCGGTTCAAAAATGTATAGGCACAATAGGCGGAATCTATAAAATGACGCTGTAAGCGATAATTTGGGCCAGGAGAGTTTATACTCGTATGTGGCTACAAATAACTCACTTCAGCTAAACTCCGATTCTACACAATAATTGTAAAGCGTGTGTTTCATGAAATGTGTTTCATATTGATGTAAGCGACTCGTTAAACAATGAAGTTTCAACACAGCCAAGAAAGATCCCCTTGCCCCCAACCCCACCCTCTTGTTTTTATTGCATTTTTGGGATATTTACATTTTTCATCTCTGGACAAAATGTATAGGCACGTGCCTATAGTGCCTAAAGGAAGCTACGCCCCTGGTCTTTCCTTCATAATTTAACCTCTAATAAGAACTGTTTCGTACACTGATATTTGCTTTACCATTTTTGATTTATTGAAAAGTAATTAAGAGTAAATCAGTCACAATTCCTGCATCAGGCTCATAACTCACTGTATATCCAAGTTTCAGCTTTTGATCTCTTTGCAATCTAATCAGCAGTTGGTATGCTAATTTGGAGGCTAGATTTATTTTTCCTGTAAATGTTTGCAATTCAAAAGATTTAGCTTTGGAAAGTCACAACTTTGTGCCCTAGATTGATGTAAATTTTATGTTTAAATATTTAGAACAATGTCATCTTTGTTTCTGTTGGGACCCCAAAGCTTGGAGTGTTTCAACTGTTATCAGCTAGAAAGATTAAAGCAGATTTCTGGGTCTACTTCATGTCTCAGTGGACTCTTGAGAACTGTCAGAAAAAAATGTAAATTCATACTTATGATGTAAAAAATATGCATAATTACCGTAAAACGTTGTGTATTACACGCACTTTTTTTGCCCCCAAAATCAATTTAAAGAACTTGGTGCGCGTTGTACAATACTTTAACGATGTAGGGAAAATTTGCCAAAGTTTGCGCAACTTACCCCAAATGGCTTCCAGGTATTTGTAAATGAACTATTAGCATTATTAAATGATCTATACTATTAAGAACTGAAGGGACAATGTTAATTAGTGATAATAATTATTTTTATTATCATTTCAGTTATGTATCCAGCATTTTAAACAGTACATTCGGCCATTTTTGTTTATTACAAGTTATTGTTGTTCTAATAATACCATGCCCAACTGTCCCGAGCACAGCAACTGTATTTGGGCCATTGTCAATATTGTGATAATTTCCTTTGTCTTACGAAATGTGTGAAAAACATTTTTGTTTGCAACTCAATAGGTGCGAATAAATATTTTGAAATTGGTTCGTTTGTGTTTTTCCTGGTTATGTCATTCATGTTGTCAAGTAGATTGAGATATTAGTGTCATTTTGAGTATTTTACAAAAATTGTATGAACTTGCCAATAACATGTTGGTGTAATGTAACCTTTGCTTGCAGAGCGTCTATATCGCATAAGAGCTTGGAAAAACTGTAATACGCTGTAAACATGTCGAACATTTATTTTGATTTTGTTTTTAATCTGATACGATTTTTACACTTTCTTTTTGTTAAAAACTGATTGCAAAGCTCCACAGCACACATTTTCAACCTATTTTTGGCTCCTAACTATTTTTGTCCACATTTTCCACCAACAAAATTAGGTGCGCATTATACATGAATGCGCGTAATACACCGCGTTTTACGGTATGTTTACCTCTATGTAAATAGAAAGGGTGATATATAGATTGTATGAATATTACTTTGGCAAAGATTTAGTACACCTTTCATGAAATCAGTTACAAAATATATATGAGGCGTGTCGTGGGAAAACCGGTGTTAATGCATGTGTGTAAAGTGTCTTCCCGGATTAGCCTGTGCAGTCTGCACAGGCTAATCCGGGACAACACTTCGCTTTTAAGGTATTTTTTGTTTCAAGGAAGTCTCTTCTAAACATAAATCCACTGTAGGCGGAAAGTGCCGTCCCGGATAAGCCTGTGCGGACTGCACAGGCTTATCAGGGATGACACTTAACGCACATGCATTAAACGCGGTTTTCCCAAGACACGCCTCATATTTATGTACAGTTATTTTTTCCTTATTTTCAGGGTCGGGTAATAAGGACCCATTCCCCATACCAAACATGGTGTATTTTTCCCAATTGGGATGAAAAAAATACCAAATCTGAAGTGACCAAATCCTAAATACATCGGAAATGTGAATATAAGTTGTAAATCATGAATGATTATTGATAAACACCATTAAATTACAAAAGTTCAACACTAGTTTACTTTTAGTAATTCATTAATTAAATAACTTTCTTAAATGTTTCCCAGTTAGCAAGATTTCACTACATAAAATTCTCAAATTGAGTGTTCACTCTGCCATGTGCTAAATTATCCAATGGCAACACATTTCACCATCTGGCAAAAGAAATTTCTGTTTGGCTACATTTTCTTCATAAAACCTTATCAAATACCCAACATGAGTAGGTAAATTTGGCTATATACATGTACATATTTGAGGCGTGTCATGAGAAAACCAGGCTTAATGCATCTGCTTTTATGGTATTTTCTGTTCCAAGGAAGTCCCTTCTAAACATAAATCCACTGAAGGCGGAAAGTGTAGTCCCGGATAAGCCTGTGCACAGGCTAATCTGGAACGACACTTTACAAACATGCATTAAGCCCGGGTTTCCCATGACACACATCATTTCTTTTGTCTGTTCTGCAGCCCTGGGCGACTATTGTGAGTCCTACGAGACAGAATGCGAGGACCCCCATGGCGAGTGCCTCCTGAAGTCGTGTCGGTGTCGCGTCGGATATCACCAGAAACATGGCATCTGTCGTAAGTTGGATCTGGATGTTATATGAACTAAGCTTCCCCGTGTGTCTATTTAATTACTGATGTTTTCCATGTTGGCGTTATGAAATAAAAGTTAGTTGCCAAAATATTTGTCGTTTAAATTATAAAAAAAATTCCAGTATTTTTCCCAGAAAACATGCCTCATTTTCAAATAATTTCAGAAATTGTAGTATTTTGTGTACTGTTAAAGCTTATACTGCACAGTTCACAAATAAACAGTGTACAAATAAGTTTGATTTACAAACTACCGTAAAACGTTGTGTATTACGCACACTTTTTTGCCCCCAAAATCAATTTTAAAAACTTGGTGCGCTTTATACAATACTTTAACGATGTAGGGAAAATTTTCCAAAGTTTGCTCAACTTACCCCAAATGGCTTCCAGATTTGTAAATGAACTATTAGCATAATTAAATGATCTATACTATTAAGAACTGAAGGGACAATGTTAATAAGTGATAATAATTATTTTTATTATTATTTCAGGCATGTATTAGCATTTTAAACAGTACATTTGGCTAAAATTGAGAAGAAATGAAGCCAATTTCGGCCATTTTTGTTTATTACAAGTTATTGATGTTCTAATAATACCATCCCCAACTGTCCTGAGTAAAGCAACTGTATTTGGGGCCATTGTCGATATTGTGATAATTTCCTTTGTCTTACGAAATGTGTGAAAAACAATTTTTTTTGCAACTCAATAGGTGCGAATAAATATTTTGAAATTGGTTCGTTTGTGTTTTTTCTGGCTTATGTCATTAATGTTCTCAAGTAGATTGAGATATTAGTGTCATTTTGAGTATTTTACAAAAAATTTATGAACTTGCCAATAACATGTTGGTGTAATGTAACCTTTGCTTGCAGAGCGTCTATATCGCATAAGAGCTTGGAAAAACTGTAATACACTGTAAACATGCCAAACATTTATTTTGATTTTGTTTTTAATCTGATACGATTTTTATACTTTCTTTTTGTTAAAAACTGATTGCAAAGCTCCACAGCACACATTTTCAACCTATTTTTGGCTCCCAACTATTTTTTTCCACATTTTCCACCAAAAAAAATAGGTGCGCATTATACATGACTGCGCGTAATACACGGCGTTTTTCGGTATTCATTGCAGTGATACTTTTTGACTTTAGATTTAAAACAATTTGGGGAAAATAAGTGTTCACACACTGACAGGATGCAATTCATGCCGTTTCCAACTATCATCTGTATTGCTGACATACAAATGGTTATTGAACAATTAGAAATATGAGGTGAAATAATAATCAACATTGTTTATCATGTGTTATTTTTCAAAGGTAAACATTGCAAATCAGAAGAATTTGAGTGTGAGAACATCGTGGATGGCTCTGACTCACGCCAGTGTGTGCCGGACCGCTTTGTGTGTGACGGACACCCGGACTGCATCGACAGCTCTGATGAACAGGACTGTGTGGACCAGAGCAAGCAAGGTAGATAACTCTTACATGTTCCATATCTAGTCTTTCAAATAACCTATAACATATAGCCAGGATGTAGTCTGATTTCTGTATCTAGATTATAAAATATTATAAAACAAGAAATGTCTTTTAAAAAGACATTCGGCATTGAAATTAATATTGAGATGTCATTTAAAAATTACCTAAACAGATGGCCAAGATGACCCCAGATTTTTGGTACCCACCAATATTAGGAGACTTATTGGACCCCAGATTTTTCGGACACTATAAGAAAACTTCTCGGACCCAAAAGTTAAATCGTTAATATCTATGCCATGAATAAACCAATCATACAGCTCCATGTTTCCACCAGTGATATATGAATAACCAAAATAATTTAGTTTAACATAATTGTTATCTGAATTTTTCAAGCCAATTTAACAAATTAACAATGTAGGACAATAATTTCGTAAATGAATTAAAATTATTATGTATCAGACGAGTCTATATAGTTATTTATAGTACCGGTAATATACCATTCATGTTAGTTATCTAATATAAAAACGATTTGAAGTCAAATAAGCATTTATACTTTGTATCCCAATAAAAAGCAATAGTCAGGGAACATTCAGCGATTTTTGAAATGTTAGGACTTTTGACAACGCGAACATAAAAATTCGTTAGACTATGACGACTTTAAATTATATTAGTAGAACTATGATATATCAAGGGTTCCTGTGTATAATCAGTAATGCAAATTGTGTATTCATGCTACGCGAATAACAATTCGACGTATTCCGAATCTTCTTTCATAACATTTTATCTATAGAAAATGTAGCATCTTTTTACAGATTAAATAACATCTACTGGAGAAGTTGATAGAAAGATGCAATTATAAATAATTGTTTATAAATCGTAACCACAATTTTAATTCAAATTAACAGTAAGTTTATCAATATAAATTCCCCATTTATTGAAATTTTAGGTTTATGATTCTCTGAACGCTATAATTGATGCATGTACGAGTATATTAACACAGCTATTTACAACGGCTGCTAGCTACGCATGCTATTTTTAGAACGACACTACTGTTTCTGGAATGTGATGAGAATCAATGGGCTACATGGAACGGCAACTCTATGAATGAGATTTATGAATGGGAACATTGCACAATTGCTATTTATAGAGCGAACATCTTATATAAATGTAGGCTAAACAAGATAGTTATTTCGTTACGTGAATGAATATAGCATTCTGTTTATGGGAAATTACGTTCATAATTAGCCTCAGTTCGAGAATATGTTTATAACTTTTTTATCCGCTTATGTAAACAATGATGTAAATTTTTAATCCCTAAAAGTATGCAATGGTTATTGGTATACGTTAAACCATTGTTTGAAGTTTGCATTCCCTAAAATTAGAAAATTTGCCTAGTTCTATTGGCATTCAATTTTCCCGCTGCATAATTATCGCAAGAAATCTAGGTCAAAAGTGATCTTAGACAGCTACGCTAAATAAAATGTAGCCAGGGTGTTTGGTGGTTTTCAGGTCAAGGTTGAGTCAAATATTTGCCCTTTATTATATATTTATTCCCCCCATTGAAGATTGCAGGGTATATTGGTTTGCTAATGTTCGTCGGTAGGTCTGTCGGTCGGTAGACCTCTTTGGTTTCCACTCTCTAAGTCCAATAGTTTTCATCCAATCTTAACCCAACTGCATGAAAATGTTTATCAGCACAGGGCCTTCCCCAGGATTTTTCTCAGGTGCCCCGGTCCCGAGAGGGGTGGGTTAGGGAGGGGTGTCCCCTCCGAACCATGGAAATATTTGTTCGCGGCATGTGTCAAATGACGTTATCTGGTGTGTTTTAGATCTTAACATTTAGGCAAACAGCTTTTCATTTTTTGTAAAGGTTTAAACGAAATGAAATAAACAAAACATCACTGTTAAAACGATATACCTTGAGCCTTTTAGAAGCATCGGGCATCAATTTTGTTGCAAAACTGAAAGTAGCTGATAATTTTTTCCTGATGTTTATGTCCAGTGTGCATCCGTTTCCACAGTGACGTCATGTTCTCGAAAATTTGGTTACACTCTATCTACTTACGGAGCCTTTTTTGTTTGATTAATTATGTTCATATGGGCATGCATTTAGTGTTTTAACACTGTTTTAATCGTTACAACTGTTGAACATAGTACTGATTGGATTATTGGTGAATTGTAAAGATCTTGATTAAAGTTATACATTTATATAATACATGCTTTGTTCGTGCAAAAATGGCAGGAAAATTTCCTCGTGCACGTCGTGCCTATGCACATTAAATGTTAGTAAAGCACACAGTCAGTACACGCAAACTTTCCATGCGTGGAACGTGACGTCGTGGTTGTCAGCAGACATGTCACACTCTTTTGTAGAAAACACGGGTTTTACAGCACTGACACTGGATAGGCTTTTCCGATTACGATTTCATATTAGCGTATTTTATACTGATTTTCGCAGTTTATTTTTTTATTGTAGTTATTAAATTTATCAAATAAATAAGTGGATATTATAAAATACGAAAGGGCGAGGGTTTGTTTTGACGCAAATATGAGGTTACTTGTGTGTGGATACATGCCGGTTGCACTGATTCGTCAATGATAACGTCGTTCCATAGCCAAGACAACCTGAGCGTTTCTATTGGCTTATATTGAATTTACTGCGTAATGAAACTCCACCTACAGGGGCGGGGCTTCACGGTGATTGATTGCGGCTTAGGAATAACTGCAAATTGTTAAAATTTTCGGTGAAGTGATGCTCGCTTTGATCATTCACCCACTTGGTTGAGTGGGTGTACATGTTTCTAGAGTGAAAAACTGCCTTTATGACGCAAGAGATTAGCTTTCACAGCAGGTACTGTCGGTCTACTTCAGTCAACATAGCTGACTAATTGATAAAATACAGGCGCCCCGGGCGATGTTTACAAGCGCAACACTAATTTAATGCGCCCCAGGAATGTTCATGTTAAAATTCAAGCGCCCCGGCCTGGGGAAGTCCCTGCAGCATAATATCTCGAACAAGTTTGATAATCAGCCAAATCATCTAATGAATTGTGGAGTTATGGCTGTTGAATTTTCTAAAACTGGCTGTTTCAGCAGTGTCTAGCCCACCAGTTTTCATCTAATCTTCACCAAACTTTATGAAAATTTTTGAGGTTGTAATATCTTAATAAGTTCGATTATCAACCAAAACACCTCAGGAATTGCTGAGTTAATGCCCTTAATTTATCTAAAATTGGCTTTTTTAGTTTTTTCCGCTAACATGTCCAACAGTTTTCATCTGATCATCACCAAACTTGATATTTTAAAGATTGCTTTTAACCTAGAGGGGGCATAACTATTTTACAAACAGCTTTTATTAATGATGGTTGTGGTTATAAAAACTTTCATTTTCCGATTCTTTAAAATTTCATTGCTCTTACTGTGAAGCTGACATATTAATCTTGTATATGTTGATGATGGTAAGGGAACTAGTATTGACATTATCATTCAAATGTTACATACTTTTAAAAATAATGAAATTACTGACACAGTTTGAAGTAAAATGCTTAGTTTAATGATAAATTGACACCAGAATGGACCTACCGTTTTAAGAACAGGTACTTATAGCAGTGTTTCTCATTAATGATATTTGCATTTTTAATTTCATTAATGTTTACTGCTTACAATATTCCACAACAGTTTACTGATTAATAATGATATCATTATATTGGAACTGCTTTGAAGTATACTTTCATGGTTAAATATCAGAAATGTGAAAATTAAGCTGTAAAATTAAAGTACCTGGTATTGATCCGATTTATAACTTTTATTTGATGTTAGACATGCAGAAGTTTGTTGTAGTTTCAAATATTTTATTAATGAGGTCACTGGGTTTATTTTAAGATTCAACTTTTGAGGGAATGATTGCAAGAATAATTGTGAAGTTTGGTTTTCTAACAGCAGGTTTTGCTTGCAGTGTGCAAACATTTTTGTTTATGTCAATGATCGATTACTGTAGAATGTGGGGACGAATTTTCTCTTTTTTTTCCCAAAATGATAATACTTCTTTATTCGCATGTTATTGAATTCGCGTCAACGTCCTGACACGAATTCAAAACTGAAAGTAGATTGACCTAAAAGGAAAATTATTATTGATAGCATTATCCTACCATGAAGAAAAATAATGTTATTTTTAGCTCACCTGAGCATAAAGTTCTGATGGTGAACTTTTGTGATCGCCCATTGTCCGTCATGCGTGCGTGTGTGCCTGCGTTCATCGTCAACTTTTCATTCAAACAACTTCTCCTAAAGCGCTTGGCAGATTTTTACCAAACTTCACAGGAATGATCCTTGGGTGGACCTCTTTCAAAGTTGTTCATATCTTTCCGGTCCGCTGCATATGTAGGTCACCAGAGCTAAAAATAGATTTAAAAAGGGAAAACTTTAAAAATCATCTCCTCAGAAACTGCAATGCTGAGAGCTTTCATATTTGATATGTGACATCCTATAGTGGTCCTCTACAAAGATTGTTCAAATGATGCCCCTGGGGTCAAAACTGACCACGCTCGGGGGGTCAAATTATTTATATAGACTTAAATAGCAAAATGACTTTTAAAATCTTCTCCTCAGAGACCGCAAGGCCCAGAGGTTTATTATTTGGTATGTAATATGATATAGTGGTCCTCTACAAAGATTGTTCAAATAATGCCCCTGGGGTAAAAACTGATCTTGCCCCGGTGGTCACATGGTATATATAAAATAAAATAGCAAACTGTCTTTACAAATCTTCTCCTCTGAAACTGCATGGCCCAAAGATTTGGTCCTCTACAAAGATTACTCAAAATATTTCCCATGGGTCAAAACTGACCACACCCCAGGGGTCACATGGTTTATATAGACTTAAATAGCAAAATGACTTTAAAATTCTTCTCCTCTGAAACCGCAAGGCCTAGAGGTTTCATATTTGGTATGTAACATTGTATTGTAGTCCTCTACAAATATTGTTCAAATTATGCCCCTGTGGTCAAAACTGATCACGCCCCAGGGGTCACATGGTTTATATAGACTTAAATAGCAAAATGACTTTAAAAATCTTCACCTCTGAAACGGCAAAGCCCACAGCTTTCCTATATTTGGTATGCAACATTGCATATTGGTCCTCTCCAAGAATGTTCAAATGATGCCCCGAGGGGTCACATGGTTTATATAGACTAAAATAGCAAAATGACTTTGAAAATCTTTACCTGAAACCGCAAGGCCCAGATGTTTGTTCAAGATTGTTCAAATTATGCCCCTGGGATAAAAATAAGCCATGCCTCGAGGATGCAAATTTCAGTTGGTTTACAAAGTCTCAGGTGAGCGTCCTAGGGCCCTCAGGACCCTCTTGTTTGGGTCAAGTTATCCTATCTGCAATAAATTAATTATAAATTTACATGTAATTCTTTACACTAGTGTCGCAAGTGTTTTTGTTATGCCTAAGCATGGAAAACGACAATGAACGGTAACAGTAGGTTATTTTCACATATTGCCACACCTTATCAGGTGTGTCATCATTTATTCGCACTGGCTTTGAATTCCCGAGGGAAATAAAATTGCGAATATTGGCGAAAATAAAACTCACATGAATAAAACCAGTTCTACAGTAACACATTTGAAAATTGAAACACATTTTATCTGAAACTTGCAAATATGCATTTTGGTAAAATATTTTTGCCAATTGTTGATCAGAAGTATCTTTATTCCAGGCTATTTTACAGAGACTAATTGCTCACAAATATAAACATGCAAGGCAACAAATCTCAAAATTAATGACTAAGAAACATGTCATTATTAAAGTATTTCAGAGAACAATGGTATCTATAATGTACTAGTTAATGTATTAACATTAATAACCAGTTTAGCTTAGCTTAGTTTAACCATGAAAATAACCAGTAAATCTTATTTTGCCTTTTTCCTCGCATGCAGCATATTTGGATGCGGATTTTCCTGCAGGAAGTAATATCTATAATAATCCTTTCTATAACTCAGCTTTCAAAACACCACTTGATACCCAGTACCAGTATGGCTTTCCAATTCCTGGATTAGCCAATCAGCAATCAGGAGGACTTCTGCCAGCCAATCAGATCTACCAGAATAACATTCCAGCTAATGGGAATCCTGCTTTCTACTTACCTGGATTGACCAATCAGAATGCAGGTTACAACAATTTGCAGCCAATCGGAGGCATTAATCAACCATGGGGTGGCAACATCATGGCAAACCAGCTGTACAACAATGTTCCATACCAGCAACCAGGATTTTATCCATCACAGAATGCTTTAAACCCGCAGTTATCTAACTCACAACAACAACCACAGCAGCAGTTTCAGCCCCAAAGTCAATTCCCAAATGCTAAAAATACAATCCAAGGTTCCAGTGGCCAGTCAGTTCAAGAAAGTGCCAAAACCAACTTGGCAAATGGTTCAGTGAAGACTAAGCTTGTAGATCAGGGAACAGTGAAACCAGTAGTTACTGACACTGCTAAGATTCAACCAGATTACCCAGACCTTAGTAAGGACTTAGATTATCAGAACAGCGACTTTTATGATACTGCTACTTCTGAAGCAAGGAGCAGTATAAAAGAACAGCTCGCTGATCGTTCCAAAGGCATTTCTGGCACTGATGATGTTACAAAAACTCGCATTATTGATGGACAAAGGACACAAGATCTGGGCACACCAACCAGGCATGAAGACATGGATGACCACAATGGTGGACATTCAGAAGAGGCTGAGGTTTTTGGAAGCCACCAGGACAGGCATCCCACTTTGCCTCCGACAGTGAAGACTAAGACACAGATCAGCGGGCCGACACAGTCGACAGTTGCAGGACAGAGAGTGGGTTCCAGCCAGCAGGGAAGACTTAAGAACTCGGAAGACTTCCTTGACTATCCGTGGCTGAACTATGAGCAGGATCCACCGAGAGTGAGTGGGAAGAAGGGATCAAGATTGAATCCGAGTCAGGCAGGTAAAGGTTCAGATACTGACAGAGATGGTGTTGTGGAGGATAAAGCCACATACCAGAAGCAGACCTATCCAAAACAGGAATCTGGCTCATCGGTTAAAAATAAAGATCAGCCTACAACGATGAATGGAAAACAACCATCAAGGTATGACAACGTAGATGACTATGCGTTTGACTACCGGAAGCCTTCTGGTAACAGGCGACCTTCTTACGATCGATTTGGAAATCGTTTTGACAATGCAGGCAACCGACAGGGCCCAGTGAAAGACTCCAGATACCCATACTATGATTCTGGGTACGTAGAGGGCAAGAACAGGAACCCCTACCCCGTCTGGGACCCCTACAAGGACGAGTACTACTTCCCAGACATGGATACGGACACGGGGCCTGCTGGGGACCAGAAATCAGGTCTAGGCATTAATAGTGTGCAGAAAGGTACTGGAAATGTTGTCATGTGTTCGGTGCATGCATACTTAGATTTGAACGTGATCAAGCTTCAAATGAATCGAGTAGTTCAGTAGCATTAGTTCTTATTATACTTTATGCTTTTACTCATATTTGCCACATAGTGTTTTCTTTGTGTGTGTGTGTGTTTTGTGTAGAACTAATACCTATGTTGTAAAGCTTTGTTAATTGTTTTAATGTAATTAAATGTGAATGTACTACTACAAATATAATAACATATATTAATAAGTTAATTTGGGAATAGTCAATAAGTGTTTAATGAATTGAGTTAAAAATAATTAAACAAAATAACATTGTTAAAAAAACAAACATTATTATTTAACATATAATCATTACAATGTTTTCCTTTAAAGGTGAAAGGTCATATCAGTTTAAGAAAGAACTGATACAAATAATTTGATTATTTATTTGATTGATTGATTGATTGATTGATTAATTGATTGATTGAATAGAATGACTGACTGATGATACCAGTAACTCTTGCCTGTGTCTGTAGGTGAGCCTGCTGACAAGGGTTACAAGGAGCCAGTAGAGCCATCCGGATCCAAAGGTACCAGGCTTTGTTACCTTATATAGCATGGGCGGAACATAGGCCTCATCCCCTAGCATTTTACATTTCTTTAAAATCATGCACCTTTCCCCAAAAGTTGACTTTACAGGCAGGGCTTGCATTAAGGGAAGTTTGGGAGTAATTTACTCCCAGTTTTTGTCACAGGACTTCCACAATTGCAGCCATGGATGTTGCAGAACTTCAAAATTTCAGCCAAGGAAGTTCCATCATGTAAGGATGAAGAAGTTAGAAAAAAAATTAAAAAATTAATCTAAATGTATACCTCTTTCACTGAATAAATTGGCAGATAAACACTTGATGAAAAAGAACTGGCCTTAAAAAAACTTTGAATTTTATACTTAATTTCATTTCTGAAATGCTCAGGCCTTATGTAGCGGAAAACTGTCAAAACTTCAAAATATTATGAGCAAACCTTCCAAAATCAGAGGCCAGGAAGTTCAAACTTCCAGTCTTCAAAAGTTAATATAAGCCCTTTTTCAGGTGGATTTTTGGTTCTGATTTACCAAACTTGTTGCCATAATTAGCCCCCAAAACCCAGGCACTGGGCCCGTATTCACAAAGCTCCTAAGGGAAAAGTTAAGTAATTTCTTAAATTCACAAAATTCCTTAAATCTGTGGCTGTTTCATGTAAAGGTCATTTTACATAAAAATGTCTCAAACTAGTAAATATTGCTTAGATGTTTCATATTTTACCCTTTGGTAAACAGAAATTATTGGATTTCACATTGAAAATTGTATCTGAAATTTTCACTTAAGTACAACTTAAGTTAAGATTTCCCTTAGGAGCTTTGTGAAATCCAGCCCTTGACCCCATCCCAAACCTCTGAAGGAAAGCCCTGGAAACATAGTTTTCTGGTTCAGAGCTACCCTTGGCTGAAATTTGCCTTCAACTGAATTTTATCTGACATTCTTTAAAAACATGCTTATGTTGAAAATTGTGTGAGTGTTATGAGGAATTTGTTCTAGCCAAACAGAATATGAGTAGCGAATGGCAATGTGACGAATATAGTTGTGCTGGCTTAAAGAGGCTCACTATTCTTTTCGCAAAATTTGCCAATTACTACATATTTCAACATTTGGCTCAAGAAAATTTCATATGGCTACAACTTTGTCTTCATAAAACCTTATAAAACACCACAAAATTACTCTGATTTCATTTCATTTCATTATAGTATGTTAGTTTTTTGTTGTTGTTTTTTTGCATTAAACCTGGATACAGGCACAGGTGGCCTGGATTAAAGACATAGACACAGACACAGGTGGCCTGGATTAAAGACATAGACACAGGCACAGGTGGCCTTGATTAAAGACATAGACACAGGCACAGGTGGCCTGGATTAAAGACATAGACACAGGCACAGGTGGCCTGGATTAAAGACATAGACGCAGGCACAGGTGGCGTGGATTAAAGACATAGACGCAGGCACAGGTGGCCTGGATTATAGACACAGGCACAGGTGGCCTGGATTAAAGACACAGACACGGGTGGCCTGGATTAAAGACATAGACACAGGCACAGGTGGCCTTGATTAAAGACATAGACACAGGCACAGGTGGCCTGGATTAAAGACATAGGCACAGGTGGCCTGGATTAAAGACATAGACACAGGCACAGGTGGCCTGGATTAAAGACATAGACGCAGGCACAGGTGGCCTGGATTAAAGACATAGACGCAGGCACAGGTGGCCTGGATTAAAGACATAGACACAGACACAGGTGGCCTGGATTAAAGACATAGACACAGACACAGGTGGCCTGGATTAAAGACATAGACACAGGCACAGGTGGCCTGGATTAAAGACATAGACACAGGCACAGGTGGCCTGGATTAAAGACATAGACACAGACACAGGTGGCCTGGATTAAAGACATAGACGCAGGCACAGGTGGCCTGGATTAAAGACATAGACGCAGGCACAGGTGGCCTGAATTAAAGACATAGACACAGGTGGCCTGGATTAAAGACAGACACAGACATTGATTGCGCAATGTTAACCATAAGTTAAATAAAACAAACATTTGTAAAACATTTTATGCAAGGGTATTTATTTATTTCTGAATTGTGTGCTTCAGTAAACAGTTGTTTGTCACTTGTGTAACAATTAATGTAATAGTTAGTGATCAGTCTGTATTGAAATGAGTGATTGCAACTTGTTTGAATATTATCCTGAATAAAACAACCTGTCATTATGAGCATTCAGATATTTAGAATGTTAAATAAACCATTCATATTATTTTCTTTAGATAAATATATGTTTTACATACATAAATTGTGTTATTTGACTTCTTTTCTTACTTTTACAAGAACCACAGGTATTCGCATACATTTATAGACTCTTTAAGCATTCATTTTAATAAGATTTGGCAAAGGAACACTTATTATTAACCATCGGAATTTATTTACTGAAGCAAACAAAAATGAAATTACAACAAGGGAAACTTTGGTGAATTTGGCATGAGAAATATGAGAACTGGTTTCCGAATGTGAACAGGATGGTATGCATTGGTGCACAAGTCTCATAGTCGTTCATCTTGATATACGATTGTTAATGTATGATTGATTACAGTATGTAGGGAAAGATCTAGGATTAAAAAAAGGTACGTGGTGCAGCTCAAAAAGAGCAAAATGGTAAGCTGGACCGGATTGTTGACATTTCCTGATAATTTGCTATATCCAGAGTTTTTATTGGTCTAATGCTTCTAACTAAGGTTTTAAGCATACTTTGATTGTTATTGAATATTTGCAAAAATATGTGGAATTTTAAAGATATTTAACATTTCTGCTCTGACCAGCCCAAAGGGGCAGCAGGGGGAACCAAAAAGGAGCCGGTTGTAGCACCCTGCCATTTCACTCCAGATCTTTCCCTAATAACTGGTTCATTTGTGTTCACATCTGCTTTCATGTATGTTTCAGGTTCTCCAAACATTAACCACCCAGATGCCAAGCCATCAGTCCAGAATACACCAAGTGTCACAGGTAGAATGAATTGTAAAAAAAAAAGTGTTTTATGACTGTAAACCAATCAATGGTGTGATCCTTCTCACTTTTCCCTCAGCCATAATTGTTTATTTTATATACAAATAATGCTTAACTTCGTGGGAATTGACCCCCCCCCCCTTTTCTTGAGGAACTTTAAGAATTTATACCTGTCCATTATTTTGTTGTTATCTTTTTTTTTTTCACCAGTTTTTAGTGTTTAACAAAGAGTGTCAAAAACAGTACTTGAAAAATCTCTGCAAATTGTTTCTACTAGACCAAATTAGAAATTTTAAGAAATGGCTGTTCAAAAAATGTCATAAAAATAGATTTAATGTTGAAAGACTACATAATGTTTCCATAAAAACATGGCCCATTTCAGTTCCAGTTGTTAAACAAACTCCGGCCCCAACTCAGAAGGGAGATCCTGAGGTACCAAACAAGGCTGGTGGCACAGTCCCTGTTACACCAAAAACTGCTTTGTCGGCCACAGAATTAAACAAATCAAACCAATTGGAGGAGGAATCTAAAAATAGTGACACAGATTCTAAAAATAGTGACACAGATTCTAAAAATAGTGTCACAGATTCTAAAAATAGTGTCACAGATTCTAAAAATAGTGTCACAGATTCTAAAAATAGTAACACAAGTTCTAAGAACACTGACACAAGCTCTAAGAACAGTGGCACAGACACTAAAAATAGAAATGCGTCCACTTCAAACAATTCTGATGAAAAAGGTGTGTCCTATCATATATTGAACAGTGGCGTGGAGGTGGAGTCATTCACGGATGGGTCCCAGGGGCCCGTGGTCGCCCTCTCTCTTGGGCTGGCTATTACGCTGATGTTGCTGATATTTGTGGGCTGCAGGCTCCGTACGGTGAAACGCCGACTGCGTAAAGGTCGTGCCCTCCATTCAAATGAGGCTGATTATCTCATTAACGGCATGTACCTTTAATGTGGAAGAGTTTGTTTGTTGAAGTGGTCTAAATGAGATCAATAATGACGTAATGATATCTTTTGATTCTTCTTGGTATTCCAAATGAAAATTTGTTGAAAGAGTCAAATGTGAACTGTTTACATTGAAGTTTATATCAGTGGAATTCATTCTTAAAATGATATGAAAATTATTATAAAACTGTTTCACAAAATAGAGGTAGAGTTAGTAAATAGAATATTTTTGTACTTTGTCATTTTTATCCAATCCAGAATAACTGTCCATGACATTTTTGATATTTCAGTGTAATGATATTCCAAGATATTCCTCACTGTGTGATAATAATGTTTCTTTATTCTGTATAAGTTTTTGTTGTAATGTTTAACATTACTTGTTACAAGTGGATCAAGCAGTGTGCAATTTTCTTGTTTTCATTTGTGTTGTTTGTTTTATTGTGACCATAGTCAGAGGCAAGGAATTAATGGGACTATGTCAACAAAAAAGTGATCTCCTTCAGCAATTATTATGTTATTATGTTAAAGAAATGAGCAATACAGAGGCATATACAATAAATAACATATGAATAATTTACTTCATTGCGATAATTTTGATAAAAAACAATAAAGAAAAATACTTGAAAAAAGAAAACCCAGAGTGGGTATTAAACAAATGATGACAGAGTCGTAAGAACAAATGACAGTAGAAAGGGCTGTAACCACCTGCACTATTCTGACTTGTGAAAGTGAATGTGCATACTATGGTTATATACGATACCCACAAATCGGACGTCAAAGTGTAAACAATAAAAGGGCCGAACGAACACAACCTAAATTGTATAATGATTTTTTTCTCAGAATGCATGAACTCTTTTTCCATTATAAGTACAGTACCTTTGTTATATGCCAATATTTGCATTTAATTTTCAGATTTTTTTTACTGCAATTGCCCTTTTTGGGCCCTTTTCGCTGACATAGTCCCTATAATATTTAATATTTGAATTTTTACAATTTAACTTTAGTATCCTGTGCTTAAAGCTAAAATACTAGTATGTGGTAATTAAAAAAAAAATACAGAAAGTTGCTTGATTCTTAAAAGTACTTTATATTGTTATTAAAATTCTTGATATTGTGAGTGTTTTGTAGTAAAATAGAGCTAGTAAAAACGGTTTATCAGTGTGATGTTAATCAAAACTATAATAATGATGCCCCATGTCTTAGGGTCTGGGATGAATCTCAGCTGATGTATTTGAGGCACGTCGTGGGAAAACCGGACTTAATGCATGTGCGTAAAGTGTCATCCTGGATTAGCCTGTGCAGTCCGCACAGGCTAATCCGGGACGGCACTTTCCGTCTACAGTGTATTTATGTTTAGAAGAGATTTCCTTGAAACAGAAAATACCATAAAAGCGGAAATTGCCATCCCGGATTAGCCTGTGCAGACTGCAAAGGCTAATCCGGGACGACACTTCACGCACATGCATTAAGACCGGTTTTCTCACGACGCGCCACATTTGTATGTTGTTTACTTTATCCAGATACGTGATTTTATTGAGAAAACAAATGTATGTAAATTATTAATATTGTAAGTGTTATACATGTTTGCAAAATGTACTTTCATATAAAGTAGTGTTAGGTATCTGGTTAATATTTTGATATTTTCTGTCAATAGTATGTGTTACCATTCCAAGTATTGAAGAAGTGCTTATTTAAAGATAATCTTTAGTCATTTTTTTACTGTTATTTTATTTAGTTTATGCCTTATCATTTCAAATGTAAAAGAAAGGCTTTTTTGACCAATTTTATGTCATTGTTTTGTGTTAACGTTATTTCAGATATGCTTTAAGTAATGTTTTTGAACTGTTTACATATTTTATTTAAGTATGTATTTTGTTATATTGCTAACAATATGTATGTCAGAAATTATTACTGTATTTCAGCACATTCCCAAATCAGTATTTTAAGCATTTGTAGAAATGACTTGTTCTTCTTTTGGAGGGGGCAAAATGATTTTAGGAAAGGGTACCTGTAAATATAAATAACTTTCAAAAGGAATTGTGTTGGTTTTGAAAATATTTGAACAGGCTAAGTTTGTAGGTTTTTTACATTTTACATAGAGATTACATTTATTGGGTATTGAAAATTTGTGTAATTTTTTCAGTATCATTAGCCAAGCAAGATATGACTTGTAGCTTCTGATACAAATTTGTTATTTTATAATTTTGACTTGGGAAGGCACATACTTGTAACACTTGCACACAATGTCAAAAGAAGAGTGTTTGATACCCCCACATTCAATTTCAAGTGCTTAGTTGATATGATCAATTTTATAAATGTTATTAAACTTAAAATATGATAAAGATTGCATGAATCTGAATTTATTTTCGAAAATAATGTCTAGAAGTTACATACAGTTAAATTTTGCATTTAATCATGCAATGATGCTCGGAACTGTGCAATCATACACCGCATGATTTTGTATTGGTAATGTAAGCATTGCATCGTAATCAACTCTTTACGTAAGATATATAGGGAATATTACATGACTGTTGCGTTCAGGAGGCTCGTATTGCTCGACTTGATTATGTAACGCTGTGTTCCATGAGCCTACAATGAAACAAACAAACAAAATGACAAAATAGTACTGTTAAAGAACGTGCACTAATACATGTCATGTACATCAATGACGCCATTCAAGTCAAATCAACATGTTGCAGCTGTGTTGTCGTGTCTATAAATGATGAATACAGGTTTTTATTTCACAGTGTAAAATACAGGAATTCTGTCTGGCCTATTGTATTGTATACCAAACATACATCAGTATTTTAGTCAGATTATCTTTCCAGTAGTTGGGTCAGATTATCTATAGGTATTTAATAAATACAGGTATACCCCTTTCACTGTGTTAATATATATACACAACTTTCACTGAATTTAACATTCCATTATATTTTGATTGTGACAATGATATTTTAACTTGATTTTTTTATATATATATTTTAAGAAAGCATCAACAGCTGAGTTGTAAAAGACCTGTTAGTTTTAGTTGTGATTATTAATGAGTTGTGATGTAGATTTGAGTGTGTGTTTTGTGGTTATGAAACATTCTGTTCATTGACAGCACTTTGTTGTTGTTTTTACATTGTTGTGAAATATTCTGTTGACAGTTTAGGCCTGGCTTCTTTCGTGTTTGTTTGATGTCATGGTAGAAATTGCTGGATTTCTTTTTTGAAGGCATGTTGGTCAATGCATTCATGTCTGTGATGTACTGGAAATCTGAAGAAATGGGATGTTGTAGGTGTTCATATATGATTTATGTTTTGACTGAATGGTATTGAGACAAACAATTTAGGCTCCCAATAAGACAGAATTGCATAATTCAAATTTAAAAGTCCACATGCTTGTGCAAAAAGCAGTGGTTACATTTGAAAGCTAACAAGTTATGGAAAAGGAAAAATTTCAAAGCAGAAGAATTCATGAAGAAAATGCAAAAAAATATTACCGCTGTCTTAAATCTTTATAATATGTACTTGAAGAAGTTGTTTTAGTATGTACGGAATCCAATTTAGATGGTTATTGATGTCTGTTTTATATAATTAATAACTACATGTTAAGATATTTTTGTTGTCTATATTACTATGACATTGATTGTATTATTTTGTTTTTAGCTGTTGGTTTTTACATAGAGTAATATGCAAAAAGTTGTACTGGCAAGTAACTTCTTGTTCTACTGGTAATTTCCAGATCTGTTGCGAGAAATGGTTTGTTTATTGCCGAAACAGTTATACATGTAGTTGTATAAAAACTTGAGAGTGCAATTCTTAAAAAGATTATATGAGGTGTGTCGTTAGAAAATCAGGCTGAATACATGTGCGTAAAGTGTCGTCCTGGATCAGCCTGTGCAATCCGCACAGGCTGATCCAGGACAACACTTTCCGCATAGTGGATTTCTTTTTAGATGAGACATCCTTGAAACAGAAAATACCATAAAAGCGGAAATTGTCGTCCATGATCCAGGACGGCACTTAACACACTTGCATTAAGCCCGGGTTTCCAACAACACGCCTCATATATATACCGATATATATTTCTTGTTTTTGCATTATTACATATATGTTAAGCATTTTTAAACTACAGTCAAGAACATAAACAGATAGGAGGTTATGCATTTAGTTGACTTTATTTATCCGATGTCTGATTTCATGTTAACAATTCAAAATAGTAATCTTTTTATAGTTTTCTAACAGGATATTTTCATAAAAATAATGCCTGTATACCATGTTAATAACTTACATAGTTTCCAACATGTAGCAACTGAATAGCAATAATAAGTGTCACAGCTTTTCTTACATTATGTGTATGTACTGTTATAATGTTTTATCAAACAACTTTTCTTATGCATGTTTTGATGTTGGTGTATTTTCTGCATTTTAGCATCAGTTATTGCCCTTTTTCTATGTATGTTCATGTGGAACAATCATTTCTCCAGCCATTAAATACGATTTATTGCAGTTATAATTCCAGATAACAAAAGAATTCCAACATATAGAATTCCAAAATAATATGCTTTTATAGAAATACATTGATACCTCAATTTATTGTCTATTCTAACGTGACATGTGCAGTATTTTCTATAGACAAAGAACACAATTTACTAATGTTTCACTACAAATAAACAATTTTAAAAAAGTTTCAAAACTGTTAAATATAGTTTGCATTGCAGTTGCAGAGTATGTTGTCAGGTCATGTTAGAATTAAAATAATTTTTGCATTATCATTGTTTATCGGCTAATAAACAAAGATTTGTCGTTCTGATGCATTATATTAAACCACTCGGACTAACGCCCTCTTTGTTTTATTTCTACGTATCAGAATTCCAAATAGTTGTTTTTCAGCCGATAAACAATTCTAAATCGAAAATTATTTGTTAATTGCATTTAAATGCTGCATTGTTTATTCGGACATATTGAATAAGAGCTTAGAATTTGATACTTTCTTATTGAAAACCAGTTCGAAAACATTGCAAATTGTATATGAGGCATGTTGTGGGAAAACCCAGCTTAATGCATGTGCGTAAAGTGCTATCCTGGATTAGCCTGTGCAATCCGCACAGGCTAATCAAGGACGTCACTTTCCGCTTTTATGGTATTTTCTGTTTTAATGAAGTCTCTGCTAAACATAAATCTACTGTAGGCGGAAAGTGCCGTCCTGGATTAGCCTGTGCGGACTGCGCAGGCTAATCCGGGACGACACTTTATGCGCATATGCATTTAGCCAGGTTTTCCCATGACATGCCTCATATGTAACTATTTTCTGTAGCTTTCAATGGCACTGAAATAATATTATGTGGACTAATGAGCTTGAACTCTATGAATTTTAAAATATTTATGAGTGTAGTTGTCTACAAAAATAGGTTATCCAAAGGAATAGTCTGCGGTCGTTTGTTACATAATTTTGTCATATGCAAAGGCTTTAAAAAAATTACATAACATTTTATATTACATGATATCATTTAAGCTACTTTTGTTGCTGTCTTTCAATAACTTGTCAATGTTTATTTTCCCAGAATATCTGTTTGTATTAAATTATAATAACGTTTTCTTTTTGTCGTTAGTGTGAAGATCATATTAGAAATATACCAGCATTTAGCTTCTTTTTTTATCTTTTTACTATAATGCTTATATTTATGTAATTTTCAGCCTTTCTGTAACAAAACTAACAGGTTACAGGCAAATTTCTGTATTTGCATCACTAATAAAGTTTCATACGAATATTTGCTGTTTGTTCTGGAATTTTTAACTTTTAACTCTAGATGCACAGGAGCCAACTTTATACCTTGACCTCTAATCTTTGAATGTACAGAAGACATATCAATGTGCTTGTGCAAAGTAATACAAAATCCTACTTCCAAATTGTATCAAAATTGTATCGGCATTCAATACGGCAATTTTTCATTTTGTACAATTAAGTTCTGATCATTGACTCACAATTTTTTTGCCATGATGTGTCAATGAAGTATTCCTCAAGTGCAGCACAGGAAAGTTTTGCCCTTGTTTGACACTGGATATATGTGACCTAGACACTGGAACACAGGCCATGCATGCAACTTGCTGCCTGATCCCGGTCGAACATTTGTGCCAGGTATGCCAATATCGTTTCAATAAAAAATGTGTGAAACCCCAGCTTCAGCAGCAGGAGAAAAACCCTTAACCAGAAATGGTCCTTAAAGCCATGCTTAAGATGTTGCCCAAAATTGTTTTTTTAACATTTTCGACAAAGATTGTCAGTGGTTTTGGCATTTGACCAGCAATAATCCGATTGATAAGCATTCTCAACCTGGATAATTTTCGTGCTATGTAACCCAGAGTTTGCAAAGTTTGCAAACATTTGACCCCAAGTTCCACAATCGGATTAAGTTGAGCTTCAGATTTCAGCTAAATGTTCAAATCTGTGTCACAGCTGCTGTATCATTCGATAATACAAATCCATTTTGATGTTAGCTTCATTTATGAAAACTGAAACGACTACATCATTCTCTACCTAGGAATTACTGCAGATCATGTCCTGTTAAATTGCAGATCATGTCCTGTTAAATTGCAGATCATGTCCTGTTAAATTGCAGATCATGTCCTGTTAAAACAGTTGTAAGAACTATCTGACCCATGTATTGAAAACACCAATAATGTTATTACAACTTTAATTTTTCAAATAACTGCAAAGCACTTTGAAGTAATTTAAACATATAAACAAAATGCCAATATACACACAGTAATGAAATGAACAGTAACACAAAGTAGGTACAGTACACAGTTTAGGGACAGTTTAACAGTTTATGGTTGGCAAAAATATTTATCCAAAAATGTAATTTTAAAACAGGAATTTGTAAAATCTATCGAAACGTTGTGTTTGTTAAGCTTTTTTGGTTACAAAAGATGATTATTTTGATATTCATTATGCATTTTTGAGTAAAAAAATACTTGGGTATGTCTACCATGTAGCAATGTTTTCTCGAAAAATAAATGTTTGTCAAACGTTTAACTCTGTACAAACAATGTGCTTTTCAAACCTTGAAATATGAGCAATAAATGAAGCGTGTTGTGGGAAAACTGGACTTAATGCATGTGCGTAAAGTGTCGTCCTGGCTCAGCCTGTGCAGTCAGCACAGGCTGATCCAGGATGACACTTTCCGCCTACAGTGGATTTATGTTTAGAAGAGACTTCCTTGAAACAGAAAATACCATAAAAGCGGAGTGTCTTTACTTTACGCACATGCATTAAGCCCGGATTTTCCACGACACGCCTCAAATGTATAACAAGAGGGCCATGATGGCCCAAAGCGCTCACCTGAGAACTGGTACAGATGAAGACCATACTGTTGTGACAGGTGGATGTGCGTTTTTTTTGCTTATGGTTCTCAAATCATTTTTCTCGATATTCTTACCTGACCCTTTGTCATTAAGTCATTGACAATTCTGGAAAATGCAGAAACAGTAGATTTTGATGTCTTTTTCGAAAATAGTTTTGGAGAACTGGTTGCAATGCGATAATTGCGATGGCTGTGTTATAAGTTTTGCTTTTTCTTTGATAATTTTCTGTCCAATGATGATAAATGATGTTAATGCAGGCTCTGAAGACATCCATGTTGCATGTACAAATAACTGCATGCAAGTATTGCAACTGTTGGAAATCAAATTTTATCAATAAATTGTATGGTCATGCGCAAACTGTAAGGTTGGTCAACATTGAAAAAAAAAAAATCGTGTGTGCAAGCCAATCATTGATAATTTGTTTTTTTCCAAACATAAGAGGCAATAACTCTGGTGTTTCTGGCCCGATCATGCTTTTATTTGAATTTACTTGTAGTCTTACGTTCATAGACAAACTGTACAAGATTGGTGAAGATTGGATGAAAAACCAAGTCTCCATCCTGAATAATGTCCATTTTTGCATATTTTTTTCACAAAGGGCAATAACTCTGGCGTTTCTGGTACAATCTAGCTTATATTCGACTTCAACTGTACTCTCATGGTAATAGACAAACTATTCAAGATTGGTGAAGATTGGATGAAAAATTAAGTCTCTATCTTGAATAATGTCCATTTTTGTATTTTTTTTTTAATAAACAAAGGGCAATAACTCTGGTGTTTGAAACATGATCTGGCCCATTTTTTGGCATCTACTGAGATCTGATGGTCATACACAAACTGTGAAAGTTTGGTTAAGATTGGATGGAAAATAATGTTGGAAAAGGGCAATAACTCTGGTGTTTCTGGTGTGATCTGACCCAATTACAATCCCATCCGAGATATTATGGTCATACACAAACTGTGCAAGTTAGGTCAAGATCGAATAAAAAGTACAGTCTTTATTGCGATAACGGTCCAAATTGTTGACGGCATACGGACGATGGACAACGGACGCCGTCGGAGGTCCCCTATACCAATAGCTCACTGAGCACTTCGTGCTCAGGTGAGCTAATAAAACTGGAAAAAGTCTGTTTGTTTTTTTTGTACAGCCCACAACTGTGAAACTCTCCTTTAACATGCTCAGGGCAAGAACAATACACACAAACAAGGGCTGGTATTAACAAAGCTTCAAAGGGAAAATGGGTTACACTCAAGCGAAAATTTCAGAGCAAATTTTCTACATGAGTATCAGTAATAATCGCTTAAAATATGGTAAAATAATCATATGTTCACTCTGTACTATAATTAAACTGTTTGATGCAAATTGAACTTTTAAAACAGCTGCAGAGTTTATTTATTTACTAAAGTTATCACTAAGCTATATGGATACAGCCCCTGGTTCAAATTGCTCGAAAAGTCAACCACATTGTTACATCTAACAGCTTTTCTGCAGAGAGCCCAGCACATTATACATCAGGTAAAAGGGGTCACACATGAATGGTAAAAGTTCTCACAATATTTTTGCAAATCCAAACGAACAATACATTAAAACAAATCCTTAACACTGTCAAAATTGTACAAAGTAACAACACAAGGCATATGGGTTGGCTATCTTGACTGAAAAAAGCAGCATATTTATGCCTATATGTGAAGCTTACAAACTTAAATACCTAGTAGTGTACACATTAGCATGAAAACAATCAAGTTATGCTTATTTATACAGGGTCCTTGTAAATGCTAATAATCTCATGCCAGCCATGTCTGTAATTCTGACAGTGAGGACAAACACAGAACATTTACGTATATATCAGCAACAAAAACACCCAAAAAATTTGAAACTATGTCATTTACATATTTGCAGTTCCAACAATATGAGCAGGCAGTTAGTGATCTTCAATGTGATCAAACAATCATATTTTAGGTTGCCAGCATTTCTGCTATCACACAGTTGCAAAAATATTTAAATATATACCAAATACAACTATAAGTGAAAATTGAAAATTAAATCTGGCAAAATTAAAATATTGTTTTTTTATCAAATGAGTCACACATTTGATAATGTGATTCCATTGAAATAACACACGTATGACATCGTGTATTTTGGGTTAATCTGGCATTAATACTAGTACATTTTCACTGTCATAGTTGTAAAGATTTTTCACAAAATCATGACATTAAATACGGCTATTTTTGTCTACTGAAAATTAAATCTTGCAAAATATAATAACTTTTGAATTTTTTAATACATTTTCAAATATTTCATAAATTACACAGCATTATTCCATTGAAAACATAAGTGTTGTTGTTGTTTTTTTCAAGAAAATTAACATATTTTTTTAATTAAGATTTCTGCAGAAACACTGTAAAATAGCTTTACTTCATATGTTCGAACATAAGGTCAGATGTGTGAAAACATCTTTCATTGTTTTAAGCAGATTTTGCAAAATAGCAGATAACACATGGTTAACAACACTTAAGGCAGAGACAAGTTGGCACAGTGCAAAATACTGCTAAAAATGATGACATGAGGAACAAATACCGTAAATATTTGCCGATTTGCTGACAATTCTATTACTGGTTAAATTAAGTTGCCTTAGTTATTATCATTATCAACATAACATGCAGTTAATGCTAGGATTTCATATTAAACAGTGATGATACAATACAGATACAATTTCACCAATTGCTTGTAGAAGCGTGTGGTCACAACACCCTGCACACAGTGAAGTGATGTAAACAACGGTGATCAAGGCAGAACAAGCACAACTGGATTCAAGAAAAATCAGGACCTCAGTCAGTTCTGTCATATTTCATCTTTGGTTTTACTGAAAACAGAATAATAGAGAAATGTAAATGGAAGTTCTGACTTAAGATGAATATGTGAACATGATTTTAAAAAGAACTTGCTAACATCTTTGTCAAAGAATAAACTAATTATTTTAGGTTTCACAACAAATAAGCTAATAATTTTAATAGCATAAGATTACTTAATAAATGTAGAAGACATTAATTTGATAGGTTTACAACTATGACTGCAAAAAAGATTAAACTGTGGAAAGGTTTAGTAAGGCCAAACAAATAAATTGTGTGTTTCGGGCAACGATCTCAAAAACGTTTCGTAGGGTCAGGATTGAGTTTGTTTAACCGTTTTTTTAAAGACACATTTCGGTCTTAAAACATTTAAAATTATCTAAAATCTGACGAATACAGATTTTACGTAAAACAATTGTCGCTAAAATTGTTAGGGTTGGCATGTTTTCACTAGGAAGGGTGGGTTTTTTCCTAAGCAACACTGTGTTTAAATCATTGAACGCTATAATTGTATGATAATAAACTATCATTGTTAAATTCAAATGCATGCTTTATATTTATAAACAAGACAAACATTTAATAAGCCAAACAATATCAAAAGGCCGTCATCATGCCCAAGATATTTTCATCTGTAAATTTTAAAACACAAACTGTGTGCATTTCTTCAACAAGAGCTGTTTTTGTAAAACAGTTATGCCCCCCTCTATAAATTATAATAGGTATAATTGCAAATTTTAGATAATCATGCACCATAACACCACAATTCCTGGGGCCATTGGGCTGATTATTAAACCTGGCCAAGATAGTATGCCCACAAACATGTTCATGAAGTTCGGTGACGATTGGATGAACAGTGTTGGACTTATAAGGTAAAAAGGCAAATTTCAGATAATTCAAGGGCAATAACTCCACAATTCCTGGAGCGATTTGGCTGATTATTGATCTTGACCTTGATATTATTATTACTAACATTTTCATGATGTTTGGTGAACCTTGGATGAAAACTGTTTGACTTAGAGAGCGGAAATGGCAAAAAAGGCTTATTTTAGATAATTCAAGGGCCATAACTCCACAATTCCTGAGGCCATTTGGCTGATTATCAAACTTGACCTAGATATTATTATTACTAACAATTTCATGATTTTTGGTGAACACTGGATTTTTTTTTTTTTTTTATAATTCAAGGGATATAACTCCACAATTCCTGGGGCGATTTGGCTGATTATTGAACTTAAACTAGATATTATGGCCACAAACATTTTCATTTAGTTTAGTGATGATCAGATGAAAACTGTCGAACTTAGAGAACGGAAACGACAGTGGTCTACCGACCGACCGACAGATCGACCAACAAACATCAGCAAACCAATATAGCCTGCCATCAGTATTTCAGTTGGTACATATTTTGGATAGTGGAAGGGGCATAAATTTGTTATAATACAAGACTTTGATAGTATTGCAAGCAATACAGGAGTCCCCTACCCGTGAAAACCCCTACTAATTAAACATTGTGCAATACCGTCAAATCGCCCTTTATCTGTAGATGTACAAAGTTTCATATTCAAATCCCATTTGTCACTGCAGTATTAAGTTTTTTTTTTCTATTTTAGTAACATTGACCAGACATTCGAGTTACTTTTTGAGTTATTGCAGTACTAAACTGACAGAGGGCAATCATATAGTGCATTCTGTGTACCAAGTTTCATGATCATATGTTATGTCCTCTTCGAATTATTACAGTATTAAGTTTATTTCTACCTCTGGTGAAAAATAAAGGGTCGTGTACAATCCTCACCTTGCTCTTTCTATGTATACAAAGTTTCATCAAAGTATCTTCAGTACTTTTTGAGTTATCGCAGGATCCAGGTTTTGGGGACGGGACAGACAGACAGAGTGATACCGACGGACGAACAGACAGACAGACGCACACAGACGGAGGGCAAACCCATAGTCCAATCTAAGTACCAAGTTTCATGATCATATCTTATGCACTTTTCAAAATATATCAGTATTAAGTTTATTTCTTTTTTTAGTAACAGTCATGTGACCTTTGACCTCTGGTGAAATATAAAAGGTAGTGCATAATTTTCACATTGCTGTTGCTATGTATACAAAGTTTCATCAAAGTGTCTTCAGTACTTTCCGAGTTATCACAGGATCCAGGTTTTGGGGACGGACGGCCAGACATACGGACGAACAGACAGAACGACACACAGAAAGATGGCAAACCTATAGTTCAATCTCTGTACCAAGTTTCATGGTAATATCTTATGTCCATTTCGAATTATTACAGTATTTAGTTTATTTCTATTTTTAGTAACAGTCATGTGACCTTTGACCTCTGGTGAAAAAAAAAGGTCGTGCATAATCCTCACATTGCCACATTGCCGTTTATATGTATACCCAGTTTCATCGAAATAAGTTCAGTACTTTTTGAGTTATTGCAGGAACCAGGTTTTGGGGACGGACAGACAGACAGACGGACAAACATATGGACGAACAGATAGAGAGACACACAGACGGATTGCAAACCTATAGTTCAATCTTTGTACCAAGTTTCATGGTCATATCTTATGTACTTTTCGAATTATAACAGTATTTACTTTATTTCTATTTTTAGTAACAGTCACATGACCTTTGACCTCTGGTGAAAAATAAAAGGTCGTGCATAATACTCACATTGCCACTTATATGTATACCAAGTTTCATCGAAGTATCTTCAGTACTTTTTGAGTTATCGCAGGAACAATATTTTGCGGACGGACGAACTGACTGACGGACGGACAGACAGACGGAGGGTAAACCTGTAGTCCCCTCCGGTGAAACACCGGTAGGGGACTAATAAAACTTTAAAGTGAAGCCTTGTATAGTTTATACATTTTTGGAACAAAAACTTTAACCACAAAATCTATGTAAAAAGTGTGCATAACTCTGTCAAAAAACAAAACAGAGTTTTGGGTCATGTTGCCCCTGATACTAGAGTTGATGACAAAGGTTAGTTCCAAGTTTCAAGTGAATAACTTATGTAGTTTTGAAGTTACAAACTTTCGAATATAAACTTTATCCAGAAATCTAAGTGAAAAAGGGGCATAACTCTGTCAAAATACAAAACAGAGTTATGGGTAATGTTGCCCCTGATACTAGAGTTAATGAAAAAAGGTTAGTTCCAAGTTTCAGGTGAATAACTTATGTAGTATTATAAAAAAAAATAATATAAACTTTAAACAGAAAATCTAAGTGAAAAAGGGGCATAACTCTGTCAAAATACAAAAAAGAGTTATGGGGAATGTTGCCCCTGATACTGGAGTTGATGACAAAGGTTAGTTCCAAGTTTCGAGTGAATAACTTATTTAGTTTTGAAGTTACAAGACTTTTGAATAAAAACTTTAACCAATTCAGACGCCGACGCCAGGGGTAGTATGTTAGCTCACCTATTCTTAGAATAGTCGAGCTAAAAATGTGTCCACAGACACGGATGCCCCCACCTATGCAGCCTGTTCTACATGGCGCCACTTTGTCTATACGCATACAAAATATTTTGCAAAAGGAGAATTGTCCTTTTATATTGTACTTGTCTGATAATGTATTCTCTTATTCTGTGAAGTGAGTGTAGGTATCACAAATTTCCAATTAATAGTTTTAGTCCTGACAAAAAATCTTTATAAACCTTAACATTTATACATATACTTGACCTTTGACCTTGAAGTGTGACCTTGACCTTGGACCAAGGCACCTGGTTCTTGCACGGACACACCGACTCAACATGCTTAGCACTTCTGCCAAGTTATTTGAAATTCCTTCCCCGCTGGACAAAATTATGCTCCGGACAGGGTGTATGGCTTATATTCATATATTTGACCTATGACCTTTAAGTGTGACCTTGACCTTGAACCTAGAGACCTGGTTCTTGCGCTCGACACATCGTCTCATTATGCTTAAAATTTATCCCATTTTATTTGAAAATCCTCCAATACAGGACAAAGTTATTGTCCGGACAAGAATCCAAACATATACGTAAATACGTCCCACGTACATACCCACTGACAGGGTAAACTCTATATGCCCCCCATCATTGATGGTGGGAGCGTAAAAAAGAAAACTGACAAAATCATGCATGCATTCCTTCACCTGAACTAATAAAGACTTAAAACGAGTTCAAGCACACACTAGCAGCTGACCTCGTGCCATATTCAATGCAAAACGTTAATTTTCTTCACCAAAACAGAAAACAATGTAACACATCAAACACAAACACATGTTACTATCACAACAGAAAAGCAAAAGTTGCTCTCAAAACAAGCATATGTCTGTTTTACACACCAAACACATGGTCATGACTTGTATCACACCAAACACATGGTAATAATTTGTATCGCACCAAACAAATGGTCATGATTTGAATCACATCAAACAAATGGTCATGATTTGTATCACACCAAACACATTTATGATTTGTATCACACCAAACACTGTCATGATTTGTATCACACCAAACACAGTCATGATTTGTATCAAACCAAACACAGTCATGATTTGTATCACACGAAACACACCAAATACAGTCATGATTTGTATCGCATCAATCAACTGGCCATGATTTTGTATCACACCAACCACAGTCATGATTTGTATCACACCAAACACACCAAATACAGTAATGATTTATATCACATCAATAAAATGGTCATGATTTGTATCACACCAAACACAGTCATGATTTGTATCACACCAAATACAGTCATGATGTGTATCACACCAAACACATGGTCATCATTGGTAACATAAAAAAAAACATGGTCATAATATGTATCATATTAATCACACCATCATGACTTGTATTACATCAAACACAGTCGTTATTTTTGTCACACCTAACACATGGTCAAGATGTGTATCACACCAAATACAGTCATGATTCGTATCAAACCAAACACAGCATGATTTGTAACACGCCAAACACATGGTCATGATTTGTATCACACCAAATACACTCCTGATATGTATCACACCAAACCTTTCCTGATTTGTATCACATTAAACATATGGTCATGATTTGTATCACATCAAACACATGGACATGCAGTGTTCATTCTGGGCTGCGCCTTTGCGCGATTCCGCAAAAAAATAATAAATGGGCACAAAAAAAATACTGTCAGTGGGCGATTTGGGCTCATGATAAATATAATGGGTGTATCGACAATTCTATTGCAGGCTTTTTTTTCGCATGAAAATTATCTAAAATCGTATTGCGAATTATAAACATCGCATCGTCAGATTGTTAGTGGAAATTAACAGTTGCTAGGCTACTGCACGCGCACTTTTTATAACTAGTCATTTTATTGGCTGATAAAGGTCACGCGGCATTTGACCTCGCTTACATCATCACAAATTGCTAACAGTGCTGTCTGAAATAGAACACTGTGGAAAATGAGGGCAAGAAAACATCCGTTGATCTGGCCGTACCCATAGTGCCATACTTCGTCTGGAAGTTTGGGAGAACAAACTGATAAATCTTCCACAAAGGTTGACGGTCACAAATTGTAGAAAGGTTTGTTAGAGAAGTTTTCGTGGTTATGGTACAATGATTTTATGTAATTTGATGTTTTTGACATTTGTACAAAACCCTGATAAAAGTAACATGAAAAATATTATATAGTATGTTGCACCCCCCTCCCCACCCCCCAAGAAAAACCTTAAATGGCGCACTGATTTTGTGGCTGATGGGCCATTGGCCCACCTGCAACTCGGCCCAGAATGAACACTGGTCATGATTGGTTTTACACCAAATACCGTCATGATTTGTATCACACTAAACACATGGTCATGATTTGTATCACATCAAATACCGTCATGATTTGTATCACACTAAACACATGGTCATGATTTGTATCACATCAAACAAATGGTCATGATTAATATCACACCCAAAAATGGTCATGATATCTATCACACAAAACAAATGGTCATGATGTGTATCACATCAAACAAATGGTTATGATTTCTATCACACCAAATACATGGTCAAAACTTGTATCACACAAAAAAACTTCCATGATTCGGATCACACCAAACACAATCATGATTTGTATCCAACCAAACAGATGGTCATGATTGTATCACACAAAATACTTCCATGCTTTGTATGACACCAAATAGAGTCATGATTGTTATCACGCTAAAAACATGGTCATGATTTGTATCACACCAAATAGAGTCATGATTTGTATAACTCCAAATAAAGTCATGATTTGTATAACTCCAAATGGAGTCATGATTTGTATCACACCAAATAGAGTCACGATTTGTATAACTCCAAATAGAGGCATGATTTGTATAACTCCAAATAGAGTCATAATTTATACTACACCAAGCACATGGTCCTGATTTGTATCACACCAAATAGAGTCATGATTTTTATTACGCTAAAAAACATGGTCATGATTTGTATCACTCCAAATAGAGTAATGATTTGTATAACACCAAAACGAGTCATGATTTGTATAAAACCAAAAAGAGTCATGATTTGTATAACACCAAATAGAGTCATGATTTGTATAACACCAAACAGAGTCATGATGTGTATCACATCAAATACATGGTCATGATTTGTATCACACTAAACACAAATGATAATGATTAGTGTTATGGCAAAAACATGGTCAAAAGGAAAATGTATCACACCCAATGCAGTCATTACTACACAGTAATTTTATGTCTTGTATATCACTAATATGTCAGGACAACTGTTTCCCAACAAATAGTACTTAGCCATGAATTTCAGTACATCGATTTCTAACCATCACACACACCACAGGATTGTGTTACATCAAACTGCATGTCATATATCCCTCAAATTATAAGGTCATGGCTCATACTGCATGTCATATATCCCTCAAATTATAAGGTCATGGCTCATACTGCATGTCATATATCCCTCAAATTATAAGGTCATGGCTCATACTGCACGTCATATATCCCTCAAATTATAAGGTCATGGCTCATACTGCGTGTCATATATCCCTCAAATTATAAGGTCATGGCTCAAACTGCATGTCATATATCCCTCAAATTATAAGGTCATGGCTCATACTGCAAGCAAAACAAAGAAATCATTCACATCATATCACTATCAAGACATCGCACAGAAAACACCAACAAACCATAGGTCGCATTCCAAGCCATACACTGTGAGGTTTCAGTTAATATCAAACCTGGTATCGTACACAAGCAGGGCGGTCAGTTATAACGGGAAGTAATTATCGGAACCTTGGCCACTGTTTCTCCTTGCTCGTCAACGGCACGTAAATCACGCCCATGAGGTTGCGTTTTTTCACCGAGCCATCGGGTAACTTGTCAATCTGTTGTAACATCTGGTTTTCTCCTTCCCCACCCACTGGTATGATGAGACGACCTCCAACTTTCAACTGGTCTACTAGCTGGAAAAGATGAACTTTCAAATTATGTGTGTTGCAATTAGGCATCTCTTGCAAAATTATATGGAGGTATTTTACTCAAAACAGGTTTGTTGCCTAAAGAATTAGGTCAAAGCTTATAATTATATTTAATAAATATGTATCAAACTGTATTTATATGTTCTTTTTAAAAATAAGCTACATTTCAAGACAAATGTAGAAACAAACCCCAAAATCATCATACTGTCAAGATGGAAATAATCAAGCTATCATAAAACAGTGTATAACATTCGCTATTTTACCATTAAATTCTGCAATGATAATTTATTGTGTGTTACACAAAACACTCATTTTCAGCCATTATTTTCTTTTTGCAACATGCAATTTGTTTACATAATTTAAACAATGATTGTATATAAAGAGTATTATTTTGAACCATAAAAACATAACTATACAAACAATCTCCCGATATCTACGTACAGCCTGGGGCATGGTGGGAGCTGCGGCGCCCACATGTATGGCGTCATACGGGGCCTCGGGCTCGTACCCCTGTCTCCCATCCCCAGTGACCAGCTTCATCTGTCCGGTTCCCAGCAGTGCGGCTAGTGTGGGGTCCTTCTTCACGTTGTCCATGGAACCATCCACCAGCTCTTTGATGTGGTCGATGCCTATTGCTTTACCCTCTGAGCCAACCTGCCATGGTGGTTCCCATATAGCTGTTATTAATGTCTATCCAATACTCAACACAATATTTTAAACATCATATATTTTCAATATACCAATGTTGAAAATAACTCTTTGACACTCTCCACAGGAATAATTCCAGCACATCTAATCATCTTCAAGCATATTTAGCGAAATACACCCAATGTTTCTCTGGATAAGTACGTACAGCGAAATACACCCAATGTTTCTCTGGATAAGTACGTACAGCGAAATACACCCAATGTTTCTCTGGATAAGTACGTACAGCGAAATACACCCAATGTTTCTCTGGATAAGTACGTACAGCGAAATACACCCAATGTTTCTCTGGATAAGTACGTACAGCGAAATACACCCAATGTTTCTCTGGATAAGTATGTACAGCGAAATACACCCAATGTTTCTCTGGATAAGTACGTACAGCGAAATACACCCAATGTTTCTCTGGATAAGTACGTACAGCGAAATACACCCAATGTTTCTCTGGATAAGTACGTACAGCGAAATACACCCACTGTTTCTCTGGATAAGTACGTACAGCGAAATACACCCAATGTTTCTCTGGATAAGTACGTACAGCGAAATACACCCAATGTTTCTCTGGATAAGTACGTACAGCGAAATACACCCAATGTTTCTCTGGATAAGTACGTACAGCGAAACAATTAACAACTACAGCGAAACAATTAGTATTATCATAAAATTATCATATAATTGCCGCATTTCGCCCATTTTAATATGCTATACAAAACATTATATTTTGTATAAGGACAGATGATTGTCAAGATTACCAATTCACTAAAAAACCTTGCAAACAATCAATCCTCAATTATAACATAGATTTTGATGTACTGTAAATCTGTCCTGTATAATCAAAGCATACCATGAGAGCCATGCAGGCGGTCAGATACCCGGACCCGGAGCCCACATCCAGGGCCTTGGCCCCTTCCTTTAGGTGCCCGGACAGGATCTCCAGGGCATGGGCGTGCTGCAAGAACATGGCAGAAATACATCAATACATATCTTGAATGATAACGCCAATAATGTATGTCCACACAGAACAGACGTATCTGAAAATCTAGTGAACTGGTAAGTTTCCAGGATTTTTTTGTAGTTTGTATAAATTGAAGGTTTTACAAAGGTTTCATCAAACATCAAAGACACATGTAACTTTTCAATGTAGATCCAGTCTTCACAATAATTTTTCCAAGGCACTTGGGCAGATTCAACAAAAATCAATTTGCCCTAACCCATTTTAACTTGCCAGAAAAAGGTCTTGTTTCAAGTTGTTTGTTACAGGGATCCCACTAGGATTTGAAAATAGGAGTCCTGGGACTCCTTCCCTTCCCCCTAAAAAGTACGAGTCCCAAATAGCAAAAAAAGAGTTAAAGTTGAGTATGTGACGCACGAGAGTGAATGGAATTTTTACAATTTATACAATATATGAAAGTTATAAATAAAATAATAATAATAATAATAATAATGTTATTTTTATTATTATTATTATTTGTTTATGTAATTAAAACATATTTTTGTACCAAGAATTAATTTTAAAACAGGTAAATTCTGGACAATAAGCAATTGATGGTCTAAACTTGTTGACTGATTCGTTTTGTGTAGGCCTAGTAAAAAGTTATGATACAGTACAACGGGCAGGTACCAAAAAAGCATAAGTTACTGTCAAGTAGAGTAATTGTGAAACAGGTTAACAAGACAAAAATGTAAAAAAGGAGCAATTATTGGTGATATTAAACACCAAATTATGTATTTGCATGTGTTTTACAAATGTTTGTGATCGGAAAAGTCGGCGACGAACATTTTCGAAAGGTCGCGAAAATATGTGACATTGCACAATTTTGTACTTAAATTACCACCAGTATTGTTAATTTATGTCTTGTCATATGTGTTATTTACTAGAAAGTTCCTTTATGTATGATTATTGATTGATGCTTTAATATTCCTGTCAAAATTCAGCCCTAGTCTAGATTTTCGTATAAAATTTCTGTCATAAAAAAATCTATCACCGTATTACTGAGATTTAGTTGTTATTCATAAAATTTGATTGGCAATATAAATTAATGAAATCAGCTGAAGCTGTTTCTCACTCATTTTAACAATGCTGTTTGTTTCAATTTGTGAACTATGTTCTAATTGTTCTTAATTGGGGACGCCTTTTGTCACATTTCGGCGATTTCGCACATTCTGATTGACTTGTTGATTAAAGCACATCAATGAGTGACAAATGTAATTTACCAATTAAAATTAGCAGTAACTGTCTAGAATGCTGTGGGCAGAGCTAAGGGACGGCTGTGGGCGGAGCTAAAGCACAAAGACTTTGACAGCTGCAGTGTGTACTGGGGCCAATATTGATTGTTATCGCGACTACTGCCGAGTTTACTGCAGGCACTCATGTATGTGTTAAATAACAGGGTATACGCAGTAAGCGAAAAAGCATGCGTCTCAAGGACTCTTGGCATGGGTTTGACATGCGTCCTTTGGAAAAAATATGCGTCCAAATACGCTTGATTTTGCGTTTCCAAGATCCCTGTGTTATATTTATGTTTCCTTCTATTAAATGAATTGATCAGTAGGAAAACATATGAGGGCTTCATGCATGTGTGTAAAGTGTTTTCCCGGATCAGCCTGTACTGTTCGCACAGGCTAATACAGGACGGCACTTTTCGCCTACAGTGGATTTATGTTGAGAAGAGATTTCCTTGAACAGAAAATGCCATAAAAGCGTCAAGTGTAATTTTGTAAACAAAAAATACATAATAAAATCACAATAATTATGTTTTGCAACCAAAACAGCTTAACAGACACAAACTTTCCATAGATTCTACAAATTCCTTTTTTTTTTAAATTATATTTTTAGAAATAATGCGTGTCGTGGGGAAAACAGGCTTAATGGATATGCGTAAAGTGTCGTAAGGTGGATTTGTGTTTAGAAGAGACTTCCTTGAAACAGAAAATACCATAAGAGCTGAAAGTGTCGTCCCGGATCAGCCTGTGTGGACACATGCATTAAGCCCGGGGTTCCCACGACACGCCTCAAATGTTTACCAACATGAACTGTGAAACTGTCCCTTTATTATCAAGCTCAAATGAGCAAATTTGAATATGTTTATTTGGTAATAAATACTTGTTTTGTAATTTATAAAAGTAACAGAATGGGAACTCTGACATACCATGTGAGGTGCCGAAATGGTGACCTGGTATCCGATGCTCTGCGGAGAATCGTTGTAAGGGTTGAATTTGCAGAAGTGTTTTCGGTCGACAGCTTTCATTGCCTCGATGACTCGCAGATCCTTGATGATTCCATTGGCTGTAAAAGAAACAAATGATCTTATGAACAAAAACTCTAAACATTTATAACGTTGGTCTACATTTGAATAAATACTTCAATCAATTATGTTTGAAAAATATATGTAAAAGTCAATTACACCGAGTCCTTAACAATGCATTGGCAAATCTCACAGAATATTAGTACACAGGTTCCTTTAGAAACCGCTATAGTTTTTAAAACAAAAGAACAAAGATGATGAAAAACCATCAATAAACAAAAATTCATCAGATCAAACAGGCGAAAAAATGGTATATTAGTTACTTAACAGCTCATTTCTTTTTTTATAATCTATGTTATGTGTATAAATCAAAGGGAGATGACATTTTACACGCACTGAACCCCTACCGTGCAGATTGTCCACGAGATTTGCGTTACTGTTGCCACTGGATCGCCATGCCATGATGCCTCGAAAATGGGCACACAATAATGCAAACAGTCCTATTGTTGTAGTTCCTGGCAATTTGAGTCTAGACTGGTAAGTCAAACATGACCTGTACATTGGTTGGAATTTTAATGTCTCGTACCACTATAAACTGAAACAAAAATGCAAATGATTAGTATTTTTCTTCAGGTCAAACTGAGTGTTTAGTAAGAAATCATGTTTATTAATATTGCAAAAGTAAATTGTATGTATTATTTAAATGCACTAAGTTTTGGATCATTAAATAAGCATCAATATCATATTTTTGTTTCCAAACGATCAGTTTAAAATTATAACAATTCAACAATAATTCCATATCCAGTTTTTAGATACATGCTTTATCATTAGCTATACTTGTAAGCCTTGGGCATACATTGAAATACTTTTTACATGGGCAATGTTATGCCTAATGGGCTTAACCGTGGAAGGGCTAATTCTGTGGTGGAAAGTTTTTCTTCTTTGTCTATATTGTTCCGACAGGATTTTGATCGCAACTTTCACGTCCCGAAATAACATAGTTATTGTGAATGGATTGAAGTAAAAGTTACATACCTAGACAGAGAAACTATTCCTAATTAATGTTTCATAATATCTATATGATAAAACATTCATTTTCCTTTCCTGCGCAATTGAAACCTAAACACATAAGCATTTTTAAAGGAATCTCGATAACCGCCGCTGTGTTCAATTTTATTGATAATCTGCTACACTAAATGGATTGCGTCATTTCGATTGGTCTATCACTTATAATAAATCTATTAATAAACACATTAGTCATCCGATTGGTTGAAATTGTAAATTGAACAAAGTGGTCCCTGTACATAAATGTGGTAGTCGAGTATACAAGTTTAAATTGAAATTCAAAACATGTCCTAGGTAAATATTGGCACATGTTAAGCAGTTTAGGTGTTGTTTAGGTAAAATATGTTGATGCATAACTTTATTGTTGCAAATAATAGAAATTTATGAAAATTTAAACTTTCAGGTTTCCAACACACAAAATTAATGGTCTTTCTGCGATTGGACATTCCAACGAATTTATCCCTATATAAAAAGTAACACTAAATTTGTTGCATGGCTTATTAATTAGATTAGCATTATCATAAGCAAAGCATCCCTGAACAAAATTAAACTGTCTCCACGAAAGTCTGTCAGACCTTGGACAAAGTCAATAAAACTGAATGAGATCCAGGAAATATTATTACCTGAACCATGGGTTGGTGAAAAAATTCTGGTTGGGTATCTAGTTGCAAGCTTAAAATGTTTGTTTTTATAAAGTTCGGGCCAGTAATAGTTAAGAGATTATCAGACCTTGTGGCCACTTATGAATCTGGGACTTACGATGCTGTCCGGTAATCTTGCGACTTAAGCACCAATTGCTTGGTAAACATCGGATCGAAAACACATAAGAATGGAATTTTTTACTGAACATAAACAGATTTCTGTCCAACATTTATACACACACAAATATCTCAGATCATCAATAAAGAATGTGCAGTCCGCACAGACTTATCCAGAATCCAAATCAAAACAAACATAACTCAGAGTTTTAAAACAATACAACTGCATGTGGAGACTGATTTAAATTTGCGTGAACATTATTTACAATAGTTAAACGTTAAAAACACAAAAGTATTACTTTAATTCAAATATGCAATTAATTAATACGTAATATGCACAACATTTTTCATAAATAATACGTGACCATAAACAGGTCCTGTCCCACAAACGTAAACAACCTGCAAAATATCAATAATCAAATAAAACATTAAAATAGTACACAAATAATGCAAATGGTATGTTGAATGCCTAATGTTTACATTAAATATGTACTTGCCAGAAGCTGTCAATGATGCAAACATGAAAAACATCAAATATGTACGTGCAACGCATGAAATTCCGTCGTGTTACTATTTCGGACAACCTTCACCTTCCGAAATAAGGTGTGCTAGAAAATTAATTTGTTGTAAAGATTACAATAAGCGCGTTTTGCACGAGATGATCATAGCATTGAATTGTTTGTAAACAGCCTTTACAAGTGATAAATACATGTGGAAATCACCGAATTGCTACATAACTACAAAAGGTTGCATTAACTTGAGTATAATCAGGTATTTCCCTCATTGTATACTTTTATAAAAGACTGACTCTGTTAACTGATCTTCCGTTTGATTCTGCATAAACTTTAAAGATAAAGAGAGCTAGACAGCACAACAATATTATGTCCACACCAGTTATTGCTAACTGTCAGATGCTGGATATTTGTTTGTTTGCAGAACATGTCCCTGGCTTGTCAATAACATTTATTCCTGTTGTGCTTTTTATACAATACCAATAACCCAAATCCATAAACAACTTGTACATTAATGCTTGCCTTTCAGCCCTTCGAAACATGCTGTTAACTTTTAGCGTTGGTTTATAGAATATGTCAGTTTTATTTAGTTTTCCTTATACTTTTCAGAAGATCATTCATTTTATAATTGAGGTTCTTCTTTCTTTGCCAACATTAACAATTGATGTTCAAGGTATTTGAAATGTTTAGTTGATTGTAATGTTAATATATAGTGTCCAGGTTTACATATATGAGACGTGTCTTGGGAAAACTGGGCTTTATGCATGTGTGTAAAGTGTCGTCCCGGATTAGCCTGGGCAGTCTGCACAGGATAATCCGGGACAACACTTTTTGCAGTGGATTTATGTTTAGAAGAGTTTTAAACACTGTATTATGTTAAGTTAGAATAAGACGTCAAACATAGAATGGACATGATTTTTCTTCTTTTTACACATAAAACTGAGCATTTCATGTTGTTTATGTATGTTTGTTATATTCTGTCAATACTTTTGGTGTAATGAGCATTTTTCCATGACATTTTCATTAAAACTGAGTGTGTCTTTGATAATTTGTACTGTATATATAAACTGTGTTCATGCACGCATGGACACAGTTCAAAATTTTTTGTGAAAATTTTATAAATGCATACAAGTATAAAGTTTTGTGGTAAAGTCAATTTTACTGATGCACTTATATATGCAGGTGTCTATTGCACTAATTACTCTGCAAAATTTTTGAATTACAAATGGTAAACTGAATATAAAACATTGCTGTAATAAAACAGTCATTCTATGTTTGACGTCTTATTTCAACTTCACATAATAGTGCGTTCTTAATTGAAACAGAAAATACCATAAAAGTGGAAAGTGCCGTTCTGGATAAGCCTGTGAGGACTGCACATTCTAATCCGGGACGACACTTTACACACATGCATTTAGCCCGGTTTTCCCAGGACACGCCTCATATACAGTGTCCAGGTTTACATATATCTAAAATTATACGACATGTCACTTTAGCATAACAGTCCTGTCAAACCAGGATTGATTCACAAGTACATCGGTCGGGTTTGAATACCGCCGTGAACTATTTGACTATGTATGTGTACTAATGATCATTAGTGTTGAAGTTAAACATTGCATACTTGATATTACATCAAAAGCATACTTGGCTACTTTGCTGTTCACTTTACGACCCTGTTATAACCTGACTTGACAGTCCTATAATGGCAGATGGCTGTTTAATGGTCAATCTAGCAAGGAAGGTGTAATTTGTGTCAATTTTGTAGTTACTTGGAGAAAAATGATTTCTGTCTAGTTTCTAATAGATTCTAATAGTTTCTAATAGTCCAAGATTGATCTATTATATGTAAAAGATTGATCTATTATAAGTAACAGATTGATATGTAAAGTAAGAAACATCCACTGATTTCTGTAGAACAAATTAAACTATAACATATATTTATAAAATTATGCCCCCTTATATTTGTTGGGTACAAAATGCAAGAAACTAGGTTTTTAATGTGATTCTGTTACCTCTGACTTTGTTATTGGTACATAACGTTAGTTATGGAATACACACTGATGGAGCAATGGTCTGTTTCAATGCTGTAAGTGGGCATTGCAACTTGCAGGCCTTTAATCAAATGTACTGTCTTATTTAATTTCTGAGACACTTTTTAACCCAAAAGCTGTTATTCAACCTTTTGAGTTACCCTGCAGATGCGTACCTAGGTAGCATTTGAGTATACGCACAGGTGCTCATTAAGGTGCCATTTATATAGTGATTTCTCTAAGGACCACTCTTATAATAATAATTATAGGTTAATACATGGATATTGTGCGCCTTTAGGCCATATCAGCGCACCTTCGGCAGTATTGGTCAGAGGGCTTTAGCTAAAGGGCTTGTCATTGGAGTATGCCTTTAAGTTACTCACCTGCTGAAATGAATTGTGCAACTGTCACATAACGTAATGCCCCTAACCTTGGAAGAAGAACTCCTGTAGAAAAAGCATTTTGTTAGAGTTTTATTTGAGGCTTTTTAAAAACAAAACACTGTACCTTGCAATATATACTTTGTATTGAAATATTGGGAATATTGTCATTAATGAACACAGCTTTCATAAGTCCTGGCCCATTTGACATAAGACAGGACCAGCTTTTAATTAAAGAACAGATAGTCAGATGATACTGTATCTGTCCCAAAACTGACATTGTGGTCAGTACATAATTACCTTATCATTGTTTGGGGCAATTGTGTCTAGTCAAGTGGTGGGGATCTGTATTCCCTCAGAATAGCTTGATACATTTGTGTGTTTTGAGTGTTTCTTGTTGTAGTTGAATTGAGTATGAATAGTGCTATGAGGGATATATAGTGGGAAAAGTGTCTTTAATGATGTGTGACAATTCACTTTCTGATTCTAAACAGTGGACCAGTACTGATATATTATTTATTAAGTAGTTGTCCACAAAATATGGCTAAATGTGATTTGTTTTGGAATATGCTATTATTAATGTATATATTCTTCTATAGTAAATGCATACAATTATTATAAAGGTGTTAATGTAATTAAATAGTATTGAACTTATATATGATGCATTGAACTTACAACCAAAAGTAAATGCAAATAAATCTGAATGTCATGTAAATTTGTTAGTTAGTTAGTTAAACTATTACTTATTTAACCTGTTCCACATTCCATAAAAGGAGATCTGTTTAAATCTGTTCATGAGTTTTGGTAGTACATGTTTAGTTACTTACCACATAACAGTGTAAACATTAAATATTTTTTAAAACATGACAATTACTGAACGAATCACCATGGATAAGTAATTCTTGGAATATGTTGATATTCACCAAGTTAGCAGCTGCATGTACATTGTGGAAATGTAGTAAATATTTTTTATTATCAACTGTGTTATATTGTATATTATTATACCTCACTTCGTTTTCACATTGTAAAATCCCATATACCCATCCCTGCATAATTTTAATATGTCATGGCGCTGGAAAGTAATATACACCGAGCGGGGTATATTTTTTAATATACCCCGCGTGTGACTAAAATATACCCCGCGCATGGGCTTAAAAATAGCAGTTCGGGTTTTCCGAGAAATCCGTATTAGCTAATGATCAGTAGGCGCTTATAAAATGTATTCTAAAAGATCAATGTCGATGAGCGCTTGATTTTCCAACAATAAACTTTAGTTCACAATGTATGACTAGTTTGTTCTTTGAATTACAGTATTTTTGTTTGGTATTATAAAATAAATATCACAGGCATGTTGAGGGTGCAATATTTACTATACCCCTCAACTGCCTATGATATTTATATAATATGCAACAGGTGAAACAACCATGTCCCTACAATGCATAATGTTCAGCCAGCCTGTGGACTAGTAATTCTGCTGAATATGTTTACCTTATTGGGAGAGTACTTCATAGCTGTTCAAACCCTCACAGATACCTACTGATCATAGATGCATAAGAGTGTGCAAAGATTTGTTATCTCGTAACTTTTTACATTTGTTGTAAGTTGATGCAATGTTATAAGATAAGTGGCGAGTTTGTGGTGTGGATAATCATTGCAATGAACACGGTTTGTTGGATAACTTGAATGCTGTTTCGCAGCTCAATGCAGATTTTGCGATTAATCTTGAATGGTCATTGGATGGACATGATATTTTCAGCAAATTTTGTGTTTTGAATATTCCTGTCACTCTTGTCTGGTATGTTTATGAAATAACGAAAATGAAAGTAGGCAATATATTTTTTAATAGTCTCAACATAATTATAACTAGTGGTTTATTTAGGTTTAGTGATTAAAAAAAGTCTTATTTTAAAGGCAATTAAATAGCTCTACTTGTAGGACTAGATTCATGGTGAATTCGCTAGCATTTACCTCAGAAATTGGACAAAAAGATTGCCGACATTGAATAAGACCTTGTGTGTATGATGCAATGTTGATGTTGTTGGACATGTGTGGCTATTAAACTGTCTGTCTTATGATGAGATAGTTGGTGCAACAAAAAGTTGTTCAAAAAAGTTTTATTTGTGCTATACTAAACTCATTTCCACACATATTTTGCAACCTTGTAGGCCTTTGTGTTTTGTTTCATTTGCAGTCAGTATTTAGTTATCATTTTTATTTTGTTGTTAGCTCGACCTTTGAAGAAACGGCAAGCTATTTTACTTGCCCCAGCATCGGCATCCGGGCTATGTAATAATTTTTAGCTCGACTTTTCGAAGAAAAGGCAAGCTTTTCAACTCGCCCCGGCATCGGCGTCCGAGCTAGGTTAAAGTTTTTCAGTAAGCTAGTTTCTCAGGAATGGCTTGAGGGTTTCATTCAAACTTAGAACATTTATTTCACACATTAAAATGAACCTATAGGCCAAGTTTGGTAACTCTAGTTTGAAATTTGTCAAAATTATGGACCCTTTTACACTTTGAAAATTTACATATAACTATATGGACAGGTTAAAGTTTTTTGGTAAGCTGGTTTCTCAGGAATGGCTTGAGGGATTTCATTCAAACTCAGAACACTTATTCCCTATATTAAAATGAACTCATAGGCCAATTTTATTAACTCTAGTTTGAAATTTGTCAAAATTATGGGCCTTTTTACTCTTAGAAATTTTACATAGAAGATATATGGACAGGTTAAAGATTTTTGGTAAGCTAGTTTCTCAACTTTTTGTTTCCACTCTCTAACTTGAAAATGGATTAAGCTATTGTAATGAAACTTTAAACATAGATACCTTATAGCGAGTCCTCACTTGGGATTGCATATGTGGTGGGTTGGGTCAAGGTCAAGGTCACTGTTACTATAAATAGAAAAACGGTTTCCGCTCAATAACTTGAGAACGCATTGAGATATTTTAATGAAACTTTATACATACATACCTTATATTGAGACCTCACTTGGGATTGCATATGGGGTGGGTGGGGTCAAGGTCACTTTTACTAAAAATAGAAAAATGGTTTCCGCTCAATAATTTGAGAATGCATTGTGATATTTTAATGGAACTTAATACATGCATACCTTATATCGAGACCTCTTTTGGGATTGCATATAGGGTCAGGTTAAGGTCACTGTTACTAAAATAAAAAAACAGTTTTTGCTCAATAACTTGAGAATGCATTAAGATATTTTAATGAAACTTTACATCGATACCTTATATCAAGACCTCGCTTGGGATTGCATATGGGGTGGGGGGGTCAAGGTCAAAGTCGCTGCTACTAAAAATATATTAATGGTTTCCGGTCAATAACTTGAGAATGCATTGAGATATTTTAATGAAATTTAATACATAGATACCTTATATCGAGACCTCGCTTGGGATTGCATATGGGGTGGGTGGGGTCAAGGTCACTTTTACTAAAAATCATATTGATGTGCTGACTTTAATGCATTTCGTTATAAAAATTTGGTTTTGTGGAATTTCCATATTTCTTGTTTTAGAAAAAAAATGCAAGTAACTCTGACAAGCACAAGAAAAGTCGAGCGCGCTGTCCTCCGACAGCTCTTGTTTTGGTAAGCTGGTTTCTCAGGAATGGCTTGAGGGATTCATGCAAACTTGAAACACTTATTCCCTATATAAAATGGAACCCATAGGCTAATTTTGATAACTCTAGTTTGAAATTTGTCAAAATTATGGGCCTTTGTACATTTAGAAATTTTAAATTCATTTGGTAGGGTGGCAAGCGTCATCTTTGATTTCCACTCACTAACTCAAGAATGAATCTTCATACATAGATAGCGTAAAGTTTTACTTTACTTTGGATTGCATTTGGGGTGGGTTGGGTGGAGTCAAGGTCTCTGTTAATAAAAATAGAATAAAAAAAGTTTCTGCTGAAAACTCGAGAACAAATTGAAACATTTTAATGACACTCAATTTATGGATACTGTATAGCGAGATATTGCATGAGTTTGCATATGGGCTGGGTGGGGTCAAGGTCTCGGTCATTGTTTTGAAAAATAGAAAAATTCTTTCCACTCAATAACTTGAGAATGAAATTAACTTTGTTTAATTGGCCCCTACTATCCAAACAGTTTGTTTTAGAAAAAAATGCCAGTAACTCAGACAAGTACAGGAAAGGTTGAGCGCGCTGTCCTCCGACAGCTCTTGTTTTTCTTTTGGATGTGTCATATTTCTGTGCGATTTTTGCATTGGTAATAATTGTCCCCCTAATTGGCCTTAATTGGCAAACTGGACTTTTTTGCTACATAACATAAGCAATGACAGTTAGTAGATGTATGATTATACATCATCAGTGGTTTGTTCTCTGTTTGTTTGTTTTTTTCAGAAATTTGGCATAATATTTCATGGAATAGTTTGATGTACAGGAGCAATTTTGACAGCAATGCATATTTCAAGAGAAAATTTAATTTTGGCTGTATTTTTTGTGTTGCCTGACAAGGCGTCATATAGGGGTAACTTTGGTGGAGGTGGCGGCCCCGTCAGTTTGTGCAGACAAGAACATGAGAAGTTTTTGTGCAATCATTATGAAACTTTAGGGAAGTGTTAGTAGGCATAATAGGAAGGTTAAGTGCTCTTAACGTACTTGAGTTATGCCCCATCGGGCGACACATCTGACTCGCAGAGTTCTATTTTTATATATACATGATATATTTATATCATTTATTGTTTACATTGTGTTTTTTTATTAAAATTCGTATATAAAGATATGTATACTGTTATAACTTAATAATAAACCAGTTAGGTAACACAACTGAAAGAATTAATAATGATTTTATTTATAAATTCTAAACTTCCTTTCGTGTTTAATAACAAACCACATCACATTTTTCTATGAAACATGATCACTTGCTAATACAATATGAATGTGTGCTGTTTGTAATATGATATGTGAACAATAATGCTCCTTTTAACCTTTAGTACAATTAATAGCACTGCCTTCTTAGACATGTGAAGTCACAAATACATTTAACAATGTGGAATATTATTCACTGGTGGTAAACATCAACATTGTTTGAATTTGTAACGAGCAAAGGTGTAGCTTAATAAAAAAACTATGAATTTATCTTAAGCCCCCCCCTCCCCCCCCACTAAATCAGAAAAAACAACAAACAACAACAACAAATATATTACATAATAAACCATACAAGGTGAAAATTCCATAGCAATAAAAATTTCTTAAAAAATTGTGCGTGTTATTTTATTTATTGACACATATAATTGCCATGATATTGTAAATGCAATATAAACAATAAAAGTGAGAACCGTTATAAACATGGATGCGTTGATACAGGTAAATCAGATGATTTATAAATGTTTACAATAAATGATTAATTCCTTCATTATCAACAAAATTTAAACCGACTATATATATTTATACATAAACAGTAAAGAAGAATGTTGTATTGTTTAAATGTGTGTGATTAAATGTGTGGGATATTCGGGCATACACTAAATGTGGTCTGCTATGCAGGTGACAGGTTTAACGCTATGTAGGTATACCGAAAATTGGTGGTTTAGGATTAACTATGATGATACAGTGAACATGCGTAATACATTATATCGTATAAATGGTGGACCGCTGAGGCGTATCACAAGGATGATGTAGTTATAATGCTCAGCGGTGGGCAAGGCATTATAGACCGTCAAATGTTCAAATTATTCACCGATATAGCTTGCCTGTGCCTTATAGCTGTTGTTTACATTTTGGAAATTAATAGTATTATTTTTGCTTTCAACATTTTTGAAGACTTCTGTGAAATTTCTTAATCAAGAAGAAAATTAAACATTCCTGAGGGTAGTTAGTGCTGAAAAAAAAGTGAAGGACGAAACTGAGGATTGGCAAGTTCCATTGTGGCATGATATAGAGTGAAAGAGACTATTTCCTGATATTCAAACATGGATATGTCAAAAATTTAACTTGGTATGCGCGTTGGAGTGTGCACGGATGTTATATTAAACAGTGACTGCATTACATCAGATATGGATACTTAGAGATTAATTGGATGTTAACATCATCTTTGATGTGCTGAATCTATATGAGGCGCGTCGTGGGAAAACCGGTCTGCACAGGCTGATCCAGGACGACACTTTACGCACATGCATTAAGTCCGGTTTTCCCACAACGCGCCTCATATGTTTCTTTAAATTTGAGTGGTATTCTTGAATCTAATATAATGTTTCCTTCTTTGTACATGTAATGTAAATGGTGATTTACTCGCTGTGTTACATGGAAAATATATCAGCATGATTATGCCCCCCTTCGAAGAACTGGGGGTATATTGCTTTGCACCTGTCCGTCGGTCGGTCGGTCGGTCGGATGGTCTGTCGGTCTGTCTGTAGACCATTTCCTTTCTGCACGATATCTAGAGTACGCTTTGACCTACGATCATTTAAGTTGGTACGCTGGTTACTTGGTAGGAAAGGAAGACGCCTATTGATTTTGAGGTCAACAGGTCAAAGGTCAGGTCACAGGGGCTTGTAACATGAAAACTGTTTTCTCGGTAGACCATTTTGTTTCTGCAGGATATCTAGAGATGTTTTGGCCTATTTGATGTTTAAATCCAACATAAAACAGGTATCCTTATATAATAGACTGTAAAAATAAATCCATAATTATACTCTATCTTTCTTTCAGCTTTATATTTACTTCCTAAAGCATCAACTTTAATTTCCTCCCCATGTGTTAATGTGCACATACTATATTAAAAAAATCTCTTAACAATGGCACATATTGACGACTTGGTTGCAAGTCGGGGGGCGTACATGATTTACAAACATCTCGTTTTCATATGGTGTGAAATCCAACACTAGAAATATTGGATTTTATTTCTACCATTGGAACAATTTCTTCCAGATTTGGCAATAAAAAGCCACATAATTTGGATACTGATATTTCCTGGAAATAGAATTTTCTAACATACTGTATATGTGAAAATTAGTGTATACCGGAATATAATTTTTTTTAATGTGGACTGTGCATCTTCAAGTTCTAGGTACGTGTGAGAAATGATACATACAAAGCACACTTCTATGAATTATAACATAAACATGTGTTTTAAGCAAATATGAAAATTGTTTAAACTGGAGTTAATCAAGATGGCAGCATCGCCTCAGCGTGTGAAACTTCATCGTCGCCAGGCGATAAAAAGAAAGGGTTTCAGAAGAGCTGGTCAGTCTTCGGTAAGTTTTCATCTGGGTCAACCCTTAGTATACTTTTATTGTACTGTGTCTTCAAATAAAATAGGTGTTGAGTGGAATACAGATGAATGTTATTTGTTATTCTAGTAAAACATTGGCTTATATTTTGATTATACTACGGTCATACATTACCATTAGTATGTATTTAGTGTGATGGTAGTTGCTATTATTATTTAAACAGAGTTGCCATCTGTTAATCATATCTGTATGTCAGTAAGAGTATTGTCAATAGCTTCAGTTGAATTTCATTCAGCTTTTTTGTCTTCTTTACACTTGGTTTGCAGTAAAATTCTGCAGCTTTTCCATACGTTATAGCTTCAAGTTTCAGTTAATTATCAGTGATAATGATTGTTTTACAAACTTTAACTGATTTTAAATGACATTGTATGGTTGGTTTCATTTTACAACAAATACAAAGAAACAAAATTGCCACCTGTTTCAATTTCTTCTCATTACAGATTTAATTATAACTGATTCCAATACCACCAGATTGATCTTCAAGACACTGACATTGATATTATCTTTTGCAGACATAAATGATAGCTTCTGAATGTAATGGCATTTTTTCTGCCCCCATAGAGTTTACCCTGTCCGTGGATATGTATGTATATTTTGGATTCTTGTCTGGACAATAACGACGGTGTGAGAACCAGGTCCCTAGGTTCAAAGTCAAGATAACACTTAAAGGTCAAAGGTCAAATATAAGAATTGAAGCAATAGACACTGTCCGGAGCATAATTTTGTCCAGCATGGAAGGAATTTCAAATACCTTGGCACAGTTGTTAAGCATGGTGAGACGGTTGTCACGCGCAAGAACCAGGTCCCTTGGTCCAAGGTCAAGGTCAGACTTAATGATCAACGGTCAAATATAAGAATTTAAGCCATACACCCTGTCCGGAGCATAATTTTGTCCATCGGGGAAGGAATTTCAAATTACTTGGCAGAAGTGTTAAGCATTTTGAGGCGGTGTGTCGTGTGCAAGAACCAGGCACATTGGTCCAAGGTCAAGGTCACACTTAAAGGTCAAAGGTCAAGTATATGTTCAAATGTTCAGATTTATACAGATTTTTTGTCGGGACTAAAACTTTTGAATGGAAATTTGTGATACCTCAACTTACTTCATAGAGTAAAAGAATACATGAGCAGAAAGTACAATATAAAAGGACAATTCTCCTTTTGCAAAAGATTTTGTAAGCATATAGACAAAGAGGCACCATGTAGAACAGGCTGCATAGGTGGGGGCATCTGTGTCTGTGGACACATTTCTTGTTAAATAAGGACAATTTTGGGATTCATCCCAAATGAGTAAACCTACTTTATTTATCTTTGGCAAAAAGAAGGACATGTAACTGTTTACATTAAACTTGTATTTCTAGATGTGTACATTTTGGTAAGGGGCAAGAATATAAAAAATATATACACAATTAATAGTAGTACAGTATAATTTACTTCTTAATATTACATGCTGTAGTTACTGTCATTCCTGATGCTTGAGTTTGACACCTTGTTTATTACTGTTCAGTATCTTGCATTAGTACAAACTGTGGTGTTTATTTCGGTATAGCTGTTTAACCGAACTTTTTTACCTTTCTCAACATCCAATCAAATGTTGTGAAAATTTCCCGCAATTTACTAAAATAATTTAATCATGAAAAACGCTTTAAATATATACGAGTCTATTTCATTGTAATTGTAAAATGCTTAGTTTTAATTTATATAGATAAACATACTGACGTTGATAAGCAGATGAGTCTGACTTTTTGGGGTTATTCAGGTAGAACTGATTTAAAACATGGGGCAGTTCATCAGTTCATTGCTTTGAATAATGATATTCTTTTTATTTATTTCAAATATAGAAACATTTCATACTACTTGTTAGGAGCTAGCCACATGAAAATATCAGTTTTGCTATTTGATGATGAAAATTTACTTATTTATTTTATTTTAATAATTATTGAAAAATAATATTCAATGCGTGTAGAATAACATTCTAGGAAGAAATGAGACTGTTTGTTTTTAAACCAAATCAACATATGCATCAGTTTTAAATATTCATGTTCAATTTACATTCTTTAAAAATATTTACAACATACGCAGAATATCTAAAAAAAATTAATTTTTTAGGCGCGTCGTGGGAAAACCGGACTTAATGCATGTGCGTAAAGTGTCGTCTCGGATTAGCCTGTGCAGTCTGCACAGGCTAATCCGGGACGGCACTTTCTGCTTTTATGGTATTTTCTGTTTCAAGGAAGTTTCTTCTAACCATAAATCCACTTTAGGCGGAAAGTGCCGTCCTGGATCAGCCTGATCCGGGACGACACTTTACGCACATGAGACAGGTTTTCTCTCGACGCACCACATTTTTTGTTTCAAAGTAGCTTTAATTATGTTTAATCCAATTTCCATCTAATGTATATCAACCAGGAAGTATAAGATGTGGAAACTGAAACTTCATTGTATAAAACACATTAAAATGTCGTTGGCATATCTTCATCTCATATAAAACATTTGTATTAACAATAATGCATTTTGAAATAATTGCTCACAACAAATTCTTTGTATGATATTACAACATTCATTATTGGAATATAACCAAAGCTATGCATGACTTTATATTTCATTGCTAAAGTGGTATGATGGTCCCATATTGCTCAGGCCAAACAAATTTCCGGCGACCTGGCCTCAACTAGCGAAAAAATCCAGACTCTTAAAAGTTTTTAGCCGCGATTGTTTTCTGTTAAATCCGTATTCGTCAGATTTTATATAATTTTCAATGTTTTTTTACCAAAATGTGTCTTCAAAAAAAAGTAAAAAAAACAACTCCATCCCGACCCTACCTAATGCACCTATCAATATTTTCCCCCAGGGGGGGAGCGGCGGGCATATACAGGACTTTAGACTGAAAGCAATTCCCGACAGTCGGGAAATTGACACGCCGAATGATTCCGGGTCCTGGGAAATAGACTTTCTTCGGATTTTGGATCCCGGTAATATTGGCCTCCGGGCCATTTGATACACCAATTTAGCATCCCACATTGAGGGGATTTAAACAAAAATGATGGACCCTAGGGTGGGGAATTATATCCTCCAAAGTAAAATTAGTAAAATTCCCCTGGGTTGCCCGCCGCTCCCCCCCTCGGGGAAAATATCGATAGGTGCATAATGATCGTATGTTATTTGTTGTTGAGCATTGATTTATGCAGCTTTTACATACACATGTGTAGAATGAAATCTTTATATTTATGCCACTTTGAAGATGCTGCATCATTTGGCACGGAAAATGCATGTCATTTTTTTCACATGGAACTTTGTCAGTGTTTGCAGTCAAAACATGGATCTATGACTCTGAAATTATATTCTTGAAACGATTTTCTTATCCATGACTTTGTGAACATTTATCCTATTACTACAATCGAATCGATCGAATAACAAACCATCGTATAAACTTGAGCTTTGTCCTATCTCTATTTTAGCACGTTTATTTGATCGTTATATTTAGAACGCTATGTAATTTCAATGTGACGTCATACCAAGTGATGACGTTTGTAGTAAACATAATTCCCGATGTTAAAACTGTGAAACCAACGTTATTTATTTTCTGACATATTTTCGCGCATTTACATGATTTATGAGCATAGCATAATAGGATAAATAGAATATTAGGTGAGCGTTGGATAAAGATGAAGTTTAGCAAGCCTCGCGCTCATCTGTTTCTAAGCCGCCCATGATAAACTTAATCTTTATCCAACACTCACCTAATATTGTCTATATATTCGGTGCTCAGTTAATCAGATAACGTCTGATAGTCAAAATAGGATCATCCTAGCACTTTCTTGACACACATTTTCGTTGTCCCCATCAAACATTCCCACCGTCCTCTCTACCATGCAGCATGCTTGATGATGTAAAGCCCCTCTGTTCATCTCTTACTGAGTTCCACGTGATTCCTCTGGGACGGGAAAAGGTTCTTCACTTGGTGCGCTTCACCTACGTACGCCGTTCCATTCTCAGAAATCATCACATGCGGGACAGATCGTCGACAGCATTATCTCCGTTGCTATATGAACTGGTCCTGATAATCAAAATACCCCGGTTTATCGAACTGCATATTGAATACAATAGTTTTAAAAACAAAATGATTCTCAGAATTGAAATAAGAAAACATATTGAGCACACAATGTCATGGAAATCGGTTATACGAATACATTATATAACATATTTTCCATGAGATATCAACTTCTTGAACTTGACATAATTTTGTGTTAAGCAATCATAATGCAATTAAAAAATATGTTATTTATCATTATTTGATTGGGCTATCCGTTCCTCAATGTTTTGCAATCATTACCACAATGCGGAAACCTAGACTTGAATTTTGTTAACTTTGATTGTTTTTGATAGAGATACAATTTAAAACTGCCTGTTGTGAAAAGAACACTAATAAATTATTGCTTTGTCAAAAAGAGAATTCGTTGTTCAACTATTATTGAGCCAGGAGTAATATTAACGATATCCATGTACACAGTATTTAGAAAAACTTTGGAATTTCGTTTTTTGGTCAAAGAAACATGTGACCAAATTTTAATTTACCCTGCTAGTGTTGCACACTATAATTTGAATAGAAGGAATTATTTACTCATTATTTAATATAATATGTGTTGTTTGATTAAATCTGTATTAAAATGATGAAAGGTTATTAAATGACTATAGTGAGACTATAGTGATATATAGTTAATTACAGTTATAGTTAATTATTATAAATGGAAATTGCTTCTCTACAAAGCGACTACAATGCTGTCATATATAATTTTTTAATTCAAAATGGTCTTAAGTTGATTTTACAATGTAAAACACACTGTTAAAACATAATGAATGGAATGATCGGAAAAGGTGCGATTTATACATGAGAGGTTGTGGTAAAATGCCAATAAACTATCGGACGGTTCCATGCATTTATTGTTTTTTTGTTGTTGTTTTTTTACAATTGTAAAAACTTTATTGTCCTCGTCAATAGGTGCATGAAGGTCGAGGGCATCCTCCTCCACACCTTACAATAGTCGTATTGTTCCATGTATTCTTAATCTCAAATGACAATTCACGAATTACAAAGTTGGAAACAGTCCAAAAACATCTCCTTCCTTCCAAGTCATCATTCCAAGACAACTAGTCCAAGCGAAAAATCACTGGTCACAGACCGACGGATACAAATTGAGGTCAAACCCAACGAGTGTCACACTCTAATTACCATCTCTGATACACTGGATTTCTTTTCTGTATGAAACAAGTTGACAGCTCAAAGTCCAAAGTTTCTCTGCTTCAAGTAGCTCATATGACGTCAGTGATGTGGTTCGTGATACGCTCTTGTCTCTGCAAATCTTGATAAAGCATAGTACGTATGCCATCACGCGAAGTAATCTTTGCAAATTACCGTACTTCTCAATACAGATCACCCTTTGGACTCCATGAATAAATTCTGATTGATCTGGGATAATGGCCGCTTACACTGTCGGATCACAACACGTTTCTGTGACACAGACAGCTGTCATCTGGAGGTCCCATGCTGGCCAATTTCTGGGGTCCGTCACCCATAAAGGTCCCTTGAACCAAAGATCATTTCTCATGAACTGTTGTGCTGAGAGACTGCGCGTCAACAAGTCCCCAGGGTTGTCTTGTGATGGACAATATCGCCACTCATGATTGGGTAGGAGTGAGATGATCTGTGCTACACGGTTTTCATGAATTGCGGTAGAGTGCGTGTTGAAGCTAACCAATGTAACACGATCTGACTGGCAGTCCATAGTTGTAAGCACCCTATCTTCAACTCTTGCTGTACATGTTCGGCCAGTGGCACGCCAACGATGGCAGCCATCAGTTCCAAGCGAGGTAGAGTAAGTATCTTCAAAGGAGGTATGGCGATTTTGCTAAGCCCAGGGCGCATTCATGTTCAGTACAGACGAAAACACTTGAAGAGAGATGTTTTCGTCCTTTTCTGGCGGTGAGCTCTTCAACCGGTATCGATTGACGCTGTAGGATGTCATTGAAGTCTGTGGCCAAGTCACACCACTTCTGTTATAATTCATGTGACAATTCATGCCCCATGATCCTTCATTTTCCACAGTTCTTGTAACAATGAACATGTAAGTTTCTTTGAGATCAAAGATCTTTGTGCACCTTCATCGAACAAAATATTTGCATCAACAGTAAAGTGGTTATAACTTACTTTGTTGACGGCAGTCTTCAGAAACACACGAGATCTTGCCTGGGATGAAGAATGCAGAATGGAGTGTCCACTACCTTGGAATGGAGAAGCCTCTGGGTTCAGTGAAGAACTCGTAGTCTTGTGCTCACATATGTTTCACATACAGTTGCGGCATCTGTTGTGGGACTTGCACAGTGAAACAGTTAAAGCACACGTTTTTCTGTTTCACAACTAGAACTCTGGCCTCGGTGATCTTGAAATTGTTACAGTCTAATGCTAAATGTTCATCATCGTAAAAATGACAGGTTGACTACCGACTACGACTTGGGGAACTTCTTCCCAGGATTCCTACTTCCAGTGTGTAAGGACGTGGTCAGCATAGTGAGCCATACATTGGAAAATCATGAACCTTGCATAATGGTAATCTCCTTCTCGATCGTTCATCTAAGGTCAGGTAGTTTCCAACGGCTGCCTCAGTGGTCATGTGCCACACTTTGATGTACTGTAGCCGGCAATAGGAACCAAAAGATTCCCATACGTCTCTTGGCACTTGCCTAGCGAATACAGTCCTCTTTTATTTTCAGGTTGGTTGTAAAACTACTGAAGACTGTCAGGGGTGCTCTTTGGTGAATCTAGTAGGAACAGCGCTTGCATCATTGCTTCAACTATCTTGTCTGACTGAACGACCTAACTGGAAACCTGCTATACATGATCCTGCAGCGCCATCAACCTTGGAATGGAGTTATGTAAATTTCTGCGCATCCGATAGTGTGTTTTATAGATGTACGGAACACTCAAAGCTGCCACTACTATTTCCCCCTGGAATGATGGCAGAGACATCTTTGGTAACTTGTGAAGTGAAACGCTGGGGACGGTCATCTTCTCCACATTGAAAATTTGTCTTGATTCTCCATCAGTCACCAGCTGGCCATTATAATTTTCCTGTTGCGAAAAGTTCAATGCCACTTGTTGCGTGTTAGCAATGCAATGTCCCAGAGTCTCTGTATCTTTAACTCGAGATCGAACAAATGCTCTTTACTCTCGACTAGTTCCTTCAATAGATCTTCTATTTCATTGTGGTTTATGATCGTATCGTTGAGCACTCTTACTTCTTCTGCTTCCTCCATTATCATGTGAAGCAGTCAGCTATGCTCGGAATCCGTAACTTGGCAGAATTGAATTTCTCTAACTCACCTAAATCCTAATTCTGTAGTGACAAATTGTGGAATGTGAATTTAGGTCAATCATGTCAGGATTTGCATGTTCATGCATAAAAAAACATTCGACTAGTTTCAATAACAAATGATTTTTTTCAAAAACTAGCAAGATTTATCAATTTGATGGGTACAGGACCAGTGTTCCCAAAACCATGGGAAAAGTTGCAGTGTCAACCTTGTAGCACGCTGAATTATTAGACTATTTGCTAGGGGCATAATTAGAATACGATGATAACATGTTTATTTGATTCTGAGCATTTAAGTCCCTTTATGTCAAATTGTTGTAAAATCTTATATATAGCAAACAAAATTATACTGTCAAGTGTATTTTGCTAACCTGTTTGAGTTTTCATATCTTCTGTCATTCATACAACAAAATGATAACTTATTTAAGAATCACTCAAGTGTGGAGGTGTTAAACATTACAATTCATTTGAAAAGACAGAAATTTTGTCACATGGTGCAAATTCGCATCTCATCATTATTTACATGTTCCTAAACAAGACATTTTAGTTTTGTTTTCAAGTCAATCAAATAAAATTTGCTTTATTAATTATTCCACCATTTAAGATGGTGGGGTATATTGGTCTTCTAGTGTTGGTTTGTCCGTATGTCAGTCGGTCTTTTGGTAGAGCGTGGGTTTTTTCCGCTCCCTAAGTCAAAACTTTTCATCCGATCTTCACCAAACTTTATCAAATAGTTTGTGTTAATGATATCTCAGCCAAGTTTGATAACCAGCCTAATCGTCCCATAAACTGCAGAGTTATGGCCCTTGATTTTAGATAAATTTGCTTTATTAGCCGGATTAAAATTAATCAGATATTCACCAAATTTGATGAAAATGTAAGTGGGCATAATGGGTCAGCCAAGTTTGATAATCAGCCAAATCACCACAGGAACTGAAGGGTTATGGCCCTTAAATTATCTGAAAATTGGTCTTTTTTGTTGTTTTCACTCGCTAAGTCTATCAGTTTTCATCCGATCTTCACCAACTTTGATGAAAATGTTTTTGGGATATGCTTTACACACTGAAGAGTAATGGCCCTTGAATTATCTAAAATTGGCCTTTTTAGCCATTTCCGCTCTCTATTAAATTAAACTCCACATAGATCTTATTGTGACTTTGATGTTTATTATTTATCCAACAATATATTTATATTGAATATATTTTAAGTAATTCTCTATTCAGTCTCATTGTTGTCATTACTATCACTGTAAATTGACTTCCAACAATGAATTTTAATGATTGTTGGAAAGCTTAGATGATTCAACGGAATGCAATATGCAATGTATGCAGAACACGTCATGTAAAGTAAACAGATCTTTTCCACGTGGCTATCAACATGTGTATGTACATACTTTACCCAACTTACTTAGCCTATAAATCATTCAGAATCACGAAAGTGCATAAGAAATACATGTAGGATGCTTTATGTTAATATGTTGGTATATTAATATACATTTTTATTACTCTAGGTAAAGAATTCCAAATTTTAGGCAAATCAACATGATTATATAATAATCTGTTTTAGTACAAGCCATATTTCCTAATTTGTTTGTCCTGTGTTTTGTATGTTTTACATCTATACATATAGCATGGCACCGTTCATCAAACTGAAATGAGATATTTGCAAGTATGTAAGCCATATCAAATAGATACTTTAACTTTGTAATTAAGGCATATTTTTCAAATTGAAGGTCAACAATTGAAACTTGAAATACAAGAACTATAATACACCCAAGGTTTCATGTTTCTGTAAACAGTTCTTAGGCCTTGATATCAGAATTAATCTTTATCCACCTACCCATCTAAACATTTATAAGGTTCTAAGTTTGCACATTTATTAGTGCAGTGAAAATCTGACTTCATGAATACACAAATGAACTTGATTTTACCACAATACTGTATTTTCGTATGCACCAAACCAATTTTCACAATAAAATAGGACTGTGTTCATGCATGCATGGACACAGTTTTTCAAAGAAAAAATGTTTTAAAAGAAAAAAAGTAAAGGAAACATGCATAAAATACTGCAAATAATCTATGAATTTAACAATGGTTCTTAACCTTGAATTGCTCAGTAATATATGATCCAAGAAATAAAGCAGGCCCATTCTATGTTTGATGTGTTATTCTAACTTATATTATAGAGTGTTTTAAAATCAAAATAATTTTCACATTAACGTTGTTTATCGGCCAATAAACAGTGATTTGGAGTTCTGATGACTGGTTATTAAACCCTCTTGGTTTAATTTCTACTTCAACTAGTTGTTTATTGGCCGATAAACAACGCTAAGTAAAAAAATATTTGTTTATTAAACTGCTTAGTAAAAAAGAAGAATGTTCAAAACCATTCATTTGCATCATTGACGTTTGCATTGAATATTAACTCTGATACAGGTTGTTCAAAATTTGCTCATAATTGAATATTTACATGGTGTATCCAAAAAGATACCGGTAGTATACTTTGACACCAGCAGTAGCTTTAATAATTTTCATTTGTGTTTGGGTAGACAATTCTCCCATGGTGTTTTGCCAGGTAAAAAATTGTGTTACCTCCCTTAGTTTGCTATGCGCCTACATATAGAATAGTGATGCAACGAATCCAAATTTTCACTTCGAATCCGAATCCGAATCCTAATTTCAAAATCGGATCCTCGGATCGGATCTTGCTAATAATAAGACAAATATACAAATGTATGGAATTAAATGCAACTTAATGGATAGGGACTAGAAACACAGCAAAACTATAACATTTATTAACACCATACTGATTCTATGATTCACTTTAGATTCTTTTTTAAGAAAATCAGCATATCAACTTTGTCTGAATTGAGTCGTGCCCTTTGGGCAGAAACAATGTCTCCAGCCGTTGAGAAGACTCTTTCTGCTGCAACTGAAGTGCCCTGCACAACTAAATATTCACATGCAACTTTTGATAACAATGGGTACTTTTTAATGTTTTCCCCCCACCATTCTACTGGATTGGAATCAATGCTTGCTGCTGGTTGTCGTTTGTATGATGCCAGTTCTGTATCCACTGTGTTTTTTGCTGGCAATTCGATCTTAGTGATGAATGCACCAAATAGTTCACCAAGAGCACTACTGTTTGATGGTTGATCTTTCATTTTGTTTTGCGACGTGTTGTTGTTTTCATCAGAGTCACTATTTTCTTTCACGAAGAGCGTTGGAAGCGGAGGCTGCTCATCATCTGATTCTGCTGGATCTGATGAAGGACCCACTTGTTGAACCTCATCTGACTGCACCTGAAATAAACAACAGTAACTCTTCCATCAGGCAGCTGTACCTTTTTTCTCGGTTTATTATGTTTAAGACCTAGAATGCACATCCCAAACAGTTTATTACAATGTTTCCAATTTCCAAAATAGCCAACAGCCACTATAATTACTGGAATTATCTAATAATTTGAAAATTAGCCATATTCATGATTTCATCAGGATAAACTTCAAAATGACGTAATTTCACAAAGGTTAGATTTCTGGCTACTAATTACTATGACTAAGTGCCAATCTTTTATTCCATAAAGGTAATAAGTTAATAACCGACAAAAATTAATGCAAATTATCAATCCAAGACGTGTGCCAAGGGTCATCATTTTTGAGCGTATGACAGAGAAAGCCTGATTTCTCTGTTCGTCAGATGCGAACTCCACTGTCTTGAACCTAGGGTCAACCATGCTGCACTCTATGAGGTAGGACTCCTGATCAACATACCTGCAGCATAGCAAATTGAAATACAAAATGATATGAACATTTAAAATAGGAAATGCTGTATTGTTACATTCTGCCTTGTGCCAGTAAACATAAACAATATTCATGTCTAAATAATTAATGTAACAAAAAGATTAAATTTTAGGAAGCATGTAGTACTTTAATTATTTTTATGTGTTTATTATTAAACAAACAGACCTTGACTGTAGTAGATCATCTGACATGGCAGCCTTCATAGCTCCAAAAGTTTCACAGTCTTCACCACCAGCCTGTAGATGTTTCAGCAGCATTTGCTTCATATTGTAGATGAGGGACACGGTCGGAAACTTCTCTGAACACAGAGCCTTTGTTGCCATCTTGAATGGTCTTAACAGCTAAAATTCCAATAAAACATATTTTAAACATAAATACTGTAGCATTTATTCAAGAAAACATTTTAAATAAAATCATTTTGTTGAATTTATTTGATAGACAAAGGCATGGCAGTAACAATATCAAGAAAAGAACTGTAAGATTAAGGTACATGAATGATGAAACATTCAGTTCATAAGATGATTTAGTGGTCTGGACTCAAGTTTAAATTATATAACACGTTAACAAATAAAGTAAATAAATATTTTTACATATTTACAAGATATTTACCATACAAAGCTCAGCAGCAAGGTCTTGTTCTTCATCTGTCAGCATAGAGTCCTTGTTTTTGAACTTCAGATCTTTCAGCTTCAATGTGGCTTCAACAGCAGTCCTCATATATGCGAAACTGAAATATCATTGCAAACAAAATATAAATTCTGTAAAATATTCATGCAATAGTAAGGACAGTATAGAGTGCTTAGAAAATATAAATAGCAAAAATAATAGATAATGTAGTTAGACTGAGGAAATATTTCAGTTGATTGTCAATTGCAGAAACTCATTAAAGAAAATTACATAAATTTGAACCAATTCTGAACTTACAAAAATAATATTTAATGAATTTATAGATAAAATAATTAAATAAGCAACTAAAACTTACCTGTCAAGCATATCAAATGTCGAGTTCCACCGTGTTTCAACATCTTGGACTAGTTTACGTGGTTGCATTTCGAGGCCGATGGCAGTAGACTTCAAACGAGCAGCAGCCGTACTACTTCTGTGAAAGAAGCCAACAATCCGTAGAACTTTCTTCAGCATATGCAACACAGTTACGTTTTTCAAACCTGTATGTACGCAGGGGTTCAAAACATGGGCCAGGCAGCGCACATGATGCATTCCACACAATTTCACTGCATTTACAATATTGGCAGCATTGTCAGTTGTTATTGCAGGTTTCCAATCCACCAATACTGAGTTAATCAATGCCGACAGGTTTTCAGCAGTATGGCTTTCGTTCATTTGCCTCGTTTGTAATACAAAACTGTCAAGTTTGTAATCTGGAGTAGTAATAAAGTGGGCTGTGAATGTGACGTAACTTTCTGTTGCCCTTGACGTCCACCTATCAGTAATCAGACTCAGCGCTAGGGCAGTTTTTAAACATTCCAGGACTTGCACTTTGACCTCACTGTACAAATTCGGAATATGTTTCTCTGAGAAGTACGTTCAACTAGGCAAGGTGTATTTATCATCTAAGCATTTTACCAACTGTTCAAATCCGTCATCGTCAACAACACTAAACGGTCTGAGATCTTTTGCCATAAATATGGCAATAGCTCTAGAAATGTCTTTGAAACGCTTGGAATTACCTGAGTATTTTTCAGCCTTCTGTTTCACTATTTCAGGAATGGACTTTTGTTTCTTAGGATCCTAACTTAGGGCCCTAGTTGTGCTTGCGTTAAGCTGCTAGCTGACGCACTAGATTTTTCTTTTAAATGTACATGAGGATGTTTACTGACAAGATGTTTCTTCAAATTAGATGTTGTTCCTGTTCTGTAAATGAGAGACGTCTTACAAATCTTGCATATATAGCATTCGTTTTATCCAATACTTCCGTACCGCTTTCTGTCTTTGCATAAAAACCAAAATGCTGCCACACAGGCGCTTGTAAATTGGTCGGTACATCTGCAATTCGCCGCTTTTCCGCCATGTTGAAAGTAGGAATGACTGGTTAGTGGTTATTGCATAGGTATATTATTGTTTAATTTTGTCGTTAAGTTATCTTTAAAACGAAAACCAGTCTGAAGAGTTGAAATTTACACAAAGGAAAATAAATACCACAAAGAGAATATGACGGAAGGTAGGTTACATTAAACTATACTTGGATCCGAATACGATCCGAAATTTCGAATCTTCATCGGAACCGCGAATCTTAAAAAGGATTCGATCCGATCGGATATTTCGGATACCCGTTGTATCACTAATATAGAATGTGCACATTGTGTGTAGCAGTTCTGTTTACCACGTGGTATCATAGGAAAGACAATGTAATTTTTATTGCATTAGCAATTTAAATATGTAGCGCACCGTGAGAAAACCGGTCTTAATGCATGTGCGTAAAGTGTCATCACGGATTAGCCTGTGCAGTCCGTACAGGCTAATCCAGGACGGCACTTTCCGCTTTTATGGTATTTTCTGTTTCAATGAAGTCTCTTCTAAAGATAAATCCACTGTGGGCGGAAAGTGCCGTCCTGGATTAGCCTGTGCGGACTGCACAGGCTAATTCGGGACGACACTTTACGCACATGCATTAAGACCGGTTTTCCCACAACACGCTTCATATTGTCTTAATGACATGTTTTGTTAAACCATGAAACAATGAAAGCACTTATCTGTTTGTCTTGTAAACATTTTTAGTGTATGTATAAGCTTGTCTGTACACTATGTCAGGAAACATTTATGTTGTCAGATACTGTTGAAAATAAAATAAAATACACTAATCCTCCAAATGAAATATTTATAAACATGAGCTTTATTTATTTGCTTAATTATCATGGCGACTTGGATTAAATCAGAATATTTGTCATTAACTTTTCGCAGGATGCATATTATATTAATACAACACAAGAAATTTCTGTTAGTTTTGTCAAGCAGAAATATTAACAATATACTGGAATTAAAACTAGTAAAATACCATTCATTATAAAGAATGTATGAGGGCTGTTTCATAAATTCGCGGAATTCTGTTCTCAAAAGTTTATTTTTCGATCAAATTAAATAAAAACACACACACAAGTTGATTGACACATACCCCATGAAAGTTTAAAATGGGTCTTTATTTTCTTTAATTTATGTAAGTTTTAATGGTATCTATAGCAACCGCTATATAGCGACTTGAAGCACGCCAGTTTTTATACATTTGAAACGCACGGAAAGTGCTGTTAAATAGTCATACGTTATGCATTTTATGCGCCTGATGTAAGCATCGCGTCCCGACGTCATTTTCTATGAGTTTGAAAACATTGTTATCAGTGGTTACCTCCAAGCAGCGTATTATCGCCATGACGTCGCTTAATTGCTTGACGTCAACGGACAATGTTGAATTATGTTCCGTTGTCAAATTTTGCGTTGGACTCAAACTATCTTCGGCGGAAACACTTAAACAACTCAAAAACTCTGATACATTACCTAAGTGTGGAAAGACATTTGTGTACAAATGGCATGCGCGATTCAGGGACAGTAGAAAACCGCCCTACACTCCGGGCTTAGCACCTATGGACTTGCGTTTATTTTCCGACCTTGAGAATGAACTGAGAGGATAACGCTTTGAAAAATCGTTAGAACTACGCAACAAATCGAGAGACATTATTTCATAATTCAATAAGAATTGGTTCAAGGTTACAGTTGACCAACGGTTACATAGACATAGAAAATGTGTGGCTACAGGTGATGACTGCGTTGAGAAAACTCTTCAGTTTGACGTTTAGGTGACGTTAAATTGACGTTGGCATGCTTCAAGTACTATACAGTACTATTGTTCAATGTTACATATAAAATTAACTGTTCTATGCATCACTATAATTTTTGGTCGGAAAGTCAGTCATAAGTAAACATATCTCAAGATGTATTTTGTTTTTCAATAAATCACCTAAGGTAGAAGAAATAGAGTATTTCCGCGAATTTATGTAACAGCCCTCGTACACTTTTTTTATGCCTCCGGTATCTTGATGCAGGTCAGAGGCATATAGTGATTGCCCTGTCCGTCCGTACGAGGTTCCATTTTGTCTAGCACAAACACAGCTTTTGGACTTAATAATTCAAATGGGCTGTCCAGCACCAACTGGGTATTGTGTGTTTATCGGACACAGCATCTTGTTTTTAAAAATAATACTTTCTTTACTTTCTCTTACCAGTACGTGTTTATTAAATATAAATTTTACACATAATTTTAATCTTCATTTGCAACACCTTGGTACGCTTGGCTGACTGTTTATCCGGGAGGTGGTAGGTTCAAGTCCCTGCAGCAAAAAAAACACTATGAGGCGCGTTGTGGGAAAACCGGACTTAATGCATGTGCGTAAAGTGCCATCCCAGATTAGCCTGTGCAGTCAGCACAGGCTAATCCGGGACGGCACTTTCCGCATTTATGGTATTTTCTGTTTCAAGGAAGTCTCTTCTAAACATAAATCCACTGTAGGCGGAAAGTGCCGTCCTGGATTAGCCTGTGCGGACTGCACAGGCTAATCCGGGAGGACACTTTACACACATGCATTAAGTCCAGTTTTCCCACGACGCGCCACCTATGTTTTTTTTTATATTCCTTATGTGAGTTAATTAGAACAGGTGTTTAGTTTTTGCAGTTAAAATATCTAATAACATTTTTTTTAAATACTATGAAAGTCCTTTAAGGATTAAACTACGGTAATATATGGATTAGATGTCAAGGGTTGAGTGTAAAACTATTGTATCTGCTTAACATTTCTTTATCAGATGCAATAGTTTCACGCTCAGCCCTCGATGTGCACATCTGTGATGCTGCACTGTTTTGTTCTGTATTTAACTACGGTAATATGTGGATTACATTGTGCACATCTGTGATGCTGCACTGTTTTGTTCTGTATTTAACTACGGTAATATTTGGATTACATGACTGTGCACATCTGTGATGCTGCACTGTTTTGTTCTGTATTTAATCACAGATGTATAAGAAGATATGTAACAAAACAACAAAGACAATTTAATAGGAGTAGTTAAGATTTATTTAATTTCATATTATTTGTTTGTGGCATATATTTAAAGCCCTTCTTAATGTGATTTTGTCTTATTAACTAATACTTCAAAATGAAAACAAACACAGCTCTTTTTGTATATATTTATTTTTAATGACAACTCGGAAAAGAATGTTCAGAACCTGGATTTGCATGTTGTTTTACAAAACATATTGTAATTTGTTAATATATTGCATATTTTTGGAACTAATTTACTGGGAGTAATTTTTAAGTACCTAAATGAATTTCCGCTATTTACAGCAGATTTAGCCATCTTTTGTATTGTACTCCATGATTTATGTCTGCATAGCTACTATTTTAAAAAGTACCTGCCGAAATATCCCATTAAGTGAAAATTATTATTATCGACAACAAGTTTTTAGGCCTAAACTTGCATTGTAAATATTTGCAGATGTGGTTTGGATTTCAAATAAAATTAAAAAAACTTGGGAATGATACTTATTTGTGGATATCTTTGAAAATTCAAAATCAAAATGCTTGCAGCTTACAGATGTTAAAGAATTCTGTTGAATCGTCTGGCCAATATTATGCTCTTCATTTGGCTTGCAGACATCATTAAATTTTATTTTATATACATGTACTACATGGAACATGGTAATTGGCAATTAAGACATTAGTTAAAGCTTTCTTGGCATACGATGTGTGTAAAAGGTTATATTTTGTACAGTGTGTAAATGCTTTGAAATATTAATTGATGCATGGTTTGTATCTGGAAGGGCAGGGCCAATGCACTCCCAGACACCTCGCTTTTAATGTACACTCCATAATTCATAGGAAATATAATTAAAGATTGGCCAGTGGTTTGGGTTTGAAATGTTTAGCAACATTATCCAGGGAATTCTTCAAAAATGGCACTTGACAAAAATATTATTTGGAAAGCTTTCTTTGCTGTTTTTTCGTCGCTTGATGGCAATATTTTTGGGGATACGTTATGAAAGAAGTCGTACTGATAACGGATATCGAACAATATTTTCACTAGGCATGATTTGTCTTGATGACACAGAATTTCTATCGAAAGTTTGTGCGAAAAATGTGAAAATAATTGATGACTTGAAGTGTTCACATTAGGCAAAATATCTCTAAATTTTATCTCCTAATTTATCATTGCAAACATGCACATTTTTTTTCTTGGATTACTGATTGTTCTGCATTGTTTATAAGAAACAATTCTTATGTAGGTGTGCAGTTAAGTGTTTAAATACAATCAAAAGTACGGTGTCTTGTGCATTAATTGTAATATATGTGACGGAAGTTGGGAAACACCTAGGAAGAGAGTGTTACGTGAGATTAGTGGTTCACTGTGCAAGTTGTAAGATGAGATATATTGTGCATTTTCAGACACTATCGAGGATTATCGAGTCTCGTCCCCCATCAGACAGTTCTGGGGAAGATGCCGATGATGAAGATTGCAGAGGTACGGTCCAAATATATATATCACATCTGATACTTACGTAGATTGTGTTATCAGTTTAATTACATGAATTTGGCAGTAAAGGTATTTAAGGAAAGTTTTTTCCTGTTACCTCATTGTGTTGCTAAAAGTGATACTACCACGCCTTTTTATCCACAAGCTTAAAAGAATGTTAAGCTTTCTCAATATGCTTAGAACTACATACACTTTGAAGGAACTATAATCACATTTATATAATATACTTGCAACAATGTTTAAAATTGAGAGATACTGTTTTTATGCTATTGATTTAAAGGCCTTTGATTTGGCTGGTTGTATATTTCTGGCAATATTTTGTCCTATTCCTGCACAGTCATTTCACAGCTCCACAGTCCTTGGTTTCTAAGAATTAGTTCCATAAAATATCACATCATCCATGTTTAATATCTCCCACTGGCATCATTAGAAGACTTATAACAGAGAAAGGAAATAATTTCTGACACTCAAAAGGAAAATATTTTTGTCAGCAATTTAAACAGTCAATGCAACAATGGATTTTAAAGGTGTGTGGGCTGTGTACATTGTACATGTTCAAATGCTGTCCATCATACATGCCTTTTAAGATATTGATGTAAAAAGTGTCTTATGTATGTTTTATTATGAGGAACAAGTTAACAATGACTTTTACCTGAAATTATATTCACTACAAACATCTATTAGCAAGCCAGATTTCAGTTGAATAAAGAATGTAACATGACATTTCATAATAGGTTGAAGTATTTATTATTTCTTGGATATGCACCAACAACAGCTACAGCAATTCATTGTTCTTCATTTTATATTTCATCTTTCTTGTTTCTTGTGAGCATTTTCTTATGAATAAGATATATCACTTTCAGTTCCACAAATAAGTGTACATTCTTTAAAAGCATATAATGTTTAAGAAGTAATTGAGGGGTAAGCGTTGGTTATAGCTGTAATAATCGACAGTTTGGAGTTCCGATGCGTTGGAATTAAACCACAAGGGCAAGAGTGGTTTGATAACGAGCATTGGAACGACAAACCGTTGGTTATTACCGCAATACCCATCAATTATTTCGATTCTAACACGATACTATATATAATTCCTCTGTATTTTTCATGGTTATGCATGAGAACTATATTTATCTATACTCGGCCCATTTTCCACAAAGTACATTCACACGTGCGTTTCAGTGACGTTAACAAATCATAACAATTCAAAATGACATCAGCTTCATTGATAAACATTCAGCCAAGAATCAATGTGACGTCATACTTCTTGATTAATACAGTGGAAATATTTTGCTAACAAGCGCAAATTAAAAATGTGGTTTTATTGCACTACGTAATGCAGAAATGATTTGTTTGTCACAATTTTGATATTGCATGTTAAGCACGTGTATTTTACTGAACAATTTCTTCGAATTTCCAGATCTATTTTCAAAACATTAGGCTCCGCCTATGATTTGTTGCAGAATAACCCACGGTTGACTTCCTTCTTTATCTATGGAAAACTAGCCTTGGGCTGTGTTAAAATATATAATAATTTTACCAAAACTGTTGATAAATCCTAGTAAAAGCTGTGTGCTGACGTGACGTCATTTCATGTTGACGACGTCATTTCACCAAAATAATGTCATGCGATTGGTCAGTCAAAGAATAGGTAGCCAATGAAAATGCTCAAAATGTTATCTTACGCATGTGTAAGATAAACATATTCGTAATGGCTGTATTACATGGAAAACAAGGTATGGCATGTGATAAAAGTATTTATTAAAAAGGTACGAACATTGTACTTAATAAATTGTATTTATAATTACCTTCCAGGATACCACAAAATGTAAAACCAAAGTAAATTAGAATTTTGAACATACTTTTTTGCGAAATATTTCAATATTATTCTTGTAAACAATTAATGGTGCTTGAAAATGTGTTTTTATCATAAATTAAGTCTGTTATCTGTTTGTGATCACTGAAAAGTTGTGATTGTAACTCATTTGGTTGTACAAAATAGCAGTTAACAGACATTACCATCGCAATATGAAGAATTATTAATGCATTGGCATATTTTCATACATTCCAGGTATTTTATATGGCTATGAATAAATCGAAGTATTGAAAGTCAGATGGTTATATTAGAATACTTATCACAATACCAACTATTTCACAAACACATTTAACATATTGTATTGGTGTGTTATATTTCAGATTTATTGTATTTGTATATGTGGATGTAGAATGAATTATTCAATTTTTATTTTCTACACTGAGATTAACATTTTTAGCTCAACTATTCTTCAAATAATCGGAGCTATACTACTGACCCGTTTGTCTGCATCTGCGTTGGCATCAGAGTAACGCTCTGGTCAAGGTTTACTTGCAACAAGTGCATATCTCTGTAACTAGGACAGATATTCAATTGAAACTTAAACATGTCTTCGGGGTCATTATGTGAGGTCACAGACCAACGCCCATATCTCTGACCTGCAATTTAGCAGAATTGTGCCCGTTTTTGTAAAAGAAAATTCAGGTTAAAGTTTGTGTGCAACAACTTCATATCTCTTTATCTACTACTGATATTCAATGAAAACTATACACATGTCTTTAGGGTCAATATATAAGGCCTATAACTGTGACATTTTAGCATAATTATGCCCCTTTTGGTACTGACAAAGGCCCATAACTCTGACAATGCAGTTTGAATAGCCTTTACTTATTGTGAATGTATTTAATGTCTGCGAAAATGTTTAATTTATGGAAAAAATATCTATACTTTTCCTAATTGAAATCAGATGCCCATCAAAAAGTGTCTTGACATTTAAACTAAAGTATTTTTGCAGAAACAACATTTCCGTTTTGTGTCTATATTTGTTGTGTAGTTTGGGGTATGTGATTATAAACTTGAACCATGTACTCTTTTGAAGACAAGCATCTGTAATCTATTAAATAGTTTGTATGTTAAAAACTTGCTCTGGGAAGACAATCCAGGTATTTCAAATGTTGATACCAGCCACCAACATGATACTCGGCCAGTGCAAATAGATACACAATGTAGGACAGTTAAATGTTATTTGAGTTGACAGGTCTGAAATGTATACTTGATCAATTTCATTCGAATAAAGGAACTTCCTGTCGGCCAATTATCATATGTCTGATCAGATGAATTTGGTGGTCTCAATTTTGTTTAAACTGCCTGGAGAATCCTTAAAGATAAAAAAAAGTGATTCAAATCCAACAATCCTTGATAATTTCTAAATTGCTAAACGTTTCAAATTTTACATTTTAGTTCAGTTATGTCTAGTGACATTATGTCATAAATCACAACATTATTCAGCAAAACCTTTACAATATGAAATACTGAGATATTATGAGTAATTTAAACTGATTATTTCAATATGAAAAAATTCTTTACATTTTGTAGTTACATCCACCATACTGACTGTTTTGTAGTTCAGCTGTTTGGTGAATAATAGGAAACAATTCTTGACATTTTGTAGTTACATCCAACATACTTACAGTTGTGTTTTGTAGCTGACAGCTGTTTGGTGAATAATAGGAAACAATTCTTTACATTTGGTAGTTACATCCAACATACTTACAGTTGTATTTTGTAGTTGACAGCTGTTTGGTAAATATGGTGTCTGCCTTGCAATCAGGAGATTACAAGATTGATGCCTGTAACCCATTTTAAGTTGTCAAGTAATCTTTCTCAGAACATAAAAACAGGTATGACTAAACACCAGAAACCTGCAGAAACCTGCAAAAACCCACTGAAACCTGCTTATGATAAAACAAAAAGACTTATATAATGTCACCGAAAAATGGACGTTCTTTTGCACTATAAATGATATTATGTGATAGAAATTAGCTATACTAAAGCATTTGCATTAAATAAATAATGAATATCATTGAGCATTTTGATAACAAATAAAAAAGAAAACACGTTTGAAAAAATTAAAACCCCAAGTGCGTATTGAACTCACGACTGCGGAGCCATACGAAGAAATAACAATAGACAGCGCTTTAACCAACTGCGCTATTTTGCTTGGTAATGAATCATGTGTAAACTATGGTTAAACATAATACTCACGATTCTGACGTCAAAATGTAAACATAAAAAGGGCCAAACAAACATTTTCCCCGAGTTATACACGCTTTTCCCATTATATCGCTCCCTTAGTGCAAAAAGGTGCCAACGGACATTTTTACCAAAATTGACTTTTTTACTTATTTTGATACAATAATATGAGATCTTTATTCTGCCAAAAAATCTAAATTGAATATTGATTTTTTGTACCAAAATTTAACAAAACAAAAAGGTACCAAGTGATAAACCATAATAATCTTAGTGGAAAAAGGTACCATTTGACATACGGCTCCTTTTTGCATCAACTGTTTTTGGTTTTTCTTTGTACTGATGATACAGAACTTTGAAGCAAATGGCACCTTTTGCTCTTATTAAAGTAACACTTTTTATTTGAATGAATCATAATATAAGAAAATGTTTATATGGTATCTTTGAACTAATCATCATCAGTGAATACACATCCCAGGTGCTTAAAGGACTGATAACAAGGTGTTCTCAGTGCTTAGCATACTAATATTGTTTGTTATCTTGTTTATAATGGGCCAATTAACATGGGTGTTTTTGTGTCTTGATAAAACAGAGAGATGTTGAAGTCTTTTTAAGGATTTGGATTGTAGCATTCACTAGCACATAAACACATGGTGATGGTCGGTTAATATTTTTTGAATATTTCAAATCATGGAGAAAAAATAAGCTGTAAGTATTGTTTTTTCTTATTTACAATAATTATTGGCATCATTAAAATTATTGTTTTCAAGATAATTGACATGCAACATTTATTCAAATTTGACACTGATTGTGAATTTCAGTGAATATTAATGCAGACAAAATATTTAGTTACATGTATGGTTGTTTGTTTAATTAAATTGGCCTTTAATAAATTTATAATTTCAATTTTAATACATAATTCGACGATTACTGATTTTAAGCAATATCAACTATATACATGAATATAAAATAATGATTTTACAGTTACGCAAATAAGTAATATTTTCCCCTTTATTTATTTAATTGCAGGAAATAGAATGGTCTGTTGAAAAGATTTAACTGGCTGAGTCAATCAATTATGACAACACTTAAAACAAATCCACTACATAATTAAGTTAGAGCGAAACTACAACGCATGCTGTGGCTGATGAAATGCATAAAGGGATTAATGAAGAACATGGCACCTTCTCAGAAACATTATCAACACACCTACGCAAGAACTCAACAAAAGGTACCATGGGACAAAAGAGGACATCACAGCAGATGGGACAGACATAGCTATTACTGAGGCTATTTCTGCGCAAAACACTGGGAATGTTTTTAATTCTGCTCTCACAGCAGCCAGCCCAACCAGAAAAGGGTGCATGAGTTGCAACATTAGACTTACAAGCAGTGCTAATGACTGTGTTCATTGGTTTGTTGTTCTATTCAAGAAATGTGGGCTCGGATATTTTTACAATTTACTCATTAGGAGACAAGCACATATTCTTTCATGTATGGGATTAAACTCAGGGCAAACGAAGGTCCTTTGAAATCTCAACATGGCTATGGCCAGAAAAACAGCTGTATTTTGTCATACCAATGAAATTCATTCACATTATAGACTAAAAGAATTGTAAGAAAAATAATTGTGTTAACCTGAAACATTACACAAATGGTCACCGATTTAACTGGCTGAATGTAAAGCCCACGCAAAGCAAAATGATAATGTGCCGATGGAATCAGAAGACAATGTCACTGAACTTAAGTGAACAGACACACCGTTTCTGAAACAGTTATGAGCTGACAGGAAAACCATGAAATAGTTAAATAAGTAAAACTTAAATAAAATATCATGAGAATGTCAAGTATACAGACTTTAAGGAGTGATTTTCTTGTGCATGGTGCTTGCAAGTCATGTTAGTTGTCTAGGGATGACCTTGACGTGTTGAATAAAAAATATGTACACGATCATATGTGTTGTTTCTGGTATAAACAGTACCATGTATCAAAACAATAAGACAAAATGTGCCATGTTGTACAATGACACAATGTATACTGTCTAGTTTTGAAGATTTATTCCGAGTAAAAAGGTACCAAATGACAAATGGCACCTTCTTGCTTTCGGTAAGAAATGTTTTTATTGTGCAGAAAGGTACCAAATGACAAATGGTACCTTTTGCATTGATCAAAGTACCAGAATTGTGAGGGTAGAAACGTGCTATATGTCATATGGTACCTTTTTCCACTGAAATTATTATAATTTGTTGAAAAATGGTGAGGGTGAAAAGGTGCCATGTGTCAAATGGTACCTTTTTCCACTGATCGTTTTATACTTTCTTGAGTGCTAAAAAGTACCATAAAACAAAATAAATTAAATAATACCTAATTAATGAAGTTATTCAGTACATACTTCTTTCAGAAGCTTACTTGCATTCTCTCAACTAATATATAAAGTTTAACTATTATAGCTTTTATTTCAGCATAATGAAACACTAAAATGTGATTTTCTCGAAAACCTAAAAAAGTCATATGGCACCTTCTTGCACTAAGGGGGCGATATATACTCTGTTTTGACTGTCATTATGTGCCAGTGTTAATATTATAAGTTCAGATCTTTTGAAGAAAGTTCCCCCTCGGAGCCCTTTTCCATGCCATTGTCCCTTTAATGGAAACCCGTGAAAATTCTTTGTTATTCTTTTAACGTGTCTAACTGAGAGTTATAATTACCACTTAACAGTTATGGTTTCATACTGTCTGATGTAACTGTGTATCACTTGTGACTAGACACGTGGCCGCTGACACTGACCCGTGTATTCAATAACTCTCTATCTGACACGCGTCACAGGGCCATTCTATTGAAAACATTGATATGTTAAGTATTAAGTATATATTGGTGAAATACTGCCAATATGTTGACAGAAAAGTACTTGATACAATCAGGGAATGGTTGTTTTAAAAAAGCAATATAAATTTGCGAATATTTGAATGGTGCTTTAACTATTCAAATGGCGATCATTCAGTCGAATATTTGAATATTCAAATAGTTTTGCCATCTATAATAAATATTGCTCATAATACTTAACCCTTAAAGCAAGTAGTTTGCAATATGCATAGTTATGCAAAGAAATATACTTAAAGGTATTAAAACTAGTTTTATTAGCTCACCTGAACAAAAAGTACTCAGTGAGCTTTTGGCATAGGGGGACTGTCCTGCATTGTATGTCGTCCTTAAATGCATCAACAATTGTGTGCGCGGATGCAATAGAGACTTCAATTCAGTCTTGCCCAATCTTGCAAAGTTTGTATATAACCATAAAATCTTGTTGAAGTTCTATAATGGACCAGATCAGACCAGGAACACCAGTTATTGCCCCTTTTTCATGAGAAAAACTGCAAAATGTGCAACATACAGACTTCATTTTTGTTGAGCCCGCCTGTGGTCAGCTCGACTTAGTTGTCACAATGGCTGTTCGTGCAGGTTTGCCTCCGTGCATGTATCCGTCGGTTGGATCTTGTCCAGATTGTAACTTTCTCATTCATCAGGCAATTTTAAAATAACATGCCACAAATGTTCAACATGTGGAGACGGCATGTCGTGCGCAAGACCTGTGTCCCTAGCTCAATTGTCACGGTTTCACTTATAAGTCAAAGGTCAAATATGGGCACAATACAGCTTGTCTGGACTGTAACTTCCTCATTCATCAGGGAATTTTAAAATAACTTGCCACAAATGTTCACCATGTGAAGACGGCGTGTCGTGCGCAAGACCTGTTTCCCTAGCTCAAAGGTCAAGGTCACACTTAGAGGTCAAATATGGGCCTTATAAAGCTTGTCGGGACTGTTATTTCATCATTCATCAGTGTATTTTAAAATAACTTGCCACAAATGTTCACATGCAGACAGCGTGTCGCACGCAAGACCTGTGTCTCTAGCTCAAAGGTCAAGGTTACACTAGGAGGTTAAATGTCAAATGTGGGTATAATACAGCTTGTCCGGACTGTTAATTCATCATGGAATTTTAAAATTACTTGCCACAAATGTTCAATACGAGTAGATGGCATGCCGCACGTAAGTTTAGTGTCCCTAGCTCAAAGGTCAAGTTCACACTTAGCGGTCAAAGGTCAAATATGGGCATTATACAGCTTGTTCGGACTGTTTATTCATCATTCATCAAGAATTTTAAAATAACATGCCACAAATGTTCACCATGTGGAGACGGCGTGTCGCAAACAAGACCTGTGTCCTTAGCTCAAAGGTCAAGGGCACACCTAGAGGTAAGAGGAGAAAATGTCAGAAAATGAAATTTTAAAATATTTGCAATTCAAGTTGCTTTCTTGACAAGGGGCTCAACATGTTGCCAACAGGCATCTAGTTCATCTGATCTTGACCAAACTTGCACAGCTTGTGTGTGACCATAAGAAATCATAATAAATTAAATAATTGTCCAAATTGGGATACAAACAACATAGTTTTTGGCCCTTGTTTGAGCAGTGTGCCCTTAAGTTTGTGCAGACAATAACTTGAGAAGTTTTTGAGCAATCATTATGAAACTTTAGGGAAGTGTTAGTTACAAGTGTTAGTGTTATGCCCAGTCAGGCGACACATCCTAATTTATTTCAGTAACCCGTTAATTGGTTTGGGTATTCGAGCTGTTAACCGGTAAGCTAAATATCATTTATAAGACCTAAACACATAATTAAAATGCAAATACATCCGGTACGATGGTCTGTTTGATTGACTACTCCTAATCCATGATATACATAACGCTGTCAGGTGTCTTTATTGCTGTCACTTGCGACTGTTGTAATTATGTTCTGTAAAAATAAGAACAAAACACAGTATATGCAATTCAGCTGGATGTTTGAACCTCATGTGATTGCTGAGATTGGATGAATCTCTATGTAATGTAAGTGTGATTGGGCATGGTGAACATATTGCCGATTGCTTGTTGTTGGTCTTCAACTGTAAATGCATCTGTATTGCACCTTTCGATTGCCAGGTTAACTACAGAAGTAGGCCGGACAGGCATCTGTCGATTCAAGATCAACAACAGTAAGATATCTGTCTGATATGGGTTATTTTGTGGCTGTTGACATTCAGATGGTCTCTGTCATTGCCAGTACTTTGGTGAGTGCTTGGGGCCATCGTGGCACTCTTGTTTTTGATATACTGAAGAAAACAATATTTTCCCCAATATAAGGTACATTTACAGTTACTCTTTAGGGGCATATCAACTGTATTTCCCATAATTATAGACACACATTGAAACAAGACAATTTTATTCCAATATTTCTTGAATATATTTGTCTAGTATCAATAATATATTGATGAACTCGTTGAGAAAAAAATTAATTTTTTGATACACATTTCGAGAAAGATTCAAAATCCATAAAATTTTCCCTACACTACACAACATTTATCAATGTTGTGCATGCGTGTGATGGTACCTCATGTACATTTCAGTCATATCCATTTTACTACTATTACTAATTTTCATGGCCTGCGAAAGAGTCGTGGATGACCACTGTTTATATATCAAAAATATATATATTTGTAAACTGTGTATAGACACAAGGGTATCAGATTTAACCATGCTTCAATATTAATTATCTGCAAGTGAACTTTATTTTTGCAAATTTTATTGTCGATCTACTGTCCGTCTACTGTCGATATGCCGGTTTAAGAACCTGGCTCCACATTGTATATTCAAGTTGTCCTATCCAACTTAGCTGATAAAGTTATTGAGTTCATAGGTTCTGAACTCAGTGTGAAATTAATGTGATGACAGTGTTCAGATAAAGTTCATGGAATTTTGGTAACAGTCAGTCAAAGCCTTATCTGTGTTTACCCGCACACTTAGATCACAAAATACAGTTGAATAACACCTTATGAACCTATGTTTATCCCCATTATGCTTGTTTGACACATATTTAAACACAAATATTTGATCGGCAAGGTTAAAACCTTACAGTTTTAGCCATATTAGGTGGCTGACCATATATAACCTTAATGGGATTTAGATGGAATTAACATGTAGCTGACAGTTTTCTCTGCAATCCAGTCAGACATAAGGACTGATTTTGACAGGTGAGTCTCATTGAAACCTGCTTTCTTTATTGAATATGATTATGATTACTGCTTTGCAATGGAACACACCTGGGTTGATTCACTTCAACTTTCAGTGTTAGTTTTACAGGAGTTTATTGAACTTTTTATTTTTTATGGATTATACTTGTAAAAGTGAGTCATATTTATTCAGTCTTATAATTATGTTTTTGCTATTTATAAACCATCAACAGTCTAACTTGTGTTGGGAAGAAATTATTATTCGAAGAAGTGGGGGTATATTGCTTTGCACCTGTCGGTCGGTCGGTCGGATGGTCGGTCTGTCCGTAGACCATTTCGTTTACGCACGATATCTAGAGAATGCTTTGACCTACGATCATTTAAGTTGGTATGCTGGTTACTTGGGAGGAAAGGAAGACGCCTATTGATTTTGAGGTCAACAGGACAAAGGTCAAGGTGACAGAGGCTTGTAATATGAAAACTGTTTCCTCTGTAGACCATTTTGTTTCCGCATGATATGTAGAATACGCTTTGACCTACGATCATCCAAGCTGGTATGCTGGTTACTCGGGAGGAAAGGAAGACGCCTATCAATTTTGAGGTCAAGAGGTCAAAGGCCAAGGTCACAGGGGCTTGTAACATGAAAACTGTTTTCTCTGTAGACCATTTCGTTTCACGCATGATATGTAGAATACGCTTTGACCTACGATCATCCAAGTTGGTATGCCGGTTACTTGGGAGGAAAGGAAAAAGCCTATCAATATTGAGGTCAACAGGTCAAAGGGGCTTGTAACATGAAAACTGTTTTCTCCATAGACCATTTCGTTTCACGCATGATATGTAGAATACGCTTTGACCTACGATCATCCAAGTTGGTATGCCGGTTACTTGGGAGGAAAGGAAAAAGCCTATCAATTTTGAGGTCAACAGGTCAAAGGGGCTTGTAACATGAAAACTGTTTCCTCTGTAGACCATTTCGTTTCACGCATGATATGTAGAATACGCTTTGACCTACGATCATCCAAGTTGGTATGCTGGTTACTTGGGAGGAAAGGAAAACGCCTATCAATTTTGAGGTCAACAGGTTAAAGGTCAAGGTCACAGGGGCTTGTATCATGAAAACTGTTTTCTGCTTAGGCCATTTTGTTTCCGCAGGATATGTAGAGAACGCTTTGACCTACAATCATCCAAGTTAGTATGCTGGTTACTCGGGAGGAAAGGAAGAAGCCTATCGATTTTGAGGTCAACCAGTCAGAGGTCAAGGTCACAGGGGCTTGTAACATGAAAACTGTTTCCACACAATATCTAGAGAACACTTTAAACTAGGATCATATAAATTAGTATGCAGGTTAGTCTTGAGGGAAGGAAGACCCCTATCAATTTTGAGATCAAAAGATCAAAGGTCAAGATAACAGGGGCTTGTAAAAAAAACAACAACATTATTGCATTTAATAACAGATGAACCATTGGTACATGGTCCTCAAACTATATAGGTACAATGGTCAGTTTGTGTAGATGACCTATTACATAGTGATAATTACTGACGGAAGAATGCTCTTGCAGAGAAGACAACTCCTATCAAGGTAATGGTTAACATGTCTCAGCTTAGATTTTTCAGAAACAGTACGCTTTGGTGATGAACAAAGTTTGCAAGTCGGGGGGGGGAGGCATACATGTTTTACAAACATCTCTTGTTTTTGTTCAGTATGCATAACACCAGAGTTACCTTTCAATTTCAAATAATAATATCGATATTTATGTCAGTAGGATACTTAAAAATGACATTCAATTAGGGTACATTGCATTATCTATACCACTATAACAACTGATTGTATCATACATTTATATTTTCTTCTTTCGGGTGGTTTATAGGGAAATATCAGTTAAATAAAATTGGTTATTAACTGTTTTAAAACCGTGAAAATTACCTCTTTGATAATGGAACTACTTGTTCACTGGGAAGTCGGAAAAACAATTTAAAAAAAACACATTTTTGAGCATAAAATAAAAAGAAAATGTGTTGGTTTGGGTAGAATATTGATTTTGATTCACTTGTGATCATAGAAAATATGTATGTTTACTTGTGGCTGCACCACTCGTGAAAATACACATATCTATCATCAGTCGTGAATTAAAATCTTTATTATACTGTAACCAACAAAAATCCTTTGTATATTCATAATATATGCAAATTATAATTTTATAAACCCACATTTGCATTAGCTGGACAACCTGATGTTTGCTCCAATAAATAATAAACTAAATTCCAATAAATACTAAACTAAATCACCATGAACTAAATCTTTTGAATGAACAGTTTTATTTATGTTTTATGTTTGAATTCCTTCCAGCATTGAAATGCATAACAATGAAATTTCAGATTGAGAACATAGTGGTAAAAGCTTAGATGGGAAAGATAGCTTCCCTGAATTGCACAACAGGCCTGTATATGTGTGTATGTAATGGTTAACTCTGCATGCCCCCTGTTCAAGTAGTCATCCATGACCTTGGTTATTGAATGTAACAAATGTAACAGCTATCAGGCTACCATCCATAGTGTTGGGAGACAGCTGTCATATTAGAGGGATTGTGTGTTTTATTCATTGGATTAAAGAGTTTTGTGAAACAGGTGATCATTGCTCAGGTAGGTATATGATTTGTTGTACAATCATTGTTGGCTGTCATACAGTTTCCAAATGCCCACTTGTTGTTGAGAATACTGGTTAAGTTACATCCGTTAAGTACTGGTTCTACCCAGGAAACAGACTCGAACATGTCTCAATAAGCATCCGGCTTTCAACACAATCAAGCTTAAATAAATGAGGCGTGTCATGGGAAAACCGGACTTAATGCATGTGCGTAAAGTGTCGTCCCGGATTAGCCTGTGCAGTCCGCACAGGCTAATCCAGGACGGCACTTTCCGCCTACAGTGGAATTATGTTTAGAAGAGACTTCCTTGAAACAGAAAATACCATAAAAGTGGAAAGTGTCGTCATGGATTAACCTGTGCGGACTGCACAGGCTAATCCGGGACGACACTTTACGCACATGCATTAAGCCCGTTTTTCTTTTTTCAGAGGCTGCTGATGGGAAATAAACCCTAGGATTTAAGGAAAATATGGCAATAAATTGGTAAAGGGTAAAAAGAAATCCAGGTGAGATATCAGCTTTTGGGGAAAGTGCATGATTTCTTTGGGAGGAGGCCTTGATAAGCCCATGTTATATACATGTATATGGTGAATAACCACTTAAACTACAAGCAACTGGCTGTAAACAGGAAAATAAACCTGCAAATGTCAGTGTTTACAAATAATTGTCAGTTGACAAAAAAAGTATGAAGTTGCAAATAGGTTGCATAAAGACTTTGAAATCATATTGTGTTTTTCATAATGGGTCCTCAGTTCTGTTTTATCAAACAACATTTCATTGCATCTGCTCTTAGATGATAGTACATTCATTTTTTACTAAAAACAAAACACATCAATCTCAAACAAGTTCAGAAGAATTTGATAGCTGAAATAGTTATTTCAATTATTAAAAAAAAATGTTTTAAAATATTACAAATAACAAGTTCAGAAGAATTTGATAGCTGAAATAGTTATTTCAGTTATTAAAAAAAATGTTTTAAAATATTACAGATAAAGCAAAGTAAATCCGTGTTGAAAGTGGCATTGAAAGTATCGTTAAATATGATGACCTTGTTTCTATTAACAATTTACAAATGAGTATAATTTAAATATATAAACAGTGGTCGTCATCGGTGACAACTTTTGTGGGAGCGGGGAAAATTAGTAGTAGTGATAATATTGATATGAATGAAATGTACATGAAGTACCGTTACGCTCATGCGCACCACTGGTAAACGTTGTGTAGCATCGGAAGGTTTTCACTGAAGCGTGTGATTTGTTTGGGCTTTGTATATATTTTTCATAACGATTCAATCAATTTATTACTGCTACTAGAAAAATATCTTTGAGAAAAATGGGAATTATAACTGTCTTGTTTTAAAATATGTGTCTGTATTGATGGGAAATACCGTCGATATGCCCCTTTACAGTGAAGCCGCCGTATTACTGCCCATCTGTATTTATGGGAAATAGCGTCGATATGCCCCTTTACAGTGAAGCCGCCATATTACTGCCCATCATTATGAGTCTTAAGAAATAAACGTTTGGTCAATTATTTTAATTATATGGAGCAATAAACACAGTTTTCAATATTGTATGAAACCAAAGTATTCTTTTAATTGTCACTAGGTGCTAACTGACCATATATTCATCCAGTGACATCTCCAATCAGTACACTTTGTCAAGTGGGCATAACTTGGAATTTTGAAAGCATTCAAATAAAACTTCCAAGATTGTCCTTAAAGAGGAACTGCCGAATGCTAGTACAAGTACCATAACTAGGCTTTGATTTTAATGGAGTTATTGCTTTTTAGATTCCTTGATTGGAATGATTTAAATGTAATGTATTGGTAGAGGATTTTGGTACAGTGTAGAGAACAAAAAACATAACTCTTTTCATGTTTTGGATTGTTATTTCAAGAACTGCTTTTATGAAGTCATTTCCACTATGTCTTTTTATTCCTATAAACTATAACTGTTAAATGTCTTTTAATTCTGAATTCTCTATTATTGCATGTTAATGTCAGGACATCTGTATTTAGTTTATGGCTGTCACTTAAAGTCACCCATATTATATGATTGATCACATTTCCGATTTCAGATACCTGATATTTTACCTCTGAAAAACGAGATCTGAAAGTATGCTTTAGCATAACATTTTTAGAATGTTTTGAAACTTGAGCTGTGCTGTTTGTCAGAGCATGCTCTTACTTAATGGTTAAATTGCTATGGATTGTATGGACAGCAAATTGACACTGATGGTGGGTCTTACTGTGCGAAAATAACACTGTATGTTAGTGTAAATGTCAACAGTAGGCAGAAATCTTTGTTATAAATTGTGGTGTGTCGTGAGAAAACCGGTCTTAATGCATGTGCGTAAAGCGTCGTCCCGGATTAGCCTGTGCAGTCTGCACAGGCTAATCCGGGTCGGCACTTTGCGCTTGTATGGTATTTTCTGTTTCAAGGAAGTCTCTTCTAAACTTAAATCCACTGAAGAAGGATAGTGCCGTCCGGATTAGCCTGTGCGGACAGCACAGGCTAATCCGGGACGACACTTTACGCACATGCATTAAGTCTGGTTTTCCCACGACACGTCACAATTGTAAACTGCTATTTGAAGAATCTGATCTGGTATATATCAAACTTATAGGGACTATGTCATGGAAAAGGGCCCCAAGGGGACACTTTCTTGAAAAAAAATTGTAGCGCTTTGTGAGAAAACCGGTCTTAATGCATGTGCGTAAAGTGTCGTCCCGGATTAACCAGCGCAGTCTGCACTGGCTAATCCAGGATGGCACTTTCCGCTTTTATGGTATTTTCTGTTTCAAGGAAGTTTCTTCTAAACATAAATACACTGTAGGCGGAAAGTGCCGTCCCGGATTAGCCTGTGCAGACTGCATGGGGCTAATCCGGGATGACACTTTACGCACATGCATTAAGTCCGGTTTTCCCACGACGCGCCACATTTGAAATTTAAGGTATTAATACTGGCACATAATGACAGTTAAAACCGAGTATATATGATGGGAAAAGAGTGCACGCATTCTGAGATAAAAATTAATTTATAATAAGGGTCGTGGTTGTTTGGCCCCTTTACATTTTGACGTAAGAATTGCGATTTTTTAGAATAACCATAGTTAACACACAGTTTATTACCAAGCAGAATAGCGCAGTTGGTTAAAGCACTGTCTACTGTCATTTCTTCGTATGGCTCCTAAGTCGTGAGTTTGATACCCTCTTGGGGTATTAATTTGTTCAAACTTGTTTGCTTATTTGTTTTTATCAAATACCGCTTTGTGTATTATATTATTCAATATTTATTGAATGCAAATGGCTTAGTATAGCTCATGTTTGTCATGTAATATAATTTACAGTGCAGTAGGAAGCCAATTTTTCGTTGACATAGTCGTTTTAACGTGAATTTTGTAGTATTGTCTTGTAGGCTATCATGGGCGTGACCGGGCTTACATACATTGGCACATACAAACACGTGGCTGAAAAAAAGGGAAAATTTCAGGCTGCCAAAAACGACTATAAAATTCAACCTCACTGCGGTGTCTGGTCTTATTACAATTAAAATCTGCATTTGCGGACATGAATCAAAATATTAATTTAATGCACATTGTTGTAGTGGCAAGGTGATACTTGGCTCGAAGATTACATTTGAATGTTCGAAAAAAGGTGTTTTTTCGCAACATTTTTCATACTATAAACGAACATAGTCTTGCACTCTAAACTGTATCTTCATTATTCTAGAAACAAAACAAATTTAATTGGGTGGCATGTTTCCCATATCCCCAGCATCAGTGCATATCCCTGATTCAACCCCTGGGTACGCCAATGACTATAATGTGTAGGTAATTCAAGAAAACATGTTTCTTCTTATAGTACCTTGTCATGGAATGTTTTACCGTGTAGGGCAGATGGTTTTCCAAACTGAAATGTTCCATATGAATAATGCAGTAGCATATTGACAAGAGTATTTACACAGAAACTTCAATATTTTTTAATAATAAGAAAGGCCAAAAGTCTGCATATCTGTATTATAGACGTTCGCAACAAAAAGAAAATTATTTTTGGGTTAATTTCTCCTTTTGCTTCAGTTTTTCTTTATTGTATATAGGTTACAATATACTAATTTCATCTCTAATGTCCATTCGAAATAAATATTTTTAATAGTAAAAGTTCATAAAGCATATATAATAATCAAAAACACACTTATGCAATGTATTTCCAAACAAATTTAGTTCAGAAATGATCCATTAAATATCTCCATTCTATTGATACACTGCTTATGTATGTTAAAACGAAACAGGAAAAAGGCTACACAGGTACCTATATGAAATCCAATATTTCCCAAACAAGTTTGGTGAGCCATTCTTTTTATTAATGTTTTGGTGTAAGTATACATTGATGCATGCATGTGCGAAATTTTAAGAAAATCTGTCGTTTGGAACAAAATATGCATTTGAATAAAATGAAGTTTCAGAAAGCATTATTAGTTCCAATTTGACACACTTAAATGTCCAGTCAAATTCATTATTTAAGCAGTACATGTAGGTAAAACGTTTTTGTTATCATCATACACATGTATATTGCCAAACAAAGCATGTACAAATATATCAGTTGAAAGAACCATTTGCTTGTTTGAAAAAAACTATCCTATATACTTAAAACATTGATAAAAATCCAAACTGAAAAAGGGGCTTTGACAGGTACCGTATTCAAAACCCACTATTTTCGGAACAAGGCCGGTGACCCCTATTTTTTAAAACTGTTTTAGTTTCAGTATACAATGACGCATGTATGTGGGATCTTTTAACAAAATCTGTCATTTGGAACAAAAGATATTCGTATATTTGATAAATTATTGATGTTTTCACAGGCATATTTAATGCATAATTAACCTCGTAAAGTGTCCATTACAAGTCATTTTGTTGCATGATAACTGTAGATAAAGCGCGTTTTATCATTAAACTGCATTGGTATATTACCAAACGAAACATTTAAAAACAGATGCATTTAAAAATCTTCATCTTCGTTTGATTATAAACACTTTATATTATTCAACATTCTAAGTAACACAAACTGAAAAAACGGGTTCAACAGGTACCCTATATTCAAAATTTAATATTTCCAAGAAAAGGCTGGTGACCCCTATTTTTTAAGACTGTTTTAGTTTTAGGATACATTGATGCATGTTTGTACCAAGTTTTAAGAAGATCTGTCGTTAACTAAAGTAAATAGTGCCTAATGATTTTGAATTGAAATGTAGTTACTGGTATGGTTCCAGATATTTGGAAAGGGGTATAATTATCTATAAGCAATACTTTTCCAAAGTGGGAAAAGGGACATAACCCACAGTACAGTGATAGTGTTGGAAAGGAAAGGGGCATAATAATTTTCTTAGAGTGGAGTAAGGGACATAATCCAAATTAATCTGCAACAGGGAACATAATCTGAATCAGTATCAGCGTGTCGTGGGAAAACCGGGCTTAATGCATGTGCATAAAGTGTCGTCCCGGATCAGCCTCTGTAGTACGCACAGCCTAATACAGGATGGCTTTTTATGGTATTTTCTGTTTCAAGTTTATCTCTTCTAAACATAAATCCATTGTAGGCAGAAAGTGCTGTCGTTTTTTCCACGATACGCCACCTATGTATATTTCGTCATTACATAAATGCGAGCGTGCAATATGTGGTGACATGTGCATAGTTAACTCACCAACTGATGGCGAATAAAGCAATCATGAAACATGACGGATGTTCATGACACACAAAAAAAAAATGTCTACTGTCTTCTGACCCCTAATGGCCTGCATTTACATATGTTTTGTTGTATATTTTAAATAAGGTGACAAATGGTCATTGACTGTCCACAGGTCATAGTTAGCTTCTAAAAGTGGTCCATACAATTCTGTCTGCATCCTGTAGTATGTAGGTTCTTAGGAGGGGAGAAAGGTGGGTGGGAGGGGAGAAAGGAGGGGAGAAAGGTGGGTGGGAGGGAGAAAGGTGTGTGGGAGGGGAGAAAGGTGGGTGGGAGGGGTGAAAGGTTGGTGGGAGGGGTGAAAGGTTGGTGGGAGGGGAGAAAGGTGGGTGGGATGGGTGAAAGGTTGGTGGGAGGGGAGAAAGGTGGGTGGGAGGGGTGAAAGGTTGGTGGGAGGGGAGAAAGGTGGGTGGGAGGAGTGAAAGGTTGGTGGGAGGGGAGAAAGGTTGGTGGGAGGGGAGAAAGGTTGGTGGGAGGGGAGAAAGGTGGGTGGGAGGGGTGAAAGGTGAGTGGGAGTGAAAGATGGGTGGGAGGGGAGAAAGGTGGGTGGGAGGGGTGGAAGGTGGGTGGGAGGGGAGAAAGGTGGGTGGGAGGGGTGAAAGGTGGGTGGGAGGGGAGAAAGGTGGAAAGGAGGGGTGAAAGGTTGGTGGGAGGGGAGAAAGGTGGGTGGGAGGGGTGAAAGGTTGGTGGGAGGGGAGAAAGGTGGAAAGGAGGGGTCAAAGGTGGGTGGTACTGGAGAATTACACCTCATAATCTACTGCCCTTTATCACCCTTGTATCACTGTACAGAGTAATTCTTTGGCGCACAGCCAGTTGAAGTACTTAAACCAAATTTAAATGTCTTCTGTTGCTTTACAGTTATGCCGATAATTTGTCTGAATGTTAAGATTTACTCCGAAAATCAAATTTAACATTCCATAAAGTTTTAATGATTTAGTAGTCATTTTAGATTGCATTTAAATGGTTTAACAGTTGCGGAGCTAAAAGGATGTATCTGTTGCTATGGTATATACCATAAGCATGTGATAAGACGTTGTTGCACCAGTCAGTTTATTTGTTGGTGCAGAACAAGATGCCTCAGATTGATGTAACTGGCTTTCCCCGGGCCGCGCTTGACTTTGTGAACTTTTAACGTGTTATGATTGTCATGAATATGACTGTCATACCTATCTGGTTTGTTTAAATGTATAATCATGGTAACTGAAGGCAGTTGTTATGTAATTCATTCATTAAATGCATCCAACAGGGTTTCTTACAAAACGTTACATTGTTCACGAAACTTCTTCTATCATGGCCAATTTTTGTCAGATTTTGGTCATATTTGTTTCTACATAAAGTAAAAATTATAAGGGGAATTAAGAGGTGAAAATAGGGGAAAGATATGTACTTTTTCATTGGAGGAATGGGGCCAAATTTTGGCCCCAAAAATGGCATGTAAAAGGCCTGACTCCATCCCAGATATGGTGAGTGGCAGAAAGTAGGAATTTAATCAACAATGTCACCATATTTTGTAAAATGCTGCTTTTTTACTCGACAGTGTTAATTTAATAATAATATAGTTTTTGTCCCATGTTTCTGGTCTGGTACAATTCAGTACACCCCACCCAAATCAAATAATATATTTACACACACGCGCACGCGCGCACGCACGGACGCACGCACACACACACGCACACACACACACACACAAAACAACAACAAAATAATAAATAACACAACAAACAAAAATCAAGACAAATGTAAGAAATAAATGTTCTCTTTAAGCAACATTTTAAAACAGGCACAGACGTATGATGTTCTTTGCGTGTGCCACATGTGGCAATTTTTACTTCTGTTCCACTTACGGACAACACAGTTTATTATATTTCATTCAAAGCATAGCATATAGATGTTCATTTTATATCTTTTAAACTTTCTCTCAATATAGCAATCATTGCGAAATTTAAAATTTGCACTGAATAAATAGCTGTATTTCAGTTTGGCAGACATGTTTAATTGTCAATATTGCCGCTGTCATGATTAAACAGAATGTTTTGACAGGACCTTATGCCTAATTTAACTGCATACAACTAGCAGACCATTCATGAGCTGCTTTGTGATTATTTCAATTGAAACTGGATTTTGGGTTACTTTTTTTCACGTACCAATGGACATGTTTATGTAAACTGGAGTGTCTTGTTTTGATTTCACTGTTTCGGACATATACGGCGTCATCATCGGGTCATTACGAAGGTGAGATGAGCCAATTACATACATAAATAGCGGGTGTCATTGACAATCACTACAAAATAGTCAGTTATAAAGACATTTAATGTGTGAGGCTCGATTTGTATATTTTTTATTTCCTTATTCAGTTTCTGTGTTTGAAAAGCTTAATGTACATACATGTAGTGAAATAATACTTTATATTGTGTGCAGCCAAATGTAAATAATGCTCAAGCTTTGATGTCCTATAATTTGTTCCCCGTTTAAAATGCATTTGTGACTAATTCTCAAGCTTAATGTGGAATACTATTTACACTGGAGTTGAACAAGCATTATCAATATTTTGGTGCATTGTGTGGTGACAGCGTTGGGAGTGTACAAGAGGGATTGTTCCTGTTTAGTTCAGGTATGTGTTTAATTATTGATGTATTACACAAGTTCAATATTTATTTAGTGTCGTTTTGGTTTAAATTTTGTTAAATTTCAGATGAATGGCCATCATTAACGCATTTTATGGTGTTTAAAAAGTTTACAAAGTTTAAAAGTTGTTAAATGGGTATTATAACAAAAATATTGCAAATCAATTGTCGGATGATTAAATTGCTCTGGCTTGATTGGAAAGTCACTAGCATTTGAATACACCATAAATTGCAGTATTATTTGGATCATTCAGATATATTCAGTAAACCACAGATCTGTATCATATATATTATGAAATTAAATGATATTCAATCTCTAACAAGAAACAGTGTTAGCTCGGTATTCGCTTTTTAACTCTTGAGGCAGTTAAAACAAATATTTAGTAATAATAAAAAATGTGCACTAAAAATTAGGCTATGGACTTTAAATACAACAAAAATTGTTTCACTGTTGACATTAAATGTTGTCTACTATCGAGAGTAAGATGCTGATCTTGAATAAGTTGATGTGTCACTGTTGTTCTTTTGTCACCATTGCCAATCCATTGAGCCAAATCGGGCTAGATCAGTTGGTAGAGCGCTAGACTGTCAATCCGGGGATCATGAGTTCGAACCTCAGCCCGGCCACATAACTTGTGTGGGATTGGTAATGAAATTATTTCTATGGCCATTCTCCCCCTACCTCTGACTCAAGTAGGGCACTTGTCAGTTACTGTCATAGGTATGTGCACTTAGTACTGGTAAACCACTTTGATCGGCTAAGGTTGCCCAGGAAAAGTGTGAGTAGGTTAACTGACCGGCGTGATATGACTGAAATACTGTTAAAAACAGCGAAAAACCCCAACAAAACAAACAAAACAAAACAAAGTCAATCCATTGCCTGTGATTTTTGTTCTAGTGTTTCTGCAAGTCAAGGTAGCTTTTGTTTGTTCTTCATATTTGCACATGAAATGCTGTTACATGCCCATGTAAGAACACATACAGCACAGTCATGTTATTTTTATTTTTCAGAACAATTGCATCCCCTATATACATGCGAAAAGGCACACCCATTTGAAGCTCTTACTAATCAGTGTTTGCACATGCGCAAACACAGGTGACATTGCAATGTTATCAGTTTATAATTATTTAGAATATTGGCATGCAATTTAGTAATCCTAGGACTTCATTTCTGCTGGTAACACAGTCAAAAAAAGTTTATGTAACATGATTACCTATTGACAAACTTGTATTATTGAATTTCACGCATGCAATTTGATACGAAAATTTTCACTTAGTGCAACATAACATTTTCTTAAAAGCCTTATTACTGGTAGAAGCCCTTGTCTCATTCTTTTTATCATTCTGATCCTCTTGACAGTTGTAAAGGGGCATTTTGACTGTATTTCCCATAAATATAGACACATATTAATATAACACATATTCACATTTTTCACGAATATTTTATTCTAGTAACAATTATATATATATATATATATATATACAGCACCAAAACATTGTTTGCAATTTCAGTAGGATTCAAACTCACGCCTACAAAATCGTGCAATTAAATGGAAACTTGCATACGCTGGACTACATTTATCTATAGCATACATGCCATAATTTGTTCAGGCCAAAACGGGAAATTGACAAAACATCGGCGGGACATTTGACATTTGAGCAGTACACCTTAATATATTATATTGGCAGTTTGTTCCAGGGTCCATGATCGCGAACGCAATATAGCCGTACCGCGACATAAACTCATGTCAGGTCATTCATGTACATATGCATGCACTAGCCTATTTTCACGATCTCAAAACGTAATTAAGAGTTAAAATGCACAATGTCATGTACTTTGCGTAAATCCTTTGTTCTGCTAGAAAAGCGCGTGAAAATATTTATGCTGACATGAACAATGTCACGTCATCCGCATGGAAAGCGTGGGTGTATTTATTGCCATATAAAAACTTTGTAGCGCAGAGAACTGTGAGATCTTTACTTTTGTATAAAAGTTTCGTAGCACATAACAACAAAATAATAAATCTATATCGCAAACGATCTGCAGTTAACATTACCTCTTAAAAACAAAACTCAAAAACAGTTACGCTGAATCGATAATGTTATTGTCGTTCTTATCGGTCAGTATTGATCTATGACATACAGTTACTGTATACACCCTCCACGTGGACAGCATGTAATTTGGCTGCAAAATAAAGCGCCAGCAGTTTTACTGAACGTTGTCATGGGTGGCACACGAATATACACCATACCGCGAAAGTGTGACTATCAATAAACCACTGGTTGGGTGTATTATAATTGCTACTCTTGACACGCGGCTAGCGACATCGTTAATCCCTTAATTGGTCCCTATTGTTGTCATAGGGACCAAGTAAGGGATTAACAATGCGCAGATGATTATTGGCCCAATGTAACTTTTATTGCACGCTAACATCGATTTTTTGCGATTGACCGGGACAAAACGCATCTTAGCGGGACACCGGGACAAACCTTGCGAAACCGGGACAATCCCGGCGAAACCGGGGCAAATGGCATGTATAATCTATAGGGTGTATGCGTGTAGCAGTACTTCATGTACATTTTGGTACTTCATGTGCATTTAATTCATATCAATTGTACTACTACTGCTAATTTTCCTGCGCCCGCTAAAAGTGTCACGGTGACAGATTTTCTATTATTATAAAAAAAATACTTTACTGTTGGTTTATCAAAAAGGAGACCTGTGTGAGAAGTAATCATTTAATAAATACTTCATAAAATATCATTTTATTATTAAGAATATTATACTGTACTAGCTGTTGATACGCCCTTTTAATGGGAACCTGCAAATTTTGTAATTCTTTGCTGGGTCTTCACATAAAAGTCACAATGAATATTGTTCCCTCAGGTTGAGTGAATGTTTTGATAAGCTGGGAGGCTTGTTTGCTGTTCAAACTTTATCAGGGTTACATTTAAACATTGCATGGTTTATTATTCTCCTGCCAACACCTTTCCAGTTCATTGTTTGAATTTTCAGCAGAATGTGTTGGTTCAATATGTTCATGGACATGCTTTTACATAAAAAGAATTATGAAGGGATATACACAATTTTGTCAATGTGAAATGTATATGCAGTTGTTTTTGTTATACCCATTAATTTGTTCATGTATACGTACCCTTTAAGTGAACTTAAAGATATTAAATTAAAACTTCACTCATGTCTTCAGGATCATTATATAAGGTTACTGGCTGAGGACCACAACTGTGACCAGCATTTTAGCAGAATTATGCCCCTTTTTCCTCATAGAAACTTCGGGTTAAGGTTTGCATGCAAGTAGACAATTATTATCTCTATAACCACTACAGATATTCAATTGAAACTTCACACATGTCTTCAGGGTCATTATGTAAGGTCACTGACCAAGGCCCATAACTCTGACAAAGAGGTATGAATAGTTTATAATGTTAATTAATATGCTGATGAAACATGTACATAATTAATGGATTGATTTTTATGCCCCCGAAGAGAACTTTGGGGGCATATAATAATCACATCGTCCGTCCGTCCCTCCATCACGCTTCTTGTACGGAGCATAACTCCATTAGTATTGAAGGGATTCAAACGAAACTTCATATAATGATAGAGGACAATGAGAGGAAGTGCAGAGTACAAGGATCACAACTCTTTCTTCAATATTTACAGAGTTATTGCCTTTTGTTTTATTATCTTGTGTGAAGCACAACTCCATTCTTAATGAAGGGATTCAAATGAAACTTCATATAACATTGAGAGGAAGAGTAGAGTACAAGTGCCATAACTCTTTCTTCAATATTTATGGAGTTATTTCCCTTCAGTTAATGTTCTTGTGCAGTGCATAACTCCATCAGTATTGAAGTGATTTAAAGTAAAACCACATCTATTGATAGAGGATGTTGAGAGGAAGTGCAGAGTACAAGGACCATAACTCTTTTTGCAGGAAGAGTCATTTTTGCCAACATTTAACTGACATTGTGATGCCTTCCTCTGACAAGCATATGCTTCGGGGGCATACGGGGGGGCATACGTCACACCTGTGACAAGCCTCATTGTTTATAAAAATGTATTTAATTTTTACTATTTTACCACAGAGATAGTAAAATGCCTGATGCTACCAAGTATTTACAATAACAAAATATTGTCATGCTCTATGCAAACTTTGCTATTTTGCATTCTTGCACTTATGTGAGAAAACTCTTTGAGACATAGATAAACACTCTTAGACATTCACCAACATGAAACTCAACTGATCAACAAATTTGTGAAGAGATTGCCTGTTAATCGAATATAAAACTGCAAAGTAATGGTTTTGGGCATGTTAGTTTTCAGATGCCGGATAGTGGAGGTATCATATGTAATATGAGCCAATAATACAGCTGTACCAAGTAATAAGAAAAAATTGTTTTTGTAATAGTTATAAAACTGTCTGTCTGGTTCTATTGTAGGATAGACAGATGTTTCATTGCTGAAGTGCTTTATAACAGCTAACCATTGTGAAACATTTTCAAGACTGGTTTAAAATTACTTATTCAGTAATTACCAGTCTGATTATGTTATCAAGCAATTGTGCAGCTAGTTTGTGGCACAGCGTTACCTATAATGAGTTTGAAGGAATAAATAGTGCATGAGTCATTGTTTACATTTATATAGATTGCTGAGGTATGTGTTATGTATTATGTTTGGGCTTGCACATTGAGTTACCTTGATTCCACAATTTTATAATTTAAAATTATCCATTTTGTTAAAGGCAATCCTTTTATTTTAATTTATTGATGAATCATTAACAACTATTTTGGCTCCTTTTGTTTATAATTTTATTGATGAATCGTTCACAACTATTTTGCCGTATATATATATATTTGTTGTAAATATTTAGAATATTGCATTCAGGATTCCATTCTATTTGTAAATTGACAGTCGAATGTCATGCAAATACTTTGGATATCCATATAAACATTAAATATCAGAACAGTGTGAATCAGAAGATTTATAATGAGTTTGAAAGTTCAAAATAAATTAAGGGTCATGGAAAAATCGGGCTGAATGCATGTGCGTAAAATGTCGTCCCGGATTAGCCTGTGCAGTCCACACAGGCGAATCCAGGACGACACTTTCCGCCTGCAGTGGATTTATGTTTAGAAGAGACTTCCTTGAAACAGAAAATACCATACAAGCGGACTTAACGCACATGCATTTGTCCCAGGTTTCTCGTGACACGCCTCAAATGATTGATGAAGTTTATTATCTCTTATAATTGACCAGGAATTCATTGTTGTGGTAGGTTGCATTCTGTGGTCCTGAAATATTGCGGGACACTGAGCCAGGCCGTGGATGTGGAAAATTCAGTACCGACCAACCTATTCATATATAAATTATATATTTTGCAAAATAATAATTAAATTGTATGATATTATTGTTTAGCTTTTTAAATAGATTCGAGACTTACATTTGGCTTCCATTCAACATTACATGATAAGAAAGCTGATAAACATAATATTATAATTGTTCGCTTAAAGACAATGTCTAAGTAATTCAAACTTAATGATGATGAATACAAAAAATTGTATCCATATTTATGGGGGGAAGGGGGGGCATTTGCAGCGTCCGCCCCCTCTAAATCCGCCTTTGATTATTATCATACATCACTGAAGAATGTCATTGAAACCAATCAACAGGTATTCAAGGGAGGTAATAGCGGACTCAAAACAAGTTCTTGAACTATGTAGGAGTTGTTTCCCATGGTAACATTTTCTACAACAAAATGTGGTTACATAAACATTTTAAATAAATTGTTATTAATTGATTCATCTGAGACATAGTTGCCAAATATTGACACAGTTTAAATGGGAATAATTCATTCTTATGCTTCTACTGATAAGCTTGACAATGGGGACTTGCCTGGATAGAAATCTTCAAAATTGGATGGAAATCTCTTTAAGTGGTTGACTGATGGAAACTCAGTGCTATTACATAAGCTAAATGTTTCTGTTACATTGCATTGAAAAGCAGTTATGGACTAGAGTGATGTAACCTCTATGCAATGTCTAGGGCAGAGGTTTAGACTGTTCCTTATCTGATTGGATTAGAGAGATCAGCTGTTGTGCTCCTGGTTAAGCCTAATCCAATGAGATGTGGACTCCTTAATCCCCATTAAAGATCTTGAGACACCATTATGTTGGACTTTGTTTTTGTTGCAAGAAAAACAGTCTGTTGTTATTCACTTGTAATAATGACTTCCATTTCTGAAGCTTTTTTCTGTTGGTTATCTTGTAATGGCAAAGAAATTAGTTTCTTGTTTTACTTGAACATACAACTTTTCATATCACAAGCATATATATATATGTTTACCCAGGCATATTTACATGATACAATAACATGAAATCGGATAGAAAAACCTTAATGTAACTTACAAAAAGTAATCAATTACTTTTACTGTTATTACTTTACAGTAAACATTATTTAGGCATTAATAATGCAAATGATTTTTTCTTCAAAGGCTTATTGAATGCTTTTTTTTAAATATTTTAATTTGATGATTGATTTTAATAGAGTTTTGTATTGCCACAATTTTTCTTGTAAGATTTTCATAAATACTCATACTTTTATGCCACATAATTATTAACAACAGAATGAACTGTCAATGCCTTTCAAAGAGCAAGGTCTTTAACAAGAAGATTATTTGTTGCTATGATTGCAATGATCTGACATTTCTCAACTCTGAGTTTGACCTTTCAAAAAATCCTGCATCTTCTTGTGAAAGTCCATGAATTATGGCCATTACTGTCCACTACTCTAATGAACATGACTGTCAATGTTTGTTATTTCCTTTTTCACAAAAGTCACTGCCTTAAAATATCCAAAAGCTGGTTTTTAATTGTATGGTACTCCTTTCTTAAGATGATACCTTGTGACATTAATAACGAGGATGTCAGCATTTTGAGTTTAACAACCCATAGTATGATTTTTTTTACTTTGTATTGCAGCTCCATTATTATTTGGGTTCTTTTACAGCTTTGGGTACATTTCATGGCATGTGATGGCAGAGGTATCAGATGTGTCTAGGGTGTCACAAGGGCAGTGTTAATTGCTGTAATTAGAATACCACTTGTGGCTATGGGGCACATGATGATCTTTTACAGAATAAAATATCTGATATTATATGTCTTTTTTTGGGGGGGGGGGGGGGGATGGGGGGATTTGACAATCATTTTGCAGTTTAAATACCTGTCCATTTACACAGCTGTGAATGTGACTAACGTCTATTAAATCAATATAATAGTTGATGTTTTGCATGCCTTTTGAACTTAATTTATGTAGTAATGTCATATATGACAACAAAAAAACAACAACATACAATTATATTTTAAATGTGCCCATATTAACTTTTATCAGTTCAATTTGTTTTGCCTGTAAAATATTAGTCTCACAGCTGACTTTTTCAATGCTTAATCAAAACTATTTGCAACAATTAAAGCATTATTTTGTATTAAATGTACAACATTTGTGGCGCGTCGTGGGAAAACCGGACTTAAGTCTGCACAGGCTAATCCAGGACGGCACTTTCCGCCTACAGTGGATTTATGTTTAGAAGAGACTTTCTTGAAACAGAAAATACCATAAAAGCGGAAAGAGCCACAGGCTAATCCGGGACAACACTTTACTCACATGCATTAAGTCCGGTTTTCCCACGACGCGCCTCATTTGTGTAATTGATCTGCATTTCGCCAGTCTTTGCAATAACTCGCTTGTCCAAAGTCTAGGACAAGTAAAAATCTGTTTGAGCAAGTTAAAATTGTGACATGTCTGCCGGAAAGGGCAAGTACAAGGGGGATGAAAATGGAAATATAAGAAATAATGCATTTACCAATGATACCAAAATGTCCAAAAAAGCCCTCTAAGTATATCATTATCACTTTATATTCTTTCCGTATGACTACATTAACATAATTAACATCATTGGAACTGATCTTGTAATTTCTAGGTATTTGTTCTCATTTCGGACAAGTTCAGAGTAGAATCCGGGAAGTTGAAATGGTGACGCGTATGCCCAATGGGCATGTCCTTCCAACATTATTGTGAAGACTGTCATCTTGTTATCCGATTAGAAGAAACAAACACTTATATTGCTGTGTGCACCAGTGCCAACGACTACAAACATTCTTTAGCTCAATCTTAGTCTTAATCTTAAACAGTCAACCAATGGAAATCATGGCTTAAATGTAACAAGCATTCTCATTGGTCATTATTTTAAGTTGAGACTAAATTTGAGATGGAGAATTTTTGTAGTCGTGGGGCCAGGACTTCAAGATCAAATGGATTGCTGTCGAGACACATGTCTTTGCAAATATTTCATCAGCGCTTCAATATTGAAGTGTATTACCTTACATTTCACCTAGTATATAAAGCATTTTATTGTCAGTGACATGGTTTCATTTTGAGGTGTAATCAAATGCTCTTTTTGGGGCAGTTTGTTAAGTACTTGGGTGTATTGCATGCCAGAATTCTGGGTGGTTTGGGGTGTGTGACACTTCACTCTTGCATCATATCAATCATAATAGATAATGTATGCATTTTGCTCTTCATCAAGTTTGTCATAGGATACGGGGCTAATTTCACTGGATGACTCATAAGACCACTTCCGATCTGTGACAGTTGTCAAAGCGTGTGCAACTAATATTGATAAGTTTTTAATTTTTGTGGAAAGTTAATGCTTTTTGTTCAAAACCACAAGTGTTAATAGAGCAGAAGTGGAAGCATTATCACGTAATGTATGGCTTGTTTTTGTGGCTTTCTGGTCTTTAATTTGATGGAAGTAATCTTGAATTTCATTACGGAAGAGTAAAGGGTATTTTTTTAATGTCAAATGCAGATTTATAGTCTGCTCTTTTTTTTATATAAATAATGAAATATGTGAATCATAAGTTAATTTTTACTCGTTTCCAATCAGAGTCACTAAGCCCTGGAGCTTCTTACCTCAATGATGATGCTGTAAACATAACGACCCTGTTGGAAATACAAATTTGAACAGGCAACATAGATGCTCAATTCTTAGGCCAAAAACAATAAATGAGGGGCGTCGTGGGAAAACCGGACTTAATGCATGTGCGTAAAGTGTAGTCCCAGATTAGCCTGTGCAGTCCGCACAGGCTAATCCTGGATGTAACTTTCCGTCTACAGTGGATTTATGTTTAGAAGAGACCTCCTTGAAACAGAAAATACCATAAAAGCGGAAAGTGCCGTCCCGGGTTAGCCTGTGCGGACTGCACAGGCTAATCCGGGACGACACTTTACGCACATGCATTAAGACCGGTTTTCCCACGACGCGCCTCAAATGTTGGTTTCCGCTTACGTCTCCATAACAATATAGGGGGGAGGTACAAAAAAAAACTATTTTTCTTAAACTTGTTTACTGTTCTCGGCATATTCATCACAAAGTTTAGGTATATTGGACTGCATGTAAAATGTTTGAATGACTCCAATCAAATAAACTGTACTATATGGTATGTCAATATGAAGAGCACCCATCTCACGCAGACTAAGTCGAAATGTTTGCTAATTACCCAAAATCCACATATTAGCGAAAACTGCTCTTTTACCGAAAGTAAAAAAAAAAAATGATCAATAGGCAAAAAAACTGTTAGGGTTCGCATAAAAAATTAGGGGGTCGGGCAAGCGGAATTGCAAACAACTTTTTTTTTAACCTTATTCAGGTTTGCAGGTTCCTTCATAGAGCCATACCAATTTCTTGAATTTATACATTTGTCAGCTTCTTAGCAGGAAAATCTTCAAAACAGGCTTTTGTTAAAAATGTTGGTGTATGGAAATATACTCCGTCCAGAGCAGAAATGGTTGATTTTGGAAGGAATGTTTCCATAGTAAAATGGAATTCAGAGTTTCCTGTGTGTCAGTAAGCAAACGTTGCACTACAGCGTTCCATAGCAGTGTCACTCTAGAACAGACCTGACCCAGATGAAATGCACAGTTGTTGACCATGGGCTACAATGGTCAACCATGGTAATTCATGGGTCTGAGACCATGGTCAACCACAAAGTACCATGGTCGACCATGGGTGGTAATTGACACCATGGTTCAAAACCATGGTCATGATAAAGCAGATCAGTGGTCAAGACCATGGTTTTTCGATGGTTGACCATGGTCGGCAGTCATGTACCATGTTGACCATCTGGGTGAAGCCATATTCACTAACCCATTCTTAGACTTAAGATGGAAGAATGAAGAACGTTCTTGAAACAGTTTTAAAAATGCTGTTAATTTGAATCTTACTTGGTATTCACCATCTATAAATTTAGCATTCGTTACTTAGAATGATTTATTAATGACATCACAACATTGGTACCTGCATGTTTGCAAACGCACAAATGTGGCACGTCGGGAGAAAACCGGTCTTAATGCATGTGTGTAAAGTGTCGTCCCTTATTAGCCTGTGCAGTCTGCACAGGCTACTCCAGGACGGCACTTTCCGCTTTTATGGTATTTTCTGTTTCAAGAAAGTCTTTTCTTAACATATATCCACTGTAGGCGGAAAGTGCCGTCCTGGATTAGCCTGTGCGGACTGCACAGGCTAATCGGGGACGATACTTTACGCACATGCATTAAGTCCGGTTTTCCCACGATGCGCCTCATTTTCTTCTAGAGTCTTAAGTCTATTCTGTATTCTTAAGTCTACTATGGGTTGGTGCCCTGTAGTAAAAGATGCGTAGATGCTGCTAGAAGTTTCTTGAGCATCAAACCTTCAGCATAATTATCAGAACTGAAAAACTGTGTTTGTGCTTGCAGCCCTTTGGACACAATGACTTACACTGTCACAGAGTGGCTCAAATAGTTCTCCTGCTTGTTTAGTGATGGTTGGATTAAAATAATGGCTGTTGTATGTAAAATAATGCACTTGACATGGCTGGCAATATTGGAAGTGACAATTTAATGAAGAGAATTAATTGCGAAATACTTCATCAAGCACTTAAGTGCCATTTTCATGCCATACCCTTGAAAAACACAAAATTTAAAATGTCAGTTTTCCTTTTTATGGGTAACATTTGCTGTATTATATTGTAAGCAGGTGTTGAATTTATATTGCCCATGTAACTGATAGCTTTCTTACATCCGCATGCACATGTTTAACAAATTTACCTGATGGCATACATTGAATGATGCATGGCACAATGCATTTGTTAGAAAATCTATTCAGTATAAAATGTTAACTATGAAAATATGATAGAATTGTGTTTTTGCAGCATGGCTGCTTATTGCATTTCATGAAATATTATGTTACATTTATGTCGGTGTGTTTTTTTTATGGTAACTGCAACCTGAAGTAACATACATTCTCAAAACTTACAATAATAATATGCAAAATAAAGAAGGTACATTGAATCATAAATTCATGTTTTTTGTATGCATTGTTGCATTAAAATTACATTGATGTAGTAGGCAGTTGGACAGATATCATAGTAGGCAGTTTGAAAGATATCATAGTAGGCAGTTTGAAAGATATCATAGTAGGCAGTTTGAAAGATATCAAGGTAGAATGTTTAGAAAGGCAGATATGCAACCACATACTCTAAAGTAGGTTTATTGTTGAAGTATAAGAATTTATTTTCTCTTGAAAAATAACTCCTTTTTGTATTAATTAAAAAAGAGGGGGGAAAACCTGTGTAACTGGAGATAATTTAAATAATGTTTTGCTGGATATACATTTCAATTTTAATCTCTTTTAGGATGGCTTGTAAATAGTTATTATAGAATGTGTCTACAAATATTCTGCTTGAAATAATATTTTTTTATAATCACAGGTGTTCAAATAATGTACAGCCGAGTAAGCAGCATGCACATCCCATCTGGTCTGTCAGTGGATAGCTGCGACTTTGAAATGCATTTCGAGGGTAATTGAGCGTAAGACTATTGTATCTGATACAGAAATTTTAAGCAGTTGCCCTTGTGTCAAATGATTGTTATTAAGGCATTAACTTAGGATGGTTTGGTCCTAATATACTGAGTAGAAGCAGCACTTGATCTAGAACCATTATCTGTACCTGTTATCTCTGGCTCCACCTCTCTTTATGCTCTTCAAGTATTGATAATCACATTGAGAGGAAGTGTGAGGGCAAGAACCTTAACTCTGTCTACAATATTTATGGCATTACTGCCCTTTGTTTTAGTTATTAATGCAATGTGTCAGTTCTTACTTTTTACATTTCTTCAGGTTATTTCTCAGTTAAGGTGACATCTCTTGATGTGTTTGGCTTTGGTTGTGAATGCCACATTAATCGGCTTGGCTCCACCTTCTAACTGACCATGCAAATATACAGGTGAAACTGTTCACAAATTTAAACCATGTGTTTGTAATATTACAAGAAAACCTTTCATTATGTATATGATAAAATTCATTATTTTGTGTGTATTGTGTGTTATAGTGGAATGGTAACACATGTTATTGCTGGTCCAAACCATACTTTGACATGTCACTTGCAAGCAGTATATGCAGACGGGGGGGGGGGGGGGATACAGGATTTGAGTTAGAGGGCGTGTAAATATTCAGTAACTGAACAAGGCTGCCAACAAACTTGTTTGGGTCTCTCAGCTCTTACATGTTGGGGTAGATATTGGACAGGTGCAATATTGACAAAAAGGAACACATTTAAAAGAGTATACTGTAGATCTGGTTTGATTCTTACAATAAAATGACTGAAGAACATGCCATTGGCAATGAGATGAATATGTTTTAAGATGCTGTGAGGCTTAAAAATTGAATTTTGGACAATTTTAGAGAGGGCACACTCTGTTTCTGCCCACCTCTAAATTTGTCTATGAGAGTGCTAACAGATTACAATCATAAGATCCCTGTGTCACATTTTGATGTTTCTTCATCATAAACATCAATAGTGGAAATCATGGGCATTGACTTGGGTAAATCATATCGTAAAGTCATTGCACTGTAAAGGAAGTCTACAAATATATGATCAGAAAAAAATAAATTGAACACTAATAAATACTACAAAATAACGATATCGGTCATGGATACAATAGAGAGTCTATGATTGGCCTCCTACGCAGGACAATGAAGAACTGAGCCTGGTGTCATTGACCAGGGGGACAAATTATGGGGAGAGCTTTATGACTTCTGTAATCATGCCATCATAACTACCATGTTGTAAATTATCCAAAATGCCACAATTGCAATATAATGTTGTAGGTCAGTGACCCCACAAGTAATGAAATACATGAGGTGTTTGGAACTAAAACATTAAGATATTTCTCATCAGCAATTTAAGTAAGTTTTAGCTTCAGACAAACATTTTCTTAGTATATACCTTGCAAACTAACAGGTATTATATGAATAATTCCTTTTTAAGCTAAAAGTTTTGCTATAAGACACTGGCTTGCTTGCTTGCTGAAATGTACAAAGTACCTAATAGAAGTCCTGGGGGCTTTACATTTCTCAAAGGGATGGGGGAGGAATATGAGTCCGGTTCTTGGTGTTCTGTCAAGGGTGTAGCGCCCTATACGCACAGTATGCATGTGCATAATACAAAAATGCGATGGATAAAAAAAAATAAAAAATGTTTGCTTAAATGGTGAGAACAGAATGGCGAGTCAAATGTGTGTATAAATTTTCTTGTATAAATTACCTGTTTATTGTTCATGATGTAAGTAACTGCATGCACTTAAAGAAACAAAACTCATGAAAAGGAATTTCTAAATGTCACGGGAGGGGAAACCGTCTGACACAGATAAATTTAAGTCTTCGGCACCGTCATATTGTGTTGAAAGGACCGACGTTGTGCATTGTGGTGTAAATTCTGCATCTTTGCAAACACCAGTCGTGATTAATTTTCATGTTTAAAATTGATTATTGTTCATAATAATAGGTTCTATATTTTCGTTTTACATTTTATAGATAACATTGTTTTTGATTCTGTTGATAAAAATCCATGTATGGTGCAAGATGAAAATAAGTTTTCTATACTAGAGAAACTTATTACTTACAACTCCAGGAAATTGCCTCAAATGTTTCAGAATGCACCATTTCCTCAATTATTTCATTTTTTCCGGAGTGGGGCTACCCCCCCGAATCCCCATCAGCAGGAGGGACAGACCCCTCTCACACCCTCCCTCATGATAAATGTCCTCGTATGCGTACAAATTTTACAACCCTGGCTACACCCCTGTCTCTCATATATATCAATGTGTGGACAACATTATTATATGACTGTGTAGCTGATTTCGTAAACATTTCTTTCAAAGATTTACAAAAACAGGTGTTCTGCATGTATTTGTGTTGAGTGTTTAAAGCAAAGTGAGGGCATTAATTAGGCATGGAGGTTTATTTTTTATTAAAAAGGGGGGGGGCGTTTATTAGTTAGTTGGATTAATGATATTAAGCACCTACCATTTAACTGGAAAGGTACTTGGCGAATGTACACACCAATTTTATGATTCCATGCCTTTGTGTACAAGTTAATTTGTGCTCTGATGCAATTCTGGACTGTAACGGTTTTAGGACTAGAATTAGTCTTTGACCTTAGGGTGAGGCCTTCACAGTGATATAATTAGTATTGCAACTAGTCCCATCACTGTACTTACTAACATTTCAAACTGATCCAGTGACAACACTGGTAGCTGCCATTTTAATCTTCCCCTGGAATCCTTGGTCAGTCTTCAAGCACCCTTATTTCAGACTAGGTGAGTTTGACCACTTGTGAAATTGACCATACTGACCAGTCAGATGACCACTTGAATTAATTATGCCCTCTTGAAGTGAAGATAAACCACTTCAGAATTCTCATTAATGCAAGTGCAGGGTCAACTTTGAATGGTGAAGTGTATTACAGTGACCCCCTCCTTTCACCCATGTTTTATCAGCACTGATTTTGAAGGATTTTAAATATTCATTTACATGCCAATATAGGATAGTGTGAGGAGCTTCTCAGATTTAAGGTATGTTAATTGTATGTAGAAATATGTTGGGGGAAAATAATTAAAACCAAAGAATGCTCTCTGTGCAAAGCATTTTTGAACATTGAAAAATGTCCAATCTGCATTCTTCTTTGTGTTTGGAATGTAAATATTTTGTTGGTATTTTATTGTCCTAATGTTTTGACTTGATATGCACCCAACTGTTTAAAAATTGACACCCTCAATATGTCAGTTTGGCTAACACCAATAAAATTTGATACCTTCCTCTTCACTTGCAGCAATTTTATTATTGGAGGGAAAAGTGACAATAATATTACCTATTGAAATGGAGTTAGCAATACATTTTGCTGATGACTCCTAATGTGTGTCTGATGGAATGTGATTTGTGACCCCATGATTTTGTGCACAATCGATTATAAAACTTCACCACTGAAAACTTGAATATGTCATTTTGGTATTTTGATGACAAAGAAGCATGTAAAATGATGTACATTTGAACACCGTTTTTTCTAAGTCATCAAGACTGGCGAGAAAACTTCGAAATAACGATAGTTTGTATTCAACATGTTCACCATTTTATAACAATAAAATACTGTTAAAATAAAAATTCTTATCAATCGCACCAGACTTGGTCTAAATATATAAATGCAAGCCTTTTTTTATTTGGTATACCTTTTTGCATGGGTAAACTGTTGTACTGCTCATGGACCGATTCAAAAGTCCTACATTGGTGGGACACCAATAAGAAAGTAGTTTTAAATACCCAGAATACCTTGCGCATTCTTGCATAGATTACGCGTCACTTGCGCTAATGACTGTTAATTGCACCCATTAGCGAATAACGGCCAATATTTTGACAAGGTGTGAAAACATTAATTCACAACCAAGAACGCGACTTTGAATTAACAATAGTCAAATAAGTGTGAAATATTCATTTGGGACCGAATTTTAGACTTCGAAATAATGATAGTTTGAATTAAAAGAGTTCGAGTTAAATGAGTTTATGTTACGTAAAGAAAGACGAAAGAAATTCGGGACCAGATAAACACTTTGAAATAACGCTGACTTCAAATTAACAGAGTTCGAAATAGCGATGTTCAAATGTAATAATATGATGTACTAATATTCTATGAGTTTTTATTTTACTTCATATACACAAGCCAATTATCCTGGAATGTTGTCCTCAGCTAAACAGGAAATAATTTACTGTTACTTTTTACGAATGTTTATACGTAGTAATACTACACTGTTACCTAATAGGCAGTTTTTTCAATTGAAAGAGGTTTTAATCAATAAAATTGATAAGAAGTTTTGAAATATGTGACAAACTTATATAGTTGCTGTAAAGTATCATTTACTTCAAATGCGCCACAGATGTAACAAGTTGAAAACGGAATATACCAAAATGTGAAAATGCTTAAGGTGTGATGGAAAACCACTTCGATATAACCAGATATTACCCAAAAGTTGACTTGAAAGTTAAAATTTATATGAAATAAGAATTGAGACAATTGGTAATCATTTTGCACTTCTAATAGCCAAAACTTTGAAATTAGCCACTAAATTGACATAAGAAAGTTTAGCTATATACTTGTATATTATCAATGTTCAACCTGAGATTAGCTTCATGGATGCAGGGGGTTCTTACTTGGAATGTTGAACTTAAATTTGAATGTTATTAAAATTAATAAAGCTTAATTGCACAATGGTCCACATACTTCGGACAAAGCCTCTAATGCCTTCTACTTTCAAAATTAGAAAGGTTATCTTCATGGAAAGGGTTAATAATACTGTAATCATTTAGATTAAACAGTTGCCCACTTCAAAATACCTCTTATAACTGTACGCAGATTCGCAGATTCGTGTTAGTAGATTTTTGAAACCCTTTTGACTGTATGGACAGTAATGAAATTCAAGCCACATGATGTGATAAGGAGTAAATAATATTGAAATCATAGTATTTGAACAGTTTGTTAGAAGTGGGTACATGTTACAGGTTAAAAAAACTTGCTTGACATAGTTCTTTATGAATTTGGGTCGCAAAGTTTTTTTTGAAAAATGTCATTTGAATTTTAATGATTTTTTGTCCTTTGGAAGTCACTGACCTGTTGAGTGTTCATTTTGACTGAGTGTTCGTTAGTTGATACTTCAATGCCTCAAACAGGCGTGTCAATGAACGTTGGAGATTTTAATTGAATTACCTTTGTACATCTGCAGGATAACTATCATTTGTACAAAGCTTAATAAATAATGTTACTTTAATACAGATGAAACTGTGTCTTAAATCCTAATATTCTCTTCTAATATTAACTAAAAAAGTAGTGTACTGAAAATAAAGTAACTATAGAAAGCTTTATGTAAATAGAAGACAGACCGTTGCTTAAATAATTTTTGATTTATTTAATTGTAGTTTCCGTTAGTTAGTCACAAGTGTTAGAACATAAATATAGTGTCCCCGTCTTATATCAGATTATTATTTTTCTCGCAAACCACAAAAGCTGTAGATCTTTCATGGACCACATGTTTTGCATGAGGATTGTGTCTGCCTTGCAGAGAAGTAATGAACCAGAAAACTGATGCACATTTACATGAATTTAAATACAATCATTTTGTAATTCAAGATAAAGGGATACCTCAGATATTTGTTTTCCAACCACATGAAGAATTCAGAAATGGGAAGGGTTAATTTAATTGAATTTTCTTTTTCTCAGGGCTTAAATCGCTATCACTATTGTGTAAGTCATATTTTAAATTCTACGCCCAGTGAAAGCTTTGAAAATCAATTAAACAAAATCAGGAACTTCATGCCTTTTATTCAGATTTATCCTGGTCACAACAACAATAACAACAGTTGAAATCACTTCTAGCTAATAACAAGCATTATACTAACTTTACTATACGTAATGGCCCCATCAGACCAGAGCACGGCCGTACTAGGTTCTCCAAGTCTTCACCCCATCCTTACAAAGAATCTGAACGTGGCAAAAAAGCGGAATATCTGTCTACGCTAATACTACGTCAAAGCGGTCATCACTACGCGCAGAGCTTATATAGTTATCACCTGTAGAATACCGGGTGCTAACCTAGCACTAACACAGTGCAAGCTTTGAGAGCGTGGTAAGGACCTGAATGTCTTGGTAAAGTCTTTGTGGAGACTCGACGTGGACGGGATGAGTTTGATACGGGTGCAGTACAAGCGTAGTGAGAACGCAGCGAGAGTGCGGCCAGAGGTCAAGAATTTCTCACTGCGTCCCTACCAGGTCCTCACTACGTCAATGTGGCCTTTACAACGCGTCCGTACTGTGTCCATGCTCCCTTCATGTCCTCACAACGCAAGTTTTGTGCATGCTCAAAACCTCCACACGTCCTCCATGTCCATCAAGACCATACCAGGTCTCCACTATGTATCTGTCAGTTCGCACCCCATCCAAACAAGTAATGGTCATGACCTGTCAGAATGTGGAGGACATAATGAGGACATGCTCTGGTGTGATGGCACTATTAAAATAACAGAAAATGCCTACTTATTATAATAAAGCATTACGCCTCACATTTCATCTAGAGCTGAGGTACCTTAGAACTTACGCCTCACATTTCATCTAGAGCTGAGGTACCTTACTACTGTCTCACCAACCCAACATGTAACAGATAAAATAAGACAAATATTTCTTATGAAATTTGAGTCATCAAATGAACACACAGATGCTTATTGTTGGTATCATTAATCATTCATCTACTGGTTTTCATTCTCAGCAATGTCGTAGATAAAAACATGATTCCTATATTAAGATTCCATTGATTTGAGACATATGTTTATGATTCCACAGATGCTATTCAAAACAGGAAGTTTACAATATCCTGCGTAAATATAACACTTATTTTTAGAAATTTGTTTATAATTTTTCTTTGTAAGAGGCACAAGAAATAATGTACCTATTTATATGATTTGCAATCATGTTAAATATGTTTTCTGGGAATAAAAATACCTCAAGTTTATTCTGGTTATGTTAATTAATTTAAGCAGCAAATATAGGCAGTTGATACCCCCCAAAACAGTAAAAGACATTAATAAGAAAATAATAATTAAGATGTTAATAATAATTTGTGTTCTTATAACATGTTTCGGTAGTAGAATGCAAAATTGAGAGCTGAAATTCATAATGCGTTGCCTCATACATTTTCGCCATTTACTAGTATCTTTGTACAACCATTATTAGCTCGGTCAATATTATTCTGTTGTAGTTGGAAGGCTCTGGTATCCTGTAATTGTGTAAATGATTTATTTAATTCCGGGCTATATTTATATATGTGGCCAGAGTCAGACCCCTCCACTGTAAACAATTTATTCCAGGTGTGGTGTGGTTCCTAAGTAGAAATGCCTGAGCTGCATGGCCTGGGTACAGGCTGGAAAGTGTTTGGTGATGCTTTTCTTTACAAGTATAAGAGGTATTCCTAGTTGTTATGATGTCAGTGATTTTAGTCTATTGGTCATAGGTTTATCAATGCTGGGTCTGAAAATTTCACATTCAAGCCAAAATGTAAAGAAAATGTAGTCAGTTGTTATGACCTCTGTTGTAATAAATGCAACTATTACCAGGTGGAATCAGGATGGAGATTGAAAGGACAACTATTAGCAGGTGGAATCAGGATGGAGTTTGAAAGGACAACTATTAGCCGGTGGAATCAGGATGGAGTTTGAAAGGACAACTATTAGCAGGTGGAATCAGGATGGAGTTTGAAAGGAGTTGACCTGTCACCCTGTGTGCATGTTGAAATTTGGTCCAGTGGCATTTTCTTCCATACAGCCATGGTCCCTAAAAGTAGAGAATTAAAGGAGGGATAGGGCAAAGTACACATTTACCCCATTCAGAGATGATCTGCTTAAGCGCCACAGTAGATGTGTTAGCATTTCCACAAGGTCATCAGTTTTCAAGATTTAGGGTTATTTTCGAGACTTTAAACTTTGTTCATATTATGACCCTTACCAGCTCTTTGACGTAATCATGATATATATTGGGTGTGGACCTTAAGGAAGGGCTGCAACTTGAATCTAAAGTGGAGTGAGTAATAAACTTCCCATGTCAATGTCAGTACATGTGTGATTGGTTACTGGTATTAGACTTGAACTAAAAAATAATGTCAGTGTCAACACTCGAAATGTTTTGAACAGCTCTCAATGCGGGATGAGTACTGTTTAATGGTCCCTTTTTATTTGGCGTAGGAGTGCCCTGGTTTCTGGCCTTCCCAGATTGTTGTATAAGCATTTTGTACTCTTGTTATACGTGTATTTATATCTATTCTTGTGTACATAAGTACTATATAACAGTAATTGAATGTTGATTTACATTAAGTAGAGTTCAAAATGTCAGTGACAGAATATGTTTACTATCTAATTTTGCATTCCATATTTCCTTACTTATCTTCATTACATATTTTCTCACGTCCTGTAGAATGGTTTGAAATTAACTGTATTTCAAATGCTTGTATTACAAGTTCTTCTATGTGTGACACATTGTTATCGCATCTGCCAGTTTCTGGCAATGTGAAAGAATGTATACAATTTTAATGTATTAATGATATGCAGATTTTACTGTCAGAGGTCGTGCCCTCATAAATTACATTCCGTGGTAATAACTCATCATATTGTTATATTATAGTGTAATGTAACCTCTTTTTTTGTTCAGGTGTTAAAACCAACAGCGTATAGAATTGCAGGAGTTAACTGTTTAATAAATGAGCCTTGTAAATCATTGATGCGTTCTTTAATGTCGTGTTAAGAATCTGTCATCAGAATCTTCCATCTAGCGTCTTTAATATCAGTATAAATAATACAACATAATTATATATCAATAAATAAATACACTGTGTTAATACCTTTGTTCTTTTCCTTAAAAAAAATCTCCAATGAGCAATAATTAAGTATAACAACTTTTCCGCAGACACTTTTTAACTGTGTCAAATCCAGCTTAATTGTTTTGATAAATTGAAGTGTTTGCAGTTCTCAAAAGAAAAGATGCAGTTATTGATTGATGTGGAATTGTTTTATTTGGTTGTTACTAAGAATATGGCCAGGTTTCTGTCTCAGTTTTACTTAAAAACTTGAGATTGACTGAAGATTATTTTCTCTTTTTGCAACTAGATTGAAAGCAGTGGCCATAAATGAGCGTTTAAAACATTGTACTTTGACACACTTTTTTATGTTATCATTAAACAGAAGAATAAGGATATGCTTGTATTGTATTTGCACATAAGTGCTTAGGTCTTATTTAAATGCAAAAATGGAAGTTATTATATTTAATTCTGTTACAATTAAAGTGACATTATCATAATCTCATCAAATCGACTTAATGTCCAGTGTTACCAAATGTTTTATGTTTTTAACCAGATTTATGCTCCTTAGTGGTATTTTGTGCAAATCTCATCAAAATCAAATGACACCCTGCTGATATGTGAATTATTGACAGGAATAAATAGCCATTAGGTCTAGACATCATTGTAAGCTTCCATAATGTATATTTGGAAAAAAAAGATATCAACATCTAATGCACAAATACACCCAACTTAAGAAGAAATAAATGGCATCAAACTTTGTGCAATATGTTTTCATTGTGCTTCAAGGGATTTGTTCACAGATTTTCGCATTTTTAGCTCACCTGAGTACAAAGTGCTCATGGTGAGCTTTTGTGATCGCACGTTGTCCGTCGTCCGTGTGTGCGTGCATGCGTGCGTCCGTCGTCAACATTTCATTCAAACAACATCCTCCTAAACCATTTGGCAGATTTTCACCAAACTTCACAGGAATTATCATTGGGTGACCCTCTTCCAAAGGTGTTCAAATTGTTACGGTCCACATCATATGTAGGTCACCAGAGCTAAAAATAGATTTAAAAAGTGTAAACTGCAGGGCCCAGAGGTTTCATATTTGGTATGTAACACCCTATAGTGGTCCTCTACAAAGAATGTTCAAATTATGCCCCTGGGATCAAAACTGGCCACGCCCCGGGGGTCACATGGTTTATATAAACTTAAATAGCAAAATGTCTTTAAAAATCTTCTTCTCTGAAACTGCAAGGCCCAGAGGTTTCATATTTGGTATTTAAAATCCTATAGTGGTCCTCTACAAAGATTGTTCAAATCCTCTACAAATGTTGTTCAATTTATGCACCTGCGGTCAAAACTGGCCACGCCCCGGGGGTCACATGATTTATATAGACTTAATTAGCAAAATGACTTTAAATATCTCCTCAGAAACCACAAGGCCCAGGGGTTTCTCATTTGGTATGTAACATCATATAGTGGTCCTCTACAAAGATTGTTCAAATTATGCCACTGGGGTCAAAAAGGGCCACGCCCCGGGGGTCACATGGTTTATATAAACTTAAATAGCAAAATGTCTTTAAAAATCTTCTCCTCTGAAACCGCTAGACCAAGAGGTTTTGTATTTGGTATGTAACATCCTATAGTGGTCCTCTACAAAGATTGTTCAAATGATGCCCCATGGGTCAAAACTGACCACACCCCAGGGGTCACATGGTTATGTAGACTTAAATAGAACAATGACTTTAAGATTCTTCTCCTCTGAAACCGTAAGGCCTTAAGCTTTCATATTTGGTATGTAACATCGTATAATGGTCCTGTAAAAATATTTTCAAAATTATGCCCCTGGGATAAAAACTGGTCACGCCCGAGGGGTCACATGGTTTATATAGACTTAAATAGCAAAATGACTTTAAAAATCTTCTCCTCTAAAACGGCAAGGCCCACAGCTTTTCTATATTTGGTACGTAACATTGCATAGTGGTCCTCTCCAAAGATTGTTCAAATAATGCCCCTGTGGTAAAATCTGGCCACACCCCGTGGGGTCACATGGATTTTATAGACATAAATAGCAAAATGACTTTAAAAATCTTTACCTGAAACTGCAAGGCCCAGAGGTTTGTTGGATATTGTTCAAATTATGCCCCTGGGATAAAAATAAGCCACACCTTGGGGATGCAAATTCTAATTGGGTTACAAGGTCTTAAGTGAGCTTTCTAGGGCCCTCTTGTTTGAAGCATGCTATTAAATGTCTTAACTAGACAGATTTAAGCATCAGAACTAAAAAGCTCAATTAAAATAACAAGAAAAGTATTTAGAAAAAAACAACAGAAAATAACAAAAGTTGGTCCCACCTGGGTTGGAACCCGGGACCTCCGGATTAAAAGGCTACCGACTTACCCCACTCAGCCATTCTGACTTCTATATTTCAAACTGCATTATTAACTTTATGTAAGTGTTCCACGTGATGTCAACATATTCAAAGAAAACAACAGAAACACTCCAAATTATTCCATCGTTTAGCGTTACAAACGCTTTATAATTGTATCAATTTCAACTGATGATTACCCATAAACGAAATGGTTTTTACAGTATAGTTCTAGGTCCATAGTGTTATTTTGCTCCGTTTTATACACGGTTCTTTTATTTTTGGAATCGGTAACAAAAAGTTGACAAATTGTAAATTCGTCAATCTGTGAACAGGTCCCATGACCCGTTTAAATGACCATATTCCATTATTATGATTACGACTGTTATCATTATGAACATACAGACTAATAAATCATTTGAGGCGTGTCGTGGGAAAACCCGGCTTAATGCATGTGCTTAAAGTTTCGTCCCGGATTAGCCTGTGCGGTCATGCAGTGGATTTATGATTAGAAGAGACTTCCTTGAAACAGCAAATACCACAAGAGCGGAAATGTCATCCCGGATTAGCTGGTGCGGACTGCACAGGCTAATCCGGGACGACACTTTACGCTCATGCGTTAAGCCCGGTTTTCCCACGACATGCCACAATTGTTTTTTGTTGTTCAAATATGTTAATTAGCATGAAAAAAAAGATTTTTGATGAAAAATAAATGAAATGTATATTTATTATTTGTATCTTTTATAAAATTATCAAAGTAAAGCCAGTGTGACATGTTAATTTGGAAAAAGGAAACGCTATTTCCGAATTACAATCCGGCCTTTAACACTGCAATATCGGTAGATGTGAATACAAAGAATATTATTGTGAATAATATAAGCCAGAGAGTGTTATCGCCAGTGACAATGGCTATTTAACAGGCTGTTGACTGCACAGGATTTATTGTCGTGTATCTGCCTGGCTTGTGCTATACTGATGGGTTACACTACACCAAGTTTGGACATTGCCAGAGAAGGATGAATTGTTGAACATATCTTTGTGACATTAAATTAATAAGCGTTTGGTTACTTTGTTAATCTGGATATTGTCTTGTGATTATATTATTGTTGATTATTTTTTGTGGAATGATTATTGGTAAGCTTTCAAAGTTAACAGGAACATGTTTGACAATTGTTTATTTTTTTTAATTAAATATTTAAATAACAATTGTTTTATGGAACATAAACCAGAATGTCTTTAAGATGTGTTTTATTTGTTAATTGGATATTAGATTAGTTAATAATGTAGCAATTAATATAAATAAAGGGTACTATTATTTCAACTCAGTTTTAAATTCAAAAGAGAATAAAAACTATAATTGCTATTAGAAATAGGAAAAGTTAATAGTTTGACTTTTAACAATAATGTTACATGAAAAAGTTGTAATTATATAAATAAAGTAACATTAACAGTGCACAATAATGAGTTTTATTAGTTATTACTAGCAAAATGTGCATTGTTTCACAGTATGCAATACAATAAGTTTAATAAAATGAGCAAATAATTATTTCGAGACATAATCTTGAATTGTAATTTAAATTATGTTCATGTCTGAGCTTCATTTGTACACATTTTTATGAAAGTTAAAGTATTTCTAATCCTGATGCAGTAAAGATAGAGCATAATTGACGTCTCATATGTTTATAAAAGTTGCTGGAAATATCATGTGTAGGCAGATAATGTTAAATATAGCTAGGATCCCTGCACAATTTGTCATGCAAGGCTGGGGTAGAATTATCAGCACTTGAGTCCTAAAATATACATCCATCTTGATAACGGAATAAATGAAGAATTGTAATGTCCCTGTTTTTTCTCCTGAAATAGCATTTTGCATTTTGTTTATAATCATGTTCCATGTTTTAAGTTGCCAGTTTTACTATAATGTTTGTTGCATGTAGTTGTGACAAGGAGTATAGGGAATTAACATGAATTTTTTTCAAATGATACATTTATTACATTAGGATTTGCTTCAATTGCATGGTAATAATAATTTCATGCCTTTTGTTTTATTGTTATGCTTATACAGGAAAATAATGTTTTTATATCTGCATAAATTTTCTTGACTGGATTTTTCATTTCCATTGTAAAGGCAGTGTCTAGTACATTTACAGTATATGTAATAACCTGAACATTTTCTTTATGTAATAAATAACGTTTATAGTCTAATAACATAAAAATATTTATGAGCATAAATAATAATTATATAATGCCTTTACATCTTTCTGCAAAAAAAATGCAAATATATTTTACACTGTCTGTCGGGCAGAATAATGTGCTTATTACTGGATCAGTTTGATAAATAAATAAAAAAGATTGCGAAAGTAAGGCATCCATGATAAAAGCGGTTACGCATATGCGCAAACATTATTAATGTGTGATTTCAACCATTATTATTTCCCAAAAACTCAAAAAGAATGGGTTTGAAATTAAACTAATGTGGTTGAATATATTAAATTTCACTTCAATATTCTTTTATTGTGGGTATAATAAATATTATAGTGTAAAAAGTATGCAGATTTTATTAGTTGTATTATTTGCTAGTTTCAAATACTGTTTAAAATCAAGAAGGACACATTTTTTCCTCACTTACTTGATTGGCTATTGGGTTTCAGTTTTGATTCTGTAGATGTGTTAGCTTGATAATGGTGGTCCTGATTTATTAGGGGTATTGAGGTGTTGTGTTGGTGAATTAATAGGCCCTGCATGAAAGTGGATCACTGACTTTGTGACTTTATTAGGTTGGGGTGACTTGATGTGTTAAGAGATAAACAAACTTATTAAGTTTTATGCTACGTTGATGGCCGTTTTTTAAAGTGTTTTGTGAACTTTTATGGAGCAGTTTTGCTTAATGTACTGTTTGTATAAATTAATGGGTGGTGTATTTTCTAACTCCTAAAAATGGATAATGCATTAAACATAAATTTATCATGTCATAATAATATTGAAAACATTATTTAGATTATTCACTGATCTATAGATTGAGTACAAACATATAGATCTAAAAAATGAGGCATGTTGTGGCAAAAACCGGGCTTAATGCATGTGGGTAAAGTGTCGTTCCGGATTAGCCTGTGCAGTCCACGCAGGCAAATCCAGGATGACACTTTCTGCTTGAATGGTATTTTCTGTTTCAAGTAAGTCTCTTCTAAACATAATCCATGATGACACTGCGCACATGCATTAAGCCTGGGTTTTTCTCGACATGCCACAAATATATTATTATAATTCTTTATCAAAATCCAATGCACTCCTCACTTTATTTAAACTAAGCCATTCATTTAAGGCTTGTTGTTGGAAACCTGGGCTCAATGCATGTGCGTAAAGTGTCGTCCTGGATTAGCCTGTGCAGTCCTCACAGGATAATCCAGGACGACACTTTCTGCTTTTATGGTGTTTTCTGTCTTCTAAACATAAGTCTTCTAAACATAAGTCTACTGTAGGTGGAAAGTGTCGTCCCGGATTAGCCTGTGCAATGGGAGACAACACTTAACGCACATGCATTTTCCACAACAAGCCTCATTTTGTCATTTCAATAATAAAGCTAGCATGTCAATTTTCAACTGACTGTACATTTTAATTGTCTGTCATTCATTCTGTCAATAAGATCAAAGAGGCCAGTAGCTCCCCAAGGGCCTTATTGGATGAGGATATTTATTACTGAGACAAAATTTGTAGACAAATTGTTACATGACATGAGACCCTTTAAATGCCCCTAGAGGCAAAATGTGTCAATATTTTCCAATTGTCTATATTGACTGCAAAGATTTAAGTACATTTAATTTAATTCCAGTGTCTAGTACTTTGACCTTAAAGATATATCAACTCAGACTGTGAGATTTATTTCGAGATAATAAATAGGTAATAGTGTCTGTGTTGACTTAAAGCTATATACCATCACAGACACTTCATTTGTATTTTAAGATTTATTTAATTTAATGTTATTTTGATAATCGACTCGCCCAGTGTATTTTTTAAGGACATTTATATGTATTAATAGACATGTTTTTCCAAACACGGGTTGAATAGCGTTTTAGGAGCAATTTATCTCCTTTGGATTCAAAGTGATTTCTACAGGTGTTTGTAATGTAGGATTTGACAGTGAGCATGTTTTGTGGACAGCGGACAGGACACCAAGGTGACGAGCCACAGATTACAGTCTGTCACATGTGACCTTGTCATATATGGTTTATTTGCTGGACTGGGGATATGAGGATGTGACCACATTTTGTTAGCTGTATACCCTGCAGGATGTTATGACCTAGTGGCCTTGTTTTTGTGGCTCGTGTGTGTGTGCCTGTTGGAGTAATATTGTCGTTAATGTTGACTTTGTTTGTCTTGCGCAGTTGTATGTTGTTATTTATGGTTTGATGACATTGCATTATGACATGTTATAGTGTCTTTCTAGCATGTTTTTTTTTTATGTTTCGATGGCTAGGGTATTCTGTTATGACATGGACACAGTTCTGTTTACAGTTGCGCTCATGATATTTTAAAATTGTTGTTTATCGCTAAGTAGAACAATGGGGATCTCGTTTGACATTCCATGCAGAACAGAACAAGCGCTTGTGACATTTGTGCAAGGATATAAACATGCAGTTTTGTTGAAAGATAGAACAAAAACGTTGGATATTTTTTTGAGTTTACAGTTACTTTCTGTAGGAGTCATATTTCATTGAATTTGTTGATTTATTGTCTGAAATAAAAAATACCAATACTAATCATTTTGGATATTGAAATATTTTATGTAAAATACCTAAGAGAGTGATATGTATTAAGAATGCAAGTAAAATAGCATAGGAAACAAGAACCATTAAATTTCCAAACTTGTTCTATAATAGTCGGTAGTTTTGTGTTTATTTCGCATTTTTCGTACGGGTTATATGTGCAATAGGTCATTTTTCGTATGGGTTATATGTGCAATAGGTCATTTTTCGTACGGGTTATATGTGCAATAGGTCATTTTTCGTACGGGTTATATGTGCAATAGGTCATTTTTCGTATGGGTTATATGTGCAATAGGTCATTTTTCGTATGGGTTATATGTGCAATAGGTCATTTTTCGTATGGGTTATATGTGCAATAGGTCATTTTTCGTATGGGTTATATGTGCAATAGGTCATTTTTCGTATGGGTTATATGTGCAATAGGTCATTTTTCGTATGGGTTATATGTGCAATAGGTCATTTTTCGTATGGGTTATATGTGCAATAGGTCATTTTTCGTATGGGTTATATGTGCAATAGGTCATTTTTCCTTACATAAATGTCTGCCAGGGGTGGTATTCCAGAAACATCTGAAGTAATATCTTATTCTTAACCTTTAAATCAACATTTTGTTAAACTGTTTATTTCCTTTGTACAGTGCATTGTGCTTAATGTTTATATATTATCACCGGAAGTATTATTATTTATTCATATAAACATAAAAAGATTCACAAATTTATATGTCGTTTTTAAAATTTGAGGTTTTGACATTTTTAACTTAAGTGAAAATATTTTAAGAAACGCTTAACATGTTTCTGGAATATGGGCCCAGATGATAGTAAGGGTTTCCCCCGCCTGCTGATGCAGCTCGAGTTTCATGACATTTATATGAAGGACAATTATGCATTAGATCCACAAAAGTGTTGACATGGTGACAGACAGGACCTGATAGTCTCCCATTGTCTTGGGTGTAGTGGTTCACTGCCTGGGTGTGGTAGGGCTAGGTTCTGTCATGCCAAGCCCGCGGGTCTCAGGGTACTGGGTGTGATTCCCTGCATGTCTGTGGGTTTAACTGGTTCTGAGATGTGAAACCCAATAGCCAATACTGTGTATTTGATACTGTTATAGCAGTTCTATGCTGCAGTAAATAACAAGTGCTTTTACTTGAGAATGTTGTTTTTAGTTCAGGATTTATTTCATTGTTTTTGCATGCAGTATGTTATTTGTTCTGAAGAATCGATTAATTACAAAAAACAGCAACAAGATATTGTTTTATGGTGATATTGGTATTTTTCTTTTTCCAGGATTGATTTTGTTTTATGTAAACATGAAGACAGTGTTTGATAAACTTTTCAAGGCAGGTTATTACATAGATAATGCTTGTATCCAATATCACATTCCCCAGTTAGAACTCACTGACATTGCATGTACAATATGGTGAATAAAGCAGAAAGTGCTCTCACAAACAGACATAATTAATAACTGGAAATTGTTACTGGCAGTTTAACAATTCTTGAATTTGAAAAACATCATGTAAATGTGGATGCCAACAATGGAATGCGTTTCCGTATATGGACACGGGATGAAGCTTATGGCAGACAAGTGCGTTTCAAGAGACAGTGGTTACGATTTTGAATCAGAAGAAACTCTGAGTAATTTGGATTACAATCTTAGCGACCTCAAGGACAGTCGCTGGGTCGGGATGAGAGGTCAAGGTCATGGGGAGATTGTGGAGAGACGGTGTCCGTGTCCGGTAAACGGAGAATATTCTGGTGGGAATCTTATAAAGTGGCGTATCCACGGCAACCAGAAACTTTGCGAGGAAAAAGGGAGCCAACCACCTTCAAGGAACTCCCTGCATTGGGAGGAATTCTTTGGTAACAAAACGTTCAAATAATTGTACTTCATTAAAAAGCATTTTCAGTTGGCCTTTCATGTTTTCTCCATTTTGAAACTCAAAGCCTTTGCCTGAAAATGAAATATTTTGGGTAAAAGTATCTTTCTGTTTCTGTGAGACATGATGACAGACAAAGTCAGATTGAATAGTCCTAAACTAATTAATAAATGTGTTGTCTTGTCTGCAAATGTGTTCCTGTGCCAGATCTGTCTATCTGTCTAGGTTAGGATGTTCCTAAGTGATCTATCTTATATGATGAATTGCACTTCAAGTATATGCTTCCATAATGGTATTTGAGGGAAAAACAATATTGATCATGTGAAGATTGTTACTATTTATTGCTACAAGTATTTCAGTGTTACCGATTGTTTCAGGGTGTTCGTTTGGCGTAGCTGTCTAAGATCACTTTTAACCTAGATTTCTTGCAATAATTATGCAGCGGGAAAATTGAATGCCAATAGAATTGGGCAAATTTTCTAATTTTAGGGAATGCAAACTTACAACAATGGTTAAATGTATTCCCAAACTGTTGCATACTTTTGGGGATTGAAATGTACATAATTGTTTACATAAGCGGTTAAACTAAAGTAATAATCATATTCTCCATGTACAGTCTATAACTAAGCATAAGTATGAACATATTTTCTTATTGTATGTCTTGAACAGAATATTATATTCATTCCCAGAATTTATCCACTATTTTGTTTAGCCTAGAGGTACGCTCTATAAATAACAATTGATTCTAGCGAGTTCAGCACATTCACGATCATTCTAAAAATCGCGCGCGTTTAGCTGCCGGTGTATAGCTGTCATAATATACATGCATCAGTTAGCGTCCAGAGAATCATAAGAGCGAATATTTAAATAAATGGGGAATGTATGTTTATAAACTTACTGTGCATGTTAATTTGAAATTCAATTGCAGTTGCGTTCTGTTAAGAATTGATAAGAATTGCACATTTCTATCAACTTCACCAGTAGATGTTGATCAACCTATAAAATGATATCTTTCAATAAATAAACTGTGGTGAAATAAGTCTCAGAATACGTCGAAATGTTATTCATGTTACTTTTACCTCGTTTGCGTAGCATTATTAAATTATTTGCAATACCAGTTATACACAGAAACCCCTCATACACCATATTCCTACCAAATATAATTTTCAATCGCCGTAGTCGATTGAAATTATATGTTTGTGTTATTAAAAATGGAAGTAATCATTATTTCAAATGCGCTGAATGTTCTCTGAAAATTGCATTTTTCATTAGGATACACAGTATAAATGATAAATTGACTTTGAAATGAGTATGTATTAGATAACTTCAAAGATGAAGGTAGGGTATATTTCTTAATAAAAACTATACACATCTGATACAAAATAATTTTCATTCATTCCCGCAATTATTTTCATACATTGTTAATTTGTTAAATTTGACTAACACATTTATATAACAATAATGTTAACGTAAATTATTTATGTTATTCATATATCACTGGTGAAAACATGGGGCGGAATGATGGCTTTATTCACGGTACAAGTATTAATTATTATTGAATTATTGAATCACAAATTATTTTTGGGATCCGAGAAGTTTTCTTATGGTGTCCGAAAAATCTATGGTCCAAGAAGTCTCCTTATTTAGGTGGGGACCGAAAATGTTGGGGTCTGAGAAGTCACGTAACCGATCTTGGCCCTTTTGTATTATGTTTATGGTAAAAATGATATCTCAATATTAATGTCCACGCCGATTGTCTTTTTAAAGACATTTCTTGTTTGTTTGTTGTTTTGGCAATAAGGATTTTGTTAGGAAAAATTCTAGGAGAAGTAAGATAAGTGAAAACTGGCCATGTTTTTATTCTGTTGACACAGAAATAAAATAACTTAATAGCTCTAATTGTCAATCAATTTTCATTTACCGGTACTGAATCACTTTTCAAGTATGCACATATCACGAGCTGACACTGGGGGATGTCAATGGCCAGGGGCACACGTGATTGCACGGCAATTAGTCACTTAATGTCATCCTCCCTATCACTAACTGTCAATACTTGCATATAAGTCATCAATTTTAGACCAAAAATATTGCATTTTCAATGAATTAAGTTTCAACTTCTGACCCACCTTGTTTTTCGTTGTAGAATTTATGTGCAAAACTGACATATCTGTGATCTATGATGTAATGCGGATAGCACAGTTTGCAATGTCTTGAATAGTTTTGTTCTGTCAAAACCTGCTGTGGCCAGTCTAACCCTCAGGGGTCAGGAGTCAACAATTGTTGTTGTTGTTGTTGGTTTTAGATTTTTAGATTATAGACTAGGGTTGCATAATTTTGCAGTTTTCTTTGTGCAAATAGGTCGTCTTAAGCAATTATATTGTGTTGATGGATGCAATTTGAAAATGAATTCAGAAAAGTGTATTGTGGTATTCCATTATGGTCAATTGATGTTTATTTGCTAAAAATAAATTGTATGTTGAATTGAAAAATAGTCAATCACTTACAAGTGGATATTGGGTATGATCCGTTACGCCTGGTCAATTAAATCAAAATGTGTCTACAAAAACCAGACAACATTTTATGTGTTGACATAATATATTTACGTCATAATACATTACATTTAGTACTTGTATTGTAATTGTTTTGTTACTGCGTATTGCAATAAGACCCTAGCTCATTCAGCGGTTATAAATCTTGCCCTGTTTGGCCTTTTATTTCAATTGTAAGGTGTTTCCTTTCTTAACTGAAATTGAAATACGATTCTGCTGATGAGATATTAATATTCTCTCTCCCAATAAGATGCAAAATGCAGAAAATGTGATACACAGGTTTGCTAAGTCCTTCTGTAACAGCAGCCTACACAGTATTTTAACTGTAGATTTGTGTCTGCCATACTGCGATAATGAACAATATGAGTTGTGTCGTTGGAAAACCGTGCTTAATGCAAGTGCGTAAAGTGTTGTCTTGAATCAGCCTGTGCAATATGCACAGGCTGATCTGCGACAACACTTTCTGCCTTTTTACCATAAGTCCACTGTAGGCGGGAAGTGTCGTCCTGGATAATTAGCCTGTGCGGACTTCACTGCTGAGCCGGGACGACACTACGAACGTGCATTAATCCCAGTTTTCCCATTCCTCATATGCTTTTGGAGTTCAGGACAGTGGCTTGTTTTCTATCATAGTTAAGTATCTGAGAAATAGTTTGCGGGGTGGGTGGGGGGGGGGGTGAATGGGCAGCATGTTCTTGCACTAATGATTACCTCATATTTGTATGGTCATTGATGACAGTTACTTGGTTCAGTTGTATATCTTTACTGAGAAAAAATAAATAATTATTTATAAGGGTGTCTCAAACCATAACAGCCTAATTAATGTATTATTGTGTGTTATTGTGGGCGTCTGGTAGTTTGTGGGTTCTGGAGTCTTGTATTTCAACAGTAATTGCCAGAATAAAAAATGATCATAACTTTTATAAAATATATTACTGGGAGTTGTTGTGGGTGTTTGGTTGTTCCTGGGTTCAGGTATCTTATATCTCAGCATTATAATTGCCATAATGAAAAATAATCATAACCGTGATGAATATATTGAAACTGTTTCTACCTTCTAACCAGATGCCATACATCATGCAAACATTTGACACATATTTTATTGGGATTGTTCAGTAATTTCACTTAAATCTCCAAAGTTGTGTTTAAAAAAATCCATGTCTTCAGTAAAAAAAAGGTTTTGGGGGTTAGATAATAAGGCAGTTATATATTTGAATGCTTCAATTATTTTATTGTCTTATTTTTGGCTGTTTTTCCCCTCACATTTACACCTTTGATGTCTGCATTTCAGTTTGTTAGCTCCATTTTACTTTTTAGTTCGGAGATTAATTAAAATGACATCTTATTTATCAATTCTGTCTGGGAACACTTTAGATAATTGCAGATGAAAAGTTGGTAAATTTATTTGTCTGCAAGGCCAGGACTTTTTGATTTTACGGTTTACAAAACCGGCGAACATAAATTTTCCGAAAGTGAAAAAAAAAAAAAATTATAATTACGATTTTTTTTTTAACGATGGGGGACGAAACGTTCAAATTTTCAAAATATTTTGAGTACGAATATAATAATTTGCTCGGTAAGTCCGTTAACTTCCGTGAAACTGCTTTTTGTTTTTGACGGTATCACACGATGATTGCCGATCGAGATCAACAAATTGTTCCGGAATTTCACGGACAATTTTTTTAAGCAAGGCGTCCGCCGTTGTTTATGTACATGTATGCCATGTAAAACCCATGTTTTCTACAAAAGAGTGCGAAATGTCTGCTGAAACACGACGTCACGTTCCACGCATGGAAAGCATGCGTGTACCAATCATGTGCTTTACTAAATACAGGTCTTTAAAGACATTGGGTGTCCTAGTTTTCCGTCAAAGGAATGTTAATCCCATGCATGAGTTTTGCAGGGAGAAATCCCGTTATTGTGGTCAGTGAAGTGTTTCAAGTTTGAGGGTTGTCTCATAAATCTGTACTAGTATCCAAAATTGAACAAAAAGATTGGTACAGCAAATGGATAAAAAATAGGTAAATTATAAACAAATTGGCGTGATTTTTAGTTCGTAAATTGTTGAATTTATTATATATTGTAAACTTCTAATAATGTTCAACATGTTTAATAGACGGCCCTTAAAATGACTTGTCCATTTGATGACAGTTAATATTACCGTTAGAAGTACAGTTATTCATGGAAAGAATGAAACATGAGAAAATCAACCTTGCTTTTAACAACAGAGTGACATTTGTCTTTAACATTTGACGCGCAGGCACGATGTGCACGAGGAAAATTTCCCGCCGTTTTTGCAAGAACAAAGCATGTATATAATATAAATATATTTTAATCAAGATCTTTACAATTCACCAATTATCCAGTCAGTACTATTTTCAACAGCTGTAACGATTAAAACAGTGTTAAAACACTAAATACATGCCCATATTAATTAATCGAATAAAAAAGGCTCCATCAGTAGATCGAGTGTAACCTAAAGATTCGAGAACGACGAGAATAGTGGGTTTGGACATGATGTCACTGTGCGAATGTGATGCGCACTGGACATAAACATCTGGAAAAAATCATTACTTTCAGTTTTGCAACAACAATGATGCTTTTGCTTTTAAAAGGCTAGAGGTATGCCGTTCAAACGGTGATGTTTCGTTTATTTAATTTCGTTTAAACTTGTACAAAAAATTGAAAACATCTTAGCCTTAAATTTAATAGCTAAAACGCACCAGATAACGTCATTTGACACATGCCGCAAAAAAATTTGACGTACGGAGGGGATACCCCTCCCTAACCCACCCCTCTCGGGACGGGGACGCCAAAAAAAATCCCGTGGAAGGCACTGGATGTATATTTTCAGGTGGCATTTGTAACAAATAATATCATTAGTGACAAGATCTTCTTGCGGGCACATCGAAATGAGGATGTGGGGACAGACAGCTTTGTCTCGTATACACTTACAAGAGAAAGTCATGGTTGCATTTTGTTGATGATATATATTTTCGCGACACAATGAGAATTTCTTATTTGCCATGTATTTTGTTTCTGTCACAATTGTAATGGAATAATTTAACAATTTAACACACACTAGCAGTTCAGTTTATATCTGATAAATTTCATATATACATGAAGATTTAGCATTTACACAGAGTTGAATATTTAAAAAAAAAATATGTTAAAACTGGTTTCTCATTTTTAATAAGAATTAAGACTTAATAAGAATCCAGACAATTAACGTCATATTATTTGGACTTTTCTCTTGATATAGTTAAATTTAATATGTTTTTCGAGACCTCACAGCAATTATGTTCAAAATTTGCGTTGTGTGGTTAGATTAAGCTCGTTTTGCAAGGTCTGTGCTCGGGCAGTTGTGGATTCCAGTCCTGCACAGGTTAACTCGTCTTCTTTTAAAAAGGCATCTCACTTTACATTTTGTAAATCCATACAAGTATACAACTTTGTGGTAAAATCAATTTTAATGATGCCGTTAAAATATATGCATCTATTACACTTATTTACTCTGTAAAATTCATAAATACAAAATGGTTAAACTGCATATAAAACATTGGTGTAATAAAACAGTTTATACCATGTTTGACGTCTTATTCTAACTTCACATAATAGTGTGTTTTAATGTTGATATTGTTATTAATTATAAATTGCTAATGGGAAATCGTTCGTTGTGTTAAGATTTGAACACTTTTTTTTTTCTTTTTTTTCGACCTGCCAGTGGACATGTTCCCCAAAAATTTTTGTAAACCAGAAAATAAATAAGGACTGGCCCAATGTGTGAAAACAAAATGGTGTAAAAATTAAAGTATACATCTAATGTTATGGGATGACCCAATTTTGTTGACCTCAAAACAGACATCATTATGGTTGTTCTGCTTTTTTTTCTGCCAAACAAGGTTGACACAGTTCATATTTGTGGCGCATCATGAGAAAACCAGTCATAATGCATGAGCTTAAAGTGTCGTCCCGGATTAGCCTGTGCAGTCTGCATGCTAATCCAGGATGGCACTTTCTGCTTTTATGGTATTTTCTGTTTCAAGGAGGTCTCTTATAAACATAAATCCACTGTAGGCGGAAAGTGCCGTCCCGGATTAGCCGGGACGACACTTAAACGCACATGCATTAAGTCTGGTTTTCCTACGACACGCCTCATTTATAGTGTTTGTAGATAATAATGTGATTTATCTCATGTGTTATCTGTCCTCTTGTTACTCAAGCCATATCCCATCTGTCACCAACTGAGAGCCAACTGAGCTTAGTTTCCTTTTTGTTAATAGGGCAAGATGGCGTAATTATTTATAAATAATCAGACGTCCAATTTTACTTCATTATAACTGGAGAATTTACAAAACTTATTGTCATATTATATTGCTAATGGCTCAACACTAAATAATATATCAGGATGCTTTCATAAAACTGTGTACAATTTATAACAGTTGTTTATTGTACAATTCAATTACACTTCAATAGTCAATACCACCCATATTTTTGTTAATTTTTGCATCCCTTACTCTTACACACTTAGTAATCCTTGCTAGGAATTAATTCACAGGTCCACCTGTGAAAAGAATTATTAGAAGAATGCCAACGGTTCTATATGTGTCAATATTTGTCATTATAAGCCCTATATAGGCTGGGCTTTGTACCAGGTGTCTGTTAAACCATGTTATTATTACACAAAAATCAGCAGCATGATGTTCAATTTGAAAACCTAATGAAAAATTTATTTCAGATTTTTGTATGTGTTCATTGCGAACATTAAGTTTTAATGGGATAATCTGTATTTTTTTAATGGTTTTAGAACTATGCAAAGTAAGAACAGACAAGTCACTTGAAAGGGGCAGTATATCTAATTAAGGGATGTATTGTTGATGTATTAAGCTTGTTTGTAATGCAGCTCTGTTGTTGTTGAACAGCCGTGAACAAAGGACAGAGCTATTTGTAAGGGTGTCACTTTGACCTAGGGGGGTAATTGTCACCTAATTTCAAGGAATACATAATTGAAACATTACAAGCTGAAAGTTGACTTTTTCAGTCTTCTTTGGAGTTTATACCATGAAAGATGTAAAACAAGCATTAGTGTTGGGATTAGCTGAAAATTGAATGGAATAAAATTATTTATGGGGTAAGTTTACCTTTAGTTTATTTTGAACGCAGTTAAACTTCACTTAAACAAGTTAATATAATACCTCAATCATGTTTATAAATTCATAAAATCTTGAAACCTAATACCATTAGGTATAATTATTTAGTTATAATTATGTGACGGTGTATATAGTATGACCTAGTGACTTAGATCTAAAGAAAAATAAATATTTACCTTCACAATATCTGGTTATCATTTGCTATCAGAGAGGAAGATTTGGTGCAATGTTGTGTAGAAGGTATTCAGAGATATTCAAAAAGTTATTCCCACAGCTTTTGAGGTGCAGAAAACTGAGATTCATATAATCTCTTGTGATAATTGAGATGTCAAGACACCAGATGGAGTAAGCCATGGGTCTGTCAGGAGCAGGTTTTGACCCCAGCATCTGTTGGGAGCAGTATTTCTTTTCTTTGATATAAAAATGTTGGAGCATCATACCTGAGTTGATGATTTAATGTGTTTTCCTTCCTTGTTTCACTCCAAGGACACTAGGATTATAAAGATTTGTCTTGTAGGAGCAGATTCTTGAGAAAACTTCCTCCTGTGAAGCTCCTTTCTTTACACAGGAATAGTGCTGTTGCATTTCCTAGAAGTTTCAATAATTATATACAAATGAGCGTGTAAACATTTGCCAAACTTTTGTATAATTTAACAAAAAAAAAAGCCTCTTTAAAAATGCATACATAGTATTACATAATTGTCAGTGCATAAATAATATCTACAGAATTAATATATACCCGGCAGCTGCGACAGGTCCCGGATTGAAACCTTAGTAGTGAGAGCTTCACTATAAGTCGATGAGGCTTGAACTTGTAACGCCAGAATGGTAGCTAGCCCTGGGTGGTACCAATGAAATGATAGCAATATATGAGGCACGTCGTGGGAAAACCGGTCTTAATGCATGCGCGTAAAGTGTCGTCCCGGATTAGCCTGTGCAGTCTGCACAGGCTAATCCAGGACGGCACTTTCCGCCTACACTGGATATATGTTTAGAAGAGATTTCATTGAAACAGAAAATACCATAAAAGCGGAAAGTGCTGTCCCGGATTAATCCGGGACGACACTTTACGCACATACATTAAGACCAGTTTCCTCACGACGTGCCACATATGAAGGATTTGCAGAAAAAGCACTGCACAGGCGGGTTCTCTTACAGCGAACTGTCATTTGTTACCAGGGTGGCCGGCAGCCATGTCACATGGAAATTGTTTTCCTGGGTGGCTTAGAAGACTGTCCCTGTGAAATACAACTCCTCATTTGAGTATTTCCAGTTTATGGACTATATATTCCATACCCTGCTGGGAATGTTCTTCTTGACAGACATCTTTCATTGATCCACATGCTTGGGTCCCAGGGGGTTGATTCAAACATGGAAATGTAATCTACAGCCATAATCCCCATATAAATTTATTTTTCAAATGTTTGACACCTGAACTGTTAGGGATATGCCTGTACAAAGAGTTCTGATCTGTGGGGATTTTGCTAAATAGATAATTTTAGTAGAGTTTTATCTTTCCTGTATTTTAATATCTTTGGATTAATTTCAGACATGTAGATAAATTGCAACTTTTTTATCATTAAGATAATAGATTTAAATTAGTTTATACTTATAAAACATGTTTTATGGACTTCATAGACATTATGTAATTAGTTATTTACTTATTACATAAAGTCTATGAAGACAATCAAATATGTTTTATTTATGTATTAGTTTTTTTATGAAATTATATAGTAGACATTTTAATAATATAAGTGAGGTTTATTAAACATTGCACAAAATTACATCCTTCTTAGCATATACTACAGTAAGTATAAATTCAAAATGATAAAACTTAGTAAAAGTTCTATGTTGATTTTATATATTTATTATATAGTATACTACATATATATTTATTATATAGTATACTACATATATATTTATTATATAGTATACTACATATTATATATTTATTATATAGTATACTACATATATATTTATTATATAGTATACTACATATATAGAGGACACCATCATATTTTGGATAAAATTCCTATATTTAAAAATCAGCCCTTTTCAGACAATTTATGTCATATTTTATATGAATTTTCTATATTTATCAAGTAGGGCTATTTCAGAAGAACTAGACTAAAGTCTGATCTAATCTTATGCAGACCATATCACCATGATAAAGACTGTGATAAATGTTTGATCTGCCATTTGTCCTTCCTGACCTTTGCCTGATCATCTTGTCTGATTATTACAAATGATGCAGATTTTTTACTTTATTGTAAACACAAACTGTCTTTGACATGTTCTCAGATTTCAGTCGCTTAATCAATGAGCAGTTTGTTTAAGTGACACATTGCCTTGCTTGACATTGGTCGTCTGCATGTCAACGTTATTGAAATTCTTACATCAATCAAACTGTAAACTTATGGTTCAATAATTTGATAAGTCACTGACAGCAAGCTGTCACAATTGCAACATTCAAATTATTTGACAGTACACTTTCAATTTATCAAATTTGAATAAGAACATTCAATTATTTTATTGCTTATCACTTGGACTGGTATTTTAAATTTTAGTCGGATATATAAAATATTATGAGGAATGCTTGTGTGCATTCAAGACGTTGAGTGCATGAAAACTAGCATGAACTATCGATAGATTGCAAGTTTATATTGATATAAGTTTTGAGATATGATACCAATTTATTTGCAGCTGTATACAGGGGCAGATCCAGGATTTCCGGTTGGGGGGGGCGTAAACTTTTGATCGTGCAGTTATCCTTTATGTTGTCCGTGGGTGTGCAGTGCTCAGCTACAGATCCGTATCAAAGATATATAATAAATCGTTGCAAATCATCATCATCATCATCCTTTTATGTGATGTACTGTACCAATGGTGTATTGCATCTGACATCTTTATATAATATAGGAATGTTCAAAAGAAAACATTATCGTCCACTAATAAAGGTATGTATGGTATATATACCCATTTTCTATAGTTCTCGTGTTCGATTAAGTTTGGCGCGGGTATTACAGTGTTTGTAAGAAATTGTAGGTGGCGGGCTAGGTCGGGTATGTTTTACTGAATTTGATATATATGTTTATAAAATTGAGCTAGTGAAGCGAGCGCAATTTCTTTAAGCATATTAATCCAGTTTAGACCATTTTATACATGCCCAATTAAGTATGGTCCGAAAGTTTTAGGGGGCGCGTGCCAGGTGCGCCCCCCCCCCCCCTGGATCCGCTAGTGGTATATCATGCAATTAATTCTTCAGTGTATTAAATCAAATATGATTATATTTTACAGAATAAATTATAAGAGGACAACAATAACATTTTTATTGTTGCCAGCATATTCATTTTGTGACCTTTATATTAATGTGGTGAATTCTTAAAATACACCCATTATCAATTACCACCACTGATGTAACACTAAGAACAATTATGACAAATTATTACAAATGAGCACAGTATATAACACCTGACTCTGCAATTTGAAAATACCATATGGGTCCTAGTCAGTACACTTTGACATTAGTTTGCTTTATCTCCCATGTTGATATGCATTCATTATAATAAGCAATGGCTGTTGAGGTAGCAAGGCCTTTTGAAGTTGTCTTACTTGACTGAAGGTTTAACAAAAACATCTGGGAAAAACATATTTGATTACAGTGGAAATGGGACAAATCTACTTGATAACATCAGATTCATTTATTAAAAAGATTATAAATGTACATACAATTATGATTATCCATTGAAAATGAATTTTATATCTGCATGAACATAAATATCATTTACATTTTGTGTGGTAACTTTCAAGCTGAATGTTCTTAACTGAAAATATTGTACTGATCTACCCTGACCTTACTGTTCTGCCATGACCATACTTTTCTGCCCTTACCTGTGCTGTTTTGCGCTGACCTTACTCATTTGCCCTGACCTGTACTCTTCTGCTATTACCTTAATATTCTGCCCTGACATGTATTGTTCCACAGTGACAAATACTGTTATGCCATTACCTTGATGTTCTGCCCTGACATGTATTGTTCCACCGTGACAAATACTGTTATGCCATTACCTTGATGTTCTGCCCTGACTAGTAGCCTTCTGCCTGACATTTACTGTTCTGCCCTGACTAGTAGTCTTCTGCCTGACATTTACTGTTCTGACCTGACTAGTAGTCTTCTGCCTGGCATTTACTGTTCTGACCTGACTAGTAGTCTTCTGCCTGACATTTACTGTTCTGCCCTGACTAGTAGTCTTCTGCCTGACATTTACTGTTCTGACCTGACTAGTAGTCTTCTGCCTGACATTTACTGTTCTGACCTGACCTTACTGTTCTGCTCAGATCTGTCCTGACCGGTACTGTTTTGTGTTGACCTTACTCTTCTTCCCTGACATGTACTGTTCTGTCATAAACTGTGACTGTGTATTTAATTTCTTTCTGTAGCTATGTGTACATGGACACAAGGTGAAGTGTGCGGTTAGACCTCCATGGGGTAAGCTGAAGTAATATTACCAGCATAATGACATCCCTGTACAACCAAAGAATAATTAGGGTATCAATAAACTAGTGAAAAATCAAGTGTCATAATTTATAATTAAACAGGAATACCCCGTGATCTTCGTGATCTTCGCCAATAGTGCCATGTCATCATGTTAATGACAGTGTTGCACCCATGTCACTGCAGGTTTTATAGCATGTTTTATCATTCCTGTGGACGTGTGTGGCTCTGGAGGCTTTATAAATTCTCTAATCAATTTAATGACACTTATTTGCCCCATGGCATACTCATTTATTGTCCTATGCACGAAATACATCTTAGTTAAAAAGCTAGCAGTTCACTGACCTATAATATTGAAGTGGCATATCATACTTTGAAGCTTTGTAATTTCCTATTGCTAGAAATGAATGTAATAAATATAAACTCCAGAAAGTAGCACTGCTTGTGTCTCATTATTTTGATTGCACCATACATTATTTCCAAATTCTCTTAAATGAGATATATATTTCTTCGTGTGCCTGACCTTGTTAAATCAATAGAGGTCGTGGTGGCATAGTGGATATGGTGTCCGCCTAGCGATATGGAGGTCCCGGGTTCGATCCCCACTCTGGGAGCATTTTCAAGATCTCCCCCTAAGACACCAAGTACTGGTTCTACCCAGGAAACGGACTCGACAGTGTCTCAATAAGCCTTAGGCTTTCAATACAATGGAGCTAAAATAAATAGGTTTAAACTAAACTAAAACTAATTGTTAGCTTGCAGTCTGTGAAAGCTGCAGCTTGTAACTTTCTGCATCATGTTGATCAATGTGCAAGCTGAAATAAGCATATTCTATTATTGTAAGGCTAATTCTGGAGTATCGGTTGAGTGGGTGATGATAGAGTGAGACACTGTGTGATCTGAGAATCTGTGCAGATCCATCACACTTTGGCAGGTTATGGTGCCACTGATATGGGTGCTGCATATCAGCACACTGGCTGGGTGGTCTGGGCTGGAGGGTCTTTTGCAGTGTCATCGTTAGTGTTGTGAAGCAAAAACAAGTAGTTACTGGATAAGTATCTTATTAATATAATATTATAATTATGTTTGGTCTATGGGTGACTGTTGCCCTGCAAAGTTTGCGGGTATTAGCACAGTTTTGACAAAACATTGTATGCCATGTTGTAAGTAATTAAAAAATTGGTGTTATAAAACTGTGTTAATGAATGAATTATGTTTTATGTCATTAACAACAATTGCAAATGAAAGTCCAAAAATATGGATTTTACATTCAGAAAATGTTGGAGCACATCATCAGTGCAAAATGTATTTGATATGCCCTTTTCTTCCCAAATATACAGTCCTGAAATATGTGTCTTTCACAGGAAAAATAACTAAATAATGCAAGAGAGATGAAATGTGCAGAAACCTCCCAATTCTTTCACTTGATCCTGTAACTTGATTAGTTGAAAGTGCAATAAATCCCCATGCTTGTTTTTGCTCCACTACACCTTTCCTACTAGGTAAAACTCTTCCTTGCCTTGTCTTTATGGGCTGAAAAAAAACTATGAGAGAGAACAGGAATAGTTCAAGAACTGTAACAGAACAAAACACTCTTGTGGAGTGCAAAAGTTGTAGGGAGGGGAGGGAGTATGATCAGGAAATGTGCTTTCCACTCACCTCTCCTGCACTCTCTATCAGGAGTTATTTTAATTGAGATGGATAGGTGTGCAAAGGTGACATGCTTCTTGAAATGTGGGATGTTTAATTGATTAGGCAAATTAAAGATGAACATTGCTTGTGGGTTGTGTGCAATTAATACATGGAATATTTATTTACATGATTCTGACGTATGGATACAACAAAAATGTTTTGGTGTGGATTATATTTGTATAATGTTGCAAAATTTTATATGACTTTCCAATTACATTAAGCATTGTAATTATACAATTAAAATCAGCTATTGTGTGAACTGTGCAGTGAAATAATATTAAAGTATATCAGTGTTTTTTTCACCTTTGGGGGAAAGGTGGCGGGGCCCTTCAGATGGGGAATTTTACTATAAAAGGGGAATTTTTTTTTTTAGAAAACTCAGTAGTACATGTTTATATTCTTCTTTATTATAAAACATTAATCAATTGCTTTGCTACAAATGATAACTTAGATCATGCACTATCTTGGTTTGATGAAAAATTGCTGGGATTGTTTAGGAAAATGCCTCTATCTTCGTCAATTTTTTTCCGTTTTTGGTCTTTTTTTTTCAAAATAAAGCTTACATTCTGAGGGGAATTTTAAGGTAAATATATACCTTTTCAGCAGGGGAATGGGGTCGAATTTCGGCCCCAAATTGGCCCTTAAAAAAACACTGTATATTTAAATTAATTGCAATTATTTTAGTTTGTTAAAATCCATTTAACTGGGATTTCATTATATGGCTTGTGAGGATTTTAAACTGAAATACTATGATATTAACTTGCTTACTTGAAATGAATAAAACGTTTTTATTGGATGTTTATGGAGTGTTTGAAAGGTTGATGATAGAAAAACAAGATCTAAGGGACAAAGGCTTTGTTGAAAACATTGAAATGTTGACCATCATTGACATGGTTCAGGGGTCACTTGTGAACTGTATACTTGGATGATAATGGTCTTGTAGTAACTTAGCATGACTTTAAAATTGTCATGAAAAATGTGTGTCACTATGGAAAATGAATAAAATGGATGTGTTCAAAATAAAGCGATTGTGCTATTACTGAGGTGGCTTCTTTTGGATTATGCTTGAAAAAAATGATGGTACATATTTGATTAATAGACTAGAGGATTGAATAAAATGGTTAACAGGACATGTTGCAATGGAGACTGAAATTTTGTTGTTGTTGTTGTGATTGATAGACTAATGGTAGGCCAGATGATTGTCCAAATGCATAACAATCTGCAGATTGATTGGTTGATCTGATGTGATTGATAGACTAATGGTAGGCCAGATGATTGTCCAAATGAATTACATTCTGCAGATTGATTGGTTGATCTGATGTGATTGAAGATGGCTTCAGCAGAATATGAGATTGACATCCACTCACTCTGGGACAATTTCTTCAGGGAAGGTAACGCTTGTAAAGAAGTAAGACAGAAGTTGTGGCCCTTGGCAGCTGAAAAATCTATATGAGGCGTGTCGTGGGAAAACCGGGCTTAATGCATGTGCGTAAAGTGTCGTTTCAGATTAGCATGTGCAGCCTGCACAGGCTAATCCAGGACGGTACTTCCGCTTTTATGGTATTTTCTGTTTCAATGAAGTCGCTTCGAAACATAAATTCTCTGTATGCTGAAACTGGTGTCCCGGATTAGCCTGTGCTGACTGCACAGGCTAATCCGGGACGACACTTTGCGCACCTGCCTTAAGGCCGGTTTTCCCACGACTTGCCTCATTTTGTAAAATATCTTGTAACAATTTGCTCCATAAACTTGAATGAGATAAGGACATTAGTCATCCAGTTTTATTCTTTATTTTTTATCAGCAGCCCTTTGTTTCAGTTTGAGGATTAACCAACATATAAATAAAGAAAGGTTTTAAGTGGATTCTGAAGTGTGATTAATGTAAAAGATGTGCTGCAATGAATTGTTTGTAAAGGAAAACTTCTCTTGTGATGAAGCTAATGTTTTCTGCAACATTTAGTTCCTCATCTTAGTGTTCTGTTACTCCAGAGCACAGGATTCTCAAAGACATTCTTTTAATCAGCATTATATTGGCTCCTTTCTGCACTATTTGCAGTTGATAAACAGAGCCATTAGCCATGTGCTATTTTCTGTGTAATTTGTTAGTTTTGTCTACATTAACATTTGGGGTAGAAGATAAACTCTTTTACTTTCATTGACATAAGGCTTGCCAGCACAGACTTGAAAAGTCAGGGAAATTTAAATTAGTTTCAAGGTCAGTGAATTGTCAGGGAATTTTGAAAAAAGTCAGTGAACTATCAAATTGCAAAAAAGTCAGTGAAAAGTCAGGGAAAAACATGCCTGAAGGTAAAAAAATAATTTATACAAATTAGCAGATTATGGCTGTAGCAGTCTAACTGTGTTTTGAATTACTAAAATGTATGTAGAAATACATAATATGCTGATTTTTAGTCAAAAATATATATCTTAACAGTTTTTGTAAATGTCCAAGTGTTACTTAAGTATTATTTGTTCATGGACTTCCCGTCCTGAAGATTTGGATGGCTAAAAGGGGAGGAGGAGGCTGTGGAAAATGTGTGGTTTTGGTCAGTGAACAACTGGATTTAGTCAGGGAAAAGTCAGGGAATTTTTTTTGCCGCAGGTGCTGGCAACCCTGGACATGTAGGGTAACTGAATGTATTATAAATTAGGAGTGTCGTGGGAAAATCAGGCTTAATGCATTCCACACAGGCTAATCCAGGACGACACTTTCCGCCTACAGTGGATTTATGTTTAGATGAGACTTCCTTGAAACATAAAATATCATAAAAGCAGGAAGTGTCATCCTGGATTAGCCTATGCGGACTACACGAGCTAATCCGGGACGACACTTTATGCACATACATTAAGCCCGGTTTTTCCACAACACACCTCAAATACAGGTTTTTGTGCACATTACTCAAAATGTCATAAAGTCTTGAATATATTAGCAGGATTTTAAATCCCTGTTTTCAAAAAACCTGGTATCTTAAATTGTGCATCTACAAACAAATGTGAACATTCATTCTGCCTATGAAAATGCAGAGATAAAAAAAAAAATATTGCCTTTCTATGGTGACTTTTTATCATACTTTGCTGTATTGACAAAGTTATTGCTTGAAATAGACATCCCATTGTTCTCTTAAATGTAAACATTTTAATGCTGACAAATGTGGTAATTTTTCACCTTTGATTTTACGATGCGTCTGCAAATCGGCTGTATTCAATTAATTCAGAGTGCACTTTCATGATGATTTACAAAGAAAATTAAAACATATTTAGCAAAAATGTCACCATAAAAAATAATCTACAAGTGCATTTTGAGAAGTTGATTGAAGATTTGCACTGGTATGAATTAATTTATAACAGAGCTTCACTTTCTATTAATGGGAATTGAAAAATGCTTGTGTGGAGGATTTTTGACACGTTATATTGATCTGGTGCTCTCAAACGCCCAATTGCAAGCTTGCAAAGCCATGAAAGGGAACAGTGCATTAATGGTTTATGAAATGTGGCGCGTCGTGGGAAAACCAGACTTAATGCATGTGCGTAAACTGTCATCCTGGATTTGCCTGTGCAGTCCGCACAGGCTAATCCGGGACGACACTTTCCGCCTGAAGTGGATTTATGGTTAGAAGACACTTCATTGAAACAGAAAATACCATAAAAGCGAAAAGTGCTGTCCCGGATTAGCCTGTGCAGACTGCGCAGGCTAATCCGGGACGACACCTTGCGCACATGCATTAAGACCGGTTTTCCCACGACGCGCCTCAAATGTATTTTAAATGAATGATAAAATACCAGAGTGTTGCACACATGTGCAGATATTCTGATGATAAAAAGTCATGAAGTTTATAGTTTATTTGATTGAATGCAATCATCAGGTGTCTGGTTTTGTAACATTTAAATGTGATTTGTTGAAAGGCTTATCTTAAAAGAGAAGTTCCCATGAATTTAATAGCTTTAAAGCTTAAAGTCATTTATGCACAAGTTGCAAAATGAGTACTAAAATTCCGCTCATTTATATAGATCATGCATTGTAATATTTTTGTTTACAATAAATCATGCTTTCAATTTTTGAATGTTTAAATCTCACGAAAATTAACTTTAATGATAATCTGTTGTAAACCTCATGACTAAACCACAAGAGCGTCTTGTAAACCCCATGACTAAACCACAAGAGTGTCTTGTCAACCCCATGACTAAACCACAAGAGTGTCTTGCATGTGCAGAACAACAAGAACATTGTATTGAGAGGAATTCATTCCAGCCAGTGTTTACACTGCAGAGAATCATTGTCCCATAAAACAACAAGCATGTTTCCAGGCTCCAGGAATAGTGTTATCACAGTGAAGTTGTCAGTGCCTCCACATTTCCTGATTGCTTGTGATGATTATGTCAGACCACTGCTTCACCTGTCCTGCTTGCTATCCTACTGTCTTTTGGTCACAGACTGGTTATTTATGGTCTCAGTCTAAATCTTTAAGCCACTGTCTGAAATATTTATTTTTTCTAATTGTAGTTTAGATACTGTAAAACCGTTAATATTCGTTGGACACTAATTTTCGTGGATTATCGTGGGTCAGCTCAAATGTACAACGAACATTTATGTCCGAAGTCTTATATCCGAAATTATTAGTATCTGCGCAAGTGTGACGTCAGACTAAAGGGGCGCAACTACTTTTGACCCATGTTTGGGTGACTGTATTACCTCCCTTGATAATTATTTACTGTGAATACTGGGGATTGTATTACCTCCCTTGATAATTATTTGCTGTGAATACTGACATGATGTTAAATTATACTTTAACTATGTTTGAAAAAATAAATAATTGTATGATGTTTCCTTCTTGAACGAACATATAATACTGACAGAATAATTGAAACGTACAGATTGCTCAGTTGTCACGCACGTATCGATATTCACAGTTTGTCACTTGTTAATTGTCACTGGCTTCGTGTCAAACTGCTATTAATAGGACCCACTGTTTTATTACAATTATACAATACACTATGAAACCACTATTAATTGGACTGTTTATTGCGATACTGGTATATTGCACCTATGTTTAATCCCGCTAATTGGTATGGTGTTGTTACACCAGGACCACGTTATTGCGATATTGAGACGATAAGGTTCGGACAATGCGGGTAATTGACACGTTGTTGTTTTAGCGGATGTCAACTGAGCGCAAGGGTTGTTAGAATAAACAAAAAGCAAATAGATACAGTATTTTTTTAGGTTTTTGTAAAAAAATCTAAAAATCCAAGAATTTAAGATCCAACGAATATGCCCGATTTTACGAGTCAACGAAATTTCATGTCAACGAAATTAAATGAATCCACAGTAGTGTTTGTTTCTCAGTTTAAATCTATTTGTTTAAGCTCGATTACGTAAAACGATTGTGTGGTGCATTTTGAGACACTTTTAAGAACATTTTCAGTTTAGATCCGGTAATTTGGTGTCAGAGAAGTATTGCTTGAATGCTCCCTGAATAGTGTATCAACTCATGACCTCAATCAAAATAAGGCAGAAATCATACTCACTACACCCCTGTGACCTTCAATGCTCACTACTAATATTTAAGAATTAGTTGGAATTTAGAGGTTTTTTTAGCCTTGTGTACTGCCAAAGCAGCTAGAGAAGTGGTTTGCTTCTAACCTTAGAGCAATCAGAGTTAAATTACGGGTCATGTCACACGTGAGTTTGGTAGATGGTCACCAAACCGAAAAGGAGGGTTCCCTCCAGGTATGCCAGTTTGCACCACAGCACAAATATACATTGCAACTGAACTGCTTTACTAGTCGTTACAGTTCATAAATTAAATTTGGAAGATTTATAACAATTTACAAAGAAATGAAAGCATATTTATTCATGATTTTTATTAACTTAATTAAAATAGCCTTGACGTTCATTTAATTGAGCTAGTTTCAAGCTCGTTGTGGGCTTAAATTACTTTGCAGTCTTCAATAAAACGTACACAATTCATTGAACTGAGCCAACATCAAGCAATCAAACCTGGTGGTAAATGACAAATTTACATCTCCATCATAAAGAATATTGCTGCACCACACTTCATTAACTTCTACAATTTTGTGTAAATTGCTGTGTTATTATATGTTTATGCATTTTAATATCTAACCCTTTGAGTGCAAAATTTATTTACCAGAAAATTTCATCTCATACATCACTGACCACCCATGACCATGTTAACATGATATCTGCAACCCATAAAACCTGCAACCCAGATAAGTGGATTTAGTGGAGGCATCCTGAAGACCCAGTGTAATGACAGATTATTGTTTATGTTTGCCAGGATGGATAGGGTTTCTTCTGATGAGGGTTGGCCTCCCCCTTTGCCAGCTGGTTGATAAGTTATTATGATGCTCCTGTACTTAATTGATTCATACTTAGATCACAGGGGTGTAGTTGTATTGGAAGTTTTTCACTTCATTCCTATGACCAACAGTGAACTGCCTCATATGTTCATCTATTTTAGTGCTCTCCTTATTTTTGTCTGGGGTTTATGTGTATTGAAGTTTTTCTGTCGCTATGACTAGGTCTTGTACTGTAAACTTTATTATAGCGTCATGTTATTTAGTGTGTTTCTCTTTTATGATCCACACGTTCTTAAATCATGAGAGTGAAAAAAATTGGTAACTAACTTATTCATGCCAAAAAATCATTTTGATTTATGAAACATACTGTTTGCTCTCGTTTTTGAGCAATTCAGTGTTCATTAGTTCAATCATGGTATATGTATGTACTTCATCCCTCATTTGCCTTGCAATTTGTGTGTCAAATTAAAGTATTTTAACCATTGAATGACTATGAAACAATGAGAGAACACTGCCATGGGGACAGGTGCAAAATGGCTGCTGGCAGCTCCACTTTTGATATCAAATTTACTTCTTTTCCTTTTGACCAGCTTTTCAGAAAACGTTTCTAATGTTGGTTGAGCAAACAGAAACATTTTTATGCTGCCCAAATGTTGTTGAATGTTGTATACATATTTTGCAAGAGCTATAGCGTTTCCATTGTTGATAAATACATTTTAAAACTAAAACATGGTAAGACTGTTCAAACACAACAAATTACTTTTCCATTATTGATAAAATGTTAATTACATTTTAAACACTTTTGATATGACTGCTTATTCACAACATTCGATTATCTTATCATTTCTATATTAGATACATTAGTTCCATGCTCAACCCTCATTATGAGTCATGCAATACAATCATTCTTATGCAAAAGACATGTAATTAGCTCTATCTGTATGAACCAAAACCTTAATTTCAAGTTTCTCTTCATTAAAAATGCAAGTAGTGTTTTTCATAAACATCCTCCCCTTAGTCTTAAGAATTGCTCTGGCTACAGCCCTGGTAATGACCTGACTGTTGATAGGAAGGGTAGAATGTAACCTATTGTTTATGTTGGCCTATCCATTGTTAATGTAAGGCCAAATGCTTGTTTGCTTTATCCTGAAGGAGATGTTCTAGGAGAGAACCGACTGTGGGTCAGCAGCTATCACAAATGTACTGATTTACTAAACAACTGACTACTGCTATGATCTGACAAATATACTGTCAGAACTTTTTGATGCTTTTGTTTCTTGAAAGGCTTAGAAATAGAGCCCAAAGTATACAAATACATATGGTGTGTTTTCTAGGCAATTTACTCAATGACCTCAGTGATTGAAATTGGGATAAGTTTATCATAGATGGGAATGTATAAGCAAACAGTAAGTTAGATGAAATTTCATTTTGGTATGAGGCCATTTGTCCTTAATGTTAGGTTCCCACTATCGTGCGATCCATCACGAACGCCGCGATTGACCACACATAGCTGATCGTGGTATTTCTCTGAGATTTCAGGCTTGGATTTGATGTGATGCCAGCCGATACGTTTTGATTCGATGTTTTGCACTCTGTTGCGATCTGGTCAGGATTTGTCAATTACACATGTCAGGATCTGTCATGGTCTGATCTCCAGTTCAGATAATATTACATACGTTCCGTTGGGATTGTTTCGGTCGAGTCCACGATTGGGTCTCGATCTGACACGATCATCACAATTGAGTTCCCCGAATTAGGACGTTCTAGTACGTACAGATAAATTCCGATATGCTTATAATGAATACATGCGCTCGTTACAATAGGATACGACAGTTTTCGTGATGTCTTTCACGATCGTGATCGATGGAGATCACGATTGGAGCTACGACTGGACCCGAATGATATAAATACTGACTGACTGACTATTGACCTCATTGTTTCTTGAGATCGCAACGCATCTTAAACGAGCGTGGTGTTTTTTCTTGTCTACGATCGATCCCGATCACCACGAATTTTTATGCACGATTAGATAGGGTTTGTCGCGCTTTGTTACGATGCAATAAGATCTGATACGATGATCCCGATGGACAATTGATCCCAGTTATCATGTTAATTGTAGAGAATTTTTGAACCGTTCAAATTTTTTTGGGGATTAATGCGATTGCCACGACTGACCTCAAGATCTGTTAAGATCTGACAAGATCTAATACCATCACCATGATTGGTCCATGATTAAGACCACGATTTCAATCGTGACGCGAATCGTGATAGTGGGAACCTAGCATTAGGTCTTACAGATCCTGATGTTTTGTCTGCTGTCTTCACTCAAACATGCGGCTGCTCCCATTGCATCTACTTTCACATGCTTTACAATGGACTGTCGTAATAAACTTATGGTTGCTTCCTTAATCCAAGGTCCAAATTATGCTTGTACATGTACATTTATTGCAGGGTTCTTTTTATATCAGTTCAAGGTGTATTTTATGCACAATGTGTGCATGTTATTTGTAACTAAAGGTATTTTACTTTCAGTTACATTTTGTGCAGAAATGAAAATATTTTGTCACTTATGTCAAACATATTTTTATAATTTCAGGATCTTCTCTTGACTTGACCCCAACCTTGCTGGGAATCTATGACAAGATAGCATTAGCCAATAGGAATGAGGATCAGACAGAAAGGGACCTCAAGACCAATGAAAATCTAGAAGATGATGAACACAATCGGTGCCATTCACCTACGTTGTTGCCACGGGTAGAGCAGAAGTCTCCAAGTCAACGAAAGGTGCGAGAATTTTATTTACAGTCCTCCCCAGCCAGATCTGAATGCGACAAACTGAGCAAACTGAGGATGGAAAATGCTGATGGCCTCGGGGAAATAGACAACAAGAAACGTCCGTTGAGTATCAGCTCCATGTCCTCATCATCCACGTCTTCGTTGCCAAGGAGACGTAAGCGTCCAAACCTGAGTGAGTACTCAGTGTCAGCAACATCCAGCCAGCTTGACATTGAGAAACTGGACAATTTGTTGTACATTGACGACGAGCAGGAAAATGAAATCCCCGAACAGAGTGCAGATGAATCGTCTGAGTGTTCAGATGAAAAACGTAAATCTGGGGACTCTGATTCACAAACATCGACTGAACAGCAAGACCGTGACCAATCAGATCTTCAGTTACAAGAGTCGCTTTCCTTTCACCAATCAGACTCCATTTTGTCTCTCACACCATTAAATTCCGAAAACTGTAGCACTGTGGACTTGTCTCTTAACTCAGATCTGACATCTTGTGAAAGTGGGCTGGACAGAATCCAAAGGTCGCCCTCAAGGTCATCTCAAAGGTCAGCAGGTGTTTCAAGGTCATCGTCTCAGAAATCAGGTCATTATGTGAGCTACGTCCAGCGGGTAGTATCAGAGCTGGTAGAGACAGAGAGAACATACGTACTCAACCTACAGGACATAAAACAGGTGGGTTCACTATGTGATATTTTCTTTTTCGATTACATAGCCTATTTGAAGCGAAAACATTGGTTAATTTTGTTCTCTCAAATGTTGATGTTGTTGTGCTCTGAAAGACAAATGTAAGAAGTTGATAAGGTTAAAATGATAAATGTTTCATTCATGAATACAAGTTATAGGCAAACGAGTCACAAAGGAAGAACCATTATCAATAATAGTAAAACGGGCATTTTATTGGACAGCCTCACCAGTCAAATTGTCACAATTAAGCAAATAAATTATTGCCGTAATTACCCTAAGTAGGCTATTGGGACACTAAAAACTAGTTATTTTTTATTGTCCCAATATTAAGGGACATAAAAAATAATTATCGAAATTGTGTCCCGAAATTGAGGGCAATATATAATACAATCTATTTTCCATATATCTATGTCTTGATGAAAATAATTATTTTTATTTTAGATAATAATCGCTTACTAAAATTAATTAAATATTTAATTATAAATAATTAAAAGGATTTTTTTAAATAGATTGATTTTTATAAAATCAATTGTTTCATGCTGGGGACTAAATGGTAATTTATTGAGAAGCTTAATTGAGAAGACCATGATCCAGTAGAGTACACAGTTTGCACCACATGTCAACTACATGAACTACAACAACATACCCCTGATGGTGGACATTATGGTGTATAGATAAGCAAGAGCAATATACTGTGTCACAAGTCGCTTTGCAACCAATGTAGTGGCAGGGTATGGAATGTTTTTACAGTAACAACATAAATTGTTAATTTGGTGTCCTAAAATTTAGGGACACAAAATAATTCAAAATGTGTCCCAATATTAAGGGGCGCGAAAAAAAATTATTTTTCCAAAAATTAAGGGTGTCCCAATATTTAGGGTGTCCCAATACTTAGGGTAATTACGGTAATTTAGTGTCACCTGACATTATTGTTTGGCAGTGTTTGTGAACTAACTTGTGAGGATTTGACCCAGATGAATAAGAAATCCCTTAATGTCAGGCACTAAAGGGGTTGTAAAATTGTCCAAAAACATGCAGGATAAAATTCTGTAGAGGTGAATTTCATTTATTACACATTTGTATCAGTAATAAGAAACGGCTTGATTACAGTTGGTATAATGCAGACAATCTGCATTATAAATGTTGGGTTTATGTCTACATTGATAGATCATAATATGGTTTCACTGGAGTTTTATGTCATGACACTTGAACAGGGCAATATAAATTTATCATTTTTTGAAGCATTTATGTTAACTCAGGAACATTTGAAAACCAATACTTATGTTAAATTTGCAATCGCATACTTAAAAACAAGATGTAAGTGAAAATTCAGATTAGAAACGGTACCAGCTATATTCAAAAAGTTTTCTTAGACCTGGACTGTAACACAGGTCTATTAAATCATTTAATTACCTCCAAAAACGTTTTTTTTAATGTTATTTTCTCATATCTATTTGCCATCATGTTCAAAGACTATGCATGGTAGTTTGTACAAGTGTGTATATCCTTCATTTGGTACATTGTATATGCCATCATAATGAGTTAAAAAGTTCAATATTTTTTCACCATTGTGGCCATCCATCACAGTGGTTTTCTCACCTTCATGCCTGGAGAGCTCTCTGATGGGCAGTTACCACTGAGATGTGGTCATCAAACAACATCCTGTCAGACAGGCATGCTGGTGTAACACTCCAGTCCAGTGATTTTACTGCCCTTTGATCTGATTACTTTATGGCAGTAAACAATGAGTGATTTATGAATAGCCTTCTTCAGCAGCAAAAACAAATCTTAATTGTATAAGCTATTGTTTTTATGCCTCCCCTCCCTCCCTTCCCTCCTAGTGTCTTGATGCCAGAGGCATATAGTGATTGTCCTGTCCGTCCGTCCATGACAAGATTAAGTAGATTTACTGTTTTGTCTAAATGCACCAACACCACTTGCTACAACACTTGGATACTTACACAGTTGTTGCTTATAATCATCCCAATCCACCCATATCACCCAACCTCTCTTTGACCTTGACCTTATTTGCACTTAGAATAATTCAAATGGGCTGTTTCTGGGTTAACTAAATTTCACCGGTTCATCTAGCACCAACACAGCTTGCTACAACACTTGGACACTTACAAAGTTGTTGCTTATGACCATCCCCAATCCACCCATATCACCCAACCTCACAATGACCTGAACCTTGAACTAATTTGGACTTACAATAATTAAAAAGTGCCATTTCTTGGTTAACTAGATTTTACCGTTTTGTCTGGCGCCAACACTGCTGACTACAACACTTTGGTATTTACACAGTTGTTACTTATGACCATTCCCAATCCGACCATATCACCCAACCTCACTTTGACCTTGACCTAATTTGGACTAAGAAATGGGCTATCCAGCACCTACTGGGGGCATGTGTGTTTATCAAACACAGAATCTTGTTTTGGATATATTAGTACACGCACATTCTTTAAAACTGTTGATTCTTACACCGCTAGGTATTGACATTTACAGCAAAAACTGCTGGCTAGAACTGCCTGTTCTCCCAATGACATAAATGTATAATACCAAACCATATTTGTTTTATAGCAAATGTAAAATAATACTTAACAATTTACTACATTTATTTGGATTGTCCTGAAATTCTTTATTATCTGATAGTATTATTTTTTCCTGACATTATAATTACCTGATAATCCTGTATATACCCACCTCAGTATAGGTACTGCAGATGTCACAATGAATTTTCATGGGGCATATGGGGAATACAAAAATCAGTGATACAGTAGTGGCATGTCGTGGGAACACTGGGCTGAATGCATGTGTCGTAAAGTGCACAGGCTAATCCGGGATGACATTTTCCACCTACAGTGTATTTATGTTTAGAAGAGACTTCCTTGAAACAGAAAATACCATAAAAGAAGTGTTGTCCTGGATTAGCCTATGCGAGCTGCACAGGCTGATCCAGGATGACACTTTACGCAGATGCATTAAGCCTGGTTTCCCCATGCATTATTTAAATGATATAAAAAATTTAGGGAACAGTACCCCAGCTAGCACAAAAACGTGCTAATAACGTTCTCTTAACGTTAGCCCAAACGTTGCAGGAACGTTGCAGTTCAACGTTCTATGAACGTTAAAATGTATGGTTTGTTTGACGTTCCCAAAACGTTGCGGAATAACGTTGCGATATAACCTTAATATAACCTCATTATAACTTTAATTTAACTCAGGTTGAAGATACTGCACGTACCTTAGTTTTACATTTTATTGCATAAAAGTTGAACATTACAAATATACGAATATACATGGTTTGAAAAATACATATTAACAATATAGTAATCATATCATTAATAAAATTTCATTAAAACAGCACATTGTCACAAAAAGATATGCATGTGTCAGATGTTATCACTGCGTTCATCAAAGCGTCGTTAAACACATTATATGCATATGCTCACAAAGAGTGCAGATATCGTCCAGGTTGTGTTGTTTGGATTCTTGATTCATCGGTTGGTGGCCAGGACATCTGCGATTTCAACATGGACCTACAAGTTAAAATATGTAAATCAAATCAAAATGTTTGTAAATGAGTCATATTTTAAAAGTTATCATTTCTGCTTAATTTCTTTAAATAACAATATTATAAGGGACCTGTATGACAACTCTATGTTTATACATGTACATTTAATTACCATGGTGGGAACATGCACACAGTTATGCTATATCAAGTTAATAAACATGAATGTTAAAACAATATGTATGAATGTTAGGTAATTAATTTTAAAAATAATAATAACAAAACAACACATATTTTATACATAAATTTATTACCTCGTACGATGTCAATCAGTGGTTAAATCCTTTGCATTGGGGATAAATAACTACTTTCTCTTGTGATAAAACACTTTCTAAGTGTAGAAATCAAACAACAGAACTAGTCTGTTGAAGAACAAAGAAAATCAAATGTGGCTCCCATCCAGTCAATCACTGCATGATAGTGAGAGATAAAGGAATGGTGTTAATTCACATCAGTCAGTAACTCAATTTGGGATATTTACCTAATTATGTCTTAGAATACAGTAAAAAAATTTGCTGGAATATCAGGGGATGTTTAATAACTTTATAAAAAAATTGTCATAAACTAATATCACATAGATTCTAAAATCACGTTTTATTCAGGAGTTTAAATAATCATATATTAATATGCTAAAATTTAACTATACGCCACAGACTATAAGTCACGTGCATATCATAAAATTACATAACTTCACATGCTTAAAACTTCTCAGTTATTGTGTAAATTTTATGTAAATCTTAAAAAAAAGTTACTATAGAACGTTTTAGAAACGTTATACACTAACATTGAAATAACGTTGAAAAATGGTGCTTCACAACATTGCAAACAATACTTTCTCAGAACGTTGACAGAACGTTAGCTTTTTTAATTCAAAAAAATATAACAAAATTGAAACCCCGTGCTAGCTGGGACCCATAATCAGATCTCAATTTTGCAAAAGCCCTATTATGACTGTACCTTTCTTCAATGTGAGTATATCGCTATTCTCTGCAGGGCTATTACGAGTACTTAAAAGCCGCGCAGCTAGAACACATCTCCACGGAGGACCTGACGTGTCTCTTTGGGAACATCCTACAGATATACCGATTCAGCTGGTATGTACCGGATAGTGAGTCACCATTCTGGTTTGGTAGATCACATTCTCCATGTTTCCTGGCTTAACAAAAACTGACTATAGTTTCATGATGTATTTATGATGTTAACATTGATATGACGTTGATGATTAATGATGATTCTAAATGAAACTGGTAAAAAAATGAAGACAAAAAAAAAAAACTTAGAAAAAGTATGATAGATATTTATCTTTTGTCTGCCATTAAAATTTACATTGTGTATGTCTCCTACATTGAGCATCATCTCTGGAGGTATAACATCTTCAATATCGTTACTATGACAATTGTATCTTTACCTTTGTATTACTAATTCGTTGAATTTCTGACTTCGGAATCGTGCTGAGACCACAGTCTCTACGTGTACCTATATTTCTGACTTCAGAATCGTGCTGAGACCACAGTCTCCTTTGCGTTTATCTATATTTCATCTTGCTCTTCATTACAGTGAGTTTCTTAAGGAGCTGGAGATGTGTGATTTTGAGCCAATCAAAGTGGCTCAGTGTTTTGTCACCAACAACAAGGGCTTTGAAATCTATGCTGAGTACTGTACAAACTATCCAAGGTGAGTGATCTGTGTCACACAGCATTGTCCTGCGTGACAGTTGTTTTCTTAGTTTTATGTTTAAGTGTTTATTATCCTACTGAAACAGGATCAAAGTTGGCACTAACAAATGGACCAATAGCATCCAAATTCTGTTATAGAGCAAAATACATGTCAATTTTGTCAGACATTTTAAAAATATAATATAATAAACTATTATGTTTACTAGAAGCACTAACTCATAGCAGATAAACTTGATTGTTATGTAACATTAGCAATTTTATAACCTCGTTTTGTCTATGCCTGTACAAATGAGTAATTTTTGTTCTGATTTATCAGTATGGGAAATTAATGTCAAAGTTTTAATGTGGTTTAGAGCAAATCTGAGTTATGTTTTTTAAGTTGGGTATTGATTAACATGATTGCTTTTTTCTGTCTTGTTTATGTTATTCTGGCCCACTTGTGAATAAAAAAGTATGCAGATATAACTAACCTGATAAACCGCAAGTGTTTTGCTTTGATTTATCATAAAAAATACAGGTTTTTGTTTCTTGTTACAGAGTTGATGTTTTAACCTGGTGTTTTTATTTGCACATGTTCATTAGAAATTTGATTAACATAAATCATCAAATTGCAGGCATTGTAAAAAACATCACAAGTAAACATATGGAATGTGAGTAAACATGTGCAACAATGATTTTATTATAAATAACAAAATCACACAGATAAAAAGTACTGTTATCAGATTCAGACACACACACACACATATATCTGTTGATTGTTTGATTTCAGTACCAGGTTTATTTTGATTAGTTTAAACCAACATATGAGGCATCTCTTGGGAAAACTGGGCTTAATGCATGTGCGGAAAGTGTCGTCCCGGATTAGAATGTGCAATCCGCACTGGCTAATCCAGGACGGTACTTTCTGCTTTTATGTTATTTTCTGTTTGAAGGAAGTCTCTTCTAAACATAAATCCACTGTAGGCAGAAAGAGTCGTCCCAGATTAGCCTGTGCGGACTGCACAGGCTAATTCGGGACAATACTGTGCACACATGCATTAAGCCCGATTTTCCCATGACATGCCTTATATAATTGAGCATGAGTGTGTGGCTTATAAGCTGTGTTGTGGGTCATCGCTACCTAGTGCTTTTTCTGGAAAAAAACAAACAATTTCCAGACTGCTACCTGAATTGGGATCAGACCCAAGATTATTTATTTGAAGACATGAGCCACAATTCTTCATCCCACTGACAGATTGTGTACTGCAATGTTTATTGTTTCCAGATGCTTGTGTAATAAACACAACATAACAATAATACACTATTGACCATACAACGAGATTTGATTGACAATGTGTTTAGCCCTTCAGAAGCTGGGACTTTATTATTGGACGGACATGTCTTGTAAAAACATTTGAGGCGCGTCGTGGGAAAACCAGACTTAATGCATTTGCGTAGTGTCGTCTCGGATTAGCCTGTGCAGTCCGCACAGGCTAATCCAGGACGGCACTTTCTGCCTACAGGGGATTTATGTTTAGAAGAGACTTCCTTCAAACAGAAAATACCATAAAAGCAGAAAGTGTCGTCCTGGATTAGCCTGTGCGGACTGCACAGGCTAATCCAGGACGACACTTTACGCACTTGCATTCAGTCCGGTTTTCCAACGACGCGCCTCAAATGTTTTCTTGCAAAGGTGTTTGACCTAAGTAGGCGTGGTTATAAATCCCATAGCTTATCGTCAATTTCCCTGTTACAGAGCGGTTGACGTGCTGACGACAGTGATGCGTGACAGCAGGCTCAGTGAGCTGTTCAAGCAGCGACAGCTGACCATGGGACATGGACTTCCCCTTGGTGCCTACTTGCTGAAGCCTGTACAGAGGATCCTCAAGTACCACTTACTGCTCCAGGTATAAAAATACTGAATAAATGTAGCACCAGTCCAAATACCGTCACCTGCTGCAGGTATAACTGCCTGTGAATGCAGTACCAGTCCATATTCTATTATTACCTGCTACAGATATAACTGCCTATAAATCTTATCCCAGTACATATACTTCCATCACAATGTACAGGACCTGGTATAACTGCCAATAACTGTAGCATCTCTGCATATTATACCATCACCTGCTGCTGATGATAATGCCTATACATTTTTAGTCCCAGTGCATATAACATAATCTGGTCGAGGTATAGCTGCCTATAATGTAGAACCACTTCATTTATTAGCACCAACTGCAGTTGTAGCAGCCTTCAAATGTAACACTAGTTCATATAATAACATCACATCCTACAGGTATAAGGCCTATACATTTGAAGCGTGTCGTGGGAAAACAGGGCTTAATGCACGTGCATAAAGTGTCATTCTGGATCAGCCTGTGCAGTCCGCACAGGCTAATCCGGGATGACACTTTCCGCTGTTATGGTATTTTCTATTTCAAAGAAGTCTCTTCTAAACATAAATCCACTGTAGGCAGAAAGTGCCGTCCCAGATTAGCCTGTGCAGACTGCACAGGCTGATCCGGGACGACAATTTACGCACATGCTTTAAGCCCGGTTTTCCCACGACACGCCTCATTTACAGCCAGTGTATAGTACACCTGCTGCAGGTATAACTGCCTATAAAAGTAGTTCCAGCTCATATATACCATTGCCCGCTGGGTTCATTATAGTACTCGCACATTTTACAGGTACATTTACCTTTAAATCGAGGGTTGAGCATGAAACTATTGCGTCTGGTATTTAGAAATGTTAAGCAGATACAACAGTTTCACTCTTGACCCTTGAACTGTAGTGCCAGTCCACTTGCTCTTTTTATAAGTAGCCTTAAATGTACTCAGTCCATACAGGTACATGACTTGTACTGAGAACACTGAAGTATAGTGCCAGTATGTTGCAAGTAGAAGAAACTAGACAGTTCATATAAAATCATTCCATTGAACTCAGTCGCACAAATATGCCAGTAGTACATTTTCTGCCACAGTTCTAACATCCTTTTCAATGACCAAGTCATTTTATTTGTATTTCAGGATATATCACTCTCGGTACTTTAAACATAGTTATTTTAGCTCAACTGTATCGAAAGCCAGAGGTTTATTGTGGCACTATCGAGTCCGTTTCCTGGGTAGAACCCGTACTTTGTGTCTCGGAGAAATATCATTCAAACCTTCCCAAAGTAGGGATCAAGGCACGTCGTGGGAAAACCAGACTTAATGCATGTGTGTAAAGTGTCGTCCTGGATTAGCCTGTGCAGTCTGCACAGGCTAATCCAGGACGGCACTTTCCGCCTACAGTGGATTTATGTTTAGAAGAGACTTCCTTCAAACAGAAAATACCATAAAAACGGAAAGTGCCGTCCCAGATTAGCCTGTGCGGACTGCACAGGCTAATCTGGGACGACACTTTACGCACATGCATTAAGTCCCGTTTTCCAAAGACGCGCCTGGCATCAAACTCCTGACCACAAGGCAGAAACCATTATCCATTACACCACTGCGACATAGGACTTTTAAAATAATATGGTTTGCATGTGATCTACCACTTATAAAACTTTGTTATGACGTTCTCAAGTATGTTATAAAATAATTAAAAAAATTGTTATGTGTATACCTGAGCAAAGCCTTTCAGTGTATCTTATTTATGTGGTATAGCATGTATTAAGTAGCTTGGAGAAATCTTATATCCTTAGTTGTAAACCAAATATCAAGTGTCATATTTAATAATGATAGCTATTACATATTTGAAAACCACAATTTTTTGCATTTAAGATGTTTTTTTCAGTTGTCAGGGGGAATATAATTATGTGCATCCACCTTTGTTTTTTATTTGTTACATTTTTTATGTACCCTGAAAAATCCAGTTTCACAGTTTACAAGTTTTTTGTTTTTATTTCTGTACATGTATTTATTTAATTACTATTACCAAACACCTTAATGACTTCGTACATTTTCTTTGACAATGTTAAATTGTTGTTATAAAACATGATTACAGGAACATTTTACACTAAATTTGTTCATATTTAATGTCTCTATTTCTTAATGACGATGCTATTTCATGTAAAATCATGTTCTTTACAGAATATTACAAATGATTGTTGTTTCATTCTTAGAACTTAATCTTGAAGATGGCAAAATTTGCTTTTAAAGACTTAAGTGTTTTAAACAAAATCCGATCTTTTACCCGTAATAATACATCACATATTTTATATTGCCAATTTGGAGAACACCGCAATTACAAGTTATAAGCCAGTGTAAAGTATGTTTTTGTTTGAATGCAAGGGAACTTAATCTTGATAATACATTCAATAAATTCAGTGTTGTATTACCTCCCATTGCAGAATATCCTCAAGCACTACAACAAGACAGACGAGGGTTACGACACACTAGTTGCGGCACACGACCATATGACAGACATGTCGCACCACATCAATGAGATGAAACGCAAGCACGAGCACGCCGTGCGTGTCCAGGAAATCCAGAGTCAGCTCGAGGATTACGAAGGGGAAGATTTCACACGACTCGGTGAACTGGTGCTTGAGGTGGGGCTACACTCCACTCACCCTAATTATCACATAGAAGCTCTTGTGTTCAAGATAGATTATTAGTGGCAAACATTGGTATATATGGAGAACTTTCTCTAGAATTGAGGATACATTCCACTAATAATTCTGAAAGAGGACTTCTTAGCTTCCAGATAGAGTATGAATAATTAATAATAAAATCTGCTTTGGTGATCATATCCAAGTTTTCATATTAGTTGTGTAATTTGTCTTTTAATTTAAAAGAATATTTGCTAGAATATTAATGTTGGAAGAATTGATGCCAATACAAGTTATCTACGATCAAGACAAGTTTGCATTTTAACTAACAACTTCATATTTGCAGGGTTCATTTCGAATGTTTGGAGTCAAAGCTTCTCGACAGATGTTCCTTTTTGAGAAAGGGGTCATCATTGCGAAACGCAAGGAAGATGGGATGCTCAGCTGTAAAGCCCAAATACCTGTATGTACAGCAGATATTTATTTAACAGTTGTAATCCTGTCTATAAAATTAATAGAATTTGAATTTCAGATTTTTGAATTAAGCAGTTGTTACAAGTACATCAGGAGGTATTATGTAAAGGTTAAGAAATTACTGTGATAAAAGACATCAAGGCAATAAACTATGGCAGATAGTGAAAACGTTTGATTCTTTTGTATTATAAAGAAAATATTTGTTATTTTCTCTGATGTTTTAATAAATAACTTAGATGTCTCTGATTTTATCATTTTTAGATTTCTCTACATTTACATGTTTTCTCTTGTGTTGTTTATCTGTGTAATAAAATATACGTGACTTGTATGTGTTTTTCAGTGTAATATCCTGATGTTGGTGGAGAGTATCCCACGGGAGCCCCTAAATTTTCAGATTCTCCCCTTCGATAACCCCCGTGGTGCGCACACCATACATGTGAGTGTCAACATTGGCATCAGCGTTCTTTGAAAAATTTTTAGGAATAGAACTAATGTTTTTATCAATATGTTTAAAATGGATACAGGTTTGTTCTCTTGCTTATGTTTCTCCATTGGAGTTGAGTATTTAGATCAAAAAGACACACAAGATATTGATATTATTAACTGCGGTAAAATCATATTTAAGATAACTGATATGTTAAACTTTAAGTTAATCAATGCTGGCTTTATGATTTATGTAAAATTAAAGTGGCTGGGCATTCTTGGGAACTTAATGACAGGTTGGTATCACAGTTCAGACTAGAAACCAAATGTTACATTGAGATGCCTCCCAGGATACAAAATTTACAATTGCTAAATCATATAAATTGGAAACTAAACTTACCATCTTTATGTAACATAAATGCTTGGAAACTAAATCTACTATCGTTATGTCACATAAATGCTTGGAAATTAAATGTACCTTTGAGATTTCACATTTCAGACTGAATACTAAATGTGTATTTGAAGGTTCACATTCAGGCACTGAACCAACTTTTAAATTGTTTTGTCATATTTCATACAACGAACCAAAAGGTAAAATGAATACATGACATTTCAGTCTTGAAACCTAGATGTCAAACTGATGTCATATTTCATACTGAGAACAAAAATGTTAAATATAGACCTTGCATTTCAGGCTGATAACCAAGATGTCTAATTCTTCTGTCACATAACATTTCAGACTCGGAACAGAAATGAAAAAATGAATGCATCTCATTTTATACTCTGAATCAGAAGTAAATTCCTCTGTCATATTTCAAACTTGGAACACATATGCCTCTCATTTCAGGCTCGAAACCTTGACCAGAAGAGGAAGTGGTGTCAGGAGATCAAGCGTCTGATGCTGGAGAGCTACGCTAGCAAGATTCCAGACAACGTCAAGGAACTTATCCTCGAGAGGCTTGGAAAGAGCAAGGATGAGGATGGTAGGCATCTGCAGTTCATAAATAAAGGCCTTTGGTGTATGTTTATAATGTTGTACCATAGGCTAACATTTATGTCATTAGTGTGTATAAGATTTTTAGCATGTGATTTATTTAATTGCACAACATTATGTTTTGTATTTGTCATCTGTTACAAATACTAATACTATATCAGTGTATGTAAATTGTTATGAGGCAGATAAATTTAATAGCAGATTTCTATTAAATACAAGTTATATTGAGAAGTCAGTTATTTATCTTTTATATGACTACCCTGTTCTTGATTGTTTCAGTATGTATGATGAAGCACTGACTGGTTTATGATTTCCGTTTCAGCCCTGGCCCAGACTGATAGCATGGAGCCCGGCAAGAGTCACGTGACCACACCCGACTACCTGGAGAAAAGGAACCGGGCTCGAAAGAAATCTGGTTCCGCCCTCCTGCAAGGTACACACAGAACTGCTGTTTTGATGGGCGTCAACACTGGGATTCAGTTAAATAATATTAGGCGTGTCGAGAAAAAACCCGGGCTTAATGCACCTGCGTAAAGTGTCGTCCCGGATTAGCCTGTGCTGACTGCACACTTTCTGTCTACAACTTGGATTTATGTTAGAAGAGACTTTCTTGAAACAGAAAATACCATAAAGCGGAAAGTGTCGTCCTGGATTAGGACTGCACAGGCTAATCAAGGAGGACACTTCACGCACATGCATTAAGCCTGGTTTTCCCACGACAAGCCTCAATTATTGTTTAATTATTAACTTTGTTCTGTGTGTCATTCTTTGATTCATACCATAGAATATCGATATGAATACATCGGTGGCCATTACTACGAACATTCTTAAACTCAATCGTCGTCTTAATCTTTAACATTTAAAAATGATTATAAAAATCAAAGCTAAAATGTAACATGCATTCTCATTGGTCAATATTTTAAGTTGAGACTTAAGTTTGAGATAGAGAACTAGTCATGGGGCCATGTCATTTTCAAGGGACCAAACAGTTGTAGTTATGATTGTACTTACTGGTAAGGGCTGTTCCAGGAAAAAAAAGGTGATGAGGGGGTGGAACGCCGATGTATTAAAATTTGGTGGGGGGGGGTGATATCGGGGATAAAATGGATTATCAATGACTTGAACAAAAAAATAAAGTTTTTGACCCCCCCCCCCCACATCGCCTTATTGCCTGGAACAGCCCTAAATGGAAATCCTATTTATGTATTTTATATTGTTTGCATACTTTCAGAAATTCTTAGACCACAGAAAGGAAAGAAACTACCAGGGAGGTCAAAGGTAGTCATTATTATTTTCTTTGGTCATGTTACAGAACTCGTTTTGAATAAAGTTGTTTTAGTGACATTTTAATTTACAATGTCAGAACCGCATTGAGTTTAGGTATGCATGCAATTGTGTAATGTCATTTTTACATCATAACAGTCTCTCATCAACAAATTAAATATAGTTTTGTTATTCAGGGGTAAGATAGTTGTAAAGCATAGAATGACAATTTTGATACTTTGTAGGGTGAGTCATCCAGCCCGAAACTGGGCATCCCCAAAAATGTTCTGTATCCCAAGGAGACGAACGTTCACATCAGTAGCAACACGGTAAGCTGCTGGGATATCTCGACGATTATAAATAATGCATGCTGTACATGAGTATGCTTTACAGTATTAAGTATTTGTTATGGAAATAAAGCTAACTGAAGTGAAATAAGTTCTTGTGGCTTTAATTTTGTGCATTTGACTTTGCAGACATATTCATTAATCAAACCAAACAGTGTATCAAAATAAACATAGGAATATGAAATGCAGTAAACAGTGAACAAAGTATGATGTAACAGTTTTCCAAAGTCCTTATGACTGAAACAAACAATGAAATATTGCCAAATAATTGTGCCTATTTGTCATATTCTTTTTACAGGAGCACTATGGTTTTCGTAACAACATGCCTGGCCTTCTGAAGGCAGGAAAGACATCGACTCCGAAAGAGAATCAGGAAAATCTGTCTCCGTCGCATAAATCCAAGCGGCCCCTCTCCATCCAGAGGAGTCAGAGCTTCCAGAATTCCCGCCACAGTCTTCCAGCGGTCACATACAGTGGTGAAGCCCCGGAAGCACATTCCATGGAAAACCTGGTCAACTCAGATGGTCCCAAGATTCGTAATCCTAGTTTCCGCCTGGCTACTCAAGATTCTCCAACACGTTTCGATGTCAGTGAAGCAGCCCTCAGAGAAAGTCCAGAGAAATCGGTCAATGCTTTTTCTCCAAAGGGTGTTCTCGTTGACCAGAAAAATGTGAACAATCTACCAGATAATGTTCGCAAAAGTATGGAGAACTTGGAAAAGCCAGAGTGTCCAAAGGAATTGAGTTTAAGTCCTCAAGAAGTGTTCGGTGATAACTTAAATGGAAGTTATTTGGATGAAGGGAGCCTTAGAAAGAGGGGAAGGTATGGGAGCATGCCTGCTTTGAGTTCGGGTTTATTGAACACTCCAAGAGCTTCCCAGTTGTATTCAGAATGTATGCCAGCGAGCCCAACTCAGAATCAGAAGATACCAGTCTGTCGTGCCAAAAGGATTGATGCCGCATCTTACTTTTCAAAAATAAACCAGTTAGCCAATCAATGTGGAGAAGCAGAACATTTAGGGAACATTCTTAACAAGGACCAAAAACGTGTTAATGCTTTTCATGACACTTTTACAAATATCAGAAAATCTCAGGAAAACTTGGGAACAAAACAAATATTGACTCAACCAAAAACATTCACATCTTTAATAGTAAACTCAGCTGCTGCTATGAATTCCCAAGCGAAGTTGAACAAATGGGGACCAGAGAAATTTACAAAAGGATCAATGTCCGATCTTTCACATCTGAATGAAAACCCATGGGTGCCCAACAAGCATTGCTCATACACGGATTCTCTGGTTTTAAATAGTCCTGAAGACGCCAGCCCAGTGATTCCAAAACCAGTCAATAAAACAGTTTCCGGACTAAATATTGATGCCAAGGAACAGCGAAGAAGCAGAGCTCATTCATGCACTAGCAGAGCTCATTCATGCACTAGCAGAGATTCTGACACCAGTGATAACTTGGACTGGATCGTCTATGCAAACAGAAACTCCATACCACTTGCTAATTTTGGAATGGATGAACAGCACCGTCCATGTGGAACACCATCATCACCAGGAGCACTGATGGTTCCCACCAGTGACAAAAGCCCTCTTGTTTCCCATAGTATGCCTCTGAACTCTGGTTACCGTAGTTACATGAGAGGTCAAGGTCACGAATCTGAACATGGTGACAGCAGCATTTCAATATCGGGAACAACAAGCAGTGATACTTGTAGCAGTCCAGATGTTCTCAAACAAGCATGCTTCGACTCCTCCAGTTCAGCAGAGAAAATACAACCACGAGACAGATCTCAGGTGTCAAGATCATTTTCTTCTCCTGAAGGTCACACCAAGGGAAGGCGTCTACTTCAGGACGAGAGATCAGCATCAGTTGATATTCATCCTGAACATATAGAAGACAGTGAACGTCTCCTAGCTGAGATGGAACACTACATGAAACTTTCAACGTCGTCTAGTGGAAGTCTGAGTTCTACAAACAAAGGCTTCCCCACCACCATTCCTAACTTCGAAGAGCACGAGCAGAGACGCCACAAAAAGAACACAGGGACTCGTGCATATCCACTGGCTCCAACTCCTCCTATGACAGCACTACCGACCTGTCTTCTGAACCCCAACAAGAGGAGAGAATTATAGACACAATCAAGAGCAAGATTAGCAACTTTGCCACCAAATTTACTGGAAAGTGGCTTCAACATTCAACCACAGCTTTGTCCGAGTCAAGTTCACCAGGCCCTTCCAGTCCGAGGTCTAGGAACGATGACAGTGCCACAAAACTGAGCCATCATTTCAGTCTGAGAGTGAAGCCAGGCGGTCATGCTAAATCTGGGGAACCAGACCTGAACAGCTTACTGCGAGAAATGGAACCAGGCAGTGAGGCAATTGGGTCTCGCATGGCAAATACAGACTTGGATGACTATGCCTTGTTTGCAATGCCAAAAGCTCCAAAGGAGGAACAAAGTGACACTCCCAAATTGAGTAAAGAAGTCAGAAAAACAAATTATGGTCGTTTCTCTAGTTCCAATTTAATCTCACAGAAATCTAACGAGCCAGGTCATACTGCCATTACGCAATCAGAATTAAGACTTAACCAGCATGTGCCTTCTTTGAAAAACATTGCCGGTGGCCAGTCAGACTCTGCATTTTCAATACAAAGTGCCGATGTTGATGAAAGTTCCTCTGATGATTCGCCAAGAAATGAAGACCAGGATGACTGTAGTGAAGGGTTACTGTCAAAATCAAAGTCTGGTGCAAATGACTTATTCTATGAGCGACGTCTGTCCGAGGCCCTTAACACTGATGACCCCTTTCGTGATTCAGCCGTGTATTGTGATGACGTAGTAGACTCTGCTCAGATTCAGTGTGAGAACAAAATGCTGCCATTGTCTCCAAAACTAAGCATTAAAACTGTTGTGCAACAGCTTGAGGAGAAGAGCAAGGCGTCTGCTCAACCAATCATCAGAGTGAAGCAGAAGGAACCTAGTGCAATTATAAAGCAGCGGATGGAAAGCTTAGCTGCCCACTCTGAATACAGAAACAAGAGTACCAGTGCCAGCCGCAGTATAAGCACTGCAAACAGCCGCGCTCACAGCAGAAGTTCAAGTCGAGCCCCAAGTGAAGACAGAACGGTCACAGATGCCTCACTTCAGGAATACTTTGACAACAAATTCCCCAGACCATCTGCTGTACGAAAGACTGAAGATGATAGCGTCTTTCTTGGCAGATCAACTTCTTGCGAGAGTCGAATGAAGCCAGCTTTTTCTCTGGGACGCTTAGATTCGCTAAGTTTTGATGTAGGAAATCTGGTAGTCATGAAAGGTTGGGTAAAGGAACTGATTGAAAAGTTTCAACAGAAACAATAGAGGTTTTCATTTGTAGAAAACTTACTGTTAAGTTAATGCCTATATTTTTTATTCATGGTGCTATTGTAAGTGATGGGCTTGATTTCTTCATTTGTGCTTTTATTGAATGAAATCATGATTGGTAATTGTTTTTCAACTGTTCTGAAATGAAATCTTTATGCTTGCATTATGTATTTTTTTTAAAGTGTGTGCTTCAGCAAGTTTCAGTTATGATTACACTTGGAAGAAGCGTGTTTCTGAAAACAAGATATGACATTTCGGATTGCAATAGTAAGATAACTCTTTCTGTCAAGAAAGATTAAAATATTAATAACTCTTAAAAGATAGATTAAAATATTAATAACTCTTAAAAGATAGATAAAAAAATAAATAACTAACAAAAATTATTGTGAAAATATATTTTATTTAAGATACAAAGTATTACATAAATTGTATATATAATAGAAACAATCCATACAACTTTGAAATATTTAGATGTATTAAAGAAACTGACTAGGCTTGTCATGTTATGTTTACATAATTTCTACAAAGGACATTTGAAGTCAGATCTGCATACATTAAACTATGTTAAACTTATTTCATATGTTTCATAAAGTTCAGTCTAAAACGTCCTAGCTTTGACATTAAGATGACTGGTTGAAGGACCAAGTTGTCACATTGTCATAACGTTCATATTGCTTATTCCAAATAATTGTTAACTCCGCAGTGATTTAAGACCAATTTGATGCAACGCTAAGGACCCATTCCCTCACCTCTAGAGTATGTTTTGCCCAGAAATCTGGAAATTTCATTTTCTATGTCAAATGATCATTCTGTTTAGCTGCATGGTAAGGACATCGACAGCATTATTAATATTTGCAAGTTATATAGTTTTTTTAACAGGTTACAACAATGCTATGAACTACATGTGGTGTTTTTGTGTTTGTTTAGTTTTTTGGAATTTCTCAAATTATGTTCCACCATCAGCATTGCCAAACCATAGCTGAGAAAAAACACCGCTATTATTCCATTTCATGATCTGCTCATATTTCATTTCATGATCTGCTTATTTCATTTCATGATCTGCTGTTCTAACATTTCATGATAGTCTGGTCTAGGATCCATTTTATTATCAGCAATACTTGTTGAGGTGTTCTGTTTTTGCACATATCTTTTTGCTGTGCAAATAATTGAAAGTTAATTAATGTTTTGTGTTATTTTTAAGACTTATGTTCGGAACGTGTTACACAATTGTCTTCCATTTACTATATATTTAAGAAATAATTTTTGATTTATTGTTGTTTATGCGTAGGATTAGAACAAGTGTTTGTGCCCATATAGTGATCATGTCATGTAATCTAGAATTAATTCAGAAGTCTTGGATAAAACCTAAAGAAAACAAAACTATGTATTTGTATTTTAAGCACATTGCCAAACATTCAAACCAGTATACAAGTTACATACATTTCTAGAAATAAGTGGATTATTCTCTGTATTAAAACTTTGAATTGTAAGTTGTACATGTACACGCCTGGTGTTGTTGTTTTTTTAAGTCTTTAATTAAAAGCACTAGTCGTTATTTTGTTCCATGTATGTATTCATGATTTTGTATTCGTGATTCCGTTCTTACATAATTTGCATGTAGACCAGTTAGTTGCATCCTTATTATATGTCTATATTTATGTTAATTTTAGATCATTTATAATTGTTATAATTAAAGATGTTTTTAGCACATTTCAGTGAAATGTTTCGGCAAGAGAAAAAATGGGTTTAATTTGTAATATTGTGTGCAATAGTCTATGGTTTCTCATTAGGTCAACAGTTGTGTGTTATTAATTGCATCATTATATTCTAAAACATTTTTCTTGTTATCAAAGTTCATTACGCTTCTTTAGCAAAGTTATTGAGTGTTTGATTATTGATTTGTAAAATTCCTACATTTTCATATAAATAGAACAAAGAATGGAATTTGTGTTTTGTTATTTATTGTTAACTGTACATTTTTAAAGCCTCCCACCTTCAAAAACCAAACAAACAGAGTTATGGGGCTTGCTTTCCTTGGTGGAGACGTTCATAGTCCTTTGATAGTATTGAAGATATTGGACTTCATGGAAAACTTTAACCAAAATGTCCAAGTTAAACAGGGGCATAAATCTTTCAAAATACAAAACCGGAGTTATGGGTGTTGCTTTCCCTGGTTAAAACATAGAACTATGTTAAGTTTAAAGTAAATACCTTTGACAGTATTCAAAATATTTGACACAATAAAAAAACTTAAACCATGGCCGGACAGACTAACGGATGGACGCACAGACTCAAGGATGGACGGATGGTTCGAATTTAATATGCCATCCTTTGGGGCATACAAAGGTGTAAATACATGTATACAGGTAGTAAAATTTTGGTGAACTAGTTAAAATACATCAACTTGATAAAACAATGATCAAATGAAAACCATTTTTAAATGGCAGACTGCAACTGTAACATCAATTTATTAAACAAGAGCTGTTTGTAAAACAGTTTTGTCACATTTAGGTCCATGCAATCTTTAAAATATCAAGTTTGGTGAAGACTGGATGAAAACTGTAGAACTTCTAAGAGTGGAAACAACTAATTTTTTATAATTCAAGGACCTTGATCCACATATCCTGGATCAATTTGATTGATCATCAAACTTGGCTGAGAAATTATGCCCACAAACATTTTTATCAAGGTTAGTAAAGATCGGATGAAAACTGTTGGACTTCTGAGAGTGGAAACAGCTTAAACATGACGCTGCTGGACAACCCATTTGAATTATGTTCTAAGTCCAAATTAGGTCAAGGTCAAAGTATGGTTGGGTGATATGGGTAGATTGGAAATGGTCATAAGCAACAACTATGTAAGTATCCAAGTGCTGCAGTAAGTGGTGCTGGTGCTAGACGAAACGGTAAAATCTAGTTAACAAAGAAATATTTGAATTATTATAAGTCCAAATTAGGTCAAGGTCAAAGTAAGGTTGGGTGATATGGGTGGATTGGAAACGGTCATAAGTAACGACTGTGTAAATATCCAAGTGTTGTAGTAAACGGTGTTGGTGCTAGACGAAACGGTAAAATCTAGTTAACCAAGAAATGGCACTTTTGAATTATTATAAGTCCAAATTTGGTCAAGGTCGAAGTGAGGTTGAGTGATATGGGTGGATTGGGGATGGTCATAAGCAACAACTGTATCCAAGTGTTGTAGCAAGCGGTGTTGGCGCTACACGAAATGGTAAAATCTACTTAACCAAGAAACAGCCCAATTGAATTATTCTAAGTTTAAATTAGGTTAAGGTCAACGTGCGGTTGGGTGATATGGGTGGATAGGGAATGGTCATAAGCAACAACTGTGCAAGTATCCAAGTGTTGTAGTAAGCAGTGATGGTGCTAGACAAAACGGTAAATCTACTTAACCTTGTCACGGACGAAAGGACGGACGGACAGGACAATCACTATATGACTCCCGCATCAAGATGCCAGGGGCATAACAAAAAAACAATTTTAGATAATTCAAGGGTCATAACTCAACAGTTCCTTAATTGATTTGGCTGATTATCGAGCTTGGTTGAGAAATTAATCCCACAAACATTTTAATCAAGGTTGGGAAAGATAGGATGAAAACTGCTGGACTTCGATATTGGAAACGGCTAAAAAGGCCAAGACAGATAATTTAAGGGAAATAATTCAGCAGTTACTGGAGCGATTTGGCTAGTTATCAAACTTTTTTGCCCACAAACATTTTGATCAAGTTTGAAGATCGGATGAAAACTGCTGGAGTTCAAATTTTGTATAGGAAAATATGTGGTCTACCCATACAGCAACCAACCGACATACCAACAACGGCAAACCAATATACCCTGCCATCTTCGATGGGGGGCATAATAAAATTGACAGACTGCTTCACTAATAACATTATTTTATTAATTAACATAAATTATGAATTCGATATTATCCAGTTACATTAGACAAATCAGAAATATTTTATGAGACAACCTTTTTAATGTTACAAAATATTTGATTTTTTTTTCTAGTTGAGACTTAAGTATTTTATACCCATATTGTATTAACTCAAAATGAGCCTCTCTCACAACACATTTTTATTTCTTAAAGGATGTAATTCACAGATATTCGTATTTTTGTAAATGACATACATGTACAATATTATATTCCATCATCAGGCGTGCATTGAGGAAATAAACCCCATGGAATAAACTTTGCTTTATTTCAACAGTGTGGTGATAAAGCAAACACGCGCTGTATGATGACTTCATCTCGTGACGTCATTTTATGTTTTTCGTGATATTTTGTGAGTTTTCTTTCATTAATTTTCAAAATAAAGACAGAAAATGATGCGATAAATAGAATACTAGGTAAGTATTGAATAAAGATAAGTATATTTGCTCGGCACGAAAGGCTCGTGGTTCAGGTTTTCTAAGCCTCGCTAAATAAACTTACCATTATTCAACACTAACCTAGTATTCTCTATGTAACTGCAAAAACTAAAGAAATCTTTGGTAACAATCTCAAATATACAGTGCCCCTGCTGATGATTATGACTAGGCCAGAAAGGCTGGTAACATTATCATTATATTTTTTAACACTGCACTACTCAAAAGTCCTAGGCAGCCACTACAATAATGGACTTTGTTACGTTGTTGTTGTTTGAACTGTGATTTTTCACTTTTATGGGTTGTTACGTTGTTGTTGTTGTTTTGATAAGTTTATGTAATACGATATGAATGAAATGTTTTATAAATCATGAAAAATATTAGTGTTCTAAGTAATCATTCAAGACTTAAAATATGAATAATGCGTTTGGTCTTAAATACTGAAAATATCAGGAGGCTGCTCAGGACTTTTGAGTAGTGTATGTAACTGATACACGTTTTCATAAATACCAACGAAAAGCATAACAAATGCTTAATAATTATACCCATTTCAACTGATGTATATTATTGTTATTTCCCTTCTTTATATATAACATACTTTTCGTTTTTGAAGCTTTGACAAAATGTTTTGAAAATTGTCAATATGCCAACAAGTGAATAGGTCCCTTCCAAGTCACTACATATTTACTGTAGGACAAAAACGTGAAATGTGAAATAGACGCTTCCACAAATGTCAGTCATTTTCAAATTAATCTGCAATATTATCCAATCATTGCACATAGTTTAACCACTAAAATCGTGATATCAATTTCATACAAAAGAGCACATGCGTAATGTTTGTGATATTCAAATGAGCACGTGGTAATGTTTGTGATTTTCGATGAATAGAAATTAGTCCTTTAACAATAGCTGTGGAGGAGTTTAAACTACTCGAGGAAAAAACCAGGAACGGTCTATCATGATCCTCTCCCTGAAATGTACAATTATGATTCTCTCTAAGTAGAAATTCAGCAATGTCTGCCACTGTCTGGGTAACGCATTTTCAGCTCCGCTTCAAATACCTTGAACATCAACATGTTCTTTCTGTGTTCTTTAGTCTTAGTGTCATGGAAACTGCGTAGTTCTTTGAACCCTCGGTGAATCACAAAGGCATTGTTAAGGACAGCAAAGCTGTATCCAGACATATGCATCTCACAAATCTGCAACAGAAGTGTACATAAACGTTGATAAATACTGGTATTTACAAAATGTAAATAGAAAGCAGAATAAAGCTGATATGTTTTTAATTACATGCTGTTTAAAGCATGTAATTAAAAACATGTCAAAATGTGTGTGCAATACATTGTTATCGAGTGCATCAGAATTCTCTCCCATATGGCCATCGCCCCCAGAAGACATGTTAGTTGGGTTACGGGGGATAGTAGAAGATACAAGAGACGACCCGTTCCAGAGGCGACCCTGGGTCTTTTAGTGCACAGTGTGAAGCATATAGTACACTGCTCCTCGGTTTAACGTCTCATGCGAAAGACGAGTTAGTAGGTTAGGGTGTAGCGGGGGCTCGAACCTGAGACCCCTGGGTGGTGAAGCCAGCGCATTACCACTAGACCATGGATCCGCCGAGTCAAAATTTGTATGAATACTGTACTAGTTACCAACTTACCACCCAACGTATAAATTTTTTTTTTTAAATAAAATTATTTAATATTTATACTTGTATATGAAATATATATACCTGACTAAACCTGTTCATTCCATACTGTTTGAATCTTGCATCATACAACGGTAAGTCTTGTTTTCTGGCAATATAAAAGGGCTCCCAAGGTCTTTCAAACACGGCATAATAACCAATATCCAAAAAACCTATGGATGGTAACATTTTCCACTGATCATAATCTGTGTTATACTGACACTTTTGGCACACACTTTGATAAAATGGTCGAACCAAATTTTTGCTCAAATGTTCCATCAGTTTGTCTTTGTTCAACACATACGCAGGCAATGAGGTTTCAAATGCAGGCAAAACAAAAGCCACTTTTGATGTCATATCTGTTAATAAATTCTTGCGCTGTTTAGCAAACAGTTCAAACTGTGCTTGTAAGTTTAGAGAAGGTACTAAATCAATATCTAAGGACAAAATATAAGGGGTTTTTGCAAAAGTAATTGCAATGTTTCTTAGTACATTATGAGGGTAAGGAACATTACTTTTATAGTTACTGCTATCATTTTGTTTCAAATGCTGAGGTTCATTGCCACACTCAAAATTCCAGTCATGTGAAGGTTCCATATACATAGGAGGCAGTGACACTGGATACGCAATATGAAATGAAACAAACTTAGAGATATATACGAAACAGTGTTGGTAATACAGTAACGCCTCCAACAATTGCATTAGTTCTTTCCCATGTGTGAACACAGTCACAGAGACAGGTCCTGTCCACGCAGCCATCAAATCTTTCAGATAATGCACATGATTGGCTGTAGTATGCGAGCAGAGAGTCAAAACATGAGATCCATTTGCTTTAATTGAGCTCGACAAAGGAGTTAAAATATTTGGGGCATAAACATATTCTTTAGATGAATCCAAGTTATTAGCATTCAGAAGCTCTTTCATTAATCTCAATCCATCTGGTTTCACGCCATGTCGGACTCTTTCAACTTGTTCCTTCTTGCCGATCTGCACCACATTTAGGTGTTTGTGAACTCCAATCAACCTCCACCCTTGAAAGAACACGAACAAGATCCCAACAACACCAAGGAGCAACACTGTGTACTTCTTTCTACAGCACTTCCTCATCGTGTTTATGATTACTGTAAGAAAACAATTTAGCAGCATGAGAACTATAATAACATAAATATCTTGCTGCAAACTATATTTAATGATGTTTTTTTAATTAAGTCATGTGATATAATGCAATTTTTTTTTTTTTATTACCAGTACACATTTAGAAAACATTAAAACATAAAAATAAATAAAATCCCAATAGAAGTTACATGTATGCAACTTAACCATTCATTTTTTCTACCGTAACGTAATCCTAACATCCTCAAATTTAGGTTGCAAAAGTGTGAATCCTGTACTCAATGTGTGAAAGTGTGAATACTGTACTCAATGTGTGAATACTGTACTCAATGTGTGAAAGTGTTAATACTGTACTCAATGTGTGAAAGTGTGAATACTGTACTCAATGTGTGAAAGTGTGAATACTGTACTCAATGTGGTTGCTTAAGTTTAAAAAACGTTAAACAAGAGGCCCTGTTCATTCACCAGGTTCAGTAACAAGACGAGAAATGCACCAGTGCTTGATCAGGGCTCACTCTTCCATTCGCCAAATTAGCCAATGGCGACAAATTTAAACATCTGGCTAAGGAAATTTTCATTTGGCTACAAATTTTTCGTCATTAAACCCTATAAAATGCAGTGAATGAGTCAAATTACAATGCACGACGATGAATTTGGCTAAAGAAATTGTTTTTCCAGGGGAAGCCCTGCTTCATCTGTGTCTGACGTAGTGTCAACCTGATCTCCTGTTGTGTCTGACCTAGTGTCAACCTGATCTCCTGTAAGCTTTTAAGTCAGAAGAAAGTGCATATAAATAAATTGGTGATTTCGTATAAAGATTATTTTACAGTTTTACACATTGCTTTATAACATCCGTTTTATTGCTAATTGTCATAAGAAAGTGCATATAAATAAGATCGTGATGTTTAATGCATATAAAGATTTATTATTTTCGATGGCCTACGGCTCTCATATACAAGCATATCACTCAAGTGACCCGCAAAATAGTCGCTATTTACAGGTCAAAATTTGACCTTAAACCACGTGATCCTATCAGATATATAAGCTCGAGATCCACGCGCGAATCTCATAGTCATTTTAGCGACCCGGTCGCAGGTTGGTTTTTTCTACATAGCTGTTACAAACTTGGTAAGTCAACCACGTGGCATGTTTTTGAAATTTTGAAATTCGAACGCGAATTGTTTTGTAACCGCGTATTATTATCCGTAAAGAGTATTATTTTTAGAAATATTGTTAGGCTTTTATTTAGCCATTATTTGATCTTGACGATGTCAAGACGTAAGAGAAGTGGTAAACAAGACGATGTCTTGTCGCTCACTGACCATAGTGAGAGAAATTCAGTTCCTACCGAATCTGACACAACTAATACCGAGTCTGATACTGAGTACGACATATCGAGAAAATCCCTGCAGAGAGCCCCACTCAGGTCTGTTGTACGTAAGGTGACACGTAACGATAAAGACCAAGGGGTACAACTAATCAGCCTCGCGTTGATAAGAATAATAACAATGGCGGTCACGATGTTGTGTCGAACAACCTTGTTGATTTAAATCAACTCATCCCAGAAAATGTGGCCAAATTAAAGGCTGTCTTGGGTCTGCATAAACGGCCCACTGATGTTCCTAGTCAAGATATTTTAAATACTTCAGATAATGAAATGTCTTATGATGGCGAAAGCATTCAAATGTCTGATTACGATTCAGATAAACCTATCCAGAGCAAAAGATCTAAAACAGATCTTTCGTTTTCAAACAGGTTTGAGAATTCTCTGTTTGATGATAATTCGGATGATAATCCTGATGATGATTTGTGGCCTCAGGCAAAATTGAAAGCCCCAGAAATGGGCGACCCAGTTTCGGAGTCATTGGCAAAATTAATAAATAATTCTTGTACTCATATGTGTTCTGTTAATGAAACAGTGGAAAAATACAAAATACCATCTAATTGTCAGTACATGTTGGCCCCAAAAGTGAATGAGGAGATATGGGGTGACCTTGCTCGCCATCGCAGAGTGCAAACCACTGATCGTTTGCTACGAGATACACACAATCTTGTAACTGCGGGTATGATCCCTATTTTGACCTTATCCAAATTACTAAAACCATATATTGGAAAGGTCCCAGAAATCAAAACACTGATTGCTGACTCATTAACAATGCTTGGTCAAGTCCAATTAAATATGAGTGTGAGACCAAGGTATTTGTTGAGGCCTTTCTTAAAACAGAAATATTCCAGTATTTGCAACATTAATACACCAATAACAAATTACTTGTTTGGTGATGATGTTGGTAAGGAACTGAAAAAATTTGAAACTAGTGTCAGAGTTGGGAAATCTCCCATGGCTAAACCCACTTCTATTGGTCCTATTAGGGGCAGATGGAGGGCTCGTCCATACGGCCGTGGAGGAGGATATGGATCCAGCAGGCAGGCCATCACCGAATATGGGCAGTTTGGCCATAAACACGAGTTCAAAAGCCAGAAGAAGGCCACATCAACAGTGCCTCAGTCCCCAAACTAAACAAAGTCTTCAAGACAAAGGTAATTAAAAGTAATTCTGAGAGGTTACGATCTTGTTATAATGAATGGTTGAAATTAACATCAGATAAATGGGTACTTGAAACCGTACAAGGATACAAAATTGTATTTGATAGTCCTCCATATCAAAAGAAACCTCCAAGTAAAATATCATTTTCTGAACATGAAAAATTATTAATTGATAATGAAGTCGAAAATATGTTAAAAGATGGAGCTATTATGCCAACTGTACATGAAAACAATGAATTTATTTCAAATATTTTTCTTATTCCAACACCAAATGGAGAATTTCGACCTATAATAAATTTACGGAATCTCAATAAATTTGTTCTTTATGAAAAATTTTAGCAAGAAACTATTCCATTTGTTTTGGAATTGGTACAACCAGATGATTTTTTCACAAGTTTAGATTTGAAAAAAGCATATTGGTCAATTCCTATTGACAAAAGAGATTTTAAATACCTGAAATTTGAGTGGAAGAATAAATTATACAATTTTGTGTGTCACTGTTTTGGTCTCAGTTCAGCTCCAATGGACCATATTGCTTTACAAAAATATTAAAGCCAGTGTATGCTTTATTTCGTAAAATGGTCATAAGATGTTCGTATTACATTGATGATAGTATCAATATGCATGGTGATAAAGAAATTTGTTCGAGCAATATGGACATGATGAGCAATAAATTGGAATCCTTGGGTTTTATCATCAATGATAAATAGTCTGTTAAAATCCCTGCTCAGAGAATCACATATTTTGGTTACATAATTGATTCAGTGCTATTCATGTTTTTTCTGCCTGACAGCAAAATTAAAAAAGTGAACACTTTTGGTGAACAGTTGTTGTCAAAGGAACAGATACAGATTCGTGATCTGGCGTCATTTGTTGGTCTGATTATTAGTACATTCTTTGCAATTTTAGAAGGACCCCTTCATTATAGAACTTTAGAAAGATGCAAAATTCATGCATTAAAAGTTTCAACAGACTTTGAATCAATTATGGAGCTGGACACTGAAGCAAAAAGTCAAATTAAATGGTGGGTCATGAACATTGATTCAAGAAATGGCAAGAAAATTAAGCAAGACCGTATATCTTTCACAATACAAACTGATGCATCTTGTGATGGTTATGGTTCATTTTTTGTGGATATGAAACAAGCTTCTGGTGGACGTTGGTCATAGGAAGAATCATTGTTTCATATAAATTATTTAGAATTGCTTGCATGTTGCCATTCAGTGTGATAATACCACTGCTATATCATATATTAATAATATGGGTGGCATGAATTCTCAAGATATGGATAAACTAACAAAACATATATGGGAATTGTGCATTGAAAGAGACATATATGTATCTGCATTTCATTTGCCTGGAATATCCAATATCAAGGCTGATTATTTTTCTAGACATTTTTCAGACACATCTGAATGGAAATTAAAATCATCAGTAGCTGAAAGATTGTTTTCACAGTTAATGAAACCAAATATTGATATTTTTGCATCTAGATTGAACAAACAATTACCCAAATATGTATCATGGACCCCAGATCCGGAAGCATTATGTTCAAATGCTTTTTTGCTTGATTGGTTGAAATGGAAACCTTATATTTTTCCACCTTTTCGTTTACTTGGCATGGTACTGAATAAACTAAAGGAAGATCAGGTTAAAACAGCATTGTTAATATGCCCATTACGGCCAAACCAGACATGGTTTCCATTATTTTTGGATTCACTTATTTCTATTCCTGTCAGGCTGCCTCGACACAAGGACCTACTAAGCCTTCCTCACAACAACGAGTTGCATCCAATGACAAAACACCTGCAGTTAGTTGGAGCGATTGTATCCGGACAGAGTTGCAGAATTGTGGAATTCCGGAACTGGCTATTAACTCTGTCTTCCAAAGCTGGCATCCAGGAACAAGAAAACAATACTCATATGTGGTGTAATATCAGGATGTGCAATTCCATTAAACCGCTTGAAAGTGACATAATATCTATTTGCTTTATTTAAAACAAATGCACAAGTCTTATAGTGTCATTAGTTGTCATAAATCAGTGATTTTAGAGACTGTTAAGATTGTAAGTCAATATTTTATTTTGAACATTAATATATTAAATAGATTCATGAAAGGCCTAAATAGAGAAATACCTCCAAAGCCGAGGTATGTAAAGACTTGGAATGTACAAAAAGTTCTTAATTTAATTTCTACATGGATGCCTCTACACTCTCTTTCATTAAAATTGTTGTCATTTAAACTTGTGTAATTAATAGCCATGTGTACGGCAGCCAGGGCTCAAACGTTGAAGGCTTTGAGTGTTGATCATTTATGTATAGAGGATAATGTCGCAATTTTTGATTGTGGTGATCAGTTGAAAACGAATAAACCAGGACATAATTTGGTTTTAAAATTGAAACCTTATGGTGAAATAGGCTTGTGTCCAGTATTGACATTAAAGTATTACTTGAAGTGTACGAAGAATCTCAGAAAAGATTCTCAATTATTTGTATCATTTAAGAATTATAAAGCAGTGTCAACAAGTACTTTGGTGCGTTGGCTAAAAAATGTCCTTTTGTTAGCAGGTATAGATATTGTAAAATAGCTAATTTCTTTCGTGGAGCTTCATCTTCTGCAGCTGCAAGGGCTGGATGTAAACTTTCGGAAATTTTAAAGACTGCTAATTGGTCTTCCTCAACAAATTTTAAGAAATTTTACCTTAGAGATGTGCAAAACGATGATGTAAATAATTACCAGGATTGTGTCCTAAATTCACAAGTTGGTTAAGAAATGTATGTGAATTATACTGTACATGTATAGTTTTGTTTGCTACAAATCTTACATGGATATGTAATATAAACATATAGTATTGCTTTATATAAGTCAATATAGAAATTATGTTTATGTATATTGACTAAGCTTGCTATTTATTACATTGTAATAATAACCTTTTGTGGTTATATGAAATGAAGTAAATAGATTAGTTGTATTTATGTTGTCTTCACTTTAAACATGCGTGTATATGAGAGCCGTAGGCCATCGAAAATAATGAATCCCCCATCCAAGCATTTTGTGCTGGATGGAGGGGCATTATTGGAGAATGGCCAGAGGCTGAAATATACAAGCACCCTCCCTAGTTCTCCCAACCCTGGTTATGGTGTTCAATTTTAATTAAGAAGCCAACATAAATTTTTTAAAGACTATGAGATTCGCGTGTGGATCTCGAGCTTATATATCTGATAGGATCACGTGGTTTAAGGTCAAATTTTGACCTGTAAATAGCGACTATTTTGCGGGTCACTTGAGTAATATGCTTGTATATTTTGGCCTCCGGCCATTCTCCAATAATGCCTCTCCATCCAGCACAAAATGTTTGGATGGGGGGTTCATTTTTGTCAGTTTTACACATTGCTCTATGACATGCTTGTTATTGCTAATTGTCATATGTAACACATGATGATTATCAAAAAGATTAAGTAGCATTAAGTTTCAAACTGACCAGATAACAAAACAAGAGGACCGTTATGCCCCAAAGCGCGCACCTGAGTACTGGAAATTACAGAGACCAACTCTGTCATCTGAATGTCATCGCCTACAAAATGACCCACATACGACAGATATCTTACTGTTGTTAACCTAGCAATTGTTATTCACCTAGCAATGGAATAGACAGAATACAGAATGATGCACATATGGTCAAAACTGTTGGGACCACGACCAACAACAACCAATCAGCAATATGTTTATCATGCCCAATCACACTTACATTACATAACTGTTCACCCAATCTCTGCAAATCACATGAGGTTCAAACGTCCTGCTGAATGCCATATAAATTAAATTAAATTATGGTGTTTTGTTCATATTTTTACAGAACAATTATTAAAACAGTCGCAAGTGACAGCAATAAAGTCAACTCGATTAGGACTAGTCAATCAAACAGACCATTGTACTGGATGTATTTGCATCTTAATTGCGTGTTTAGGTCATATAAATGATATTTAGCTTACCGGTAAACAGCTCAAATATTAAAACCAATTAACAGGTTACTGAAATGCTATTTGTTGCTATCCCTAGTGAAAATTGAAGTCTCTATCTTAAAGACGTTCGCAACAATTTCTTTCAAATTTTTCCAAACAACAGATTTTCTTAAAACTTTGCACAAACATGCGTCAGTGTATCCTAAAACTAAAACAGTCACCGGCCTTGTTCCGGAAATATTGGGTTTTGAATACGGTACCTGTCAAAGCCCTTTTTTCAGTTTGTGCGACTAACAATGCGGAATTATACAAAGCGTTCACATTCAAACAAGGATGGAGATTCTTAAATGAAATTTTTTAATGTTTCGTTTGGCAAATACAAGTGCCATTTAATGATAAAACGCGCTTTATCTACAGTTAACATTTAAACTCTGGTGTTCCTGGTACGTTCTGGCCCATTATCGAATTTTGCCAAGATTTTATGGTCATACACAAACTGTGCAAGTTTGGTCAAGATTGAATGCTAAGTGAAGTCCCAATCGCATCCATGCGACCAATTGTTGATGCATCAAGTAGACGCCAGACGGCACAGGACTCGGTGAGTCCCCCTATACCAAAAGCTCACTGAGCACTTTGTGCTCAGGTGAGCTAACAAGAAGGACCCATCTAAAAATTCTGACAAAGTTTCATGAAAAAGTACCAAGTGTTTACACAGAATGCAGAATCGCCAGTGGTCCTTATAGTTCTTCTAGCAACTAATGTTATCACTATGTCATGGTATGTACTTGGTCACTAATGGTGGGAGAGGTTGTGGTTTTCGCCTCGTTACATTTGGCACCTAAGAGGGGCCGTGACGGTAGTGTATCGAGGACTGCCGCACAGCACTGCTGGAACTGAGGGAGAGTGACCTGGTATGAATATAGTCACAAAAGGGCAGAGGTTAAGGCGCGGCCTGGTTAGCTCTCTCAGAACAGCACTTTCCCAGTAAACGAGTGGCCCTTACAATGACGTTTGTCAAAAACATTTTAACAAGAGGGCCCTCGGACGCTCACCTGAGACCTTGCAATCCAATTGGAATTTGCATCCCCGAGGGTTGCTTATTTTTATCCCTGGAGCATAATTTGAACAATCTTGAACAAACATTTGGCCCTTGCAGTTTCAGGTAAATATATTTTTTGCTATTTAAGTCTATATTAACCATGTGACCCTCGGGTGTGGCCAGATTAGACCCCAGGGGCATAATTTGAACTATCTTTGGAGAGGACCTCTATGCAAAGTTATGTGCCAAATAAAGGAAAGCTGTGGGCCTTGCCGTTTCAGTGGAAAAGATTTTTAAAGTCATTTTGCAATTTAAGTCTATATAAACCATGTGACCCCCGGGGCGTGACCAGTTTGACCCCAGGTGCATAATTTGAACAATATTTTTAGAGGAAAACATACCAAATATGAAACTTCAAGGCCTTGCAAATTCAGAGGAGAAGAATTTTACAGTCATTTTGCTATTTAAGTCTATATAAACCATATGACCCCCGGACGTGACCAGTTTTGACCCCAGGAGCATAATTTGAACAATCTTTTAAAAGGGCCACTGTACGATGTTACACACCAAATAAGAAACCTCTGGGCCTTGCGGTTTCTGAGGAGAAGATTTTTAAAGTCATTTTGATATTTAAGTCTATATAAACCATTTGACCTCCGGGCTGTGGCCAGTTTTGACCCCAAGGGCATAAATTGAACACTATTTGTAGAGGACCACTATAGGATGTTACATACCAAATATGAAACCTTTGGGCCTTATGGTTTCAGACGAGAAGATTTGTAAAGTCATTTTGCTATATATTCTATATAAACAATGTAGCCCCTGGGGCAGGGCCCGTTTTGACCCCAGGGGCATAATTTGAACAAACTTGTAGAGGACCACTATAGGATGTTACATACTAAATATGAAACCTCTGGGCCTTGCAGTTTCAGAGGAAAAGATTTTTAAAGTCATTTTGCTATATATTCCATATAAACCATATGACCTCAGGGGCGTGGCCAGTTCTGACCCCAGGGGCATAATTTGAACAATCTTTGTACAGGACCACTATAGGATGTTACATACCAATATGAAACCTCTGGGCTTTGTGGTTTCAGAAGAGATTTTTAAAGTCATTTTGCTATATATTCTATATAAACCATGTGACCCCCCCCGCGTGGCCCATTTTGACCCCAGTGGCATAATTTGAACAATCTTTGTAGAGGACCATTTTATAGGATGTTACATACCAAATATGAAACCTCTGGGCCCTGCGGTTTCAGAGAAGATTATTAAAGTTTACACTTTTTAATCTCTATTTTTTAGCTCTGGTGACCTACATATGCAGCGGACCGCATCGATTTGAACAACTTTGAAAGAGGTCACTCGATGATCATTCCTGTGAAGTTTGGTGAAAATCTGCTAAGTGGTTTAGGACGAGATATTGTTTTAATAAAAAGTTGAAGACGGACGCATGCATGGACGCACGGACGACGGACAACCACAAAAGCTCACCATCAGCACTTTGTGCTCAGGTGAGCTAAAAATGCGAGGGTGTGTAGGACATCATTACTTCTTACCAACTCCTGGAAAATCATCAAAGTGGCGTCCCATATCGAAAAATAAAGATTTTAAGCACTCCCTCCATGTATGTACTTTGCACGTTCCGATCACGTTTTTAATGCCATCTTTTTTTTACAGGACACGGCTGTGGAAAATATATACATGAAACCATGCGTTTAACAGCGGCGGTACACACACGCTTCCCACGAGCATTTTGTGACGTTGCTGACGTTAACAAATAGTTCGCGCATTTTATAAAATAATTTTAAAAAATTGACGCAGTTACGATTAAACAGCACGTTTGAGCGTCAAAGTGCAAAACACGCCTTTGATGTGATGCCGACATCCGTTTGACGAGTAACTGAACAAAACTGTAAAATGTGTAGTCCACAAACATGACAATTTCATAAACAAGTTTCAGTGTTTGTGTGCAGTAAATTTTTAAACTACATGCAATTACGATTTGATGCGTTGTGTTTAATGTTGGAATACCTGTGATTTTCTATAGATGGATAACTGAAATTGGATTAACAAATATTATTACATATAAAATATATTATTATATGGTAAGTGTTTAACTTTTTTTAAATGGTAAGTGTTTAACTATGTTTATTAGCGTAAGATCAATGTGTAGGTTCGACACGCTTTATTCGTGAATGATATCTTAAAGGGACTATGTCATCGAAAAGGGCCTCAGGAATGGCAATTTCTAAAAAAAATCTGACATTCAGATATTAATACTGACATATAATAATGGTTAAAACAGTGTATATATATATATAATGAAAAAATAGTGCACTCATTCTGAGATAAAAATCTATTTATAATATGGGTCTTGTTTGTTTGGCCCTTTTCATGTTTACATTTTGACGTCATAATTGTGAGTAGTTTCTATAACCATAGTTTACACTCTACTTCTTAGCAAGCATGATAGCGCAGTTGAATAAAGCGCAGTCTACTGTTATTTCTTCATATGGCTCCTAAGTCGTGAAATGATTCCCTCTTTGGGGTTTTAATTTTTTCAAATATTTTTGCTGATTTGTTTGTATAAAATATCTCATTATATATTATATTATTTATTCTTTATTTAATGTACATGTCCAGTGTTCATCCTGGGCCGCGCCTTTGCGGGATTCCCGCTAAAGAAAAATAAATGGTCGCAACAACAATACTGTCAGTGCGCCATTTGGGCGCATGATAAAAATAACAGGTGCATAGAAAATTCCATCTGCAGGCGATTTTTTTCGAATGAAAATCAACGTAAATCGTACTGCGAATTGTAAACATCGCATAGCCTGATTGTTAGTGGAAATTAACTGTTGCCAGGTTACTGCGCCCACACTGTTTTATAACTAGCGATTTCATTGGCAGATAAGGTCACGCGACATTTGACCTCGCTTACATCATCACAAATTGATTACAGTGCTGTCTGAAATGTACATGCGGTTTAAGTTGTTTTAATAAGAAAATAAAGATGTCAAGCGGAAAGCAGATACAGAGAGCATCGAGGGAAAAACTCTTGAATTTTCCACCAAAATTCCTAGGCAAAATGAGAACATCGTTCAAAATGAGGGCGAGAAAACATCCGTTGATTCGGCCGTAATCGTACTACATCTGCAAGTTAAGATGAAAAAAAAAAAAAAATTCCAAAAACATTGACGGTCACAAATTTCTGAAAAGTTGGTTAGATACATTTTTGTGGTTGTTGTACAATGATAAGAGTAATTTGATGTTTTTTGACATTTGTAAAAAACATAAATAAGTAAAATGAAAAATAATTATGGTAAAAATTTGTCGCCCCGGAGTAAATCCGGCGCACAGACTTTGCGGCTGATGGCCATTGGCCCGCCTGCAACTTGGCCCAGAATGAACGCTGCATGTCTTAGTTTAGCGCATTTATAACATTTAATATCATTTATAATGCAATAGGAAACCAATTTTTCGTTGACACAGTCCCTTTAATTGCCCATAGTCGATTTAAGTAATACTTTCTAATGACGCAAACAATATGGAAAGGTGACACACATTAAATTTTCCATGATAAAAACGTGTTTTACTAGAAATTCTCATCAAATTCTGCAAGGTTACTGACATTTCATGGGAAAAGTGTGTGTATTCGCCAGGTGCAGAAGCTGCATATACATTGACTAATTTGTGCACGGATTCGTACAGTGACAAAATGTTGAATCAATAGCCAAAATCCGCAAATCAGTGATTGCTGTACTCTTGTAAAGACGAGATAAGTGACTTAATACACACGTATACACAGGTTTTATTGGTCGGTATTTACAAAGGGGATTAAATGAACGCAGCATGTATCCGTTTTGTCCATCGCGTAGTACATGTACATGTATATGGACATATACGGCAAGGCCGAGATTAAAGAGGGCAGGGTGGGATCAAAGGTGGCAGGGCGGGGGTCGAGGACGGCAGGGCGGGGGTCGAGGGCAGCAGGGCGCTGCGCACTGTCATTTAGGCTTAGCTTGAGCACAGATAAAAGCATAAAAAATTTCCATGTAATGAGGGGATACTCCTCCCTAACCCACCCCTCTCGGGACTGGGCTGTCTGAAAAAATCCTATGGAAATCACCAACATAAAAAGTTGCCCATATAATTTGTGGAATAAATCTCTTAAGTTGAGTCTCAACAGTGTGAACAATATTCTGTTATAAACAGAACACATATGGGATAAATGGTCCTTCAGCAGTTAAAAACGTCGATATAAATAAGATTAAGTGCTTTATATTATAACCAGAACCTCAGGCAGCCTAACTCTACTGAGTAAATGTCAAAATGTAGGTACGAAATGGTATAAGGACGAATACAAATTGAGCATGACACAATCACCAGCTCACTTACAGCGTACATAAAGTAAAACATTGATATGGCCTTGATGCCATTTCAGGGTCGTTACCATCTTAAAACTTCCATGTTTTAAATATATAAACTTTATTCAGAAAAATACGTTTATTTATTACTCCCATTGAATCTCCATATTGAAGAACACATCGAGAGGTTACAATACACTATTTGTTTGTTGATTTGCGCAGCCAAAGACGCTCTAATCACATGTCGGCCACTTCTGATAAGCAGAAAGTATATAAGTGTGTCTCCTAAGCGGGATAGGCCGAGTAGTTACCATTTACCCACAACTACTGTCAATCTGTCAGTCATGAGATTCTGTATAGAAAAAGCTTGAGCTAATGGGAGTCCGATCTATTTCTTGGTTCAAATCATATTTTTCAGACAGAATCAGCTAGTTAGTTTAGGACAATGTATGTGTAATGCTAGACCTGTTTCTTGCGGCGTGCCTCAGGGTAGTATTTTGGGGCAGCTTCTTTTTTATGTTATGTGAACGATATGGTCACAAGTATAGATGATGAATGTAAGCTAATTTTGTACGCTGATGACAGCACAATCTTATTCAGCCACAAGGACCCCGATTTTATTTCAAAGAAATAGGGCAAAGTACTTAAAAGCTGTTCTGGCTGGTTAGTAGATAACAAGCTTTCGTTACATCTAGGCAAAACTGAATACATTTTGTTTGATACTAAGTGTAAACTCAGATCTAGTAAACCCACTCCAGTGAACTGTGATGATCATATTATAAAACCTGTTGAAAAAGTGAAATAACTAGGCCTAACACTTGACCAACCTCTGTCAGGGGAGGCTGTTGTGAATAGTATTGTTGGCAAAGTAAATTGTAGACTTAAATTTGTGTATAGGCAAAAAAAGAAGTTTAGATTTTAACACAAGAAAACTTTTATGTTCAGCATTGTTACAATGTAATTTTGACTATGCATGTACATCATGGTATGAAGGATTGAACAAGCACTTAAAATGCAAACTTCAAGTACCGGTATTACAAAATAAGATTTTTTTTATTTATACAAGAGTTCTCTTAGAGAATCTATTACTTGGAAGGATTATTCTGATCTAAATATGTTGAATGTTAAAAGTAGAGTGAAACAGTTACGTTTGAATAATATGCATAAAGTGTATTACAAGACTTGTCCATTATATCTCTGTGATGCTTTCAAAAGATCTACAAGAGAATGTTCCACAACAAGACTTGTCCATCATATCTCTGTGATGCTTTCAAAAGATCTACAAGAGAATGTTCCACAACAAGACTTGTCCATCATATCTCTGTGACACTTTCAAAAGATCTACAAGAGAATGTTCCACAAACTTTTTGTTACCAAGTGCAAGACTGATTCAGGCAAACAGACTTTCATCTTCATTGGAACTAAAGACTGGAACACTCTGCCTGAACATATAAAGAAAGTGAAACAACTTAACAAATTAAATGGTTAAGATAGCATTATTGAATAATCATATGTTCGAAAGCAAATGTGACTTTCTATACTATTGATCTTGTTGTTGTTGTCAAAACTTGTCTGAGTATCAGTTCAATGTGTTTAACAATGCAATTCCATATGAACCAATTAATTTAAAGCATACTTTTTGTATTCTCACATTGTACCAAAATCTCAACTTTTTACTACATGTCTAGTTTATTATTAATTGTTTTCTATAACATGTGTACACACTTGTATATCATGTAATATGGACCCCATTGGAAATATGCTCCTAGCTTAATGGGTCATCCATAGGTCATAGCAGTCTAGTCTTAACATGTATTCTAAAATTATACTTAATACGCCGGCAATATTAAAAGTATGCCACTAGTATCTTCCTTAGTCTTAGCCTTTTAAGTAGTTTTAAATGGTTTAAATGTGTTTTATTTGGATTTCTGTACTTGTTTTATCTGTTATGTAACATAATATTGCTGTGATACATATTTTTATGTGATACTTATATATTTATAATCTTATCTGTTAAATATTGTAATAGTTATATTACCTGTTTTACCCAATGTGTGTTATGATATGCTGTTGGCCTGAATGTCAATAAATAAATAAATAGACAATCTCATTAAAATCATCTCCAGTTTGACGCTACTGTACAGTACTATACTAACCGCTGGCTAACAGCGACAACTACCGGAGGGAACGTTGATTTTTGGTGATGACCTAAGTTAAGTTTTGAACATATATGTAAAGGCATACAAATATTTGCTACATATGATACATTGTACATCTGTTTTTATTCAAACTTTGAAAAACGGCGTTGCTTTGCAGAATGTTAGTGCATTTCACTGGCTACATATGCAAATACATGTATACAGTTCTTAAATTAACGTTGAAACTTTGTATGTTTTATGTTGAAGCGCTGGTTATGCAACGACGATGTTAGGTTATTTACCATCGGGATTTCGGTTTTAAACCATTGCCCGACCACACTGGTTATGCAACATACAAGAACGATACATGTTGTATACATGGATTGCGATGATTGCGAAAATGTCTCTCTCTCTCTCTCTCTATATATATATATATATATAGCTAGTTTTAGTCTCACACTATAAATGCTTATATTCAATGATGAAGTTTGCGTGTAGAAAATACTAATCTAAATACATATACCGGTTTTGTGTATTATTTAATGTCTAAATAATGTCTATAGAATGCATTACGTAATTAAAATGGCAACACAGTTTGCGAACTGGATAGCCAACACAGCCATACGATACGCTGACTACAATAGTTTTAATATGTAACTGCGTCTTTTTGCATATTAAGTACTTGTTTAACACTGATGAAACCGACCAATATTATATCAATAGCCCGACGCTACAAATCATCAATTCATATGAGTACAAAAGCGCAACCGAAACTGCAAGATGAATTTAGGGGACGGCTAAGCGATAAATCTATATATACGGTAAATTCCAGTGTTTGTTTGAACATTTAATTTTATGTAATAAACTGAATGAAAATTTAAAAGAAAGGCACAATATCATACAAATACGGTTTACTACAGGTACGTAAACATATCACGATTTAAATACCGCTTATCGAATATCGTTGTAAACATCTATCGCTGTTCAATGCAAGTATAAAACATTGCATCCTGTTTTCATGCCATAAGGGCGTAAACAAGTTGTTTGTTTCCGCTTAACTGACCCCCCCCCTATTTTTTCCTTTTTTACCATATAAGTTATTTTTGGCCTATCGATCATTAACTTTTACTGACTTTCAGTCAAAAGGGCAGTTTCTGTTTATATGTGGCTTAAATTTTCGGTAATTCATATTTTGAAAAAGTAAATTTCAAACTCGTGTTGTGAAAATGTATTTCTTCTGTGACCTTATATATAGCTAAGGTACAGTTTCTTTGATGAGCGGCGTTTAAGCTCATTAAATCCCTGCCGGCATGAAGTTACACTTCACCATAGGCAAACACTTGGCGTTAAATTAAATTTGTGGACAAGCACGTGATCAAAACATGTCCGTGTCATTGTTATAAAATAATAATGATAAAATTAAAATTTTGTAAAAAATAAATCAATCTCCTCATAATCGTCTCCCCTGAAAACTTCCAAATCTGTCAGTTTTTAACTCTTGGTAACTGAAGAATACCAATGGGAAAGTAACCACTGCGAGGAGTTTGCATTATTGGTCAAGGTATATACATTACGAGTTAAAATGAAAAACAACAAATAAATAAATAAAAGTAAACAAACAAACGCAAGGATTTTACGTTGTCCGCGTTTTATCATGTGCTTGTCCACGATTTATTTCGCGCCAAGTGTTTGCCTATGGTGGAACTTCATTACCGGCAGGGATTTAATGAGCTATGCTCGGAACCAGTTAAATCTCTGCGCGGAGGTTGCTTTACAAATTTTACAAGCAGTCCAATATACCTAGCTATACTGTGTGGTGAATATGCCGCAAAAAAAAAAAGGTTAAAGAAAAGGTTTTTTTCTTAGTCCCTAGATTTTTTTGGAGATGTAAGTGGTGATCTAATAAGAATGCTATGTTGCTTGTCTCATTTATATGCTACCATAGACGTGAGAATTACTAATACACGTTTCTTAAAAACTTGAAAAGTAGACATGTTTATCGTATGAGCACTATGTACATTACTAAATTTCTCTTGATGGTTTACTTTATTTCCAAATTCCATTTCCTTTAATTTAACATTAACCAGTATTTATGTCTACTAGCTATAACTGATTCGGTTTAAAAAGTATTTTACTCAAGAGAACAATGCATTTTATGTCGCGCAACGTGACCAATAGTACATACATGTACAATCATGTTATGGATCGGAGCTTTAAAAACTTACATGTATATCAATTGGAAAATATTTAACCCAATTAAATTGTGTTTACAGTGGTAATGCGGCGACCTATATGTAAAAGCTTTTCTGTACACTCATAAAATCTCTCATCTTGTGTTCGTATTTATATTTCCATGTCTTACAATTAATAGGTATTGTTTATAGTTGCTAAAAGCATATTGATATGTTTTATGCAATAAATATATTGAATTGATGTGAAATTATGCATTAAACATAATGCATTAATGGCAGTATTGGTCAATACGATTTGCTGTCAATCTACATAAAGCTTGTTTAACGTATTGAAAAAGAAGTGGAATGTGAATCAAACAATTACGTTACTTAATTTAGGACGAAAAAATATATTTATAGAAAAATACAGCTTTGAAAGTATTGGGCACTGCGCAATGCCGAACGTGAAAGGGTGTCCACACTATGTGTCTCTATAGCTTATTTACATAATGTTTGTAAACAAAATGTTTGTCCATAAAATATCATCCTGTACGTTGATATCTACATATTCTATCTATGATCGAACTTCATTTTGAACATAATATGAAACATTATTTACGAACCCACGTTCACACGTATTGTGACAACATATAATCCTATACATTGATTTACATTAGAAATTTAAACCGGTTTCAAAGAAGAACAATATTATTTCACTCTATTGGCAATCGTTAGTATTTCACCTTTTAGTAGTAGCTATTGTTGTTAAAACAATTCAACATAATGTAGTGTCAGGTTTCTTTTTGTTTGGTTGTTAAGTCACGGAAGATTGGTTAATAACCACAGACAAGTTCATTTTTATTTAATGCCTTGTGCTCAACATTAACTTAGTGGAAATTATAAGACAAGGCATTAATTACCATACGAAAGAATAAATAGATTTACATTCAAAATGAACATGGTAAGATTATTATTATTATTATTAGTAGTATTAGTAGTAGTAGTAATAGTATTGGTTAATATTCAGACAAGTTTATTTTTAGTTAATGCCTTGAACTCAACATTAACTCAGTGGAAATTACAAGACAATGCATTAATTACCATAAGGAAAGAATAAATATTATTATTATGATGCGATCCAGTTTTTCGATAAGCAAAAAAGGCTGTCATTGAATTGTTAGAAAAGTACTGTATACTGCCGGAATGTAATAAATTGGAATAAATAATAAATATAATGTTTATTGGCATGGTCATTGCAATACATACTGATGGACAGTAATAAAGTCCAGTGTGTATATGCTGAATGTAATGAAGTATTATGCATACTGGCTGAAGTACTTAATGTTTGTAGTATGTATATAACAGGCAAAAGCAGGTGGGCGTTGACCGTTTATACGTATCAGATGTTGGATATAACTAGGCAACCCAAATTTTTTCTACCTGAGCCGTAATCCCGGTTTCGCGACCTTCAGTTTTGGTTTTGAATTGCAGTAAAATAAGGGACCGGCACATGCCAATTTCTATGTCTATACATACTTACGTAAAAAATAACATATTTTCACCTGATTTGTTCCGTATTATCCTCAATATTTCCACAAAATAGGTTTTATTGCACTTTTCCCCATGTAAACAAATGACCGGTTCGCCAGTAATATGAATATAGGTGCTACCTAGTTTATGGGCAAAAGATTCTAAATAGTATTTAAAAAACAACACCTTATTCACAGCGATATCATATGAGAAGCGAGGGTGGCAACCACTGCGCTAGTCGGACTGCTGTTACCTTTTTATGTCAATTGAATACTGTCAACTCCAAATTGGATAGATCAACCGAATGAAGAAAATAACTATATTATTAACATAATAGGCACTTCGTGGTTTTTATCCTCCTTTTCTACGCTCTAGGTACCATAAATTGTTGATAGTATTTTTATACAATCAACTCCTGTGATAAATTTCAGTTGATAAAATACGACTAGATAACTTAAATTGATTAGATGATCTGAAAAATAATGTTAAAATTTATTTCAATATGCTCTCCATCTGAGTATGTAGATCTTATACGTATGCTTATTAATAAGCGGTGAAACGCATCGCGGTGAATAACGATACAATTCACAGAGATCTACAATTCCACGCAACAAATGTTTTTTTTTTTTTAGATTCTTTGCCCGTAAACTTGGTAGCACCTATATTCATATTACAGGAATGTTTAATAAAGCCTGTACACTAATTCCCAGTTTATACCCTTTTACGTAATAATTTGTTTCTATGTATCACATGAAGACTTATACCTTTGTTTATTGTAAAATAATTAAGTTTAAAATAACTGTTACGCATAAACACAAGATTGTACCACTTAATTATGTTTATAAAGGTAATAATTTTTTCAAACGAGCATTCCTTTTTAAAAACTTTAAATGTAGTAAGCAAGAACGATTTGCTTTACTTTAATACTGTTTTATCTAACTGTGCTTTTACACTGTTCCAACTCCACAGTCTAGATGACGCCGTAAGTTGTTGTTGTTGTTATTTAACTTAAACGGAAGTTTGTTTGTTTGTTTGGATTTTTCGCAGTATTCAACAGTATTTCAGTCATGTAACGGCGGTCAGTTAACCTACTCACACTTTTCCTGGGTAAGCTGGTTTACCAGTACTGAGTGCACATACTTATGCCAGCAACTGACAACTGCCCTACTTGAATCAGAAGTAGGGGGAGAATGGCCGTAGAAATGATTTCATGACCAATCCCCACACAAGTTATGTGGCCGGGCTGGGAATCAAACCCGCTATCCTCGGATTTGTAGTCCAGCGCTCTACCAACTGAGCTAGCCGGCCCGGCTGAAGTAAGCAAATACGTTTTGTTTTACATAAATGTTGTATTTAAATACGCTTTACACCAGAGCTTACAATCCGCTTGGGGAGAGGTTTGTTCTTCGTACGGATGTGACGAAGTGGACAAGAACGGCGCGTACGAGGCGCTCTGTCTGGCCGGACACAACCCCATCTTCCAGGAGATTGGAACATTCTGGGAGAAGAAAGGCAAAAAACGTAAGAGATGAACGCTTGTTGTTTTCTTAAAATGTTGTTTCATGTTGTATAACTTAAATTCTCACACATTACAAAATAGTTGTCTGCGAAAAAATGTCAAACATTGGGTAGCAATTTGTGTTTAATGTTTTTCATTACAGTACAAGTTCATATACAAACAACACTCAATATCTTATATAACGATAGTAAAAAGTATTTTAATACTCACTAATTCATCCACCCACTCACTCATTCACTCTCCCAATCACTCATTTATCCACTCATTCACTCTCCCACTCACTCATTTATCCACCCACACACTCATTCACTCTCCCACTCATTCACTCTCCCACTCACTCATTCATCCACCTACTCACTCATTCACTCTCCCACCAACTCATTCATCCACCCATTCACTCATTTCACTCTCCTAATCATGGTACTCCGACAATAAAGATGCGCGCAACTATATTAATCTAGGGATGGCAATGAATACCAATTATTAAACGTTACTCGAATTCAGTATTCGAAAAGTATTCTATCATTCGGTCATATTGTGAAAGAGTTAACTTTTTGTCATCGCCGCCACCACCACCATCATCATCATCATCATCGTCGTTGTCATCATCATAACCCAGCAAGCAAGCCCATCTAGGCCCAATATGGGCTACAGGTGGGCAAATATAACATATGGGCCCCATGTGGGACTCGTATATTACTTTTTTTGCCTATATCGGGCCCATATCGGACCAAGCAGGCAAGCCCACATGGGTTTCTTGCAAGTTTGCCCATATGTGTCCCGGTAAGTCATAACATGTGGGCCTGATAAGGGCTATACCTGGGCTGATCTTCCACATGGGTCCCATATGGGACCAATATACATCACCTTGCCCATGTTAGACCCACTTGGGTCCCAGACAAGCAAGCCCATAAAGGTACCAAAAGAAAAGCCCATATGGGTTCCCAACTAGTAAGCCCATATGGGTCCCAGCAAGAAAGCTTATATAGGTCCCCAACAACCAAGCCCAAATGGGTCCCGGCAAGAAAGCCCATATGGGTCCCAAACAAGCAAGTTCATATGGGCCTCCGATACCAAGCCCACATGGGTCCCAGAAAGAGAGCCCATAAGGGTTCTCAACAAGAAAGCCCATATGGGTCCCAGCGAGAAGGCCTCTATGGGACCCAAATAAACAGACCCATATTGGTCACATAGGGCAAGCCCATATGGGTCCCCATCGATAAAGCCCATGTGTGTTTTCAACAATTAGCCCCATATGGGTCCCAGCAAGTAGGCCTATATGGACCCAATATGGGAAATACCTGAGCAAATATACCATATGGCCCCATGTGGGACACATATATGTTTTTCTGCCTATATCGGGCCCATATTGGACCAAGCAGGCAAGCCCACATGGGTTCCCAGAAAGTATGCCCATATGGGTCCCAGTAAGCCATCTCATGTGAACCGATATGGGCTATACCTGGGCTGATACACCACATGTGCCCCATGTGGGACCCATATGCGTTGTATTGTCCATATCAGACCAAGTTGGGTCCCAGGCAAGCAAGCCCATATGGGCTTCTGCAAGCAAGCCCAAATGGGTGCCAACCAAGTTAGCTCCATATGGGTCCCAACAAAAAAAGCCCATATAGGTCCCCAACAAGTAAGTCCATATGGGTCCCAGCAAGACAGCCCATATTGGTCCCCAACAAGCAAGCCCATATGGGTCAACAACAGCAAGACCATATGGATCCCAGCAAGAGAGCCCACATGAGTACCAAACAGGCAAGCCCATATGGGTCCCAGCAAGAAGGTCCATATGGGTCCCCGACAAACTAGCCCATATGGGCCACAAAGAGCATCCCCGTAGATCCCCAACAAGTAATTCCATGTGGGTCCCAGAAAGACAGCCCATTATGGGTCCCCAACAAGCAAGCCCATATGAGTAAACAACAGCAATATTATATGGGTCCCAGCAGGAAAGCCCATATGGGTACCAAACAAGCAAGCCCATATAGGTCCCTGCAAAAAGGCCCATATGGGTCTCCACCAAACTAGCCCATATGGGTCACAAAGAGCATCCCCATATGGTATCCCAACAAGCAAGCCAATATGGGACACCAACATTCAACCCAATACGGGTCCCATTAACAGAGCCCATATGGGTTTCCAGCAAGTAAGCTCGTATGGGTCTCGGCAAACCAGCCTATGGGGGCCCAATATGGTCTATAACTGGGCTTATTGACCACATGGGTTCCGTAAGGGTCCCACATACATTGTTATGCCCTTATCAGTCCCAGGTAGGACCCACGCAAACAAGCCAATATGGGTCCCAGCATGAAAGCCAAGATATGCGTCACCCAAAAGCAAACCCATATGGGTCCCAGCAAGAAAGCCCATATGGGCCCCCCAAAAGCAGGCCTAGATGGGTCACCAATAGCAAGCCCATATGGGTCCCAGCAAGAGAGACCATATGGGTTCGTAACTAGCAAGTCCATATGGGACCCAGCAAACATGCCCATATCGGTCAGTCTGATGTGTGCTTCTATGACCAGTTCAAGGCAGATATTCACGGCCGCCATCTTGTTTTGTCAACTGCAGATTTTCTTTCGAGGAGCACAATGTAGCTTGCATTCCTTAAATATCAAGTAAGTAAATATGTGTTTTGCACTTGGAAAAATGTTTGTCATAACTTAATAATCATAATTGCACTTTAAATAAGTTTATAGTAAATATATCTAGATTGTCATGTATTTTCGCGACTATTTAAAAAATGTAACTTCACTATCACAACTGTTTCAACATTTATGTGTTGTTTTGTACGTGTAATCTTTGTGCAAATATAGCATGGGTTATCAGTAAGAAAACAATATAGTTGCTTTTGTTGAAGTTGCATTATTTATTAAAACGTACACCATATGGCAATTAATTGAATGTTGGAATAATTTCACTAGTAATTGGAACAATAAATTTCATGCATTTGAGTTCTAAAGTACAAATGTATGAATTAGCTTAAGCAATCTCACACACAAAATATACATCCTATATTTCATTTTTGGATGCCTTGCATTAATTGTCATGTTCTTATTTATTGCTATAATCAATATTAAAATATTTAATTACACAAGAAATAAACAGCAAATTCATCTGTGTTTAATCGCATTATATTTTATTCTAACACAGCACGGCAACGCCGCTAATTTTCCATAGATAAAGAATAAAATCAACCATGGGTTATTCTGCAACAAATTATTGGCAGAGCCTTATGTTTTGAAAATAGTTCCGGTAATTAAAAAGCGTTCCGTAAAATGCAGGTGCTTAATATTTTCACAGTATTTATCAACAAGTATAACGCCATTCGCTCAATGTTTATCAATGAAGCTGACGTCATTTTGAATTTTTATGGTTTATTGACATCACTGAAACGCATGTGAATGTACTTTTGCGGAAAATAGGGCGGAGTATAGATTCCTATAGTTTTCATTCATAACCTTTAAAATTACAGAAGAATTTTACAGAAGATTGTGTTGGAATCCAAATAATTGACAGGTTAGCGTTGGTTAATATGGTAATAACTAACAGTTTGTCGTTCCGATGCTTGTTATCAAACCACTCGGGCTACTGCCCTCGTGGTTTAATTGCTTTACCTCAGAACTCCAAACTTTTGGTTATTACCGCAATAGCCAATGCTAGCCTGTCAATTATTTCGATTCTAACATGATCTTCTGTAAAATTCAATTATATCTTAATTAATGACATTATACATAATTGGTCAACCTGCTATACATTATTAATAATAAAATAAAATTTAAAATATTTACGTGTAGATCTATGATAACTAGGTTGGCGATAAAAAATATGAACTAGTAGCCAAAAAATTAGATTTTGCAAAGAAAACCCATTATTTAGAAATATTATCAGAAAATATGCTTCAGGTTTAAATGTTTTCCAAAAATTTTAGTAGCCAAATAGAAATTTTCGTAGCCAATTATAAAGTTTTGTAGCCAATGTCTATTTTGGCTACTGTAAGCGCTAACATATGATGTTAATCTTACCTGCAGTAGACTGGCCAAATACCAGTAGTTGCAATAGCATGAAAATATATTTCTTTTAAAGGGACTTGTTATTACATTTTCGTATTTTTGAAAAATGTCACTTAACGTCTTAACTGTAATTTAAACTAAAGATGTTGGATTGACCCAAAACAAATATTCTATCAAGAAAATAAATAAATAAAAATTGCCCTGGACGGGACTCAAACCACGTCCGCCAGGATCAAAGACTCTCACTTAACCACTCGGCTATTCTGACTGCCGATCATTGATGTGAATGTTTAACGCTAATCGCTATGTAAGTGGTACACATGTTTTCGAAAATACCGACAAAAAGCGTTATAAACGCTTTATAATTTGGCCATTTCAGTTGATTTTTCATAAAACTATAATTTTAGCCATTTCAGTTGATGATTTTTCATAAAAGACACTGTATTTCCAATATATTTCTTTGTCTGTAGTGTCATTTTGCTTGTTTATATATAATGTATTTTTCTTTTTGGGATCTATGAAAAACAGTTAGAAAATTGCCAATTTGCCAATCTGTGAACAGGTCCCTTAAAAGGACTACGTCATCAAAAAGGGCCTCAAGGGGGCAATTTCTTTAAAAAAATCTGAAATTTAGATATTAATACTGGCATATAATAACAGTTAAAACAGGGTACATATAATGGGAAAAGAGTGTACGCATTTTTAGATAAAAATCAATTAATATTATCGGTTTTGTTTGTTTGGCCCTTTTCCTGTTTGTGTTTTGACATCAGAGTTGTGAGCATTATGTATAACCATAGTTTACAAATGACTCCTTGCCAAGCATGATAGCGCAGTTGGTTAGTGCGCTGGCTACTGTCATTTCTTTGTATGGCTCCTAAGTCTTGAGTTCGATACCCACTTGGGGTTTTCATTTTTTCAGGCTTTTTTTTGCTAATTTGTTTTTATGAAATATCTTATTGTGTTTTATATTATATTTATTTAATACACATGCTAAGGCTTATATTATTTGATAGAAATACGCTCTTCTAAGGAAGAGCGTATTTCTATCAAATAATATAAGTTATAGTGCAATAGGAAGCCAATTTTTCTTTGACATAGTCCCTTTAAATGCTCATTTGTAAATAGCTGGTAACAGATTTTACAGATATATAATACATACATGTGTCCCATTCTTCACACAGGTATGGAGATTATGAAAGAGCATTTGATTCTACAGTACAACTTCAGCAGAAATGATGGAAACATACATTTTGTCAAACTTCTGCTTGTTCAAGCTTGATAAAGTAAGTTTGATATTTTGAGAAAATGAAATTGCTGTTTATTTAATGAAAATAAAATTGTTGTTTTTTTATAAGAATACATAACATGTATATAAACTTTAATCAGATTTTTTTTTGAATCCCAGACTCCGTGGACCTCAAAGTCATCTGTTAGACGATGATTTGTAAAGCATACACCACACAGGGCTTTCATTAACTTTTGAAAACTGGAAGTTTGAACTTCCTGGCCTCTGATTTTGGAAGTTTTGCTCATAATATTTGGAAGTTTAGACAGTATTGAGTCGCATAAATATGTACATAAAACTTTTCATAGCATATATCACTAGTCTTAGTACTGCTTTTGTTTTACAGTCATGTTTTGTCTTCATGTTTCTTTTTTTTCAGACCTATTGTAAACTTTGAATTTAATCATAATCAGGGCTTGTACCTGAGTGAACATTGTGGAAGTCCTCACTTCCAAGAGTTGGATATTGAAGTCTTAAGCATTCTTTTTGAATTTTTGGTACTTCCATGGCTGCAATTTGGGAAGTCCTGTGACAAAAACTGGGAGTAAATTACTCCCGAACTTCCCTTAATGCAAGCCCTGACCACATGTTGAAAACATATACACTATTAACTAATTGATTATTATTTATTTATTTGGCATAACATAAATCATACACTGATTGTTGCAGTAATAATTCCTTTATATGTCAAACAAAGGTCAAACTAACATTAAATAATAATATGTATAAGGTTTGTGATAAACTTTGTCAGACACCCTCATTTTTTGTCTGACACGTCTGATTGTCTGACAGGTTTCACACTGTCAGGAATTCTATGTATTTCTTAATGTTTATTACATTTCATATTTTTTAATTTGTACTTTCAGAACATGTGTTAAGGTCAAGGAACCAAGAATGCAAGGCAAGCGTACAATGAGGAGACTGAAAAAAGCTACTTGTTGGTGTGTGTGATCCAAAAATGCTGCGGATGTAAACAAATAAACGTGAAACACCCCATACTTCTGATCACCAAACAGTGATCAGTTCAATTAACTATTAACAAGGCAGTAATTGCAGAACTTCATTCGCCCGTACCACACTAAATAAGAGAAACAATGCACGTCATAATTACCAGTGTTATTTACACTTGATATTTATATCCAGTAGATTTTAATTAGAAGAAATGCAATTGTAATTGCTGTGAGTGAAATGATTGCAATCATAGTCTAAAATGTTGTATTACATCAACTTAAATTTTAAATAATTATATGTGTGTAAGCTCGACTATTCACCAAATAGTTTGAGCTGTACTACTCACCGGTTCGTCGGCATCGGCATAATGCTCTGGTTAAGGTTTGTGGGCAACTAGTCCATATCTCTGTAACTACTACAGATATTCAATTGAAACTTAACACATGCCTTCAGGGTCATTATATAAGGTCACTGGCCAAGACCCATAACTATGACATGCAATTTATCAGAATTATGCCCCTTTTTGTACTTATAAAATTCAGTTTAAAGTTTGCGTGCAACAAGTACATATATCAATAACTACAGTACTACTACGTATAATTCTATTGAAACTTCACACATGCCTTCTTGGTCATAATGTAAGGTAACTGACCAAGGCCCATAACTCTGTCCCAGTAGTTGCAATAGCATGGAAATATATTCCTGGCCTCAAATTTCAGAGGTTTTGCTCATAATATTTGACAGTATTGCGCTACAGAAGTCCTGAGCATTTCAGAAATGGGTATATTAAGTATAAAATTCAAGGTTTTTTAAGGCCAGTTCTTTTTCATCAAGTGCTTATATGCCAATTTATTAAGTGAAAGAGGTATACATTTAGAAAAATAGCTTAATTTTTCTTCTAACTTGTTCATCCTTACATGATGGAACTTCCTTGGCTGCAATTTTGGAAGTTCTGCAACTTCCATGGCTGCAATTTTGGAAGTTCTGTGACAAAAACTGGGAGTAAATTACTCCCAAACTTCCCTTAAGGGAAGCCCTGCATATCTCTTTAACTACTACATATATTCCAATTGAAATTTCACATACATTTATACGGTCATTATGTAAAGTCATTGACAGAATATATTATACTTTCAAAGACTTTAAGTGTAGTAAATAGTCGAGCCCACTGTCCTGAGGCAGTTCTTGTTAATTCACATATTCCCTATAATATTTTCAGGCTTGTAATTTAACATGTATATGCTAATATTCTTTAAAACAAGGTTTAATTCAAGAAACAGAACTTTTTAACTATTGAAAGATCTTTTAGAAATACTTGATAGTTTAAAATTTGCTAGCTTACAGTTTGATTTCACCACATCAGTCCTCCTTATATTTTACATTATCTTGATCATGCTTTATGTTTTGAATCAATTGTTGTTTAATGAAGGCTCGGTATTAAATGTGAGAAAGTTTTAACCGTTTTTACATATTGAATATTAATGCATGATCAAGTTAGTATCATTGAGATGTGGCTCTTACAAATTAACATTATCCTAACTATTTTTATACTTGAATTAGTTTGTGAGCCTTTGTCTTGTGACCATTCTCAAATGTTTTATAAGAATGGTATATGCAGTGACATGTATCAAAATAACAGGCTTACCTACTGAAAATAATAATGTGTTTGTAATTGCTTGACAGTTGTCTATTTTGAACGTAAATGTATTGTATTACTATATATCTCAATCTATGCTTAATAGATATTTATAAGTTAACACATTGGCCTATTTGAATTGTTTTGTATTGCACTGTTATTATTATGCGGTACTCTAATTCGTAACGATACATTTTTATATTGCGCTTTTGAAAACACAACTATCTGAATTGTTTAAACTGTTTATGTTGAATTGTGGGTTGGATATATAAATTATATTGCCAATATGAAAACACAATGGTATGTCTGAATTGATTTGAAACCATAATATACACTTATGTTGTATTCTGGGCCAGACAAATACATTGTATTGATTCCATGATAATACAGTTGTCTATTGGAATTTACAAGGATTGAAACTGTTATATATGCTGTATTCTGTGCCTGATACATAAAATAATTATCAATATTATGAACGCAAGGTGGTATATTTCAGTATGTATAACTGTTATATATGTTGTATTCTGGGCCGGAGGCCTATATTTACATGTTTACTTTTTTTTTTGGAAATTCGGATAATATAGTCATACTAAAACGTATTTGTTAGGTTAATTGGTCCATACTTTGCAATACTGTAAGATTGGTATATCTACTGGTGGAGTTGTCTCGCATTTGATTCCATTATCATACCTTGCTATCAGTAAAGGCTGTGTGCTATAGAGTCACATCAAGTGTTAGATTTGTCCACACTGTGTTTGGCATTTAAATGTGTCTGAATTTACTCATAATGTGTTATTCTTTGATTGCTGTTTTTTTTGTGCCACATGTGTGCAGTCCACAATCATGTTTTATTTACAGAATTGTATCTTTCTAGACTAGTTAATATGATCTAAATGGTTTGGTCCATTTCGTAACACAGGCCAAAATGTCATCATGAATAGTGTGTGATTGTTTATTTTTCCTGTTTACATGTAGAAAACAAGTGATTGTTTGTACATATGTAATACATAAATGCATTGTCCGGTTAACATTATGCAAAAAGGAACTAACACATCTATTGAATACCCTTTAACGACAACGGACATATGTTAATTACTAGTAAGTGTTTTTTTCTGCAAATGGCAATCCAGTTAAAGTAAGAAAGGATTAAATGTGTTGTTGTATTAAAGAATGAACTTTAATTATGAAATATATATATATATGCTCCGCAGCTTGTGAGTAACATTTATAGAATAGTTATTTTGTTTATTAAATTTTGCAATAACAAACTAGACCTTTTCATAAACGAAACCTACATGGGACCCATGCAAACTGTGTTAGCAAAACCCAACTGGGTCCCATATAGGATGCCCATAGAGGACCCATATCAAAACCTGGATGGGTCCTAATTGGGCAGCTCATATGGGGCCAAGTGGGATTTTGCAAACACCTTTTGCATGGGTACCATATGGGTAGCCTATAATGGGGCTCATCTTGGATCCATATAGGACCCATATGTAACCCATAATGCAACCCATTTGGGACCCATGCCAGAACAGTTTGCAAAATCCCACATGGCCCCATATGGGTTGCCTATAAAGGACCCATATCGAAGCCAATAATGGATATGGGTAGCCGATATAGGACCCACCGTAGGTCCAAATGGGACCCACACAGGTCCCATATCGCAACCCATCTGGGACCCATGCAAAAACAGTTGGCAAAATCCCACTTGGCCCCATATGGGTTGCCCATACAGGAACCATATCGGAGCCCATATTGGACCTATATGGGTACCCCATATAGGACCCACCTTGGGTCCACATGGAACCCACCTAGGTCCCATATCGCAACCAATCTGGGACCCATACAAACACAGTTTGCAAAATCCCATTTGGCCCCATATGGATTGCCCATACAGGACCCATATCAAAGCCCATATTGGACCTATATGGGTATCCCATATAGGACCCATCTCGGGTCCACATGGAACCCACATAGGTCCCATATCGCAACCCATCTGGGACCCATACAAATATAGTTTGCAAAATCCCATTTGGCCCCATATGGTTACCCCTTACAGGCCCCATATGGTAGCTCATATTGGACCCATATGTGTCCCATATATTCGTGTTGGTTGGGAATCATGCATCCGATTTGGTATAAAAACTACATATGACTTTAAAAGTATATAATTAATATAGAACATAATGAGATTAAAAAAAACAAAAACAACAAAAATGCTTTAAAAATTTACAACCACCAAGCGGTTATCAAACTAATAACTTAGGAGCCTTAACAACAAATAACAGTTGACAGCGCCTTAACCAACTATACTATTCTGCTGTGTAAAATTAAAAGAGCCAAACAAACACGACCTAGATCTATATGATAAAAAGTTTATTTTTTCAGAATGCGTAAACGCTTATATAAGTTTAACATTATTTTATGCCAATGTTAAGTATTGTTCATACTTTTGTATCTTAATGCACACTTAGCAAGTCACATTTAAAAGACATATGGTCCGCTAAAGCCATAATTTCACCAGAAAACGACCTATGGGTCCATATCATAGGTGTAAATCTACCTCCCGTTGGTTACAATCTGTTTACACAAGTTGCGCATTCAAGCACCCAAGGTGTTAGATGGAGTGTCAACAAATAGCAAACTGTAATAACAAAAATTCATTGTGGCAGAGGATACATTTAAATTTTTTATTTCGTAAGATTGTTATATTTTAATTTTGATATTCGAATGAATGTATTATATTCGAATATTCGGTCAGGTATTCAAATATTCGAGTATTCGTTGACATCCCTATTTTAAACCATGCACTTTTTGTGTCGCCTGAAAGGGCGATATAGGAGTTACTTCTGGCGGCGTCGGCGGCGGCAGCGTTGATGGTTGCGGAGGCGGTGTCCCCTTCAGGTTTAGCAGTCAATAACTTTAGAAGTTTTTGTGCAATCATTATGAAACTTAAGAGAAGTGTTAGCAGGCATAATAGGAAGGTCAAATTCGATTTTCGGTATAACTGCTCTTATCGTACTTGAGTTATGCCCCGTCAGGCAACACATACGACTCGCGGAGTTGTAGTTTATTTTGTTTCACAGATCATGACACTATAAATTACGACGAGCTGGAAGAGTTGGAAGCTACTCTTGAGGACCCCAAGAAGGCCATGGAAGAAGCATTCGCGGTCTTCGACAAAAATAATGACGGTATGCACGACTGTAATGTTGTTTATGGAATTATAATGATATGTATACTTAAGATTTTTTTTTATATTTATGGACTAAATTGGGACACGTTAACTGCATTTTTTGCTTTTTAAACAGAAGTGCTTACATTAAATCGGTGCTTTAAAGGCTTAAAACTTGTTTGTATTATTATGGAATGAGTCTGTTAGAGACTCACGTCTATGATTTATCCCCTCCATGTCAAGGTCGATAAAAAAGAACTGATAAGGTTTCAAACGTATATGTACATGTGTATAATCATTGAACCAGTCCATTAGAGACTCGTCTAGTATGTATCTCCCATTCTCCAGGTAAGATTGACAAAGAAGAACTGCGAAAGATTTTGAAGCAAAGTGACGTACCTGACTCAGAAATGTACTCATTCGATGACGGCATGGTGGAGGCAATATTCAGCCAGGCGGACAAAACTGGCGACGGGTTTTTAGACAAAGATGGTAATATTTTTTTCTGGTCCTTTTTATGAAACGTAAATGGAATACAAATTGTTTTTTAGTTACAGTTAGATAGATGCAATAATTAATACCGGTTACCATTGTTTTAATTATCCACGGAATACATTGACAGTATGGTTTTCAGACATATTGTGTATATCACCGAAGGAGTTTGAGTTGCCACTTTGCATAGCCTATTTGTACAGTTCTATACACGAGGCGTGTCGTGGGAAAACCGGGCTAAATGCATGTGCGTAAAGTGTCGTCCCGGATTAGCCTGTGCAGTCCGCACAGGCTTATCCGGGACGACACTTTCCGCCGCATATGTATTCTTTTATCATCTGTAATGTTTCTATTTTAGAACTTCTTAAGATGATAACAGAGGGTCAAGTGGGCTCCACATATTGTAAGTGGTGTTTCATTTTAATACCTATTGTTATTGTTTGCCATTCTATAAATGCAAGGGTTTGTATTCTGCAATTTGTTTAACATGTTGTTAAACGTTTTCATATTTATTTGGGAAGAAGTCTTCATAGAAATTGTGTGTATGAAAAATTGACATTCTTGATAATTAACCTTTGATTTTATATTCAAATTTTAATAATGTTGCAAAATTAAAACGTTGTATTAGTATTATTTGAAGTGGCATATCAGTGAATTCCATCTATGGTTTATCTGCGTAATTGTTTATATTTCTGTATGTTCTCAATGTTCATTCACACACACACATATATGTATGATGTGCAATTCTGTTTCAGAGACGCATCGTGTTTTCCCACTCATGACTGACCATATGTTGGAGCATCTCAAGACATTTCTGTCTTGTCTTTCTGTTTTCTTTTTTGACTGTTGTATAATTCAATATGGCTAAAACAAGTTAAAGATTCATTGTAAATATAAAAACATTAGTCACAAAAAAGGATTGTTTAATCTACCGTTGTGTCTTATCATTTCATTATAACTGTGTGTTATTCTATTACGTTTTCACACGTGCTCAGTTTGGTCACGGGTTGTCATTAAGTTCGGAACATATTTTATATACAATATGTGTTTCAATATCTATAATACTTTACATACATTAATATTGTTACTTTATTCAAATTTGTAACATAGATCTACATTTTTTACAGTTCTTTACTTATTTCATTATTTCATGTTGCACCACTCGAGAATTGCCAGCAATATTTTATCATGGTGATATATATAGGATATGACACTCGTTGTCATTTCATACCTTATTTTATTCAGTTTATTTAGTTCAGGAATTCTGTTAGTAAGCGAGCCTTTGGCGAGCTTACTAACGAATTACTGGACGAGTTTAATAAAATTTAGTGTGAAATGACAACCAGTGTCAAATCTTTTTTATCACATGCTTTTAAACGAAATAAAACCATTCTAATTTTACCAAAATCAGTTGGTAAATCCTCGAAGTAGTGTACAGACATGACGTCATTTCATGTTGACGACGTCATTTCACCAAAATAACGTCATGCGATTGGTCAATCAAAGAATATGTAGCCAAACTCTCAAAATGTTATCTTACACATGTGTAAGATGAAAATATTCGTAATGGCTGTATTACAAGGTGAACAAGGTATAGCACGTGATAAAAAACTTTTTCCCCCAAACAATACACCAAGCCTTAGAATTGTGGTTTTCCAAGCTGTATACTAGTGCTTGACAACTTAATTTCAACGTAACATGGACTCCATGGCATCTGTGTTTGTGACTTCATAATTATTATCATCTATAAATGTGAACAGTCTTCTCTGTAACGACTTTGTGATGTGCACGTCCTTTTTTTCAATAAATCGATATTTGTACCTTGTTTATTTATTTGGTTTACTTTTACCTGATGTAAACGCTAATGTCGTTTTCATGCCAATGTTTGTCCAATTCTTGTCTGTGAATGTGCACAGAAGCTGAAAACATAATTATGTTTGTCGTCGTTTCTAGTTGTTTGTTGGCTTTATTCTTACGCTGTCACTTCCACATAATTTGGATGTCCAATTTAGCTGGAAGTTCATATATGTATATTTTCCAGGATTTTAATATTGTATTTAAGGATTAAATACTAAATTTGAATTAGTAATATAGTGCTCTTGGCGCAAAAAGTTCTGTAATACTGACATTTTAAGATTGTTTCAGTAGAAGCGAAAACTGATTTTCTAAAATTCAATGTAAAATTGAGTTGTTTTTTTTAAATATATTCTTAATACATTAAAACAAGTCCATTAAAGCGCAATTATTATTTGTCTACTTTTCAGTTCGAGTACACAAATATTTGTATATAGTTATTCAGTTATATGACATTTTGCGCTGGCATTTATTAAGTGCAAAAAGTACTGTAAATGCACAAACCAGAAATATTTCTTTGACATTTATAACATGTACACCTTAATTTTGACAGTGTATGTTTGATATTTATCATTAATATTATTATAATTAACTTATTTCATCAATTTGATTTACTTTAATTAATTATTTCGATAGTAACCTGGTTACTTTGTGCACTTGTCATACTTTTGTAAAAGTCAGGATTTCCAGATGGAATACAATACTAACATTAAAATATGTTGTGAGATATGGTATACAGGATCCAAATTTGCACAAAACAAGTAATTTTCCTAAAAAAATTTCAGTTACAATGTGACGATATATTCAAATAAGACAATAGACTATTGTGCACAGTAATGTTACACCGTTTTTCGCTTGACAATGTACGTGTCTGGGTTTTAACATGGCTTGTTAAATGCAATATCTGTTGCGTAAATATGTACTATATATTCCTTTTATTTCAATGTTAAGTCAGGCTGTATTGAGTGACCCCAGGGTCCGTATTCCAGAAACATCTTAAGTGAAATCTTATCCTTAGCCTCAAGATTGTCATTTTCTTTAGCATTTTATTCCATTTATACATGGAATTCAGCTTAGTGTTCACTAATTATCAACTTATTATTGACTACTATTTACTAAACTGTAATTTGAGAATCTAGCCCCAGTGCTTGTGCATCACATAGCTATAATATATTACTGATTTACGTGTGCAAAATATAGCAAACTACCGGATGAGAACACTTATCAACAATGTATAGCCTTCTATGCTGCTTGACCTACATGAACTCACGCGCAGAGATTTGGCTGGTTCCGAGCTAGCTGTAATCAAATCCCTGCCGACGTAACGAACCATGTGATGATGATCGATTTAAATCTTCTATCTATTTTTTATGGTTTTAAATTAGTTATTTTCTTGTTCTATTTTCATTATTGACTGCAACCGATAAATACAAAATCCGATTATGTAGAAAATTGCACCGAGTTGCATGAAATAAGAAAAAGTTACAGACATGTAATCCTTCCAAATCTGGAAGGATTTTACTTGTGATGGCAGTGGTTACCGTTAACCGATAGGGGAGGTAACCGCTGCGAGGAGTTTGGCAAAGGATAGACTCAACATGGTTGTGACAATTAAGACGGAGGATTTTGGTAAAACAAACGATGGAGAAACAGTCCACAGGCGAGTACCGTTTGTTTTGCAAATTTCGACAACATGGGAAAAGGTCATGTTGAATCGTGGGTTGCATAATTACATAATGACAACATAAGCATACTATTTGGAACATAATAACGACATTAACCCCATCTATAACCAAGTTTATATATACGTCTTCAACTATCAAAATTATTTACACAACTTATAGATAACTTAAAGATAACATTGAGTTAACAAAAATAAAAACAACATACAACAGCAAATAAAGCAGGAGAAGTGAATTCTTAACATTGTGTTTACACCTATTTGGTATGTGTGTTCAGTGCAAAATTATAGTTCCGATGAAGCATTTCGTAAGCCTAATAATAACTGATATGGAAATACAAGACATCAATACACTTACGACTTACCATGATACCATCTAGTTAATAAAATATGTACATTAAATATACATGTAGCTTAAAGGGACTTGTTCACAGATTTTCGCATGTTTTGAAGTATGCCATTAAATGTCATAACTTGACATATTTAAGCATTGGAACTAAAAAGCTGAAGTATAATACCAAGAAAAGTATTAAGGAAAAAAAGAAGATAAAAGGTCCCACCGGGGTTCGAACCCGGGACCTCCGGATTTAAAGGCCATCGCTTTAACCACTCAGACATTTTGACTCCTATATTTTACTTTGCATTAATATTTACTTTATATAAGCGTTCCACGTGGTGTCGACAATTTCAAAAAAATAATTAACAGAAACGCTCCAAATTAGTCCATCGTTTAGCGTTACAAACGCTTTATAATTTTGTCAATTTCAACTGATGATTACACATAAACTAAAACGGTTTTTACATTATATTTCTAGGTCCGTAGTGTTATTTTGCTCCCTTGTATACACTGTTCTTTTAGTCTTGGAATCGGTGACAAAAAGGTGAAAAATTGTCAATTCGTCAATCTGTGAACAGGTCCCTTTAACATGCTTTCATATTCTAACACTTAAGTTCATACACTACAACAAGGTAGACAACGCATATACTGGTATCTGGAGGTAATTGACGTACAATATACACAAATGTCAATCATACTTATTCAAATTAATTGAGCAATGTATCCAATCATTGTACTTGGTTATAACCATATTGACTGTTGACAAAGTTTACACAAAAATGTAGTAACGATTGCGGTACACTTAATAAAGAAATGAATACAAATTATTCCCGTTACAACAGATGGGAAGAAGCTTCAACTGAACACTGAAAATGTATATTCGGTTCAATACTAGCGCATATGTATACTTTTCCTGCCGACGGACGGATCGGTATTGGTTTTATAACCACGTCTATTTAATTCTAGTCAATGTCCGACAAACAAAGTTTACAATATACTGTACAGATGTACGCACGTTTTATAAGAAATCGTCGTCAAACAATTATTCTAACATGGTACTCGACAATTTGTCTACAGACACAAAGAACACAATTGTCGTTGTTAAACTACCCATAAACAACGCAAAAAGAAGTCCCGATTCTGAGCGGAGTATAGAAAAAAGTACATCCAATTACAATTACAAAAATATATGTCAAATTATCGCATTGTCGGTGTTTATCGGCCAATAAACAACTCTTTGTCGTTCTGATGCGTGGCTATAAAACAACTCGGGCTAACGCCCTCGTAGTTTAATTCCTACGCATCAAAACTCCAAATCGTTGTTTATTGGCCGATAAACAACGATAAATCGAAAATTATTTCTTAAATTAATAAGGTCCTGTCTTTTTGAATGGCTAAACGCATTGTCAATCAAATCCCGTCGTTTCGGTCCATTGTGGAAAAAAATAATTCTAATGGTATATAGAATGGTCTCGAAACAATGTTCTTGTTCATGGATTATGACATGGATTAATATGTCTATGGATTACCGTTATGTTGCCCACAGGTTCATTTTTGAAGGTTCAAAGGTCCGTGTGTCGATGCTGGATTTCGGCTGCGCCATACAATCGGTGGAGGTGCCCGACAAAGCTGGGACGCTGGTAGACGTCGCTCTGGGCTACGATGATGTTGCAGGTCTGGTTCGTTGGCATTAAAGAAAATATACAATTCCGTTGGTAATTCAATATTCTATAGCAAATAAATGCTTCGTAGCAGTCCAATACATAAATCAAGCACATAACGTCATCGCTTTTGAAAAAATGCCCATACAAATCTAGAATGAAAATAACACTAGAAACGTTGTATGTTTTCGTAAAATTTACTACTTCGTTTTATGACAAACTGCTATAAGATTGCTTATTATGTTGTCAATGTTAATTGTACTTATTCGAAAAAGAACGTCTACCCGCCATACATCTTCAGCATTAATGTAAGCATACGAACTAGACGATAATAATAACAAGATTGATGATACAAGTTACAATAATCATTCATTTTCTGAAGAAATGTCATTTAGACATTGTGGCAGTGACATGTTATTACAAACAGACTGCAATCTTATTGAACATGTGGCACTCTAAAACATACTAATTTATTACGTGCGACTATGGCAGGGTATGAGAAAAACACTCCATACATCGGAGTAGTGGTTGGACGCGTTGCTGGGCGTATTGCAGGAGGCAAATTCTCCATGGATGGCCAGGACTATTCGCTTGTAGTGAATAACGGACCAAACAACATCCACGGAGGACTCGTCGGCTTCAGTCGGGTACAATCACATACAGTGTGGTTTCTGTTTCATTTTGTTACGTGATGTACTTGTATCTCTTTTTGAACACCGCGAGGTCTATTGAAGGAATGAAGATCGCGTCAGTGTCAATTGTTCTGTCATTTATATATGTCTTTTAGAAGTATGAAATTTGTTATTTACCACGTCTCAAATAGTTATTCGAAATATGATTCGTACCCGTTCACAAGTTCATCGAAGACTACAGGTGTTTTTTTTTCAGCGGCTCTGGACGCCACACGCTGATGGCAACCGTCTGACGTTAAAGTACACCAGCCCAGACGACGAAGAGGGTTTCCCGGGTGAAATGAACGTCACGTTAACGTATACTCTGGACGAGGATGGGTCACTTACGTTAGACTACACAGCTACTACAACCAAACCATGCCCTCTCAACTTTACTAACCACTCGTACTTCAATCTTGCTGGCCAGGTATACAGAATACACGTAGATACATGTTTCCAAACGTACACAGTTAGCATGCGTTAACTTAATTGTGTGAAGACGTTTAAATTTTACTAGGAAAACAAAAGCACGTTTGCTATTGATAATTATTATATGCGTTATTAAACAGATATTACATTATAGCACATTTGTTTTTGTTTCTGGATTTTTGGAGCTGTGTTTATAAATTAATAGTGTCTAAGCAGGACAACCTTTTTAAGGACCCGTGAAATTATTTTACTGATGTTTATTTGCATTGTATATTCATTGAAATAGTAAATGAAGTGTAATTTAAAGCCGTGTTTGTAGGATTGTGATGATGTGTTGGACCACGTGGTGCAAATATCTGCGGAGAAATTCGTTCCTGTAGATCACAATCTGATTCCAACAGGTACAATTTTCCGTTCTTTTATTTGTCTGTTTTCATTATAAAACATGATTGTTGTATATTCAGTGTGTACAGTATGTAGCCACTGAAACTCTTATCAGTAAATACCTGGAATGACCTATACATGATAAGCCCTCTCTGATAGCAGTAGCTTCATTCTATTAGTCTCTGTACTTGGAGTAACATGCCGATGTGTGAAAGCTTATAATAAATGTTGTCAATTGATTTATAACTGTGTTATTAATTAGAATAATTAAAGAACACAACAATGATGTGCCATTAAGTTCCTATAAAAGAATGACGTGACCCAGTGACATCTTTGAAACCATTTACGTGTACGTCATAACTGACTAATTGTAATCGACTTCACACTTAGCATTTGATTCAAATGACTGGTCTTTATTTACCCCTCTAAAATGACTGCAAAGAACTATCGTAAAGTCAAACTCCTCGCAGTAGTTACTTCCCCATTTGTACTCTCTCCGTTACCACTGCCACCAAGAGTTAAAAACTTACACATATTGAAGTTTTCAGAGGAGGCGATTATGAGGAGATTGAAGATTTTTTTTTTCTACAAAATTTTAATTGTATCATTATTATTTTATAACAGTGACACGGACATGTTGCATTATTGGTCCATGAATTCATATATATATAACGACTTAAAATGAAAAACAACGCAAGGATTTTACGTTGTCCACGTTTTTATCATGTGCTTATGTACGATTTTATTTAACGCCAAGTGTTTGTCTATGGTCACGTGGAACTTCATGCCGGCAGGGATTTAATGAGCTATGCTCGGACACAGTTAAATTTCTTCGCGGAGGTTGTCGTACAGTGGAAAGAAAACGGAACACACCTGGATTAATTTTCAACTGCAAACACAACTACTAACAGACATCAACTAATTTATAAAATCACAAGTTTTTTTGTTTGTTTCAAACTTCAGGAGAGCTACCAGTTGTGGAAGGACGCCCGCAGGATTTGCGCGTTCCAGTTGAATTACGTTCGAGAAAGGCTGCTGTTTGTAGCGGCGACTTGGACCTGACCTTCTGTGTAGGCGAGGACGGAATTATGAAACGTGTTTCCAAGTATGGGCTAAAGAGTATTGTCGTGATTCAGTTTGATTGTTCACGTGTAATTATGATTCAATTTTGTTCACATGTAATCATTGGAATCAGTTTTGTCAATTGTGGAAAAAGTTCTATAGTATGTTTGTAAATTCGGACCCATAACAGAGACTTGGTGGCCATTAAACATGTTTTAACTAATGCGTTGCTATGACACTTCGGATTGGTTGACCCTCAACTTTAATATGTCGTATGTTTTGTTCGAGTTTCTGTGATGGGTATCGAGTTCTATAGACATTTGGTCACTTGCCTAATGCCATAACTAAAGGACAATGTGATGTATGCAGGTGTTTCTGTGCTGCTGTTGCAGCTGGAGTTTTAAATTGATAAAGACATCCCCTTGTATTTCATCACATATTGTCCCAATGTGGTCATGAAACGAATAGTCTCTTTCTTTTAAAGCATCCTTTTTGATCATTATTGTTATTTTTTATTGCAGAGTTGTTTACCCAGCAACTAGGCGTTATATTGAGACCTCGACCACCGAGCCGGGGTTGCAGTTCTACACGGGCATGTTTATGTCGGACACTGTTGGAAAAGGTGGAAAAAGCTACAAGCCTTTTGCTTCGTTTTGTCTGGAGACACAGCACTTTCCTGACAGCGTGAACCATGTACGCATTATTTATGTAATATATGTATCCTCCAACATACATTAGATATAAAAAATTAAGTCCTAGTGTATGCAAAATATACTGAATAAATGTAAATAAATCAACAAAAGTCATGGGTTCTAGGAACAGTGCAAATTTAGTATGATATAAATCAAATACATTCATATTCGAATGCAGTAATACATAATTGTATAAATCTTCTTGGGCAGGATTGATGTATTATGCGTTGATAATATTTATATAGCCACGTACGTCTGATTATGTGAAATTCATTAGATCTGTGATAATACCGTCCGTTTATTTAATTTAAATGTATTACTATGTTTCAGTCCAACTTTCCGAACACCATTTTAAGACCCGGCGAAACCTACAAGCAGACGACTGTCTATAAATTTGGAGTGGAGAAGGAATAATTGTTGTGAATATTTATACACCTAATTACTTCTGTTTGACACGTCTGTTGGAGTGAATCCAGTTTAATCAGATTGTTATCGATCAGTTTAAGTACTTTATATAAAATATAGAATTTCGTATTTTGCAATTTTGGACGAATAAACATATGTAGCAATAATTTGTTTGTTATCTAGTGGATAACCTATTCTTGTACTTAGATGTGCATAAATATGACAATTTATAATATTGTAAACTGATCATACCAAATAAAGATTTAATATCTTGAAATACATGTAGCATCTATTAGTCATATAATTTTGACGGATGGACTTATCCTGGGTCAGCACATGATGCAGCTAGCTTCGGAGCGAGAGGATCCAATAAGAAATAACTACGTAATACTACTGCTGTTCCAAAATATAATTATAGCTCGAGATGGGAACGTAGTGCGTTTGGAAATATACTGCAACTACTACTAATAATACTAATAATAACGCTAACAATAGTAATACATTATAATACTAGTCATAAATAATAATAATAATAATAACAAATAATAGTGTTGTATTATAGTTCTCATGTTTAAGGGTAGCCAGTCTACTATGAGCCACAGGGCTTATCAGTATACATAGCCAGTGCACACGTCAGCGTGGCAGTTCAATTAAACCACTCTCGCTCTCTCTTGTTACTCACGTTCACCAAGTAGATTCATATAGTTGTGTTGTGTTAATAAATATAAGACTTATAACACAGACTTGTTATCAATTAACACTCCAACCAAACATGGTGTCAGAAATTTAACTCTGCAGACTATTTTGTGTTTACATTCTATTTTGTGGAATTATACATAAAATAAGATGGATCTAACAGGAATTCCAATTCCAAGGATGAACTGGGACAGTGCAAATCTCCTGGAGGAATTTAAAAAGTTCCGCCAACATGTTGAACTCATTCTACAGGGAGCATTAGCAGAAAAGGAGGAGAGCGTAAAAGTGACTTATGTTTTGCTTTGGGTCGGTGAGAAAGGCCGCGAAATATTCAACACACTTCCACTTACAGATGAGACAAGAAAATCAACCCAAGCGATATTTGAGGCATTTCATACGCACGTACAGCCGAGATCCAATCCAGTCTTCAACAGATATAAGTTTCACAATGAAAAACAAGAGAATTCCACAGCAGAAGCATTCATTACCAGGCTCAAAACATTAGCATTGGATTGTGCATATGGAGCGGAATATAGAGACGATTTAATAAGAGACCAAATAGTGTTTGGGATTAAGTCTGAAAAAATCCGAGAGAAGCTCATCACTGAAGGTGACAAACTAACATTGCGAAAAGCCATTGAGATCTGCCAATCCTACGAATATGCACAGAAACAGCTGACAGAAATGAAGACAGAAAAATCAATTAACTACGTTAAATTCAAACACATGTCAAACAAACAGAAGCCACGTCCATCAGCAAAATCGGAGTCAGCCAGCCAGCAAACAGCATCCAGACATGGTCGTTCCAGACCATCACCCCATAACGCCAAATCTTCGAGACTGCATCCTCAACAGGAGAGGACATGTTCAAACTGCGCCACCATACACCGAAAAGGACAATGCCCTGCCCATGGCAAACAGTGCCACCTCTGCAAGAAGTGGAACCACTTCGCATCCGCATGCAGGTCGAGGAACGTCAACGACATTAACAGTGCCGATCGAAGTGATGGTGTGCAACATGATGATGTGTTTTGTGATAGTGTTTTTGTGGATAGTATTGAATCCAAAATAGTTAATGGCCAAGTTTTTGCAGAAATTGGGGTAGGTCCAAAACGACAAATCATCAAGTTTAAGATTGACACTGGATCTCAGGTAAATATCTTGCCATTTTCTGACTATCAAAGCATTGGTACCAAGGGAACCCTCAAAAGCTCAAATCTCCGGTTATCAACATACAATGGCACCCCATTAAAGACTGAAGGCACCATTGACTTACAATGCATACACGCACGTACTGGTCATTCTGAAAATGTTGAATTCCACGTAGTGCATACAAAGTCACAGCCTTTGCTCAGTTTACAAACATCCGTCACTTTTGGCCTTATTCAGCTATCTTTCTCAGTGGAATCCCAGACCTCGGACAGTCAAATGACAAAAGAGACTGTTGTACGGGACTTTCCAAAGCTTTTTCAGGGAATAGGTAACATGCAGGGTGAGTGCAGCATTCATTTAAAGCCCGGCGGTAAGCCTGTTGTTCACCCCCCTCGTAGAATACCTGTTGCACTGCAGGACAGATGCAAAGCCGAACTGGCCAAAATGGAGAGATTAGGGGTCATCACAAAGGTCAATGAACCTACTGAATGGGTGAATTCCATGGTTCTTGTAGAAAAAGGCCAAGGCAATTTACGAGTTTGTTTGGATCCCACGGACCTAAATAAATGTATACAGCGTCCACATTACCCTATGAGGTCACTTGACGATATTTTGCCATCCCTTAATGGAGCAAAATACTTCACAAAACTTGATGCCAGATCAGGTTACTGGGCTGTTAAACTCAGTGAAGAGTCGTCATATTTGACATGTTTCAGCACGATATTTGGGAGATATCGTTATCTGAGGTTACCATTTGGTCTATGCTTGAGTGGAGACGAATTCATCAGACGAATGGACCAATGTTTTGAAGGCCTTAATGGTGTGGTCACAATTGTCGATGATATCCTTGTCTATGGTCGAACCAGACAGGAGCATGACAGCAACCTTAAAGCCGTGCTTGACAGGGCGCTCGTCCAAGGTATTATCCTCAACGAGGACAAGATTGAGGTTGGCCTGACCGAAGTTAAGTATTTTGGTCACCTGCTGACTGCAGAAGGTCTCAGGCCGGATCCAGCAAAGGTCGCTGCGATTAAGGACATGCCACCTCCAAACAACAAAAATGAGTTGCAAACTATATTAGGAATGGTCAACTATTTGTCTCGGTTTGCACCAAATTTATCACAGGTTACCAACCCCCTAAGGCAGCTGCTAGCAAAAGACACTGAGTTCATGTGGGCTAAGCCACAAATAGACGCATTTAACAAGGTCAAAGACATTTTGACACAACCAGGTCAGGCACTAGGCTACTTTGATTCAAAAAAGCCACTCACTTTGCAGACAGACAGTTCAAGGACAGGTCTTGGAGCTACGCTATTGCAGGATGGTAAGCCCATAGCGTATGCTAGCAAGTCACTTACAGACAGTCAAAAGAATTATGCCATGATTGAGCTAGAATGCTTAGGAATCCTTTTTGGGCTAAAGCGTTACCACCAATGGGTTTATGGCAGAAAGGTCACAGTTGAAACGGATCATTTACCGCTGGTTTCAATTTTCAAGAAGCATTTGCATGCAGCACCAGCAAGGTTACAGCGCATGTTACTGCACATGCAGCCATATGACATTGACGTCGGACACCGCCCAGGCAAGGACATTCCTGTTCCAGACACGTTGTCTCGGAAACCGTTAAATGAGACAGGCCCTGACCTATCAGACCAAGCAGACGTCCAGGTCAATATGGTTATGACCAGTTTGCCTGTACATAGCAAGAAAATGCAGGAAATAAGGGAACAAACTGAGAAAGATAACAGACTTTCAGTTCTCAAACAAACAATTATTTCTGGTTGGCCTAACACAAAAAAGGCATGTCCATCTAAAATCTCAGATTTCTGGAATTATCGGGACGAACTAACAGTTGTAGAGGGAATAATCATGAAGGGTTGCAAACTTGTTATCCCAAAGTCACTACAACCCAGAATGCTTGAAATCATTCATGCAGGTCACATGGGAGTGGAGAAGTGTCTACGTAGAGCTAGAGATATCATGTTCTGGCCAAATATCTCAGCGGAAATCACACAGTTAGTGCTCAATTGCCCAATTTGTTTGGAGCACAGAAGTTCAAACATCAAAGAACCACTCCAACCCCATGAAATCCCCCTCTACCCTTGGCAGGCTGTTGGCACTGATGTATTTACATTTAATGGTCAAAACTACCTTGTAGCCTGTGACTATTACTCAAATTACTTTGAACTAGGCAAATTAAACAGCACCAATAGTTCAAGTGTCATTAAACATCTTCAATCTTGGTTTTCACGCCATGGCATCCCAGAGAAATTAATCTCTGATGGCGCCAGCTATTACAGTTCCCAGGAGTTTCAAAATTTCCTGGCTGAATGGGACATCAATCATGTTCAGTCATCACCCCACTACCCGAGGTCAAATGGCTTGGCAGAATCTTGTGTGAAAAGAGCTAAAACTCTTTTGTTAAAGGCAAGAGGAAGTGGTCAAGATATACAGGTTGCACTATTAGAATACCGTGCAACACCATTGAATTCAGGTTATTCTCCAGCAGAATTACTTATGGGGAGGAAAATAAGGTCATTCTTACCAGTCACATCCGACAAACTAGTACCTTGCAACATCAATCATCAAAAAGTTAGAGATCAATTTAAGATTCAGAAAGAAAAACAGAAGATTAATTATGACAAGCACTCAAAACTATTAGAGCCATTAAACAATGGTCAGTCTGTTAGGTTTCAGCAATCAGAGAAAGGTTCATGGAAACCAGCTGTTGTAACACAGGTACACAATGACAGGTCCTACACTGTTCGGACACCTGATGGTGTTTCTTACAGGCGTAATCGACACCACCTCATGAAAACCAATGAATATTTCCCTGAGGTACCAAACTTTGATTTTCAGACTCCGGCTGAGGAAACAATGAACAATGAAAGCAATGGTTTCCTTCCTTTGAACTCTGAGCCATTGAACTGGCAAGCAAGCCAATTACAACAACCATCCCCAGTCGCTGCAAAAACAAAGCCACCTTTGATCAGCGGAAATGATCCGCCAGTTTACACTACACGATACGGTCGCCAGGTGAAGCCTAGACAGATAATGGACATTTGATAAACTGTTTCAGTTTACATCAAGTCTGCGATTTACGATTAACAGTGTATGAGTGACAGTTAGCGTAAACAGCTTTACTACAGCAGCAGTGGTTAGAGCTGAGATTTTTGTAATCGATGGTCAGATTAATTATTTATCAGTTAATAGTGATAGAAATTGCCAGACACTACTTAAATCATTATAAGTATCAGAGAGGCATTTTAAGCATTTTCAATAGTTCTTGAATATGCATAAAACTATATTGTATACACTAATTTATGTTTATTACATATTGAAACTAATTTAAAAAAAAGGAGATGTTGTATTATAGTTCTCATGTTTAAGGGTAGCCAGTCTACTATGAGCCACAGGGCTTATCAGTATACATAGCCAGTGCACACGTCAGCGTGGCAGTTCAATTAAACCACTCTCGCTCTCTCTTGTTACTCACGTTCACCAAGTAGATTCATATAGTTGTGTTGTGTTAATAAATATAAGACTTATAACACAGACTTGTTATCAATTAACACTCCAACCAAACAAATAGTATGGGATCTTAGTACCGCAACACAGAAACCGTCGGGAACATCTTAAACATTGCTTGTCATAGACATCATATACGGTACGTACAACAACCGGTTTGCATAGCCACCGAAAACAACCTGCTTGTGCGAAAACAACATGTGACAAACCGAAAACAACTTAATTTCGGTTTAAATATATTTTAATTGTGACTAAATTTGTAAATAAGTGTTTGTTTCAGTACTATATACTCGTACTCGTTTTCTCGATCAGCAATAGCATCTACCCTTCGAACCATGGTGAAAATATTAGCAAATTTCAATCAAAAACCTTACAGCTGCTGCTGTAATTTGATTAACAACAACCGAAATAAATATTACATTCGAACAATATTTTGTTATTTTGGGTTTTCTGACATTAGGTAGTGCCTAAAATAATGTTAATTATGTTCGACTGTGATCGTGTTTGTGGACATAGTTCTTGGTGGGCGATAATAAGTGTTTTGTAGCCTTACATACGTTTTTCTTTGTTTTCATTATTTTCTGTTTGGGTAAATTACTTGTGCACATTACTCAAAAATGTTGAGTGCTGAAACTCGCGCTGTACGGAAAATTTGTCTGGGCGTGGCGTATTTCAAGCACATAAGATTTGACAACATTATCTAACACGCAATTTTGAACCACTAACCTCGTACGTATTATCAAACCCTGTTCCAATCTTGCACAAATAAACGCATGTTGCACAAATGGTGACACTAAATGGTGGGCACTGAGGTTTCGTACCAGTGGTATTTCATACCATTTTTTTTTAATTTCCAGTGAGCAGTCTAAATGGGTTGTGAAATTACTTTGGAATTTTACGGCGAAGCTGTCTAACCCAACTTTTTATCTTTATCAGTATCCAATCTGATGTGCATATTTCATGCCAATCGTCCCGAATGAATAAATCGTAATATAGCATTGGCTAATTTAAAAATATTTACATAACGCAGAAGAAAATGCAATGATTGGGCTTTGTTTACCCAAGTTTGATATAAAAACAATGCTTACATATATTTTTTAATGATTAAAATATAGGGTAACTCGCCATTAAGTCGAACAGGTTAACGCTTTACCGCTACAATTCAATGCTCACTGTACAAAGCCGGGACTCAGCTGGAGCAGGCCATACACACCATATCTAGTGACTCTGTTTTTAGACAAACTGGTTGGTTCCAGGCTTGTTTGCTTTGAATGTAGTTGACTAACCAATATACCCACTGAGTCAAACACATTCGCCCTTAAGACAAACACAAGTTGCCATAGCATTGATCAGATTATCCATTGCCTAGACACAATAAAATCCAAACAATCACATCTAGAGTCCTTTGTAGAACTTAAGAAATAACTTTGTCCAAATGCTGACAGAAAAAAGTGTTTAAAAAGACAAGGAATTTCACGGGCACTTCTAGCGTCTGTTCGAACATTGCAACAACATTACCATATTTAGCACTTATCGGGACACTGAAAAAATGCGTAAATAGAAGATATATAAATATTTAGTGCTGCTTATTGTTTGTGAACTAGGCGATTATTTTTAAATCGAATCATGTTAAATGACATAGACATGTTGTTAATTCCCATGTATTATACATATAACAGGAGTTAAAGACCTGTTCATCATAAGGGCAGACTGCGTTTGTCTCAATGGCTAATTGACTTGTTACGCAGATTTAATTGAGAAATCTATGAAAATAGAACAAAACACTGAAAACTGCCATTTATAATTTTATATTAAGTTGATGTTTTCAATATTTAGTCCTTAGTGAATGCTGCAAACGTATCTGACCAAAATTTCGATGGTATCAAGTTGCATCGTATTTGTAAATTCTGCATTTTCCGTCTCGCAGAGTTATAAATAGTGTTACATGTACAATGTCATCGTGAGAAATTTTTTTATGACATTATATTTCGACATATTTTTAGCTTTGAGTAAAAAGGATGGATTTTTCGTTAAACTGTCTTGTAACATGTCATACTACACCCATATTTACACAATACAAAGAACAAACAATTCGAATCTGGGGCAAATCCGACTCAAGGGCGAGTTATCCTACCGTTTTCCGCGGATTTCAATCATTTGGGAGATAATTTGTAATCATTCCTCTATTTATATGTTTATCTGACGAATATTTTCGAAAGTTACGGTACCTGTAGATAGATAATGGATCACTTAATTCATTATCTATTGCAAAAAGAATGCTTGGGGTAATGGTAAAAAAACAATTTATACATAAACTGACATACCCCACTCTCTGCTCCTCCACTGAAGCCTGCACTATTTTCTGAGCATGCATTATCCTCTGAGCCAGCATTATCAGGTTAAACAGACAGTGTTTAAGGTCAGTGTCTGGTCAAGTTTGAATGAGCGATAAATTACTTATTGTCCCTTAAAGCCAGAAGGGGCTATCAGCCTTTTTTGCACATATGCTGATGATACCTTCTGGCTTTCAAGTGACAATATGTAATTAAAAGGACAAGAAACTTGACAAAATTATGCCATCCCAGGGTTTGACATATAGGTTTATTTGTTACTAGACCATCGGACCAGTAACGGCTAAACCTTACTAGACCTGACCTTATGTCTACAGGACCATGCATTTAAAGTACTAGAAAATTCAAACAATGTTTTAAAATTAGGGTTTAACAAATGCTTTAAGTACTTAACACAGTAGGATAATACATATTACAATGGGTAAACAATATCGTAAACCAGTATTCATGTCGTTAAACGGTGTCGGGTCGGAACGGCCATATTCCATGATGCCCATTGTCACTTTTTAAAAACTATTTTTGAACTATTTATTACAAACTATGATTACATGTTCATCTTGTTTATTCTCATGGAAATATTTTAACACTGGAATTACAATATATAGTCAAATATAATTATTGCATGCAGCAACTCGTTTAGATGTACTGATTTGCATTATGGATAGTTGCGGTCTTGTCCGTCCTGACATATTACTACATTTAGAAGGCCGGCTTATAATTTGCAAGGCCGGCTTATAATTTGCATGATCAAGCAGCGCACTGCCGTTAAATTATTGACAACATTGTACTTTCAATTTTAGCATGGAATTTAGGTAACTTTCGGGAAAAAATATGTTTATTGCCTGATTAATTCACAGAACGACCAATCGGACTAGCTTCTGTCGGGTTTACTAGACCGGATTGAGAATGTACTAGACAGTGTCATTCAGACGTGCTTTAGTGTCGAACCCTGCTTCCTTAAAAATTCTATGTTTGCAATTGCGCTGCCGACCCATTGAAATTACCCCCAACCATTCGTTTATCGGGCGTAGTGGCAGCGTCAACTTTTTGTTTCTGCTCTTTAACTCGAGAATGGTTTGAGCTATTGTAATAAAACTAAATACATAGATACCTTATAGCGAGATTTCGCTTGGGATTGCATATGTGGTGGGTGGGGTCAAGGCCACTTACTAAAAATAGAAAAACGGTTTCTGCTCGATTACTTGAGAACGCATTTAGATAATTTAATGAAACTTAATGCATAGATACCTTATATCGAGACCTCGCTTGGGATTGCATATGGGGTGGGTGGGGTCAAGGTCACTGTTACTAAAAATAGACAAGCGGTTTTCACTCAATAGCTTGAGATGACATTGAGATATTTTAATGAAACTTCATATGTAGATACCTTATATTTTATTTTTGTGCTAACTTTAATGCATTTCATTCAAAAAATTTGGTTTTCGTTCAGTTTCCAAGTTTCTTATTTTTACTTTTCATTACCCAATAAAACAATATAACAAACACATTGACCTCTAAAATAACAATTAAACGTTTGTACATGTTACATATAATTTTTCTATATTCATTTCTTTTCTAATATTTCGGCTATAATTTCACGATATTTTGTTCATAATTTACGCAAAACCTTTTGTTGAACAATGTTACACTGTGCTCTTATTTGCCTTGCAATATTATTTCCGATTTGAACAAAAATAAAAATCTGTTAAAACACGAGGCATTAATAATTACACCTGTTTAAATTACTAAGTGTAACACAGACTTTCGGGAGAAAGCTCAAAAAAAGTGTCAGATATTTGGTCTGACAACCTTTCAAAATTGCAGGTGCAAAATAAAATTTGCCGGACCGAACAAATGTTTGTATTATTATCATAATTGGCCCATGTAGAAAGCGCACCCAATTATTAAACCAAAATGATGACGCCAAACCCATATTCAACAACCAGTTCTTAGAAAGAAAACTGTCTTTAAACTTTTATTCTAAGAATGCTGTTAATAATAATATTATTATTATTCACAAATGCTACTTTTAGCTATCTTTTTTACAATGATCTTTAATTACATAATTCACAAGGCTACCTAGTATAATTATTATATAGTTTGAAATTTGTCAAAATTATTGGCCTTTTGACACTATGAAATTTTACAAAAAAACCCGCAGGTGAGGTGGCAGCGACTACATGCTCCCCCCAATTTTTTCCCCATAAAATTTATTTGAAATCTGACTAGTTGTTGCTGAGAAATAGCCCGGACAAGAATTGCGCACTATATAATATATTTCATTAATTTTCAAAGTCCCATAACTCTGAGAAAAATGATTGAAGCGGAGCGTCCTGGTTAAAATGCAAACCTCCTCTTGGTAATGTAGCTTCCCATAAAGTTTTGTTGAATTCCAGCCAGTTGTTGCTGAGAAAAAGCCTGGACAAGCAAGTCCAGAATTGTACACTACAGCTGAACCTCGGTATCTCGAAGTCGACGGGAATGCAATAGAGAAATCCATAGTTCGACTTGCCCAAACTCGAATGTTGTGAAATTAACATTTTGTTACATTTAACTGTTTGTCAATGCTTACATTTCGGCTGTTATTATAATAAAGACAATATAATTATTAAAAAACTATAAACAACCATATGAATCAAAGCACAAAAAACATAGCACACGTAACTGGAAAGTCAGTTGTTATTTACAAAGTTATGTCTTCCTGTTTGGAGAGGGTTTTGAACTGAATTTTTTTAGCTCACCTGAGCACAACGTGCTCATGGTGAGCTTTTAGGATCACCTTTCGTCCGTCGTCTATCGTGTGTCAACATTGTCATTCAAAGAACATCTCCTAAAACGCTGGACAGATCTTCACCAAACTTCACAAGAATGATCCTTGGCTGACCCTCTTTCAAAATTGTTCAAATCGTTCCAGTCCGCTGCATATGTAGGTCGCAACAGCTAAAAATAGATTTAAAAACTGAAAACTTTAAAAATCTTCTTCTCTGAAACCACAAGGCTTGGAGCTTTCATATTTGATATGTGACATCCTCTAGTGGTCCTCTACAAAGATTGTTCAAACTATGCCCCTGGGGTCAAAACTGGCCACGCCCCGAGGGTCACATGGTTTATATAGACTTGTATAGCAAAATGACTTTAAAAATCTTCTCTGAAACCGCAAAGCCTAGAGGTTTCATATTTGGTATGTAACATTGTATAGTGGTCCTCTACAAAGATTGTTCAAATGATGCCCCTGGGGTCAAAACTGGCCACACCCCGGGGGTCACATGGTTTATATATAATAGCAAAATGACTTTAAAAATCTTCTCCTCTGAAACCACAAGGCCCAGAGGTTTTATATTTGGTATGTAACATTGTATAGTGGTCCTCTACAAAGATTGTTAAAATGATGCGCCGGGGGTCAAAACTGGCCACACCCCGGGGGTCACATGGTTTATATAGACTTGAATAGCAAAATGACTTTAAAAATATTCTCCTCTGAAAGCGCAGGGCCCAGAAGTTTCATATTTGGTATGTAACATTGTGTAGTAGTCGTTTACAAAGATTGTTCAAATGATGCCCCTGGGGTTAAAATTGGCCATGCCCTGGGGGTCACATGGTTTATAGACTTAAATAGCAAAATAATTAAAAAATAATTTAAAAAATCTCCTGTGAAACCGCATGGCCCAGAGGTGTCATATTTAGTTTGTAACATTGTATAGTGGTCCTCTACAAGGATTGTTCAAATGATGCCCATGGGGTCAAAACTGGCCACAACCCAGGGATGACATGGTTTATATAGACTTAAATAGCAAAATGACTTTTAACATCTTCTCCTGAACTGCAAGGCCCAGAGGTTTCATATTTGGTATGTAACATTGTAAAGTTGTCCTCTACAAAGATTGTTCAAAATTTATTAATGATGCCCCTGTAGTCAAAACTGGCCATGCCCTGAAGTCACATGATTTATATAGACTTAAATAGCAAAATGACTTAACAAATCTTCTCCTCGGAAACCGCAAGGGCCAGAGGTTTCATATTTAGTAAATATAACATTGTATAGTGGTCCTCTACAATGATTGTTGATCGGAATTGAGTAAAAACTGGCCACGCCCTGGAGGGGGGCCGTCTCATGGTTTATATAGACTTAAATAGCAAAATGACACACCCCGGGGTCACATGGTTTATATAGACTGATATGGAAAGTGGGCTTTAAAAATCTTCTTCTCTGAAACCGCAAGGCCCAGAGGTTTCATATTTGGCTTGAAATATTGTTCACTACAAATATTGTTAAAATTATGTCCCTGGGGTAGAAAGTGGCCATGCCCTGTGGGTCACGTGGTTTATTTAGACTATAAAAGTCTTGTCTTGAAACTGCAAGGCCCAGATCTTTATACATAGGTAAGTTGTTTAGTGCCATTTGGCCCTCTTGTTATAAGTAGGGGTGTCACGATATTAGAAATCCATATCGCGATATATTACGATATTTTTTAATTTATGGTGATATTTATTGCGATATATTGCGATCTTTTATTTATGTATTTAATAAGCTTAAGACTGAAAACAAGAAGGCCATGATGGCCCAAAGCGCTCACCTGAGAACTGGTACGGAGGAAGACCATACTGTTGTGACAGGTTTGAAAATTAAGGTATCTGAACAATACACAGTGGGGGTAGGATCAAGTATGAGTTGGGTAGTGGATGTGCGTTTTTTTGCTAATGGTTCTCAAATCATTTTTCTCGATATTCTTACCTGACCCTTTTTCGTTAAGTCATTGACAATTCTGGAAAATGCACAAACAGTAGATTTTGATGTCTTTTCCGCAAACAGTTTGGGAAAACTAGTTGCAATGCGATTATTGCGATGGCTGTGCTATACGGTAAAGTTTTGCTTTTTCTTTGATAATTTTCTGTCCAATGATGATAAATGATGTTAATGCAGGCTCTGAAGACATCAAAGTTGCATGTAAAATTTTATCAATGAATTTTTATGGTCATGTGCAAACTGTGTAAGTTTGGTCAACATTGAATCAAAAAATGTGTGTGCAAGCCAATCATTGATAACTTGTTGATGTTTTTTTCCAAACACAAGGGGCAATAACTCTGGTGTTTCTGGCCTGATCATGCTTATATTCTACTTCACTTGTAGTCTTACGTTCATATACAAACTGTACACGATTGGTGAAGACTGAATGAAACATGAAGTCTCTATCCTGAATAATGTCCATTTTTGCATTTTTATGGTCATGCGCAAACTGTGTAAGTTTGGTCAACATTGAATCAAAAATCGTGTGTGCAAGCCAATCATTGATAACTTGTTGATGTTTTTTTCCAAACACAAGGGGCAATAACTCTGGTGCTTCTGGCCTGATCATGCTTATATTCTACTTCACTTGTAGTCTTATGTTCATATACAAACTGTACACGATTGGTGAAGATTGAATGAAAAATGAAGTCTCTATCCTGAATACTGTCCATTTTTGCATATTTTTTTCACTAACAAAGGGCAGTGACTCTGGTGTTTCTGGTTCAATTTTGCTTTTATTCGACTTCAGCTTTAATCTTATGGTGATAGACAAAAAGTGCAAGATTGGTAAAGATTGGATGAAAAATGAAGTCTATCCTGTATAATGTCCATTTTTGCTTATTTTTTTCACAAACAAAGGGCAATAACTCTGGTGTTTCTGGTCCGATCTTGCTTATATTCGACTTCAACTGTAATCTCATGGTAATAGACAAACTGTGCAAGATTGGTGAAGATTGGATGAAAAATGTCTCTCTCTGTCCTGAATAATGTCCATTTTTGTATACTTTTTTAATAAACAAAGGGCAATAACTCTGGTGTTTGAAACACGATCTGGCCTATTTTTTTATGTCTGCTGAGATCTGATGGTCATACACAAACTGTGAAAGTTTTGTTAAGATTGGATGGAAAATAAAGTCTATACGTTGGAAAAGGGCACTATTGCACTTTTTTTTTGCATAAAACAGGGGCAATCACTCTGGTGTTACTGGTATGATCTGACCCAATAACAATCCCATCCGAGATTTTATGGTCTTACACAAACTGTGCTAGTAAGGTCAAGATAGAATTGAAAATGTAGTCTTTATTGCGATAACGGTCGAAATTGTTGACAGCAAATTGACGACGGACGACGATGGAGAGGTCCCCTATACCAATAGCTCAACGAGCACTTCGTGCTCAGGTGAGCTAAAACAATATGAAAAGGGCAATATTTTATAGGATGGCTTTTAACTTTTTATTATCACCAATGTTGATGACAGGCACAACAATAGCAACATATAAACAGTAGATACAAAAGCAAAACAAATATGAGCAACACGCTCAAACCGCGTGGCATGGCTGTTCACTGTATGTGTTATATTACACATTTAGTGATTTTTTTTCATGTACAGATACTCCAGTCATGGTGTTAGTTAGATTTGTGCATAAACTATGTATGTACTACAGTCATGGTGTTGGTTAGATTTGTGCATAAACTATGTATGTACTTCGCTGTTTATTTTAACTCGAAAGCACGGTGTATCAGGTTTAAATTTTATTAAGCACACATGTTTCAAGATATACATGTATACCAAACATAAATGAAATATTATTGGTCGCTGGTACTGTCTATAATGGTTTCAAATGTTTATCACTCACAATAAGCCTGTTTCAATTCAGTCAAAAGTTTTGTAATCAAGGTATTTATAACAGGAAAAAACAAACAAATACAAAATGCAATATATTGGTATGGACATTGATACTGCGATATTTTATTGCAGAATCAAACATACCGGTATATTGTGACACCCCTAGGTATAAGCCATTATGATGCCTTAAACTCAGGTGAGCGACCTAGGGCCATGGTGGCCCTCTTGCGTAATAAAGCAATCGTGTCATCAAATTTGCTGATCATATCTTCGGATTCAGCAGCTGCTCAAGGAATCTTCTGTTAGTTCAGCATCCCGCCAATGCTTCCAATGATGTCGGCATCAGTTAACAAAATCATTAAATTAAAGCACGCGCAAGCAAGATCCAAGACGTACTTAGTGAACAGGAGCTAACATGTTTGCAATGTATGAACAACTTTGACAGGGGTCTGCCATTAGGCTTTGGTCGGGTTTGAGCTGTGAATGACACTTCGGGATAAACAAACAAAAATACGTGTGAAAATACAGGTAGGGAACGAAAATTCACTTCGACTTGCCTAATAATTCTTGTTAACAACTTCATGATAAACGACAATATTTTATATTGAATAAGAAGACAGACAATTGGGAATTTGTTTCTACTTCGACTTAACCGGAAATTTGACTTAACTGAGTTCGAGATAACGAGGTTCAGCTGTATATACTAATTGCAGAAATCTTTCAAGTCCAATAACTCTGAGAAAAAGCATTGAAGCGGAGCGTCCTGGTAATATGCAAACCTCCTCTTGGTAATGTGGCTTCCCATAAAGTTTTGTTGAATTCCAGCCAGTAGTTGCTGAGAAATGGCCCGGACAATAAAGTGGGACGGACGGAAGGACAAAGCAGCGACTATAATTATGCTACCTCAAAATGTTTTGGGGAGCATAAAAATACTGAACCAGTCAGCTGCCTCTGGTACATTGAGCTATCAATGGAATATTTAATATTGCTGCTACATAAATATTATTTAGGGATGGCAACGAATACTAAAACGCTTTTCGAATATTTAAATTCAGTATTCAAATATTATTCGAATATTTAGTCAGTTTATTTAATAAGTTATCCGCAGTTTGTTAATGGCCATAATCGTGTCATAATTTAATTGTCATCATCATTATCATCACCACCATCATCATGCATATTACATCTTATTATGTACCAAAAATAATATACAAAATACAAATAGTTTTAATAATGACTGATCTACTTATTAATTGCCTCAAACAACAAATGTTACAACCAACAAAACAACCTCTTAGCATTCTTTCTAAATTCAGTCTGTAATTAAAAACGTAATGTACCCATTTTGCAGTGTCAGTGTACGGACCGTTGGTCATAGTTATCATAATCTGTTTTCCCAAGTCGCGCATTTTCGCACCTAAAGTGTTAAATCTGTGTCAAAATAATAAAACTGACAAAGCATGAGATTACCAAAGCAGAGGATCTATCTCAAATTGTGTATTCTTAAGATTATTTTATTTTTGCTATTCAAATACATATTTACTATTTGAATATTTGGTCAGGTATTCGATTATTCATTGATATCCCTAATATTTATATATTTTTCAGGACTGGCATGAAAACAGTCATCACCTGAAAAAGGATAAACATATTAAAGGACAGCATGGAAACGGTTCACGTCAGGCATTTGCAAAATAATGAAACACAGGCAAACCTTGCAAGCTTGATGGCCTGTATAACAGCTGGTGACTTGAACACTGTCAAAGAACTGCTAATAAAACTAGATATTCGAAGACTAAACAAACAGTGTCGAATGGAATACTGCAGGTATTCAGATATAACAGTGACACCGTTGCTATGGGCAGTGATTCTAAGGAAACATAGCATAATTGAGACTCTTCTACACAAAGGTGTGAATGCAGACAAAGCAGGCAGCTATTGTGAAGTATCCACAGTCTATATATATACTCCTTTATTGAAAGCAGTGGAACATGTAGATTTGCCAAGCATTGATATGCTGTTGGCTCATGGGGCTGACCCCCAGTTAGGGGTTCCAGGACCGAAGCAGTTAGAAGAGGAAGGGGGGTCCGCCCAGTGGAAGGGGACAGACCCTTTGAGATTGTCTATGGCAAGTGGGACATTAGTGTTTAAAAAGTTGCTCTCTTGTGCAGATCTCTTTAGAGAGCATAGTGACAAAGGCCATGTTTGCTTGTGTTACGCAATTAAGAGTTTTATGACTTATGGAGAGTCGTACCAGTACATACAGTATGTGATTCAGTATGGTGGAACTATTTGCAAAGGAAGGCTTTTCCGAGACAAGGTTGTGTGCGAAATACTTACGTCACTTATTTCTGGATGTTTTTCAATTAGCTATGGTGAAGTCGAATCATTAACTGTCCACGAGCATTACATGCAAGTTACTCAACTGATAGTGAACACTGACTATGTGCATTCCAATTCTTGTATATATAACACTGTATCCAACTCGTATTTTTTGCAGCCCAGGTGCTCCAGTGTTTCATTTAGCAATGAAAAATCAAAAGAATATTTTGACTGGCTAACAAATCATTTTTCTAACCCATCAGGCTTGAAGCATATCTGCAGAGTAACAATCAGAAATTGCATGAAAAGATTTTCACCAGAAAATTGTGCCAATCTGCCATTACCTGCCCAACTGAGACAGTATTTGGTGATGGAAAGTGATATACCAATTGCTGAACATGACGGTGACCATATATCCTTAGGAGGCCTTGTGGCAAACTAGATGATGATGAAAGGTTTGCACGGTGGGCCAGGTTTATTCAATTGAAAGTCAAGTAAAACTTCTAGAGCATAAGTCAAGTAACACCAAGACTGCATATATCAAGTAACATCTTCAGAGTTGGAGTCCTGTAACAGCTCTGTACTTTGGTTGAAGTAACTGTTCAAACTTGTGTGTCCACTCATGGCTCTAAACTGTAATTTCTCTAAACTGTGTCAAACAACAGCTCCAAACTGTGTTAAGTAGCAGCTCCAATCTGTGTCAAGTAACATATCCATACTGTTTGTCAAGTTACAGCTCCAAATGATGTTTCAAGTAACGTTTCCAAACTGTTTGTAAAGTAAAAGCTTAAAACAATGTGTCCAGTAACAGTTCCAAACAGTGTGTAAAGTTACAGCTCCAAACTGTGTCAGGTAACTGCTGCAAAGTGTGTGTCAAGTAACAGCTCCAAACTGTGTCAGATAACTGCTGCAAACTGTTTGTCAAGTAACAGCTCCAAACTGTGTCAGATAACTGCTGCAAACTGTGTGTCAAGTAACAGCTCCAAACTGTGTGTCAAGTAACAGCTCCAAACTGTGTGTCAAGTAACAGCTCCCAACTGTGTCAGATAAGTACTGCAAACTCTGTGTCAAGTAACAGCTCCAAACTGTGTCAGATTACTGCTGCAAACTGTGTGTCAAGTATTAAATTACCAATTCTACACTTTGATTCGCTAAACAAATGAAGATAGCCGCTCTACCTTGTGAGTCATGTAACAGTGGCATCAAGTGTAAGTCATTTGATAGGTTTGTGTCAACCACAGTCTGTCAGTCCAGTATCTTCAACAAATGGTAAGGCAAGTGTTGATGTGTTACGTTATCATTTATTCTCAGTAACGTAAGCTTAGTTAACTTTTTTAGTACGAGAGCTTTCATCTTTAAATTTATCATTGTGTTTTGACAGGCATTTTTGTGCTTTTTGTGAAACGACATTTTGCATAACGTTTGATAAAAATATTGTTAATTCTGCCGTATTAGACAGATAGTGAACCTTTGACTGGCTTTATGTCTACGGTTGCTAGTAAAGCCATCCTTTGACTGGCTGTATGTCTACGGTTGCTAGTAAAGCCATCCTTTGACTGGCTGTATGTCTACGGTTGCTAGTAAAGCCATCCTTTGGCTGGCTGTATGTCTACGGTTGCTAGTAAAGCCATCCTTTGGCTGGCTGTATGTCTACGGTTGCTAGTAATGCCATCCTTTGGCTGGCTGTATGTCTACGGTTGCTAGTAAAGCCATCCTTTGACTGGCTGTATGTCTACGGTTGCTAGTAAAGCCATCCTTTGGCTGGCTGTATGTGTACGGTTGCTAGTAAAGCCATCCTTTGACTGGCTGTATGTCTACGGTTGCTAGTAAAGCCATCCTTTGACTGGCTGTATGTCTACGGTTGCTAGTAAAGCCATCCTTTGACTGGCTGTATGTCTACGGTTGCTAGTAAAGCCATCCTTTGACTGGCTGTATGTCTACGGTTGCTAGTAAAGCCATCCTTTGACTGGCTGTATGTCTACGGTTGCTAGTAAAGCCATCCTTTGACTGGCTGTATGTCTACGGTTGCTAGTAAAGCCATCCTTTGACTGGCTGTATGTCTACGGTTGCTAGTAAAGCCATTCACATTGTGTATATGCCTCAGCAAGCCTGAGGTGTGTGTTTACATGTACTGTGTATTTCTTATATATATAGTACTATAACTTTTTAGTATACTTTAATTTTGTGTAGTTGATTTGGTAGGATACACAATTTTACAGATCTATATACATTTTGATATGACATCAGTGTTCGCGAAAACTTGAAAAATCTGCCAGTCATTTGGTCTGACTGGCTTTTATTATTTGTCAGTCCGAATGAATATCTGTCAGTCCGACTTAACAAAAGGTAGTAACTTGTAAAACATAACAAAAATGAAATAACTTAAGATTTTTTTTATTTTTCTCTTTTGTGGATGTGCGGGTTGATACATTTTTATTTTTAGGTTTACGTTTATTACCGGGCTTTGCACCATCATAATAGTTTTAATGGTAAACCATTCCACATTTTCAAGCTCTATATAACCAATGCTATTTAATCTATAAATATTAATGAGATGTTAACAATAAAAATATGAAAGCAAAATCACCTGGCAAAATCCTCTAAAACAGCCGAAATGGTGTTGTTTATTTGTAACTGTTGTTGACTTCGAAAGGGAAAGTGCCTTGCGAAAACTGAATAGTATTTTTCTCGCGTATGATTGGTTAACAAAATTCAAATGCGTGTTTTAATGACCCAGACAAAGATGGCCCAGTCAAAGACGGCCTACTTATTACGCTGCAAAAATTGTTTTAACTTCTTTTGGATAGGATTAAATTTTGTGATTTAAATGTCAAATACATTTAATTATTGCAATTATAGTTAGTTTGTATATTATGCATGTACGTGTAACTATATTTCACCGCTCATTTGTAACCATATTTCCAGAGACACCCGTCATTGGTAACCATATTTTCAGAGACACCGCTCATTTGTAACCATATTTTCAGAGAGTTGTCCGAGAATTGGTAACCATATTTTCAGAGACACCGCTCATTTGTAACCATATTTTCAGAGACACCCCTCATTGGTAACCATATTTTCAGAGACACCGCTCATTTGTAACCATATTTTCAGAGAGTTGTCCGAGAATTGGTAACCTCCAAGAGCTGGTACCCTAAGCTTAAGTATTAATATGAGGCGCGTCGTGGGAAAACCGGTCTTAATGCATGTGCGTAAAATGTCGTCCCAGATTAGCCTGTGCAGTCCGGGACTACACTTTCCGCCTAAAGTGGATTTATGGTTAGAAGACACTTCATTGAAACAGAAAATACCATTAAAGCGGAAAGTGCCATCCCGGATTAGCCTGTGCGGACTGCACAGGCTAATCCGGGACGATGCTTTACGCACATGCATTAAGCCCGGTTTTCCCACGACGCGCCTCATATCATTATCGGGTCCAAAAACACATGGCTTACAAATACACACAATGGTTACTGTTCTATCACCATCGATAGAGAATACTAGGGTGGTGTTGAATAAAGATAAGTTTATTTAACAAGGCTTAGAAAATCTGAACCACAAACCTTGATGAGTGGCTCAGGCACGTTTTCGTGCCGACCAACAGTGACTGGGAAAGGCTTTTCCATACGAGATAATTTCTCATCTCCACAAAAATATATGGGCTTTAAAAAAAAAATTATGGGAATACCTCTGATTTTTATGGGATTTACAGCAATAACATTTTGTGAATGTCTAACTGTTTCATTCGAGAAAAATTCACCATGCAGACGCTTGCGCTTCCTGTTCAAGTTGTAATGAGCGTCTGTTAATATTGATTTTTAGACTACCGAATTTTTATGGATAAAATCCTACCGCATAGTGACAAAACTGCTAACTAGACCAAGCATTGTGTATTGTACGGCAGCGTTGTTTGATTCGTACTGAAAAATGTTGGTGCAACGTAAAATCGCATCGGTGGACATTTCTTTACGATGTTTCCCAATTTTATGCACTATTGCATTTAGCATGGGTTTCCCAGTGACTGGACCAAATAAACCTACCTTCATTCAACATTTACCTAGTAATTTATTTATTTACTGTCTTTATTTTGAAAATAAATCAAAAATCACACTAAACATTACGAAAAAACATAAAATGACTTCACTCAAATTAACAAGATGATGTCATTATACTGAACTTGTTAGCATTATCACCAAAGTCTTGAAATAAAGCAAAGTTTATTCTATGGGGTGTTATTTTGTCAATGAATGGTTGCCAAATCATTTAGTCTTATTTACAAACTGACCAGGATGTACACTCATTTTGAAGATTGTCAAAGCGCCTCTGACACAAACCATGGAAGCTGCCATTATGGATTCAGCGAGCCAATCAGAACCCTTGTTACAATGAACTCGATTTCCTATCATGCAAATTTTACCCCAACATTAATTTTTTTTTTACATCACATTGTATATCTACACTGCATAAATACTTTAAAACCTCATAAATATATTTTTAGAACATAATTATATATTAAGAATAAATATATTTTTTCTACCGCATAAATATATGTAAAAAATAAAATTTATTAATTTTTTTATGACAAATACTTTTTTGGGATTGAATTAATATATTGGACATAGAATATAGCAACGTTTGTCACGCCCTCGTAAAGTGCCATCCCAACACTATACGCACATGCATTAAGCCCAGTTTGCCCACGACACCCCTCATATTATTACACAGTGTGTCACATTAAGTTAGTAGAAGATGTAATTGTAGAATTTATTATTTAATTCTTAGTACATTCATTGTAATTTCATATAGTTACATATAGACATATACTACTCAAAATTGTATAAGGATCACTTTCAATTGTTGTCATAGTTTGATGCTGAGAAATTAATTTTGAAATATAAATCAAGACAGCGTATGGGGTGCATGAATCAAAATTAAATTAATAATATTGATAATAATGACATTCATAAAAAACATATGTTTATTTAGCAAAAAAAAACTAACCAATGAAAAGGAAGGAATATAAAAAATGTGATCCTTATTAAATTTTGAGTACTACATTATTAATTTCTAAACTTTTTTGTTTGATATATAACTTAATCTGTATATGGATATAATGTGCGTTTCAATATTTATTTTTGTTATAAAATGTCTACTGTGTCTTTAAAAGTGATTTATTTTCTAGGTCCCCATATCAAGTTTTAGTATTGTGTTACAGGTAGATTTTTATTTGAACATATATTTACTAAGACAAGCATGTGAATTATGATTTATATTGATGTGTACACAGTTATAATGACTTTTCAATTGGAAATGTATTACTGCTATGTCTTTCAAGAAAAGTGATTTATTTTGCAGGTCATTTATTATGTTTTAGTATTGTGTTAGATTTGTTCATGTGCTGAATGAGAAGAATCGAACAATGTCAGTTTAATGCATGGAAGGACTGTTTCATTATAAACAATATGAAGTAATTGTTTTAAAAATATATTCAACTGATGTAAATGCTGAATCGTATTATTAAAAACATAAAAATGCATTTCGATGTTTTAAATAGTCAAATACTTTACATGGACATTTAGGTTCGCAAGCCCATTAACACTTGTAATAGCAGTAAAACTGATACTAGTGAAATTAAAGTTGTGCAAGAAATATTGAGGTATATTGTGATTTTCTGAGCAATCAACTGCCTTTGCAGTCTATGTGCGTTTAAAAAACTTATGATTTGCTGTGAAGTATTGTTAATCTGCTGTATGAAATAATCAAATGTATGTTTATTTGCAATTGTTCTTAAAAATTTATTGTCATTGATGTATTAATATTATCTTACTTTTCTACGAATGATTTCCTGATTTATAAGCATGTGATTTTTTACATAGTTTTATGTGTATACAGTTGTTAATCTGCTAATATGAACTAAAAAATCGTTGTGTTTCACTTCTTGAACAAGTGTATTTAATGCACATTAAACGCGTTTTAAACTCTGCAGTATTGGCACCATATTTTTTCTGCGTTAAATGAGCATTAAATACACTTTTAGGACACTAAGTGTATTTTTTCTGTACTTTTTATGCATTTTTTACAAAAAAGTGTATTAATGCACTAGAATATACACTTAAAATACACTTAAGTGTATTTTTTTGAAGATATAGTGTATTTTCCAAGTAGTAAAATACACTTTAAATACACTTAAGTGTGTAAATGCAGAAAAAATACATTTGTTTCTGTAATATTAAGTGTATTTTTTCTGCATTTTCAAGTGTATTTAACTCATATTCTTTCTCAGAAAAAGCATATTAAATACACTTATTCGAGAAGGGTTATGTTGAATATTACCCTGTAAGCTTGAAGACGTGTCTTATAGGTGGTGTGTTAGCTTCTTTCTTGACTATGATTTCCTTATCAATTGTCTGCTTCTTTCTTGCCTATGATTTCCTTATCAATTGTCTGCTTCTTTCTTGCCTATGATTTCCTTATCAATTGTCTGCTTCTTTCTTGCCTATGATTTCCTTATCAATTGTCTGCTTCTTTCTTGCCTATGATTACCTTATCAATTGTCTGCTTCTTTCTTGCCTATGATTTCCTTATCAATTGTCTGCAGTTTGATGTTTCTTCACAAACTTATGCCATATGTGCATTTAGTGTTAATGAAATATTCACACAGCAGTAAATGTTGTTTGTTTGCAGTATGCCCTTTTGCATAAAATAAAGTCTAAGCTCATTAGTTGTTGTTAAGTAATTTATAAATTGTGTTTGATATCAAGAAAGTAAATTATATTTTAACAAATCAAACTCCTACAATTACCCCAAGAAAATAAAGATTTTTTGTTTTAAATAACAGAAATAAATAATGAATGTTTGCTGTTTGTCAATATTTATGCCCCCCTTCGAAGAAGTTGGGGTTTATTGCTTTGCACCTGTCCGTCGATCGGTCGGATGGTCGGTCGGTCTGTCCATGGACAATTTCGTTTCCTCACGATATCTAGAGAACGCTTTGACCTACGATCATTTAAGTTGGTATGCTGGTTACTTGGGAGGAAAGGAAGACGCCTATTGATTTTGAGGTCAAAGGTCAAGGTCACAGGGGCTTGTAACATGAAATTCGTTTCCGCACGATATCTAGAGAACGCTTTGACCTACGATCATTAAACGATCAGTTAAGTTGGTATGCTGGTTACTTGGAGGAAAGGAAGACGCCTATCTATTTTGAGGTCAAAGGTTAAGGTGACAGAGGCTTGTAACATGAAAACTGTTTCCTCTGTAGACCATTCCGTTTCCGCATATGTAGAATACGCTTTGACCTACGATAATCTAAGTTGGTATGCTGGTTACTCGGGAGAAAAGGAAGACGCCTATCAATTTTGAGGTCAACAGGTCAAGGTCACAGGGGCTTGTATTATGAAAACTGTTTTCTCCGACCATTTTGTTTCCGCAGGATATCTAGAGAACGCTTTGACCTACGATCATCCAAGTTAGTATGCTGGTTAATCGGAGGAAAGGAAGAAGCCTGTCGATTTTGAGGTCAACCAGTGAGTGGTCAAGGTCACAGGAGCTTGTAACATGAAAACCGTTTCCACATAATATCTAGAGAACGCTTTAACATAGGATCATATAAATTAGTATGCTAGTTAGTCTTGAGGGTAGGAAGACCCCTATCGATTTTGAGATCAAAGGTCGAGGTCACAGGGGCTTGTAAAAAAAAATTCCACTTAATAACAGATGAACCATTGGTACATGGTTCTCAAACTATATAGGTACAATGGTCAGTTTGAATAGATGATCTATTACATAGTGTTAATTACTGAATACACGGGTTGAGTCGTCAAATTTGATAGGAAGAATGCTCTTGCAGAGAAGACAACTCCTATCAAGGTAATGGTTAACATGTCTCAGTTTAGATTTTTCAGAAACAGTACACTTCTGTGATGAACAAAGGCTGCAAGTCGGGCGGGGGGGGCATACATGTTTTAAAAACATCTCTTGTTATATTTGTATTGTTCAACAAAACTGTGTTAAGATATTGCAACAATGCTGTCTATATGTATACTATGAAAACTAAGTTAAAATATTGTTGTTTATATGCATTAACTCAAAACTGTGTTAAGATATTGTCGTTAATAAGCATACCCTCAAAACTGGGTTAAGATTTCGTTGTTTCTATGCATAAGTTTGATCCATGTGTGTAACACGTTGATCTATATGTTACACGTGTACCTTTAGAGTGATAGTAATACTTTAGTCTTTAAATGTGAAAGTATGTAAGGCGTAAAAAAAATATGTTTGTTTCAGGTAACCCGACCTACCCTAAAAAAATGCCCCGACCCTAGAACATTTTATTGGGTTTGCCAGATTGATTTTTGGTTTATTTACCTTTTTCAATAATAATGTGTATTTTTGGATAAATAAGTGTTTTGTTTTGATAGTATCCACTTATAAACAATGTTTAAGGATATTACTGATACATTTTGAATATTTATTCAGTTTTGGAATCTTCAAGTTGACCATTTACCCCCCCCCCCCCCCCAAAAAAAATAATAAAAAAATCCCGACCTACCTACCCTAATTTTTGGGGGCATGTTACCTGAAACAAACATTTTTTTTTTATGCCTGACAGATAAATATGTGGTGCTTCTGTCTGTGATAGAACATTTCTTCTTTGTATTTACATCACGTCAAACATGTATTTGTGTTATATTAAATATTTACATACTTTACAATACCGAGTGTGTTTTATATAGTTTGTCTGCTGTGCCCAACTGATTTGCTATTAGACCATTGGTAATACAGTGTTGCTGCAGTAGCTTACTTTAAGCCAAATTACAGCTATGAGTAACGGAGTGTGAGCTGTGCACATAGCCATAGATCGAAACTAACCTAACAAGAGCTGTTTGTAAAACAGTTATGCCCCCTCTAGGTTAAAATAGCTAAAAAAAAGCAAATTTTTTAATAATGGCTGACTATTAAACTTGGCTGATTTGACTGGTTATCAAGTTTGGTGAAGATTCAATGAAAACTGTTGGTCCTTTTAGCCGTTTCCGCTCTCTAAGTCAAACAGTTTTCATCAAATCTTCACCAAACTAGGTGAAAATGTGTGTAATAATAATATCAAGGCCAAGTTCGATAACTAGCCAAATTGCCCCAGGAATTGTGGAGTTATTGCCCTTGAATTACCTAAAATTAGCCTTTTTTGCTGTTTCCGCTCTTTGAGTCTAACAGTTTTTATCCAATCTTCACCATTCTTCATGACAATGTTTGTAATAATAATATGTAGGTCAAGTTCGATAAGCAGCCAAATCGCCCCAGGAATTGTGCAGTTATTGCCCTTGAATTATCTGAAATTGGCCTTTTTATCGGTTTCTGCTCACTAAGTCAAACAGTTTTCATCCTATCTTCACCAAACTTCATGACAATGTTTATTACAATATCTCGGCCATATCTAATAACCAGTCAGATCAGCCCAGGAATTGTGGAGTAATTGCCCATGATTTGTCTTAAATTTGCCTTTTTAGTGGTTTCCGCTCTCTAAGTCCAACACGGTTCATCCAATCTTCACCGAACTTCATGAACATGTTTGTGGGCATAATATCTTGGCCAGGTTTAACAATCAGCCAAATAGCCCCATGAATTGTGGAGTTATGGCCCATGATTATCTAAAATTACCCTTTTTAGCTATTTTAACTTAGAGAGGGGGGGGGGGTATAACTGTTTTACAAATAGCTAGTTTTTCTATAAACAAAGAACAAAATTATTGTTGTTGAACTACCCAATAAACAACATAAAAAGTAGTCCCAATTCTGAACAAAACAAAGTAAAAAGTAGTTCCAATTACAATTGCAAAAATATATGTCAAATCATGTTAGAATCAAAATAATTTTCAGATTGTCATTGTTTATTGCCCAGTAAACAACTCTTTGTCATTCTGATGCATGATTATTAAATCACTCAGGCAAACGCCCTTGTGGTTAATTCCTAAGCGTTGTTTATCGGCCGTTTATTTATTTGTTAAATCTATAACCAAAATGGGTAAGAAACAAAGAACGCATCAGTGAAACCATAAATTATGCATTTTATTTTGCCCATTTGAGTAAAATGTTATGGAAAGAAAGAGAAAACAATTTGGTTTCACAAACAGCATCTCAATATTACTTCATACATAAATGATAATACATTTACATGGTTACAATGTTCTAAAAGCAAACAAATGCACATCTCTATTTTCAAACATGAAAACAGTATCACATTTGACATTTAAAAATAAAGTTGTCAAGTAAATTATACAAACGCAGGGCTAACAATGTCATTTGCAGAAATTCATGGCCACTGGCTACACATTGTAACATTAACATTTTGTGTGGTTAATATAAAATGTCAATAACATTTTGTGTGGTTAAATTTTCTTTAAAAAACTTACAAATTAGTCAAAATAAGCAAGTTTTATGAAGAAGTACAAAGTAAATTTGCTGAAGACAATGTTCAGCCAATGGGAGCGCTAAGTGCTAACCATAAAACATACGAGGCGTGTCGTGGGAAACCCGGGCTTAATGCATCAGCCAATGGGAGCCCTAAATGCTAACCATAAAACATACGAAGCGTGTCGCGGGAAACCCCGGCTTAATGCATCAGCCAATGGGAGCCCTAAATGTTAACCATAAAACAATTTAGCGTGTTGTGGGAAACCCGGGCTTAATGCATCAGCCAATGGGAGCCCTAAATGCTAACCATAAAACATACCAGGCGTGTTGTGGGAAACCCGGGCTTAATGCATCTGCGTAAAGTGTCGTCCCCGATTAGCCTGTGCAGTCCGCACAGGCTAATTCAGGATGACACTTTATGCTTTTATGGTATGTTCTATTTCAAGAAAGTCTCTACTAAACATAAATCCACTGTAGAAGGAAAGTGAAGTTCTTGATTAGCCTATGCAGACTGCACAAGCTCATTAGGGAGGACACTTTACGCACATGCATTTAGCCCGGATTTCCCACGATCTGCCTCATATTTTTTATAACAAACCCTTATACACACATAAACACATTTAATTCATGACCCAATTACACCATCCCACATGCATCTTGGCAACAAATCCAAATTGAATGAGCATATCTTTGGGTTTAAGCTTTTACGCAATGTTGCCATGATGTATATCTTTTTGATGTCATGTTAAGTTTGTCAAGATTTTCTATAGTTTTGAGTAAAATGAAACAAATATGTTGGGATCAACAGATTACTAGGAACTAGAATACAGGCAAGTTTATTCAGTTTTTATCATCATCTTTGTATTAAAAACTTACCAAGTATCTCCATATATTACATAGTTATGTTGAGATTTTTTGAACACTTAAACCTGAATTGTTGTTTTGATGCTTTAGGTTTCAATAAAAATGCATGAATTATTTTTTGATGCTTTAGGTTTCAATGAAAATGCATGAATTAATACATGTATACATAAGACTATGACAATTACACATACAGATATACATATTGTAAATGAGATTCATGTTTTTGTTGGACAATGTTCAAGTAAGATTAATAAATAATATTTCCATCGTTGACGTTAACAGAATTAGTTTCCATCTTAATATATAATACAGAGCAATCTTAACAAGAATAATAACATTAATAACGTGAAATACAATTTTATAAATAACTTAGAAAATAACATGTACACAATACCATTGGAAAATATATTTTGATTGAATAATAAAGCTTGTTCAATTGTTCTAGGGCAGATTTAATGGTCCTTTCACACTTGTAAGAATCTCATTTTCTATGAACACTCGCTAAAAAAAATACGAGATTACACCAAAATCAACAAATACCCTCTATATATTTAACAACACACCAACCTATATTATACAATTATTGACCAGGGAGACAGTGAATATGATCTGATATTCACTGGTAGATGACTTTCTGCCAGTTAATATTATATAAATAACACATGGCAGAGATATAAAATAATATCAACCCGAGAAATGTTACATCAACCGAGGCGGAAGCCGAGGCTGATATAACTTTTCAAGGGTTGATATTATATATATCACCCTCTCAGCCATGTGTTATTTATTTTATTACACCAAACAATCTGTATACCACCTTGAAATGATAAGCTTCGTGATTTGTTTCACCATTACTTTAATGTAGCCTCTAGTAATAAATGCTACGTAAGCCGAGGCTTGAAATTACCATCTCACAATTCAATACTTTCATATGCTTCGCAGACATGACCTTAACCTTTTACTGGCATGACTATTGAGTGTGTACGTAGCTATATTTAGACGTGTCAGTTTTAAAGATGGCGTGATCGATATGAAGTTTGTACAGCGCGTTAGATTTAAGTCGGTTATAAACATGGCGAAATACGGGTGAACGTTACCGTGTGATTCAAAAAGGAATAATATACAATTGATGGAAAGTGTTTAATGGCTTTTCAGATCACATAACGGATAAATGTGTGGCATAATCTGTAAACAAATTGTACAGTGACAACACTAACCAGTTTTCAATGGACAGATATTATTACATAGGATTGTATATTGTGTCGTATTTAAACATAGAATTAAAGAAACCATCCAGCGGTGATGTCTAAAATTATTTTGGACGCCAATATTGATAATCGGATACAGGTTTGGAGACAAAATATGAATTTAAACATACGTTCTGACCAGGTTAGCGCGGTTCACGTGAAAAATTGAAATACAAAATGTTAAGCTTTGTGGATACAAAAAACAATTGCAAATGCTTGAAGCTGGATATTAATTGTGTAAATACCGTGGATCGACGTCCGCACTTTGGAAGTACAAGTTGCATAGTCGTTCAATTTTGTTTTGTTTTGAAAATCAAATCGCTGTTCTATTTTTAGCTCCGCGCGAGGGTGATATGAAAAAAATATTACAATGGGATATAACTTTTGGTCTATGGAAAAAATACACAGAGTGGTCACGTGAGGTGTAAAAACAGATTATATTCACTGGCTCTCTAGTCAACAATTGTTTTATTATATGAGGTGTATTAACAGATTATATTCACTGGCTCTCTAGTCAATAATTGTTGTATTATATGACTGTTTTAATTCAAGAAATATATTTTGTTTGTAAATATTGATCAACAACATTATAATTTTCCTAAATTTTTTATCATAAACAAAAAATGAAAAATCATGTATTTATTCAAATAAGTCTCATCACCCAAAATCTATAGATAACTAGAATTGTCCCATGAGTGACCGATATACCCCCACAATATGGCATTGTCACAAAACTATGGCATCCATTAGAAATTTATTTGAATAAATACATGATTTTTCATTTTTTGTTTATGATAAAAAAATTAGGAAAATTTATTTATATGATGTAACAGTAACACCTATGTACCAAACATAATTTTAAAATGTGAAGCCTTTCGTGAGTTATTCTCCATGTTTTTCGGGAATTTAAGTTCAAAAAGGGGGCCATAACTCTGTCAAAATTTAGTGGTTTGTAACCAACATCGAGCTTGACCTGTATTCTATGATGTTACACATGTGTACCAAAAATTATTTGAATATGTCAAGCCATTGTTGAGTTACCGTCAGGAAACCATGTTTTTAGGGAATATAAGTCAAATAAAGGGCCGTAACTATGTCAAAATTTAGTGGTTTGTAACCAAAAAAAGTCGAACTTGACCCGTAATGTTTGATGCTACACATGTATTCCAATTATTTGAATACATGAAGCCATTCTTGAGTTATCGTCAGGAAATCATGTTTTTAGGGAATTTTAAGTAGAAAAGGGGCCATAACTCTGTCAAAATTTAGTGGTTTGTAACCAACATCGAACTTGACCTGTATTTAATGATGTTACCAAAATTTTTTTGAATATGTCAAGCCTTTCTTGAGTAAATATCCGGAAACCAAAAACCAACAGACCGACAAGCTCACTCCTATATCTCCTGTATACCCCCCCCCCTAAACTTCATTTGTGGGGGTATAATCATGAAGTGTGCATTCAGTTATGGTCAAGTAATTAAGTCAGGAAATGTTCATTCGTTCCGGTACATTTTTTTGCGTGTCTAATACGTTTAAAACTGTGTGCTGGGAACCAAGATTGAATTTACTCATTTTCAGAAAATGCTATTTTTAGGTCATTGAATATGATCTTAATTCTATTTTTAGCTCAGAGAACATCAGTTTAGGCCAGTGAATATGATATTTATTTTTGCTCGCCAATAGATGTCTGGACCAATGGGAAAGTGTCTATTTATAGGTAATATAATAATGTGAAATATTGAAGTAAGCAATTGATTACAACTATTTGATATTTCATCGTTGCAATTTTTCTTTGCCAGCGCAGACTCGTATAAAAGAAATGATTAATTTGTCTTGACATAAAATTTCATAAGCAGTAAAACAACATAGAACGACAGTTCAAACTAATAAACTTACGGGTCTATCTTGGATTACCAGATTCAGGTACACAGGACTGTGCCACAATGAATTTGATTAAATCTATAAATAGACCTCAGAGAGCTGAATCGGCCACCAATACCATCCTACTGCATGAAAAAGTATGGAAATATTTCAATTTTATGTGAATAAACCATTAATACACTTCATGTTTTACTATTTATAGTAAACTTATTATATCTGACATCTACACACACACATATTTTGGCATATTAATAACAAAGCAGAACAATATTAAAATCTAATATACCCAATATCTATTTCATATACATTCCCCTACATTGCACATGCAATCTGTATATATACTTTATACAAGAAATATTTTTTCTGGTATGACCCCCTTTAGCGTTCACATATTTTATAAATGCAGTATATTGGGTTTTCAATAACAATTCTTTCACAATTATTTTCTATCTCATTGCCCGTATTACTTCGCCCATTTTGCACAAACTTAATTTTTCTACATTATTTCAGTTGAACATTAAATTAGATAACAATGCCTACATAGACCTAAGTTTCCCGCTTTCAATGCTACCGGTATATGGATTATATTGATTTATACGTTTTAACTTCACCATACTTAGTTTACATTTCCCCATTTTTCACTTCACCATACTTGGCTTACATAGCAATTCTTTTGCTACATTTCCACACAAATCACCGTTGGTCCCAACTTCCAACTTTTCTCACTATCATACTTGGTTTTACATCCTATGGTTTACATAATTTCCAACATGGTCTTAATTTACATTGTCTTAAATAATTACTAAAAAATATAATACATTGTAAACAACACAATTAATGATATTACTGACAAAATGATATTATTTTATTTGCACTAATACATATTTATGTTTATATCACCGTTTATACAAATGATATTATTTTATTTGCACTAATACATATTTATGTTTATATCACCCTTTATACAAATGTTCATACATGATTGTACCCATACTACTATTCTAAATTTTGAACAAAATAATTTTAACACAGAGAATCTATGAACACTTCACCTGAATTATTATTTTGGCTATCAAACATTTTGCTGTTAATTATAACAACCATAATACACGTCTAGAAAAACTACATCTAAGTCTCGCCCAGAAAACTGGTAAACTATGTATATATGTCTGCCATGAAATGATACAAAATCTAAATTGAAGCAAACAGATGTGAACACATACAATAAAAGGTAGACCCAGTTCCTCAAATTGTGCAAAATTATCAGTAACCAGTAAGTTGTACATACGTACACGGTTGTAAAATAATACCAAACAATAAAAGCTGAGAAAATCTGGGAGCATTAACAAATGTAAATTGATCTGAACATGGTCAACCCTGTGTTGTTCATTAATATTATTTATTATATACCTTACTAAAGATAATAACACATTTGTACAGGAAAAAATTCAATAACCTTTAGCTATCTTGCATTAATAATGACGTGAGCGCGCATGCTTTTCCGCGGTCTTGATGGTGTTGAAATATTGAATCACACAAGTTTCGTGTACGTCTTGAAAGATAATAATGGTGATAATGACCACTCCGGCGAGGTTTTGCCATTAATAAGTTCTTCTTTTTTTTTTTAGAACAGACACTACAATATACAGCCTTGTTCTAGCATGCGTTTATGCAAACTTCAATGCAACAATGTAATTGGCCCTACAAATATGCCATAATTATAAATATGCTTGTAAGATGATTTCTTTAAAAAAAATTAACAAAGATAATCACACGATATTTTGGTAAAAGTGGTGACTCTACACATTGGATGCACTCCTTTCGACAGCCTTCTTTGCCTTTACTCGCTGGTCTGCGTAGATTCTCAAAAACAACGCCAGAAACACGATCAGAACACCCAAGATTCCAAGTATCGTTAGAGGATGACCGTAAAATATACAAGACAGCAGAATAGCAAATGCCTGGCGCAGTGTCATGATGATTGTGAAAGTCACGGCCCCAAATTTCTCTATGGTATAATATAAATACAACTGGCCACAAGCTGAACACAGACTGAGTATAACAGCATGAACAATAAATGTTGGATGAATTAACATGAACTCTACACATTCTACAAAACCGCCCTGTCCTATGAGGGAGACACTTGTGAGTATACAGGAGAACATGTTATCTCCCACCATCATCTGTATGGATGACATTTTGTACTTGTGGAACAGTTCTCCCTGCCAGTTTGACGTGAAGCTATCGAAGGACATGTACCCGACAAGCATTATGACACCAGCAACTGTCGTAGTCTTTTCTTTTCCACGAGTTATGTCACCGCTGGACAACAAGAACAGTCCCACGCCTACAGAGATCATAATAGCAGTTGCATATTTGTGATACTCATACTTCTTTCGGGACACTATTTTCCCCATCAACATCACGGGTATAACTTTGGATGCTTTAGCCAGCACCTGTGTGGGGAAACTGACAAATTTCAGCGCCTCGTACTGAAACCAGCTGCTCATGATGTTGGAGAACGAGCTGAACGAGTATTTGTACAGCGGGGCCGTGTGATGTGGCTGCTGTTTTACAAACAGGACCACAACTCCAATCATCAAGGCCAAGATTTTGTTGATAAACACAAGAAACTGTGAATTCTTGAAGAACTCCCCCTTGCCACCATCTGTTGCCCCGTACTCGAAGGTCATGATCCGTTCCTGAAGCAGTCCCCATGTAAGATAGGAAACCTGCAGCCCGAAGAAGCAAAACATGAGGAGACCCGCACTCTGACTCAGATTGGTGTCTGATTGCTTCTTGCCTCCACCGGACAGCGCATTTTCCTGGTGGTGGTCATTCTCTTTCCCAAACACACAGAGCTTGGCCAGCTTGGGGAAAAACCCTGGTCCTGAAAACACCAGTATGATGATCAGCTAATGAAACAAACAAATCTTTAGAGTAAAAATCTGATAGCTGTAACATACCGTAAATACTCAGTCATAAGTCGAGATTTTAAGCATCTAAAATCGTGTTTATAAAGTACATTCCACTGATGAGGCAGTTAACAAAACAAGAGCTGTCAGACAGCGAGCTCAACTATTCGAAGTATTTCAGCTGGTACATATTTGGATAGTGGAAGGGGCATACTTTTGTTAAAATACACAACTTTTAATTGATGCCTTGTATAGTTTATACATTTTTCGAACAAAAACTTTAACCACAAAATCTATGTAAAAAGTGTGCATAACTCTGTTTCCCCTGATACAAGAGTGATGACAAAGGTTAGTTTCAAGTGCATAACTTATGTAGTTTGAAGTAACAAAACTTTTGAATATAAACTTCAACCAGAAAATCTATGTGAAAAAGGGGCATAACTCTGTCAAAACACAAAACAGAGTTATAGGTAATGTCGCCCCTGATACTAGAGTTGATGGCAAAGGTTAGTTCCAAGTTTCAGGTGAATAACTCGCGTAGTTTTGAAGTTACCAAACTTTTGAGTATAAACTTTAAACAGAAAATCTAAGTAAAAAGGGGGCATTACATGTTGCTCCTGATACTAGAGTTGATGAAAAAGGTTAGTTCCAAGGTTCAAGTGAAAAGCTTATGTAGTATTAAAGTTACAAAACTTTTGAAAATAAACTTTAACAAGAAAATCGATGTGAACAAGGGGCATAACTCTGTCAAAATGCAAAAATAGTTATGGGGAATGTTGCCCCTGATACTGGAGTTGATTACAAAGGTTAGTTCCAAGTTTCAAGTGAATAACTTATATAGTTTTGAAGTTGCAATACTTTTGAATATAAACCTTAAACAGAAAATCTATGTGAAAAAGGGGCATAATTCTGTCAAAATACAAAACGAGTTATGGGGAATGTTGCCCCTGATACTGGAGTTGATGACAAAGGTATGTTCCAAGTTTCAAGTGAATAAATGATGTAGTTTTGAAGTTACAGTAACCAATTCAGACGCGGACGCCGACGCCGGGGGGAGTAGGACAGTTCACCTATTCTTCGAATAGTCTAGCTAAAAATCGTAGCATATTATATTGATTTAACAGGGGTTGTAAATTCCAGAATAATCCGGAATTCCGGATTTAGAGACTCCGGAACCATTTGTGAGATCGTCGTAAATTCGATGAGGTTTTTTTAGGGGGGGGGGGGATGAGGGTACAAATCACATTTGGTACGAATTGTATTGGTGACGAACACTGACATCCGGGTACTTCAGATTCGGCTGAAATGGAAAAGACCAACAGCCAATCGTTTGTATTCGTATGGTATCGACTTTCCTTTAGCACGAAATTGATTGGCCGGTTGTGTCCGGATCTTGTTGTTCACTTCCGATTATTGTTTTGATGAACAAAAACGATTTCCAGATAAATGCAAAATGCGAAAAGCCAACTTAAATAAATGGTAAGTTTGCGCGTATTAATGGTTTCCGGAAAGCAAAAAGCAGGTGAACAATCCTCTGAATTCATAGCGAATAGCAAATGTTTATTGTTTATAATGATAACTCGTATTAATGCATTAATCGTTTAAATATTTATGACTTCAGCATACCCCACCTATCGTATCATCGTGCAGCCACCAGTAGACATTAGACGGTCAATGTATACATTTTCGTCAGCTTAGGTTAATATGTAGGAAAACTCAAAATGTTGTTTCGTAATATTTATAAAAGGTTACAATTCAACAATTTTTAGTTTATTTGCGTTTGCTTATCGACTTACAGCAACCTTATTTCAAAACAAAAGTTTTACAACAAGATAGCATATGACGTAATTTTTCAAGATGGCCGCATGGTGCATTGAAAACGACAATAATTTAAGAACGAATAATGTGTTTTCTAACAAATGTTTAGTTGTTATTTTCGTGAACAAGTTCAATTAATTGGATAATATTAAAAGAAAATGTTTGGTTAGTTGCTTTTGCTCAAAATATTTGTTTAAATGTTAACTACCGCGAGACTACAGATGAACGCGGTACATGTATATATGTATGAAGACCTAATCCCACCACACTCACCAGTTTTAATTGTCTTCAACATTAAATATGTTCATGTAATTATTTATGATTACCTAAACTCATCCCACACACTTTTTTTCATCTTTAAAATCGAATATAATAAAGAACATATACGTTTTTTTTTTTTTTTAATTTTGTATTTAGACTAGTATACTGTTGAAATAAATAATAGCATGTTGGTTATCTTTTTAGAAAAAGTTTTTTTTTAATAGCTTGTCATGTTAATTATTTTTTTTCAGTCACGAAGGACTTTGCTACTCCGAAAGACAATGTACGCGAAATTAACATTCCGTTAGAAATAAGTGGCGTTGGGATTGGTTGGAGAATGATCTGATGAAGCAAAATCTTAGAAAGACGAAACAACCTGGCCAGGCCTTTTGTACAATATGCATCAAGACCCTCCAGTACCAGTCCGTGGGCAAGAAGGACCTCATGTCATATGGAGTCGCCACCTCACTTATTGTCCATGAAAACAGTGAAGACCAACTATAGTCTAGAAGGTAAGCTACTGTATATTTCTGTTCCTTGCATCATTATCAATAGCAATGAACCAAAGAGCTGAATAGTGTGCTTCTGGGTGGTTGAGTTGGTCAAGTACCCAACTTGAAAGCAAGATGTGATGGCTTGATTCCTACTGCAGCTGCATATTTGTCTGACTTTTGGAATTGTAATGCTTATTAATTCATTAAAAATACGCCAGTCTTCCAAAAGAGTAAGAGGTTATCTGCAAAACAACATTTGATTTCTTCCAGTTACAAAATTAGGCAATTAAATCTTATACATTTTCTACATTTCAGGAATGCTGTTTGGCTCCCCGTCACAAGGACCGAATGCTACACATGCTCCGGTTGTACGTCCAGTGGTTCCTGTCAACGATCGTCGACTCAACGCGGAGGCTACAATTCTGGCGTTTATTGCTGAACATGATTTACCATACAAAATGGCACCCCAACTAGTAAGACTGACTCAGGAAATGGCTCGTGACCCAAAGCCACTGGCAGAGATGAAATTAGAACTCTATAGCATCTTATACGATGGTACTTGGACTTTCCAAGTTCTTTGAAAATGAGCTCATTAGTGAACTTAGTAATTCACCATTCTGTTTGAATCTGGATGTATCAACAAATACAAACAAATCAAAAAATTGTAGCTGTGTGTGAGTTATTGTTCTTTGGAAAAGCAGGAGGTAACTGTATAAGACATTTGTGGTCCTTTCCAGTTACAAAGGCAGATGCTGAGTCAATATTTTCCAAAATTGAAGAAATGTTCGAGAAATATGAGCTTCCATTGGAGAACCTATTATCAGTCCTGCTCGGCTCATGCAATACCATGAGGGGCAAGAAGTCTGGTCGGGAAACAAGGATACGACAGAAAGCACCACATCTCTTGGATATTGATGGAGACAGTGTTCACCATGCGCACAATGCAGCCAAGGCATTCACGTCTCCCTTCCAGCACCACTTGGAGTCACTATTTAACTGCCTGCACAGTGACTGGAGTATCGACCTGAGAACTGATCTGAGATCATGTGTGAGATCCTGAATATAAAGTTTAGTGTTCCTGAACGATTTACAGTTCACAGATTCCTATCTGCCTACTCCGTAGCTGTAGACACTGCTAGGTTAATGGACGCATATACTGTGTTTTACGTTGCTTTTGTGTCGAAAACAGAGCAGAAGAGGTACAATGCGTTGTACAATGGAATCCTGGATCGAAGACAAGTTTCATAAGCTAGTAAACAAGAACTCGAACAGGTGCATAAGAGACTTTCCAAAAAGAAAATGAAAAATGAAGGCAATAAGAGGAAACAGAAGGTTCTTCAAAAACTGTTCACAGACATGACTGTTACCAGAATGATGTTGGGGATCTACATGTTATCCCTACTTTTATTGAAAGACTATGTTTATGGGGTCAGTGGCATCGAAGTTGGCTGCAACTAGCAAGTCTGCGGATGTGAAGATTGTCCTAGTAATGCTGCGAACTGGGTACTTAAAGGCTGGGAAAACGCTGCTGACTAAAATGCCCATTAAAAACATGCTTCCGAAAACAGCATCTGCCATTGACACTTCAGCCAGAGGGCATTCTGAGACCATCAGACTCCTGAGGAACCTTCCAGATTTGGTAAAAAACATTCTCAGTGAGGAGGAAGAAAATAAATTCATGCAGGAGATCTACCAGTACCAGCTTGAGCCGACCCTTCCAGATTTCAACTCCGGTACAAGAATTGACCACTGGTGGGCAGCGCAGGACAGATACCCAGCCATGAGGAAAATAACATTGGCGCTTGTGTCATGCTTCCACGGTCCCATGGTCGAAGGCACATTCAACCTGATGGGTGACATTATGGATTCCAAGTCAAGCAGTCTTAGCATTGAATCACTGAATGCCATCCAATGTGTCAAGTCTGCTCTCAACGAAAAGGGTGTATCAGATGTAGACTACTTCAACCGAGATGACATACTATATACACCCATTGTGAATGTACTTACTTACAATCTAAGCAAGGCATGTAGTGAAAGGAACAATAACCTTTTGGCAAGACGTCTGGAGAAAGAAGACAAGAACAAACTGCTTGACATTAATGGAAACAAAGTGCAAACAAAAAGAGCTGCACATGACTTAGTAGCCAAAACTGTGAGAGAAGACAGTGAGGACCATATGACAAATGATGCTAAGCGAATAAAATTTGATAACTAAAATCATTTCTTCGTCTGTTGTGTGCCATGTGATAGCAGTGATCCAGTGCAATGTGAACATGATGATTTTTCTGTAGATCAGTTTGTGTGTTCATTGTATTTAATGACCATCACATTTTGTGTAAAGATGATGTGTTTAAGAGTAAATACCGGTAATTGAAAAGTGCACCCAGTGAACAATCTTGTACAACAGAAACTGTTTATCATTATGTTGACGGTTTTAACATTGATATATAAATCTCCTATACAGTAAATTGATTTAAGTTAGTAAGTTACCTGGATTTACAAACCTTTCGTATAATCTATCAGATGTGATGAATACAGTCGTCGTACTGCCTCAAGAGCTACCAAGTGTCCTCAGCTGGGGACCATACGTCATCGAGTGTTTCGCCCCTTAAATCCAGTACACTCTAGTATGGTGGGGCTACAGTGTTGATCAAACACTGCACGTTGGTAGCTAGCTCCAGCCATGGTGATATCTACGGAGCCAAATCCAGCTTTATGCTTTTTCAGCTGCATTGCTCACATCCTGGATAGCGTGTTTTCGGTCGCGACCGGTTATTCCTAGGGAATTGTGAACATCTTCCACATGGATGAGGCAGGAAACCCTCTACATCCTACTTCTACCGGGAACAGCGAAGCATTCCATCCCATCTGTCTTCACTCCTGCATCAGTAGCGAGTACTTATCCGCTTTTCTCTCATGGGCCTCATCGCACCTCTCTTCCCAAAGGACTGTCAGTTCTATGGCAACTATTTTCTTAGCTGCACTGGACCACAGAACCACATCTGGTCGGAGGGTGGTGTGGACAACAGCGGGAAACTTAAGTCTCTTTTCAAGGTCCACCTTCATCTCCTTCATGAGTCTGTTGTGCTAAGAATTCCAGTTCTTGGAGATGTTTACTTGGCCTTCTCCCCTTCTTTCACAAACTGTATGTAGCCTGGTTTGGGAGGAGGTGTCCTTTTCTTTCTCCTAGCTTGATCTAGGTTGTGGGCCAACTGTCGCAGCAACCTATCATGGCGCCATCTGTATCGCCCCTGAGTGAGTGCTACCTGGCAGGAGGACATAACATGCTCCAGGGTACCTCTCTTCCCACATAGAGGACCAGCTGGGTCATCTGTCATTTTCCAAAGTTGGCCGGGGTTGGAAGCACGTCATACACACTTCTCAGTATGAAGCTTATCCTTAGTGGCTCCAGGTGCCATATTTGTGCCCATGTAAGCTTTCGCTCTGGGACTGTCCATCGTGTGCTGCTGCATTGACTCCCCATCTGCACCAACTGTGCTACCCTGGCTTCCTCCTCTTCTTTCCTTATCATTCGCTGTACCATCTCTCGTCTTTTCTGGTTATCTCGCTGTCTCATGCCAAGACCCTCTGTTCCAGTGTTGGTTGTTCCAACAATGTCTTGGTGGGCTAGTCTGTTTTGAGCTGCCTCCACAGCTTTGCTCACAGACCACTTTTTTCCTGTTCTGATCTCAATGCTTCCTCCACTGATGCAAACATCTGGTGAGTCGTTAGGAGTCTTGCCTTTGCTACCTTGAATTCCTCAAGAAGGGATAAGATTGGCAGTTGGAGCTTTCCTGCTGCTGAGTACAGACCAAGTCCTGTGAAGCTCGCTCCAGACTTTCCACTGTGGTTGTGGGTACCTCATATAACATGAGGGGCCATATGAGTCTTTGCAGAAGGCCATTCTGGTACATCCATGCCTTGAACTTGCCAGGCAACAAAGTTCTGTCAATTCTGAATAGGCCCTATTCACTTGGTCCTCTATCCCAGCAATAGCCTCTTTCTTTGACAAGCTAGCATCAAACAACTTTCCAAGGCATTTAATAGGGTTGCCGACTATGCCAGGAATTGCTTCCCCTTTGATGTGCAGTGGGGAGTTGCTGGTTATCCGCCCTATCCGTATAACCAAGCACCTGGACTTCTTCGGCTTGAATTGCATTTTAGCCCATGTCACTGACTCTTCCAAAGACGAGATGATCCACCTAGACTGTATGTGAGTCCATGTGGTGATTGTAGGATTGATGGCATACGGATTCCTGACCCTGTCTTCAGTCCTCTTGTCTCCTTTTCAGCGGCTGTCAAAACCAAGTTCATGCCAAGCACGAACAAGATGACAGATACTGTACAGCCTGTGATTATCTCTCTCTGCACAGTGATCCACTTGGTGGTGAAGTCTCTGGTGCTGAACTCAATAGTAGATTGCTGTAATAGCGGGACACGTTTCTTCACCCTGTCTGGTAGATGGTAGTGGGTTAGTGCATACTGTATGGCCTCGTGAGGGATGGCACCATAGGCGTTGGCAAGATCCAGCCATACTACTGTGAGATCTTTTTCATTGACGTGTGCCTCACGGATGAGCTTTGTGATGGCTGCAGTGTGTTCCAGACACCCAGAAAACCCTGTTATGCCTCCTTTTTGTATGGATGTGTTTATGTACTTTTTGGCAGTGGCATACAATCCAATTCTTTTGGCCAGCACTGAGAAGAAAATTTTACCATCCACATTCAGCAAGGAGATGGTCCTTAATTGCTGGATGGTTTCTGAGTTCTTCCCTTTTGTGGTCAAGCAGCCTTCAGCAATCTGCCAGACGTCTGGTATGACACCTTTTCTCCACAAAATTCTCATCAACTGTCATAACCTTCTCAGTAGTCTAGGGCAGTTCTTGCAAACCTTGTATGGAATACAATTAGGGCCTGGAGCGGATCCGCCTCGAGCCTTCCTGACTACTTCCTGTACTTCCTTCCAGGATGGTTCTTTCTCATCAAATAGTGAGGATGGTAATGGTACCTTCTCAATTCTGGAAACGTCCCCTAGCTGCTGAAGACAATGTGGATCTGTATATGTCTTCACCAGGAAGTCTTCTGTTTCCTCCTTTGTGCTGGTTAGATATCCAGATTTGTCCTCACGAAGAGTTGAGAGGTGACCTTGTAAGGGTTTTTAAACAATGCAGCCCTTCTTCTCTCTTTCTTCTTTCTCCAGCTTCGATGTCTTTCCACCCTTCGCAGCTTAGTGAGCTGTTGTCTGAGCAGCTCCCTCAAGTGCCTCAATCCTTCCTTCTCTGCTTCCCCACTTAAACTGCTTCCGAAGGGATTTAAGTTCAGATCTTAGCCGCTTTATCTCTTGCTCTCTTCTTCTCTACCTTCCTTGCAGGGCATCCTGGATATAGTGTTCTATATCAGTCGCTGTCATATTGAATGCTGCATTTCTTAAGTTGCCCATTTGCTACTTCTTTTGAAAGTGAACAAAAGTGACATACATGTAGATATTCATGATAATAATTATGTTTGTATCTTGCTAATTGTTTTAACGGGATAGAACATTTGTTACTTTACATATGACATGTGTATACCAGTCGTTTTCTTCTTATAATTAAGTGTAGCTTGTCGGTTCATTTCTAGTCATTGTCTTCAGTCATATATCTTTACCGGTTCACTGATTTAAAAATGTTTGACTTAATAAAATGTTACAGTTTATGATTGTCTTTACTTGTTACAAAGCAATAACTAGTAGTTTATATTCCTAGGTTTAATAATGGTTGGTTTCATCGGGTATAAGTGACAGCATGCCATGTAAACACTGGATGATAAAACAATAACTAAAAGTCACTTCATATGAAATAAGCATCATTTAATTTTCATTGATGATTATCAGGTCAAGTTATAGGCAAGTAGTCCATGCATTTACTTCCATATTAAAACAACAATTAACATAGCTGGCAGGCATTTATCAGGACCTAGTAATGCTTAAAATTATTTTCCAGTACAATCCCTGATTGAAATATTTGTCAAAAGCATTTTATTTCTTACCTGCATATTTGCTAATCTACACACTATTACCCATTCACAATTATCACAGTTTGCCCTTTCTACGTATTAGCGACAAAAATCATAACTGTCTTATTATTAAATAAGATGCAAACTATGAATGAAACTATATACTCGATTTTAATTGACTTAATTGAATTAATTTCTCCACTTTGGGCCCCAGCTAGACAGTCAGCCACCAATAAAAAAAATCAATACACATGCAGACGAAACTCATGATTTTCGTGTACAGCATATTGCTAATTAAACTGGCTGGAACCAGTTTTTGTCTACATCAAGACCTGTCAGAGGATTAGGAAGTGATTTCACGCTTCAGCGCATTTACTGCAGACAGTAGGGCATACACTTTTGACATTTTTCGGCGTAGCTTTGACCTAGATTTTCTTGCGATAATTATGCAGCGGGAAAATTGAATGCCAATAGAATTGGGCAAATTTTCTAATTCTAGGGAATGCAAACTTCAAACATTGGTTTAACGTATACAAATAACTGTTGCATACTTTTGGGGAATTAAAAATTAAATAATTGTTTACATAAGCGGTTACAATGAAGTTATAAACATATCCTCGCGTATACTCTAGAACTGAGGCTAATTATGAACGTATTTTCTCATTGTATGCCATAAACAGAATGATATATTCATTCACGTAACGAAATAACTATTTGTTTAGCCTACATTTATATAAGCGCTACGCTCTATAAATAGCAATTGTGCAATGTTCCCATGCATAAATCTCACTCACAGAGTTGCCGTTCCAAGTAGCCCATTGATTCTAGCGAGTTCATCGCATTCCACAAAAAGTAGTGGCATTCTAAAAATAGCGCGCGTAGCTAGCAACGGATGTATAGCTGTGTTAATATACTCGAACATGCATAAATAATAGCGTTCAGAGAATCATAAACCTAAAAATTTCAATAAATGTGGAATGTATATTATAAACTTACTGTTAATTTGATTTAAAATTGTGGTTACGATTTATTAACGATTATTTATAATTGCATCTTTCTATCAACTTCCCCAGTAGACGTTATTTAATATGTAAAAAGATGCTACATTTTCTATAGATAAAATGTTATGAAAGAAGATTCGGAATATGTCGAATTGTTATTCGCGTAGCATGAATACACAATTTGCAATACTAATTATACACAGGAACCCTTGATATATCATATTTCTACTGATATAATTAAAAATCGTCATAGTCTAATGAATTTTTATGTTGCATTATAAAAAAATAAAGTCTTAACATTTCAAAAATCGCTGAATGTTCCCCGACTATTGCTTTTTATTGGGATACACAGGGTACATGCTTATTTGACTTCAAATCGTTATTATATTACAAAACTAATATGAATGACATATTACCGGTACTATAAATAACTATATAGACTCGTCTGATACATAATAATTTTAATTCATTCCCGAAATTATTTTCTTACATTGTTATTTTGTTAAATTGGCGTGACAAATTCAGATAACAATTATGTTAACCTAAATTATTTTGGTTATTCATATATATCACTGGTGGAAACATGGAGTTGTATGATTGGTTTATTCACGGCATAGATATTAATTATAATTCTATTTAATTTTTAAATTTATAATTTTATCTCAAATTAACTTTTGGGTCCGAGAAGTTTTCTTATAGTGTCCGAAAAATCTGGGGTCCAATAAGTCCCCTAATATTGGTGGGGACCAAAAAATCTGGGATCTGAGAAGTCACGTAACCGATCATCTTGGCCGTCTGTTTAGGTAATCTTTAAATGACAACTCAATATTAATTTCAACTCCGATTGTCTTTTTTTAAAGACATTTCTTGTTTAAGATGGTGTTTTATGATCATTCTGACTCGACTTAAGGAATGGTTATTTTTATAAATACGTTTCTGGAATGAATTTTAACTTCTCGATTTATGAGACGTCTAGACTTATGACTGCGTATTTACGGTAATGTATAATGAATAATATTATCAAAATTACTTTTCTTGGGTGTCAATGCATAAAGATGATGCACTTCAGTATTTTGACTATTTTCCCTTCAAATAATGAGACAACGCATACAGATTAATATCATTATAAAAACTCAATATTATGCATTTATTAAGTGATAAACATATATAATTACAATGAATATGTTAAGAAAAGACTTACTGCAAATTAACTACAAAGTAATAATAAACATCTGCTCACCTGCGGTTTCATCGAACCGTATCTTGCGTAGGTAGCGTATCAGCAGATAGCCGGGCACAAATATCGTGGCATAGCCGAACAGGTTGACGAACAGACGGACGTACCACAAGTCCATGAGGGTTTCATGTGCATCAGACATTGGGGAGCACTGCAAGAAAGTAGACCGGATGGTTAACACCAAATAGAAAGTATAAAGGATGGTTAATAGCAAATAGAAAGTATAAAGGATGGTTAATAGCAAATATAAAGTAGAAAGGATGGTTAATGGCAAATATAAAGTAGAAAGGATGGTTAATGGCAAATAGAAAGTATAAAGGATGGTTAATAGCAAATAGAAAGTAAAAAGGATGGTTAACACCAAATAGAAAGTATAATGGATGGTTAATAGCAAATAGAAAGTATAAAGGATGGTTAACTGCAACTAGAACGTAGAAAGGATGGTTAACTGCAAATAGAAAGCAGAGCCAGTTGTTAACAGCATATAAACAAAGGGCCATAATGGCCCAACGCGCTCATCTGAGAACTGGTACAGGTAAAGACCATACTGTTGTGACAGGTTTGAAAATTAAGGTTTATGAACAATACGCAAAGGGGGATAGGATCGATTTGATTTAAAACTTCGGTTAGTGCAATAGGCTAACTAAAGTACGAGTCGGGTAGTGTATGTGCGGTGTTTTTGCTAATGGTTCTCAAATCATTTTTCTTGATATTCTCACCTGACCCTTTTTCATTAAGTCAGTGACAAGTCTGGAAAATGCAGAAAAGGTAGATTTTGATGTATTTTTCACAGACAGTTTTGGAGAACTAATGCAGGCTCTGAAGCCATCAATATTGCATGTACAAATAACTGCATGCAAGGTTTGCAACTGTTGGAAATCAAATTTTATCAATCAATTTTTATGGTCATACGCAAACTGTGTAAGTTTGGTCAACATTGAATAAACAAGAGAGCCATTATGGCCCAAAGCGCTCACATGAGAACTGGTACAGATGAAGACCATACTGTTGTGACAGGTTTGAAAATTAAGGTATTTGAACAATACGCAGAGGGGGATAGGATCAATTTTTATTTAAAACATCGGATAGTGTAATGGGCTAACAAAAGGACAAGTTGGGTAGTGGATGTGCGGTTTTTTTGCTAATGGTTTTCAAATCACTTTTCTCGATATTCTTACCTGACCCTTTTTCATTAAGTCATTGACAATTCTGGAAAATGCAGAAACTAAATTTATATAGCTTTTTCGCAAACAGTTTTGGAGAACTAGTTGCTATGCGATAATTGCGAAGGCTGTGCTATAAGATAAAGTTTTGCTTTTTCTGTTATATTCTTCTGTCCAATGATGATACTACAGGCTCTGAAGACTTCAATGTTGCATGTATAAATAACTGCATGCACGTCTTGCAACTGTTGGAAATCAAATTGTATCAATCAATTTTTATGGTCATGCGCAAACTGTGTAAGTTTGGTCAACATTGAAACCAAAAATCATGTGTGCAAGCCAATTATTGATAACTTTTTGATGTTTTTTTTTCCAAATACAAGGGGCAATGACTCCGGTGTTTCTGGGCTGATCATGCTTATATTTGACTTTACCTGTAGTCTTACGTTCGTAGACAAACTGTGCACGATTGGTGCAGATTGGATGAAAAAGAAAGTCTCTATCCTGAATTATGTCCATTTGTGTATATTTTTTTCACAAACAAAGGGCAGTAAATCTGGTGTTTCTGGCCCGATTTTGCTTATATTCGACTTCACTTTTAATTGTATGGTCATATATACAAACAGTGCAAGATGTTTCTGGCCCGATCATGCTTTTATTCGACTTCACCTGTAGTCTTACGTTCATAGACAAACTGTACACGATTGGTGAAGATTGGATGAAAAATGAAGTCTCTATCCTGAATAATGTCCATTGCTGCATTTTTTTCACAAACAAAGGGCAATAACTCTGGTGTTTGAAACACGATCCAGCCCATGTCTGGCGTTTGCTGAGATCTGATGGTCATACACTAACTGTGAAAGTTTGGTTAAGAATGGATGGAAAATAACCTCTATATTTTGGAAAAGGCATTTTTGCACTTGTTTTGCATGAAAAAGGGGAATAACTCTAGTGTTACTGGCGTGATCTGACCCAATAACAATCCCATCCGAGATGTTATGGTCATACACAAACTGTGCAAGTTTGGTTAAGATTGGATAAAAAGTGAAGTCTCGTTTGGTTAAGATTGGATAAAAAGTGAAGTCTCCAGCGTAAGAACGAACCCAATTGTTGACAGCACAAGGACGACGGCCGACGGACGACGCAGGAGAGGTCCCCTATACCAATCGCTATAAATGGAAATGATTGTTAACAGCAAATAGAAAGTAGAAAGAATGGTTAACAATCAGAAAACAAATTATGGATTTTGAACTGTTTTTATGTATTTTGGCATAAATTTGACATGGCCATTTCTCACTTTTGTTTAGGTCACTTCTCAAGAAAAATGATTGCGCTAATTGTTGGTGATACCAATGCAAGTTTCAGCATTGCAAAAATCCTATTACTTATAGAATGTGAAGAATTTTCGAAATGTAGAGTTAACATTGCCATCGTTGAAACTACATTTGATAACGCAAGTCAGTTACCGTAAAACGTCGTGTACAACTATAATGATGTAAAAGGAATTTTCCACAGCATTGTGAACTTACGACACATTGCTTCCCGGTAAAAAAAATAAAAACAGATGGGCCAAAGTTTATAATGATACAAAATATTTTTATTATCTTTTTCAGGTACGTATCCAGTATTTTAGACAATGAATTTGAAGACAAAACCAAACAAAAGGAAGCCATTTTGATATAAATTTTATTGTTTTATTGATAATACTGTAGCGCGATGCCGGCTGTCTGAGGCCTTCACCGAGCGGTATGTTCACGGCCTCGAGATGCGGTAGTGCCTCCGTCAGAAAATAAATATACATATGACAATAATAAATTTTTCTCAGGCTACCTTGCCTCTGATTGATTAAACTAAAAGAAATCTAGTCGCTTCAAATATTTGGGGGCCAAAGTCGTCTTTCCGAGTCTTCAGCCTTCCAGGCGCTTTCCTTCCCCAGCACACTCTGCTGTGCCTAACTTCCGTGAAGCTGACCTCAAAATCCTGTCTGACCTCAACGAGGTCCCTCTGAAGCCGTCTCACTTGCTTCAGAGCCTCCTGCTTCCACGAAGCTTCCCACCCCAAAGAACAGTGAAGCTTAAAACACCGCTTCGCCAACCAGGTCTATGCCTGCCAACCTTCATAACTATTCTGAAGCTCCTACGAGCCCTGAACGAAAGCCACGGAGACACGAGCAGCACCGCTGAAGCCTTGAAGCCAGCGTATTTACCCAACGTCGCAGAATCCTGTTCAGAACCGTGAATCCCTTTGAGGCTTTTTGTTCGCGATGTTTTCACCACCACGCCAGCGGGCGACTAACGAACGAAGTTAGGTTATTTATCATCGGGACTGCGGTTAAAAACCATATGCCCGAGCAGACAATTTCAAAGATAAATTCGGAGAGTACCGACCTGCTAGCTCAGTTGGTAGAGCGCTAGTAGTACCGACCAGCTAGCTCAGTTGGTAGAGCGCTAGTCTAGGCAGACTAACGCGTTCACTAGCCTTTATATACCAGTGAACAGAGCGCCACCTAGTCAGTACTCTTACAGAACCTACCGTAATCTAACGAGAATTCCCGATCATTTATTTTTAATTATTTTACATGGAAATTTCGCAATTCCAACGAGAATTACCTGCAGCAATATATTCTACATCAATTAAATGCTCTGAAAATGTCTTATTTAAAACTTATTAACAAGAATAGAACTTACTTTCTGAACTACAATTCCTATATACGTGTTTGTTTACTTCGGCAAATCTTCAACTAAGGGAGGTAACTAATTATTGTTTCACCTAAGAAAGGGAAGCAACTAATATAACTGATTCGACCCCGTACCGCAAACTCCTCGCAGCGGTAACCTCCCCTATCTGGAAGGATTAAGTGTTCGTAACTTTTACTTATTTACTGCAACTCAGTCCAATTTTCTACATAATTGGACTTTTTATATATCGATTGCAGTCAATACTGACAACAGAAAAAGATAATAACTAATTAAAACCATAAATAGTAGAAGATTTAAATCGATCATCATCACGTGGTTTGTTATGGCGGCAGGGATTTGCTTAGAGCTCAAACTCCTCGCAGCGGTTACCTCCCCTATCGGTTAACAGTAACCACTGCCATCACCAGCAAAATCCTTCCACATCTGGAAGGATTACGTGTTTGTAACTTTTACTTATTTAATTCAATTCAGTGCAATTTACTACATAAATTGACTTTTTATATATTGTTTGCAGTCAATAATGAAAACAGAAACAAGAAATGTCTTTTAAAAACACAATCGGCGTTGAAATTAATATTGAGATGTCATTTAAAAATTACCTAAACAGACGGCCAAGATGATCAGTTACGTGACTTCTCAGACCCCAGATTTTTTGGTCCCCACCAATATCAGGAGAATTGTTGTAAAGACTTTATTTTTGATAACGCAACATTCAGCGATTTTTTAATGTAAAGACTTTATTTTTGATAACGCAAACATAAAAATTCATTAGACTATGACGTTTTCAAATAATATCATTAGAAATATGATATATCAAGGGTTCCTGTGTATTATTAGTATTGCAAATTGTGTATTCATGCTACGCGAATAACAATTCGACGTATTCCAACGCTATTATTGAAGCATGTACGAGTATATTAACACAGCTATACAACGGTTGCTAGCTACGCGCGCTATTTTTAGAATGAAATTACTGTTTCTGGAATGTGTTGAACTCGCCAGAATCAATGAGCTATATGGAACGGCAACTCTGTGAATGAGATTTATGAATGGGAACATTGCACAACTGCTATTTATAGAGCGTACCGCTTATATAAATGTAGGCTAAACACAATAGTTATTTCCCCAGCTAGCACATAACGTTACCTATTACGTTACATTTTGGTTCTAACTAGGTTATGTTTATGCAGAACGTAATTACAACGTTCTGGTAACGTTGCACGAAAAATAATCAATCAGTTTAAACAACGTATTTCAAGAATATCAGTAATAATTTTAGAGATATTGTTTTCAGAAATGTAATGGGGTTTCAATTTTGTTATATTTTTTTAAATAAAAAATCTAACGTTCTGTCAACGTTCTGAGAAAGTATTGTTTGCAACGTTGTGAAGAACCATTTTTCAACGTTATTTCAACGTTAGTGTATAACGTTTCTAAAACGTTCTATAGTAACTCTTTTTTTTAAGATTTACATAAAATATACACAGTAACTGAGAAGTTTTAAGCATGTGAAGTTATATAATTTTATGTTATGCACATGTGGCTTATAGTCTGTGGCGTATAGTTAAATTTTAGCAGATTAATATATGATTATTTAAACTCCTGAATAAAACGTGATTTTAGAATCTATGTGATATTAGTTTATGACAATTTTGTATAAAGTTATTTAAACATCCCGTGACATTCCAGCAAATTTTTTACTGTATTCTAAGACATAATTATGTAAATATCCCAAATTGAGTTACTGACTGAACACCATTCCTTTACCTCTCGCTATCGTGCGGCGATTGACCGGATGCGCGCCACATTTGATTTTCTTTGTTCTTCAACGGACTAGTTCTGTTGTTTTATTTCTACACTTAGAAAGTGTTTATCACAAGAGAAAGTAGTTATTTATCGCCGATGCAAAGGATTTAACCACTGATTGACATCGTACGAGGTAATAAATTTATGTATAAAATATGTGTTGTTTTGGTATTATTATTTTTAAAATTAATTACCTAACATTCATATATATTATTTTAACATTCATGTTTATTAACTTGATATAGCATAACTGTGTGCATGTTCCCACCATGGTAATTAAATGTACATGTATAAACATAGAGCTGTCATACAGGTTCCTTATAATATTGTTATTTACAGAAATTAAGCAGAAATAATAACTTTTAAAATATGACTCATTTACGTAATCAAACATTTTGATTTTATTTACATATTTTAACTTGTAGGTCCATGTTGAAATCGCAGATGTCCTGGCCACCAACCGATGAATCAAGAATCCAAACAACACAGCCTGGACTGTACTCTTTGTGAGCATATGCATATAATGTGTTTAACGACTCTTTGATGAACGCAGTGATAACATCTGACACATGCATATCTTTTTGTGACAATGTGCTGTTTTAATGAAATTTTATTAATGATATGATTACTGTATTGTTAATATGTATTTTTCAAACCATGTATATTCGTATGTTTGTAATGTTCAACTTTTATGCACTAAAATGTAAAACTAAGGTACGTGCAGTATCTTCAACCTGAGTTAAATTAAAGTTATAATGAGGTTATATTAAGGTTATATCGCAACGTTATTCCGCAACGTTTTGTGAACGTCAAACAAACCATACATTTTAACGTTCGTAGAACGTTGAACTGCAACGTTCCTGCAACGTTTGGGCTAACGTTAAGAGAACGTTATTAGCACGTTTTTGTGCTAGCTGGGTCGTTACGTGAATGAATATAGCATTCTGTTTATGGCATACAATGAGAAAATACGTTCATAATTAGCCTCAGTTCTAGAGTATATGTCGATGATATGTTTATAACTTCATTTTAACCGCTTATGTAAACAAATATGTAAATTTTTAATCCCCAGAAGTATGCAACAGTTATTGGTGAACGTTAAACCATTGTTTGAAGTTTGCATTCCCTCAAATTAGAAAATTTGCCCAATTCTATTGGCATTCAATTTTCCCACTGCATAATTATGGCAAGAAATCTAGGTCAAAAGCTACGCCGAAAAACACAACTAATTAAAACCATAAATAATATCTAGAAGATTTAAATCGATCATCATCACGTGGTTTGTTATGACGGCAGGGATTTGATTAGAGCTATGCTCGGAACCAGTCAAATCTCTGCGCGGAGTTTGCTTAGAGCTATGCTCGGAACTAGTCAAATCTCTGCGCGGAGGTCGCCCGTACCGTTCGACACAATACTGTGCCCTACTGTACTTTGTAAAAACCAACATTGTTGAGGGCCATTGTCGATTTACGATAGCATTTCTGTTAGGGGCCGTTAGCGAAATGTGTGAATAATAGTTTTCTTTGCAATTCAAAGGTGTTAATACATATTTTACACTTTCAAAAGAAGACACCACCACAACAACAGACGACGATCTTCAAGACGACTACTACTGCGACGATATGCCACCAGGAATGACAGACGAAGAAATAGCGAGATTTTTTTGACAGCGACGACGATGATGAGGGTTTGAAGGTTTTGACGTTTCTGACATTGACGGACGACCCATGTAGAGAGACTAATCACCGAGAACAAAGACGACAGCAACGAAGGTCCTTTTTAGGGCCGCACAAATTCTTGAAAGAATGATATGAAACTGTCAATAACATGTTGGTGTAATACTGTCCGTCCGTCGGATTTTTGTGTCGCGCATAACTCAAAAAGTATAACTGCAAGAGTGATGAAACTTTATGGACCGTTTTCACGCTTAGCGAGCATGCGCAGCGGCCATATTGGAGATATTCTTTCCTCTGTGTACAAAAACAACAGTTACCGATATCAGATAAATTCAACAAAATAGCTAATTATCGTCCTATAATTGGCCACAACAATCGTTCAAATAGTGAGAAATATGGGTCAATCATATAGAATACCAGATATAATAACTACCAGTGTGGAAAAAACTCGTGAATTGTTGGAAGAAAAAGGCTTGCATTGCTGTAGTGCCATCTCCATCTCCTGAGTGGCAAACGTTTAAAGAACATTGGAATATGCTCTGACCACTTTAAATAGCTGAAGTATGTTGACAGTTATGATAAATAATATGTAGTTAATAATCGAAGTGTCATTGTCAATCTGTGATTGTGGATGATAATTTCATGACACTATGTCCCTATTTAAAAAATTAGGCTTAATATAAAATATTTAACTACATTCTTCACAATCACATAATATTTGTATGTTTTCCACTAGCATAACAAATAGCAGTTTAAATGGTGATCATTAAATCCCGTATTTATGCACTTTGTTAATTATGAATTTATTGTGTCATTTTATTTTTTCAGAAAAGATGTAGAAATTACTCGCCAGGGACCATTCAGAAGCACGCTTTTGATAAATAAGTGAATAGACCGACGGATGGACAAACAAAGCATGTTTTATTGTACGAAAGGCATGCAGAGAAATTCGATGCAGCCAATACACCGGTGAAGTTTGCAGAAAACAGGCGGCAAATGATGCAGATTTAACCCCTCGTCCTGATGAACAGCACTTACCACCACTTTGTTCAATATTGAATAACAAATTTCAGGTGTTTGTGTGATGTTATTGAAAACGATTTTTTGTGATCATAAATACAATGTTTGATTTGATGGTTTTGATATATCTTAATATGTATTGATTTGAGCATGATCTTAAGTTATAATTCGGTAATTGTAATGATATTATTACTAAACAAAGACAAGTTAACTATTTTTTCACTTCTTAATGAGGAATAGGGTAAATAAAATTAATTACACATAATAAAAGTGTCTACTTTTTATTGCTATTCAAGAAAATAAAATAAAAAACACAATGACATGCAGTCCAAAGTGATCAACTATTTTATTTAGAAACCCTACATATTTAAAAAAAAGAAAAGAAAGAAAACATAAACAAACAAAAAAACACAGATTAATCACAATAAATATTAATGCATTAAAAACACGGCATGTTTCTTTGTACTCTACATTATTGAGGTTTTAGGGTTACTGAATCTGAAATTTCATTAATAATGTAATACATATTAAAATAAATAATACCAAATATTTCATTGTTTACGTATTATTTTTTATAAATATTATTAATAATATAATACACATTAAAATAATTAATACTAATATTTAGAGAAATCTTTAATTCAAATGAACTGTACATAACAACACTGGAGATCTGAAAGTTAAACAAAATGAAATATTCGAAAATGCATTAATAACTTTAATTACAGCAAGACATAATCGTTAAAGTTTAATGGTGGCCAACACCGAAAACATCACAGCTGCTACGTGTGTAAACGTTTCGCCACAACCTTGCAGTCGCAGTGGCTGGCTTAGAGTGTACCCATCTTCTCTGCGATGAACCCGGGATTTAGGGCTTTGTCAGGCTGGGAGTGGATCACCTTAAATAAAATAACACCAATATTACATGTACATTTTAAATTGTAGTTTTAACATTTTGTATTATAATTTATAGACTTCATTGACCATGTCCCTTAATGTATTCAATCAAGCATGAACGGAGTGTCTTACTGACTGCCAGCATGTACATGTAATTCACAATAGCTATATTAACTAACATATAATTGTCAAAAAGAATGGTTGAAATTTAAGTACCAACTACCAATTAATTACAAAACAGATATTAATTCATAGGAACACACTTACTGTTTCCCTATTAAATGAGGCTGATCACATGTTTCTTGTCAATCACAACTAAACGCCAGCATCAAATCTTGTATAGTTTTTCTGATCGCCGTGTGTATACAAAGTCAGAAAATGAAAACAATTGTAGGATATCTATCGGTCATTTTGAGTCATTTTACGCTTCAGAAATCATGAGCATTTTTCTTGTTGAGTCATATGACTATATTTAGAGAACCCAACCCTTTCAAAGTTGAATAAAAACCACAATTTTCATCAATCGGATCTATTTCGAGAAAGAACATGAAGTCCTATTACACTGGTTTAAAGATTTATTGGAAAAAAAATATAATTGAAAATGTCACATATAATGGTGTTTTGAGGCAAAAATTTAGACGGAAAAAAATGTACTTGGGTACGTCTGGAAAACATGATTTTAACTCAGAGTTAAGCATAAGTTTGAGTTTTAATAGGCATAGCAGATACAATATATAAAGTCAGGAGTGAAAACAATCTTCATTGGCATTCTAAATGTTACAGAATAGGTTTTTAGTCAGTTTTGAACAAATTTTTTTTTTAAGTTTCTGCATTTTGGGGGGTAAAATCCATATAAATGTAGCATTTCAGATGCCATTTGACCCCAGAAAAGGGTTTGTTTACATAACAATCAACAGATTTGACCTCCTGTCACACAACAAAAAAAAGAATTTGACCCCAAAATGTCAATGCCAGATATTAATTAGCAGTCTTCTGTCACACCTGAACCTGTGGGTGAGGTCAGCCGCCTGCAATCTTCAATCTGTTCCAGGAACTCTCTGCTGAGTAATATGTGAAAATAAAAAGGTTTTCTGTGCATGTTTACTCAATATTGTGATTACTAGTGTAACTTAGATACAATAAGTGTACATATACACTAGTTTACTAAGTTTTATTTACTGCGATAAGGCTAGTCGCTATGCCGGATTCAGATTGTCGAGCTTATGTGCGAACAGTTCAGTTCTAAAACGGGTTTGAGAGTCCCAACAAGGGTTAAACTCTTGCTTTTCCTACTGGTATTGATAAGAAGAATGCCACGCTGGAAAAGAAAACATTAGATAGTAGAATACATGACCAGAATCATGTACTAACCTTAAAAAATACCGATGGTACGGACACGACTGTGTCAGCTTTACGGCCCCGCCCCAACGCTCCAGTGTAGTTGACAAGTAAAGTAGTTTTGATGACTCGTAACTTCACCCAGACTTGTATACCAATGAGTTGATGGTTCCGGCTGAGGTCCTGGTTCTTTTCAACACTGCATTTAAATAACATACTCAGATTAAACCAAACTGTGATGGTGATTTAAATTTTGATGCCGCTATCTCCATTTGGTGGGGTCTAGGTTGGCGTGAGCGGCTTAAGTGTTTTATGCATGCATTTCATGTATTTTTCAACTGAAAGCCTGATTGAGCTACAATTACAAAATAACGTATGAACTAAATAGGATCTGTTAACTTTGCAAATTAGGAAAATTGGTATTATTCAAAGTAGGCAGGTCGGACGGTCATCATGGCCAAAGCATCGGCCAGTGCGGACACAACCTTTGCGGGCATTATTGTCAGTTACAGGTTCTTAAACTAAATATTCAGGATTACAACACAAGGAATTATGACATTAATGAGAGAATTGTTGAAACTAATGCAAATTAATGTCAAAATGAAACTGAAAAACAACACGATGAACACAATGGGTCTCGGATTGCCACTCTGGGGGGACATTTTGCTTTAATTTTCCCATATTTACTCCCCTAATGCCCCCTAGAGCAACCATCCCATAAAATACAGCCCTAAATGGGGTCAAGGTGGCATCTGGCAGTTATTCTTTCCAGTACAGTGTGTTTGTAAGAGTCCATTTTCAAAATCTTTGCAGACGACAAATATTAGGTGAAGTTCTTAAAGGTTAAGCGCAAATAAATTCCTCCTTTGTTACATATAAAATATTCAAAATTTGATCTCGCTTTTCACCATGACCAAGCTACTTTCCAATATATCACCATATATTGTTGGAAACATGAGGACATAACCTTTTGAAAAAACAGCATGTCAAAAAATTCTATGTGTTGTAACTCAAAATATTTACCTTAGAAAAAACACACCGGTTTTAACGGGCATGGAGGCTGCCATATTGCGCATGAATTCATGGGCCAAAGGTTATGAAGCTGGGAACCACTAGACAAAAAAGTAGTGCACAAAACAGCCCTTTTTCTTATTGCTTACATATATACCTTTAAAATGATACCAAAACATATCATTTAAACTGTATTTTACAAATTACATGCATCCTGCACTCAGCCACATGTGCTTATTATCTAACTGACAGCATGTAACCCTGAGGATGTGAATTCCGTTTTGGGGTAATTAGGCCGCCAACCGGTGTTACGGTAAAATTATAGCTCGTTGTGAAAACAGTCCATAAGCATATTCTTCGGCATCGAGGCTTGTGCACCTGAGTATTTTGGTGCAGTTTTTTCCGACAACAGCGGAGTTATGGTCCTTTTTTTCAGCAAAAAATGCTAATGTTGGACTTGTGTCGCGCGTAACTCAAAAAGTATTGCTGCTAGAGTGATGAAACTTGTGAACTTGTGCACCTGGGTATTTTGGTGCAGTTTTTCCGACATCCGCGGAGTTATGGCCCTTTTTTTAGCAAAAATGACATTTTTGGACTTGTGTCGCGTGTAACTCAAAAAGTATTATTGCTTGAGTGATGAAACTTTATAAACATATTAATCAGCATGTGAACTTGTGCACCTGGGTATTTTGGTGCAGTTTTTTCAGATATCAGTGGAGTTATGGCCCTTTTTTAGCAAAAAAATATATTTTTGGACTTGTATCGCGCGTAACTCAAAAAGTATTAATGCTAGAGTGTTGAAACTTTATAAACATATTAATCAGCATGTGAACTTGTGAATATGGGTGTTTTGGTGCAGTTTTTTTGGACATCAGCGGAGTTATGGCCATGTTTTTATTAAAAAAAAAAAAAGTTGGACTTGTGGCGCGTGTAACTCAAAAATAATTATTGCTAGAGTGATGGAACTTTATAAACATATTAATCAGTATGCGAACTTGTGCACCTGGGTATTTTGGTGCATTTTTGTTTCTGCAATCAGTGGAGTTATGACCCTTTTTTAGCAAAAAATGACATTTTTGGATTGTGTCGCGTGTAACTCAAAAAGTATAGCTGCTAGACTGATGAAACTTTACAAACATATTCATCAGCATGTGAACTTGTGCATGTGGTTATTTTGGTGCATTTTTTTCAGACATCAGAGTTTTGTGACAACCAGCGGAATGTAGGGGCATCCGTGTCCTACGGACCCATTTCTAGTTTCTGTACTTATTCTGCATTTTAAAAAAAAGTGTGTTAATGCACTATAAAATACACTTAAAATACACCTACGTGTACTTTTTGAAGATATGGTGTATTTTTCAAGGAGAAAAAATACATTATAAATGCACTTAAGTGGGTTAATGCAGGAAAAATGCAGAAAAAAACACACTTTTTTTCTCTATTATAAGTGTATTTTTTTCGGAATGTTCAAGTGTATTAAACGCGTGTTATACACAGAAAAAATACGGTGCCAATACATGTACAGTAGCGTTTAATACGTGTTAAATGCGTATTAAAAACACTTATTAAAGAAGGGTATTCAGCTTTGGTATTTCCAACAATCGATTAATGTTAATGGCATAACGTAATTGCAAGTACTCAATGAAATCACTCACTGCTCAATTATTTTGCTACTCTGTATTAGGAATCATATTCATGTCTCATTTTGTCTGAATATTTCTGTCTGTTGCTTTAACTGTATAATAAATGAGGCGTGTCATGAGAAAACTGGGTTAATGCATGTGCTTAAAGTGTCGTCTTGGATTAGCCTGTGCAGTCCAAACAGGATAATCCGGGATGACACTCTGCTTGTATGGTATTTTTGTTTCAATGAAGTCTCTTCCAAAAATAAATCCACTGAATGTGTAAAGTGCCGTCCCGACACTTTACGCACATGCAACCAAGATTTCCCACGACACGCCTCATATTATTATTACACAGTGTCATATTGTGTCACATTAAGTTAGTAGAAGATGTAATTGTAGAATTTATTATTTAATTCTTAGTACATCTATTGTAATTTCATATAGTTACATATAGACATAAACTACTCAAAACTGTATAAGGATCACTTTCAAGTGTTGTCTTAGTTTTATGCTGAGAAATTAATTTTGAAATATATCAAGACAGCGTATGGAGTGCATGAATAAAAATTATATTAATAATACTGATAATAATGCAATTCATAAAGATCACATGTTTATTTAGGAAATAAAACTAACCAATGAAAAGGAGGAATATAAAATATGTGATCCTTAGAAAATTTAGAGTACTACATTATTAATTTTTAAACTTTTTAGTTTGATATATAACTTTATCTGTATATGGATATAATGTGAGTTGCAATATTTATTTTTCTTATAAAATGTCTACTGTGTCTTTAAAAGTGATTTATTTTCTAGGTCCCATATCAAGTTTTAGTATTGTGTTACAGGTAGATTTTTATTTGAACATATATTTACTAAGACAAGCATGTGAATTATGATTTATGTTGATGTGTACACAGTTATAATGACTTTTCAATTGGAAATGTATTACTGCTATGTCTTTCAAGAAAAGTGATTTATTTTGCAGGTCATTTATTATGTTTTAGTATTGTGTTAGATTTGTTCATGTGCTGAATGAGAAGAATCGAACAATGTCAGTTTAATGCATGGAAGGACTGTTTCATTATAAACACTATGAAGTAATTGTTTTTTGTTTAAAAAATATATGCAACTGATGTAAATGCTGAATCGTATTATTAAAAACATAAAAATGCATTTCGATGTTTTAAATAGTCAAATACTTTACATGGACATTTAGGTTCGCAAGCCCATTAACACTTGTAATAGCAGTAAAATTGATACAAGTGAAATTAAAATTGTGCAAAAATATTGAGGTATATTGTGATTTTCTGAGCAATCAACTGCCTTTGCAGTCTATGTGCATTTAAAAACTTAATAATGACATAATCAAATGTATGTCTATTTGCAATTGTGCTTACAAATGTATTGTCATTGATGTATTAATATTATCTTGCTTTTCTACGAATGATTTCCTGATTTATAAGCATGTGCTTTGTTACATAATTTTATGTGTATAGAGTTGTTAATCTGCTAATCTGAACTATCAAACAAATGTTGTGTTTCACTTCTTGAACAAGTGTATTTAATACACGTTAAATGCGTTTTAAACGCTGCAGTATTGGCACCGTATTTTTTCTGCGTTAAATGAACTTTAAATACACATTTAGTACACTAAGTGCATTTTTTTCTGTACTTTTTATGCTTTTTTAACAAAAAAGTGTATTAATGCACTAGAATATACACTTAAAATACACTTAAGTGTATTTTTTTGAAGATATAGTGTATTTTCCAAGGAGTAAAATACACTTTAAATACACTTAAGTGTGTAAATGCAGAAAAAATACATTTGTTTCTGTAATATTAAGTGTATTTTTTCTGCATTTTCAAGTGTATTTAACTCGTATTCAACTCAGAAAAAGCATATTAAAAACACTTATTCGAGAAGGGTTATGTTGAATAATACCCTGTAAGCTTGAAGACGTGTCTTATAGGTGGTGTGTTAGCTTCTTTCTTGACTATGATTTCCTTATCAATTGTCTGCAATTTGATGTTTCTTCACAAACTTATGCCATATGTGCATTTAGTTTTAAAAGTTTTATGAAATATTCACACATCAGTAAATGTTGTTTGTTTGCAGTATGCCCGATTGCATAAAATAAAGTCTAAGCTCATTAGTTGTTTAGTAATTTATAAATTGTGTTTGATATCAAGAAAGTAAATTATATTTTAACAAATTAAACTCCTACAATTAACACAAGAAAATATAGATTTTTTGCTTTACATTAGCATGAATAAAGAATGAAAGTTTGCTGTTTGTCAATAATTATGCCCCCCTTTGAAGAAGTGGGGGTATATTGCTTTGCACCTGTCCGTCGGTCGGTCGGATGGTCGGTCGGTCTGTCTGTAGACCATTTCGTTTCCGCACGATATCTAGAGAACGCTTTGACCTACGATCATTTAAGTTGGTATGCTGGTTACTTGGGAGGAGGAAGACGCCTATTGATTTTGAGGTCAACAGGTCAAAGGTCACAGGGGCTTGTAACATGAAATTTGTTTCCGCACGATATCTAGAGAACGCTTTGACCTACGATCATTTAAGTTGGTATGCTGTTTACTCGGGAGGAAAGGAAGAAGCCTATCGATTTTGAGGTCAACCAGAGGTCAAGGTCACAGGGGCTTGTAAAATGAAAACCGTTTCCACACAATATCTAGAGAACGCTTTAATATAGGATCATATAAATTAGTATGCTGGTTAGTCTTGAGGGAAGGAAGACCCCTGTCGATATTGAGATCAAGAGATCAAAGGTCAAGGTCACAGGGGCTTGTAAAAAAACAACATTTCCACTTAATAATAGATGAACCATTGGTACATGGTCCTCAAACTATATAGGTACAATGGTCAGTTTGAGTAGATGGTCTATTACATAGTGTTAATTACTGAATACTTTGGTCGAGTTGTCAAATTTGATAGGAAGAATGCTCTTGCCGAGAAGACAACTCCTATCAAGGTAATGGTTAACATGTCTCAGCTTAGATTTTTCAGAAACAGTACACTTCTGTGATGAACAAAGGCTGCAAGTCGGGGGGCATACATGTTTTACAAACATCTCTTGTTATATTTGTATTCTTCACAAAACTGTGTTAAGATATTGCAACAATGCTGTCTATATGTATACTTTCAAAACTCGGTTAAAATATTGTTGTTTATATGCATTAACTCAAAACTGTAAAGATATTGTCGTTAATAAGCATACCCTCAAAACTGGGTACAGAAATTTCGTTGTTTCTATGCATAAGTTTGATCCATGTTTGTAACACGTTTACCTATATTTTACATGTGTACCTTTAAAGTGATAGTAATACTTTGTCTTTAAATGTGAAAGCATGTAACAGATAAAAATGTGGTGCTTCTGTCTGTGATAGAACATTTCTTCTTTGTATTTACATAACGTCAAGCATGTATTTTGTGTTATATTAAATATTTACAGACTTTACAATACCGAGTGTATTTTATATAGTAAGTCTGCTGTGCCCAACTGATTTGCTATTAGACCATTGGTAATACAGTGTTGCTGCAGTAGCTTACTTTAAGCCAAATTACAGCTATGAGTAACTGAGTGTGAGCTGTGCACATAGCCATAGATCGAAACTAATCTAACAAGAGCTGTTTGTAAAACAGTTATGCCCCCTCTAGGTTAAAATAGCTAAAAAAAGCAATTTTTTTAATAATGGCTGACTATTAAACTTGGCTGATTTGAATCGTTATCAAGTTTGGTGAAGATTCATTGAAAACTGTTGGTCTTTTTAGCCGTTTCCGCTCTTTAAGTCAAACAGTTTTCATCAAATCTTCACCAAACTAGGTGAAAATGTTTGCAATAATAATATCTAGGTCAAGTTCGATAATTAGCCAAATCGCCCCAGGAATTGTGGAGTTATTGCCCTTGAATTATCTAAAATTAGCCTTTTTTGCCGTTTCCGTTCTATGAGTCTAACAGTTTTTATCCATTCTTCACCAAACTTCATGACAATGATTGAATAATAATATCTAGGTCAAGTTCGATAATCAGCCAAATCGCCCCAGGAATTTTGGAGTTATTGTTCTTGAATTATCTGAAATTGGCCTTTTTATCGGTTTCTGCTCTCTAAGTCCAACAGTTTTCATCCGATCTTCACCAAACTTCATGAAAATGTTTATTATAATATCTCAGCCACGTCTGATAACCAGTCAAATCAGCCCAGGAACTGTGGAGTTATTGCCCATGATTTGTCTTAAATTTGCCTTTTTAGTTGTTTCCGCTCTCTAAGTCCAACACTGATCATCCAATCTTCACCAAACTTCATGATATCTTGGCCAGGTTTAATGATCAGCCAAATGGCCCCATGAATTGTGGAGTTATGGCCCATGATTATCTAAAATTAGCCTTTGTAGCTATTTTAACTTAGGGGGGGGGGGGTATAACTGTTTTACAAATAGAAAGTTTTTCTATAAACAAAGAACAAAATTATTGTTGTTGAACTACCCAATAAACAACATAAAAAGTAGTCCCAATTCTGAACAAAACAAAGTAAAAAGTAGTTCCAATTACAATTGCAAAAATATATGTCAAATCATTTTAGAACCAAAATAATTGTCAGATTGTCATTGTTTATCGCCCAATAAACAACTCTTTGTCGTTCTGATGCATGACTATTAAATCACTCGGGCAAACGCCCTTGTGGTTTAATTCCTAAGCGTTGTTTATCGGCCGTTTATTTATTTGTTAAATCTATAACCAAAATGGGTAAGAAACAAAGAACACATCAGTGAAACCATAAATTATGCATTTTATTTATATATGCATTTGAGTAAAATGTTATGGAAAGAAAGAGAAAACAATTTGGTTTCACAAACAGCATCTCAATATTACTTCATACATAAATGATAATACATTTATATGGTTACAATGTTCTAAAAGCAAACAAATGCACATCTCTAGTTTCAAACACGAAAACAGTATCACATTTGACATTTAAAAATAAAGTTGTCAAGTAAATTATACAATCCCAGGGCTAACAATGTCATTTGCAGAAATTCATGGCCACTGGCTACACATTGTAACATTAACATTTTGTGTGGTTAAATAAATGTCAATAACATTTTGTGTGGTTAAATTTTCTTTAAAAAACTTACAAATTAGTCAAAATAAGCAAGTTTTATGAAGAAGTACAAAGTAAATTTGCTGAAGACAATGTCCAGCCAATGGGAGCCCTAAATGCTAACCATAAAACATAGGAGGCGTGTCGCGGGAAACCCGGGCTTAATGCATCAGCCAATGGGAGCCCTAAATGCTAACCATAAAACAATTTAGCGTGTTGTGGGAAACCCGGGCTTAATGCATCAGCCAATGGGAGCCCTAAATGCTAACCATAAAACATACCAGGCGTGTTGTGGGAAACCCGGGTTTAATGCATCTGCGTAAAGTGTCGTCCCCGATTAGCCTGTGCAGTCCGCACAGGCTAATTCAGGATGACACTTTCTGCTTTTATGGTATTTTCTATTTCAAGAAAGTCTCTACTAAACATAAATCCACTGTAGGCGGAAAGTGTAGTTCTTGATTAGCCTATGCAGACTGCACAAGCTCATTAGGGAGGACACTTTACGCACATGCATTTAGCCCAGTTTTCCCACGACCTGCGTCATATTTTTTATAACAAACCCTTATACACACATAAACACATTTAATTCATGACCCAATTACACCATCCCACATGCATCTTGGCAACTAATACAAATTGAATGACCATATATTTGGGTTTAAGCTTTTATGCAATGTTGTCATGATGTATATCTTTTTGATGGCATGTTCAGTTTGTCAACATTTTCTATAGTTTTGAGTAAAATGAAACAAATATGTTGGGATCAACAGATTACTAGGAACTAGAATACAGGCAAGTTTATTCAGTTTTTATCACCATCTTTATATTAAAAACTTACCAAGTATCTCCATATATTACATAGTTATGTTGAGATTTTTTAAACCTGAATTGTTGTTTTAATGCTTTAGGTTTCAATAAAAATGCATGAATTATTTGTTGATGCTTTAGGTTTCAATGAAAATGCATGAATTAATACATGTATACATAAGACTATGACAATCACACATAAAGATATACATATTGTAAATGAGATTCATGTTTTTGTCGGACAATGTTCAAGTAAGATTAATAAATTAGTTTCCATCTTAATAGATAATACAGAATAATCTTAACAAGAATACCGGTAATAACATTACTAAGGTCAAATACAATTTTTTTGGTACATCTAAACATGGTTTGGTAAAAAAGCACATTATAAACAAGAAGAAAATAACATGTACATAATGCCACTGGAAAATATATTGTGATAAACAATAAAGGTAGTTTAGTTGTTCTAGGGCAGAAATAATGGTCCTTTCACACTTATAAGAAACTCATTTTTTATGAACACTCGCTTAAAGAATACGAGATTACACCAGAATCAACAAATATCCTTAACAACACACCAACCTATATTATACAATTATTGGGTAGTGAGCCAGTGAATATGATCTGATATTCACTGGTAGAAAGTCATATTCACCCAGGCGCACCCAAGGTGAATATGACTTTCTGCCAGTGAATATCAGATTATATTCACTGGCTCTCTAGTCAACAATTGTTTTATTATATGAATGTTTTAATTCAAGAAATATATTTCATTTGTAAATATTGACCAACAATATTATAATTTTCCTACATATTTGATCATAAACAAAACATGAAAAATCATGTATTTATTCAAATAAATCTCATTACCCCAAAACTATACATAATCATGACGTATGCATACACTTATGGTCAAGTAATTAAGTCATAAATGTAACATATATCACAATGAAATCGAAGTGTCCTTTTCTGTTTAAAGGAAAACATTAACACTGACATTTCGGCACTGAACAGGAAATGTTCATTGGTTCCGGTATCTTTTTTGCATATCTAATACGTTTAAAACTGTGTGCTGGGAACCAAGATTGAATTTGCTCATTTTCAGAAAATGCTATTTTTAGGTCATTGAATATGAGCTTCATTCTATTTTTAGCTCAGAGAACATCAGTTTAGGCCAGTGAATATGATATTCATTTTTGCTGACCTATAGATGTCTGGACCAATGGGAGAGTGTCTATTTATAGGTCATATAATAATGTGAAATATTGAGTAGAACTATTTGATATTTCATCGTCGCAATGTTTCTTTGCCAAAGCAGACTCGTATAAAAGAAATGATTAATTTGTCTTGACATAAAATTTCATAAGCAGTAAAACAACATAGGATGACAGTTCAAACTAAAAAACTTACGGGTCTATCTTGGATTACCAGATTCAGGTACACAGGACTGTACCACAATGAATTTGAATAAATCTAGAAATAGACCTCAGAGAGCTGAATTGGCCACCAATACCATCCTACTGCAGGAAAAGTAGGGAAATATTTAAATTTTATGTGACGAAACCATTAATACACTTTATGTTTGACTATTTATAGTAAACTTATCATATGATTACTACTAGTTACAGACCCAGATTTCATTTCCAACAGATCTGTTCAGTGTCCATTTCACAGTTTGGCCAATCTGACATCTACACACACACATATGTTGGCATATTAATAACAAAGAAGAACAATATTAAAACCTAATATACCCAATATCTACTTCATACACATCCCCCTACATTGTACATGCAATCTGTATATATACTTTATACAAGCAATATTTTTTCTGGTATGACCCCCTTTAGCATTCACATATTTTATAAATGCAGTATACTGGGTTTTCAATTACAAGTCTTTCACCATTATTTACTATCTCATTGCCCGTACTACTTCGCCCATTTTGCACAAACTTAATTGCTCTGCATTATTTCATTTCAACATTAATTTACATAACAATGCCTACATAGACCTAAGTTTCCAACTTTTAATGCTACCGGTATATGGATTATATAGGTTTATGCGTTTTAACTTTACCATATTTAGTTTACATTTCCCCATTCTTCACTTCACCATCCTTGACTTACATAGCAATTCTTTTGCTACATTTCAACACACTCACTGTTGGTCCCAACTTCTAACTTTTCTAACTATCATACTTGGTTTTACATCCTATGGTTTACATAATTTCCAGCATGGTCTTCATTTACATTGTCTTTAATAATTACTAAACAATAAAATACATTGTAAACAACACAAGTAATGATATTACTGACAAAATGATATTATTTTATCTGCACTAATAAATATTTATGTTTATATCACCCTTTATACAAATGTACATATATGATTTTACCCACAATACTATTATAAATGTTGAACGGAATTAATACTTTAACACAGAGAATCTATAAACACTTAACCCGCGTTATTATTTTGGCTGTCAAACATTTTGCAGTTTATTATAACAACCATAATACACGTCTAGAAAAACTACATCTAAGTCTTACTCAGAAAACTCGTAAACTATGTATATGTCTGCCATGATATGATACAAAATCTAAATTGAAGCCAACAGATAATAAAAGTGCTATGTGAACACATAAAATAAACGGTAGCAACAGTTCCTCAAATTGCGCAAATTAACAGTAACAAGTAAGTTGCACATAGGTACACGGATGTACAATTGTAGTAAACTATAAAATCTGCAAAAATCTGGGAGCATTAACAAATGTAAGTAGATCTGTACATGGTCAACCCTGTGTTGTTCATTATTATTATATACCTTACTATAAATAGAAATTTATTTGTACAGGAAAAAAATCAATAACCCTTAGCTATCGTGCAAATACAGGTAGTTCCGGTTATTTGCACAATTGCAAAAAAACTCGCCAAAAATTCATTTAGGCGTAATGACGCAATCTCTCATTTGTCTAAATAAAAGTTTAAATTAATTTACGTGCGTACAATATTAATATTGATGTGAGCGCGCACGCCTTTTCGTGGTCTTTACTGTGTTGAAAAATTGAACCACACGAGTTTTGTTTATGTTTTGAAAGATAATAGCGGTGATAATAACCACTTCCGGCGTGGTTTTGCCTTTAATAAGTTCTTTTTTTTTAAAACAGACACTACAATATACAGCCTTGTTCTGACATGTTTTTATGCAAACTTCAATACAACAATGTATTTCGACCTAAAAATATGCCATAAATATAAATATGCTAGTAAGATGGTTTCTTAAAAAAAAATTAACAAAGATAATCACAAAATATTTTGGTACAATTGGTGACTCTACACATTGGATGCACTCCTTTCCTCAGCCTCCTTTGCCTTTTTGAGTGCCTTTGCTCGCTGGTCAGCGTAGATTCTCAAAAACAACGCCAGAAACACGATCAGAACACCCAAGATTCCAAGTATCGTTAAAGGATGACCGTAAAATATACAAGACAGCAGAATAGCAAATGCCTGGCGCAGTGTCATGATGATTGTGAAAGTGACGGCCCCAAATTTCTCTATGGTATAAAATATAAACAATTGGCCACAAGCTGAACACAGACTGAGTATAACAGCATGAACAATAAATGTTGGATAAATTAACATGAACGCTACACATTCTACAAAACCGCCCTGTTCTATGAGGGAGACACTTGTAAGTAGACAGGAGAACATGTTTACTCCCACCATCATCTGTATGGAGGACGTCTTGTACTTGTGGAACAGTTCTCCCTGCCAGTTTGACGTGAAGCTATCGAAGGACATGTACCCGACAAGCATTATCACACCAGCAACTGTCGTAGTCTTTTCTTTTCCACGAGTAATGTCACCACTGGTCAACAAGAACAGTCCCACGCCTACAGAGATCATAATAGCAGTTAAATATTCGTGATACTCATACTTCTTGCGGGACACTATTTTCCCCATCAACATCACGGGTATAACTTTGGATGCTTTAGCCAGCACCTGTGTGGGGAAATTGACAAACTTAAGTGCCTCGTACTGAAACCAGCTGCTCATGATGTTGGAGAATGAGCTGAACGAGTATTTGTACAGCGGGGCCGTGTGATGTGGCTGCTGTTTTACAAACAGGACCACAACTCCAATCATCAAGGCCAAGATTCTGTTGATAAACACAAGAAACTGTGAATTCTTGAAGAACTCCCCCTTGCCACCATCTGTTGCCCCGTACTCGAAGGTCATGATCCGTTCCTGAAGCAGACCCCAGGTAAGATAGGAAACCTGCAGCCCGAAGAAGCAAAACATGAGGAGACCCGCACTCTGATTCATACTGGTGTCCGCCGAATGCTTCTTGCCTCCACCGGACAGCCCGTTTTCCTGGTTGTGGTCATTCTCCTTCCCAAACACACACAGCTTGGCCAGCTGAGGGAAAAACCCTGGTCCTGAAAAAACCAGTATGGATGACCAGTTAATGAAACAAACAAATCGTTAGTAATTAGAGCATAAATCTGGTGGCTGTTGACTGCTTTTGTTCTGCTTTTTTTTTTTTAGTTTTGACCTAAATTGCCTTAATAAACACACTCATCAGAGTACATAAAAAATTTCCAATTTTTTTCCAACGACAGATGTTCTTAAAAACTTGCACAAACATGTGTCAATGTATCCTAAAACTAAAACAGTCTTAAGAAATAGGGGTCACCGGCCTTGTTTCGGAAATATTGGGGTTTAAATACGGTACCTGCCGAAGCCCTTTTTTCAATTTTTGTGACAAATCTGGTGGCTGTTGACTGCTTTTGTTCTGCTTTTTTTTTTTTTTAGTTTTGACCTAAATTGCCTTAATAAACACACTCATCAGACTACATAAAAAATTTCCAATTTTTTTCCAACGACAGATGTTCTTAAAAACTTGCACAAACATGTGTCAATGTATCCTAAAACTAATATGCCTTTGAAAACATCCATAAATAATCAAATATACGAATATTGTTTGTTCCAAACAGCAGATTTTGTTTAAAAAATCCATATACATGTGTCATTGCATACTGAAACTAAAACAGTGTTAAAAAAAAGGTGTCACAGACCTTTTTCCGGAAATATTGGGTTTTGAATACGGTACCAGTTGAAGCCCCTGTTTTCAGTTTGGATTTTTTATCAAAATTTTAAGCATATAGGAGAGCTTTTATCAAACAAGGTTATGGTTCTTTCAACTGATATATATTTACAGATGTCTTGTTTGGCAATAAACAAATGTATTTTGGAAATAAACAAGACAGCCAAATGGCCCTGGGTCGCTCACCTGAGTTTCATTAGTCGAACAATTTTCCATGTGTTAGATTTTTATACAGATATGGATATACTGATACGGACTGATGGAAAGGCGGTCTTATCATCTTGGTTTGAAAAAACCTTTTGACCCAACATGACCCAGATTCACACTCGGCCGAGATACCATTAAGACAAATGTTCTGACCAAGTTTCATGAAGATTGGGCAAAAAACGTGACTTCTAGAGTGTTAACAAGCTGTTTCTTCAATTTGACCTAGTTTTTGACCCCACATGAACCATATTTGAACTCGGTCGAGATACCATTGGGACAAATGTTCTGACCAAGTTTCATGAAGATTGGGCAAAAAATGTGACTTCTTGAGTGTTAACAAGCTTTTTATTCAATTTGACCTAGTGACCTGGTTTTTGACCCCACATGACCTAGATTCGAATTTGGCCGAGATATAATTAAGACAAATGTTCTGACCAAGTTTCATGAAGATTGGGCAAAAAATTTGACTTCTAGATAGTTCACAACCTTTTTCTTCAATTTAATCTAGTGACCTAGTTTTTGACCCCACATGACCCAGATTCGAACTCAGCCAAGATATTATTAAGACAAATGTTCTGACCATGTTTCATGAAGATTGGGCCAAAAATGTGACTTCTAGAATGTTAACAAGCTTTTTCTTCAATTTGACCTAGTGGCCTAATTTTTGACCCCACATGACCCATATTCGAAATCGGTCGAGATATCATTGGGACAAATGTTCTGACCAAGTTTCATGAATATTGGGCAAAAAAAACGTGACTTCTAGAGTGTCAACAAGCTTTTTTCTTCAATTTGACCTTCTGACCTAGTTTTTGACCCCACATGAACCATATTCGAACTCGGTCGAGATATCATTGGGACAAATATTCTGACTAAGTTTCATGAAGATTGTGCAAAAAATGTGACTTCTTGAGTGTTAACAAGCTTTTTCTTCAATATGACCTAGTGACCTAGTTTTGGACCCCACATTACCTAGATTCACACCGAGATATAATTAAGAAAAATGTTCTGACCACGTTTCATGAAGATTGGGCCAAAAATTTGACTTCTAGATAGTTCACAACCTTTTTCTTCAATTTGACCTAGTGACCTAATTTTTGACACATGACCCATATTGGAAATCGGTCGCGATATCATTGGGACAAATGTTCTGACTAAGTTTCGTGAAGATTGGGCAAATAATGTGACTTCTAGAGTGTTAACAAGCTTTTTCTTCAATTTGATCTAGTGACCTAGTTTTTGACCCCACATAACCCAAATTTGAACTCGGCAGATATATCATTGGGACAAATGTTCTGACCAAGTTTCATGAAGATTGGGCAAAAAAATGTGACTTCTAGAGTGTTCACAAGCTTTTCGTATAGCCATATAAGGAAAACTGCTCCCCACCCCCTGGCGGCCATGTTTTTCACCCGACCGGAACCATTTTTGAACTCGGCTGATATGTCATCAGAACAAAGGTTCTGAGCAAGTTTCATGTTGATTGGGCAAAAAATGTAACTTCTAGAGCAGGTTTTTCGCTGGCTCGGAAAAAGTTGTCACCACTATAATTCGCCACTTTTATCGACATGCATATATCGACATGCTTCAGAAACTAATAAACATTAACCGTCACTAATAAATAGCATTAATAACAACATTTAAAACTTAGCAGTATAATCGTTAATTGTAGGAAATTAGGAATTTACAACACTTTATTTCAACAGATTTAGTAATGTTGATCGTTTTGTAGGGTCGCGAAAATATATGACAATATAAAAATAACACTTTACTTGCAGATTGGTAAATCCTTCTTCTAATTAAGATCTTCATTTGTTGATATAACAAGTGTCTGTCCATAATTCATGTTAAAATTCATCATGACTGTGGACAAACAGTTTGTTAATGTTCAGAAACAAATCCTGACACATAACTTTTCCTTTTGTTTTAGGCTACTGGGAGTATTTAGCCCAGCCTCGTTTAGAAATGAACGTTTACCACTTGTCCCAAGTTGCTCCTTTTTGCTACCTGTGTTGTTATTTTGAACTTAAATTTTCCCTATTGCAGATAAAATCATTACACAATAATAACTAGTCAGAATATTAAAAATCAATAGTGCTGCTTTGGATTACAACTGAGTGTGACCGTGCCTAACCAAGCGGAAAACTGATGCTGAGACGTCAGACATAAGCTATCACACCATGACACGCTCGTCTGCAACAACAGGCTACTAAATGATCTGATAACAAACAATGGCCTTATGTCATGTTTGGAGGCTGTGTGGTAACTTACTCTGCCCCAGTTTTGTTGGAATTGAGATTTCTTATACCAGATTAGCACTTTCTAAAATCATGTGGTCACCAATTAAAAATCGCCACTTTTAAAAAACTGTCGCCACTTTAACAATTTTGTCGCATTTGGCGACAGTGGCGATCGACAGCGAAACCCCTGTAGAGTGTTCACAAGCTTTTCCTATAGCCATATAAGGAAAACTTACCCCCCCCCTGGCAGCCATGTTTTTCAACGGACCGGAACCATTTTCGAACTTGGCCCAGATATCATAAGAACAAATGTTCTGAGCAAGTTTCATGTTGATTAGGCAAAAAATGTGACTTCTAGAGTGTTCACAAGCTTTTTCTATAGCCATATAAGGAAAAATGTCCCGCCCCCTGGCGGCCATGTTTTTCAATAGAGCTGAATCATTTTCGAACTCGGCCGAGATATCATAAGAACAAAGGTTCTGAGCAAGTTTTATGTTGATTGGGCAAAAATTGTGACTTAAGAGAGTTCACAACCTTTTTCTATAGCCATAATAGGAAAACTGCCCCATCCCCTGGCGGCCATGTTTTTCAACGGATCGGAACCATTTTTGAACTAGGTCAAGACATCATTAGACAAGAGAGCCATGATGGCCCTAGGTCGCTCACCTGAGTTTAAGGCATAATGGCTAATAACAAGAGGAAAAATGGCACTGAACGCCTTACCTGAGTATAAAGATCTGGGCCTTGCAATTTCAGATATTTTTTTAGTCTATATAAACCATGTGACCCACAGGGCATGGCCACCTTGTACCCCAGGGGCATAATTTGAACAATATTTGTAGTGGACCCCTTTTCAATGTTACATACCCAATATGATTACAATGGGCCTTGCGGTATCTGAGGAGATTTTTCAAGTCAGTTTGTTATTTAAATGTATATAAACCATGCGACCCCCAGGGGGTGGCCAATTTTAACCCCAGGGATATCATTTGAACAATCTTTGTAGATGACCACTCCACAATGTTTTACGCAAAATATAAAACCTCTCGGCCTTACGGTTACAACAAGGAAGATTTTTTAGGCCCACTTGCCATATAGGTCATGGCCACTTTTGACCCCAGGGGCATAATTTGAAAAATCTTTGTAGAGGACCACTATACAATGTTACATATCACATACGAAAAAACTGCGATTTCAGGAGATTTTAAAGTCAATTGGCTATTTAAGTCTATATAAACAATGTGACCCCCAGGGCAGGACCAGTTTTGACCAATGGGACATCATTTGAACAATCTTTGCAGAGGACCACTATAAAATGTCACATACCACATATGAAACCTCTAGGCCTTGCAGTTTCAGAGGAGAAGATTTTTAAAGTCATTTTGCTATTTAAGTCTATATAAACCATGTGACCCCTGGGGTTTGGCCAGTTTCGACCCCAGGGGCATCATTTGAACAATCTTTGTAGAGGACCACTGTACAATGTTACATACCAAATATGAAACCTCTAGGCCTTGCGGTTTCAGAGGAGAAGATTTTCAAAGTTATTTTGCTATATAAGTCTATATAAACCATGTGACCCCTGGGGCGTGGCCACTTTTGACCCCAAGGGCATCATTTGAACAATCTTAGTAGAGGACCACTAGAGAATGTCACACATCAAATATGAAAGCCCTGAGCCTTGCGGTTTCATAGGAGAAGATTTTTAAAGTTTTCACTTTTTAAATCTATTTTTAGCTCTGGTGACCTACATATGCAGCGGACCCGAAAGATTTGAACAACTTTGAAACAGGTCCACCCAAGGATCATTCCTGTGAAGTTTGGTAAAAATCTGCCAAGAGGTTTAGGAGGAGATGTTGTTTGAATGAAAAGTTGACGACGCACGCACGCACGCTCACACGCACGACGGACAACGGGTGATCACAAAAGCTCACCATGAGCACTTTGTGCTGAGGTCATCTAAAAAAATGTTCTGAACAAGTTTCATGTTGACTTGGCAAAAAATGTGACTTCTAGAGTGTTCACAACCTTTTTCATCAATTTGACCTAGTGACCTAGTTTTTGACCCCACATGACCCAGTTTTGAACTCAGCTGAGATATCATTGGAACAAATGTTCTGACCAAGTTTCATTAATATTGGCCAATAAATGTCGCCTCTAGAGTGTTCACGAGGGAAATGTTGACGACGCACGAAGGACAAAAGCGATCCTAAAAGTTCACCATGAGCATGTTGTGCTCAGCTGAGCTAAAAACGCTTTACCTAAAATTACTGTTAAAATAATGAATTTGACTGGACAATGAAGAAGGTCAAATGGGTACTAATAATACCTTCTGAAACATCATTTATTATGCATCAATATATTTTGTTCCAAACGACAGATTTTCTTAAATTGTCTAAATTTTAAACATACATGCACCAATGTATACATACAACAAGACATTAGTAAAAAGAATGGGTCACCAAACTTGTTTGGGAAATATTGGACTTTAAATAGGGTACCTGTATAGCCCTTTTAATGTTTCGTGTTTACGTCAACAACCTATCAATTGCCAAAATAGAATGGAGATATTTATTTGATTTTTTTTTTAAACTAATTTGTTTGGCAATACATTGTATACATGTGTTTTTGATTATTATAATGCTTTATGAACTTTTAGCCACAGACTGAAATTAATGACTTACAAAAATTTATATTTAATCAGGGCTTTCCTCTGACCCGAGCTCCCGGGTTTTGACGCGTGAAAATTTGAAAATACGCTTGTTTGACTCGCGAGGTAATTATTTCATGCGTCACTTTTGACCCCGGGCAATTCCGGACTTGCGTCATACAGTATAATTCGGCTGGCTGATTATCCCAATCAGTCGAACAGCCATGTCAAAGCTGATAAAACACTCGGCGATTATTGGTTGGAGGCGGAGTCAATCCTTAAAAAGACGCTGTCAATCAGCGGTCAAGTTATCGTGTAGCTCCACCCATTAGGCGGAGTTTTGTAGCTCAGAAAAATCTATATTGACCAATTAAAACGCAGTTATATACGCTTCCAATGACGTTAACAATCGCCATATCGGCGTAATATACAATATCCACACTTAAGTTAATGTACATGAGTTCGTTAGTGTATGTTTATGCCCGACCATTTAAGGTTTAAAACACAATTTACTCACCGCTACCGTTGTTGATAATATCCACATTCTTAAATATAAAGGCATTGTTTTAAATTACTTTTCTTTATATTTCGGGTAAAATTATGAATATATTTCCAAAATTTGGAATCCGATTTCAACAAAAATTGTGACTCTTATGTAAAATTTCTTATATCCGAAATATCCACCATCCAATTTTAGTGTTTGAGTGTCATAAACACATTTTTTAATAGTATGTGAATTTCATGTAAACCCTTTGTTTTCTAGAAAAGCGCGCGAAAGTTATGCTAACACAGACGACGTCACATTCCACGCATGGAAAGCGTGCATGTATCGACTATGTGCTTTACCAAATATATACATGTCATCGAGGAATAAAAAATCGTAGTGCAAGAACTTTGAAATCTTTTCTTTTTGTATAAAACTTTCGTAGTGCAAAAACTTTGAGATCTTTAGAATTTGAATAACTTTTTTATTGCAGTGTATTAATTAAACTTTTTAACAGCGAAACAATATTTGCGGACTGTAACTTTATAATGCATATTTTTTTGGCAAGTAAAGCCTACGTTTTATTGTTGTACATGATATGCGATTTCTATATAAAAAAAAAATTCATTGGTGTTTTTAGTATGTAAAGAATATGCTAAAATCGTCTTAATAATTATAATAATAATAATAAATAATAATAATAATAAATAATAATAATAATAGATATAATAATAATAATAATAATAATAGATCTAATTATAATAATACTGGATCTAAGAATAATAATAATATAATAATAATAAAAATAAATAAGAAGAAGAAACTAAAATTAAATAAATTAAAAAGAAAATAATAAGTTAATAAAAAATAATAATTAATAAATTTAAATAATATTATTAAATTATAATATAATTAATACATTAATACAAATAATAATAAAAAGAAGGAAAACAAATGGAAACTACCTACAAATCATCGGCTCTTGAGGGTTTATATCTGACTCTTGGCAAATTTGATTTTGACTCTTGAAAATTTGACCCCAAGAGTCATTGACTCTTGAAATTCAAAGTCTAAGGAAAGCCCTGTTTAATGATTAAAATTAGTATACTATAACCTATATACAATAAAGAAATAATGAAGCAAAAGGAGAAATTAACCCAATTATTTTCTTTTTGTTGTGGACGTCTTTAAGGTGTTGTTCATCAATTCTCGTATATTTGTATAATGCTATAATTAATGATTAAAGATTACTGACTTCGGGGTCAATGATAAAGATAATGCATCATTATTTTTCTTTCCAAATGATGTGACAAGACAAAGTGATCTTATTTATTCTTAATAGTATACATGTATGTTAAGAAAATACTTAAGTGCTGCAAATAGACTTCAATGTATCAATAAACATCTACTCACCTGCGGTCTCATCAAAGCGTATCTTTCGTAGGTAGCGTATCAGAAGATAGCCCGGCACAAATATTGTAGCATAGCCAAGCAGGTTGACGAACAGACGGACGTACCACAAGTCCATGAGGGTTTCCTGTGCGTCAGACATTGGGGATTCCTTGCCAAACACGTGCGGAGCAATGAGATTCAAGATGATGATCACCACACAGGTTAGCCCGGCATTTAGCAGAGCACTGCAAGCAAGTAGAGCGGATAGTTAACACCAAATAGAATGTAGAAAGGATGGTTTAGAACAAACAGAATGAAGAAAGGATGGTTAACAGCAAATAGAAAGTTAATGATTGTTAACGGCAAATAGAAAGTACAGCGAATGGCTAACAACAACAAAATATTAAGTTAATGATGGTTAACGGCAGATAGAAAGTATCAAGGATCGTTAATGGCAAATAGAAAGTAGAAAGAATGGTTAACAATCATAGAACAAATTATGGATTTGAACTTTTTCATGTATTTAGGCAAAAATTTGACTGGGCTATTTCTCGCTTTTGTTTAGGTTACTTCTAATGAAAAATGATTTTGCTAATTGTTCGTGGTACCAAGTAGAGTTAACATTGCCATCACTGAAACTACATTTGGTCACAAGAGTCAGTTATCTGCAGTTAAAATTTGCATTACCAATTACACTAATTAACAATAAGAAAGACTTACACAATGTTACATTTGGATTTCAGGTTCATTTTAAACAATGTTACATTTGGATTTCAGGTTGATTCGCTACATGTGCACTTTCGCGATTGTTACTTCGCTACCCAGGCGGTAGTCGATTCGCTACCTATTCGTTTTCACTACCCACATTATTAGGCTGTAGTTAGCTGCGTTTGTTTTGAACGTATTGAATTGTGCTAATGTGTTACGATGTCAGATGTAAATGTAAGATTTATAAATTGTTTGTATAGTTATTAATGATCTTCAAATTCAACAAATAATAAGGTACATGTACATGTAAATTATGAAATAAAAGCTTTATAAAATACTAAAATAATATTTACTAACATTCAAAGTAAAATGTAATTAGTATATAATAATAATATTGTAATTTATTTATATAAAAAACTTTAATATTAATCTATACGTAATATATTTTTGTTTCAATTACTGATTTAACTGCGTGTACATAGTGTGAAAAACCAATTACCAGTATCAAACGGCACAGTCACAGACACTGAGGCAACTTTCTAATGTTAAAGTTTCTTTTTGTTTGGATAAAAAAGATGCAGTGGTTAAAATTGCCTCTGATTAGATCTATGCCATTAACATTATTTTGTGATAGTTTTGCAAAGTTTGAATATATTCAAATTTAACTGCAAATAATCTAGAATTGGTGTGTCGTGGGAAAACTGGGCTTAATTCATGCCTGTAAAGTGACGTCCCGGATCAGCCAGTGCAGTCTGCACAGGCTAATCCGGGACAACACTTTCCACCTACAGTGGATTTATGTTTAGAACAGACTTCCTTGAAACAGAAAATACCATAAAATCGTAGTCTGCAGACTGCACAGGCTTATCCGGGACGACACATATGCATTAAGCCCATTTTTCCCACGACACGCTTCAATAATTTTTGTACTTTAAATAGCACAAGAGGCACTCAGACTATGACATACCGTTTGGGTCAAAAGTAAATAGGTATACCTACAGGTACAAAAATATGCCTACACGCCTTAATGTATGCCTATAAGCCTATTAAAAATATACCTACAGGTACAATTTATACCTGTAGGTACAATTTAGGCCTGTCGGCATAAATTTAGGCCTGTAGGCTCAATATTTTTCGGTGTGTAGAATTGCCGAAATCCCCGTAATTAACAAAATCCCCCGAAAATCTCCCTAAATCCCTTGTTATTTTAGTTAAAAGTAATATTTAGTGCATTTTGAAGCTATAAAGTCACTTAAAGGTAAAGTTTATCCATAAACTTTATTTATTTAATGGTTATGTTGACCTGCGTTAATTATGTAAAGGGATTTTGGGGGGATTTCGGTAATTATGGGGATTTTGGTATTTCTACACTTAAATAAATGAAAGTTATGCATACATTTCACTTTTAGTTACTTGTATAGCTTTAATTTGCATTTTATATTACTTTAAACCATAATAAGAAAGGGATTTCGGTAACTGCAAACTGAAAACAAGGGACAGCACTCACATAAATCCTATCGTAATTACCGAAATCCCTTATATAATTAACACAGGTCAACATAACCCTTTAATAAATAAAGTGTATGCATGCATTTTACCTTTAAGTGACCTTTATAGCTTTTAAATGCATTTAATGTTACTTTTAACTAAAATAATTGCGGGGATTTCGGTAATTCTACACACCGAAAAATATTGAGCCTACAGGCCTAAATTTATGCCAACAGACCTAATATGTACCTACAGGTATAAATTGTACCTGAGGGTATATTTTAAATAGGCCTATAGGCATAAATTTAGGCCTGTAGGCACAAAATTGTGCCTGTAGACATATTTTCGTACCTGTAGGTATACCTATTTACTTTTGACCCAAAAGGTACGTCATATCAGACTGCATTTTGTCCTGCAATAAACACTGACAACTGCAGACACCATAAACTGTTGACACCATATCAAGAGATATTCACTAATCTTAACAGTTTCCATTAAGCAGGTCATTTCCATCGCTGACTTTTTTTTGGGATAGTATTAAATTGTACTCTGTCACAACTTGCTCACATTTACAAATTACATGAGTGTATTCTTCATACCTCTGACTTACTTGTAAAGCTGTTTGAAACAGTGTCATAAAAGTCCAACCACTGCAACCTTACTAGTACCATTCTTTAAATATCATACTAAAAATATGAAAAACAATTGAAAGACCCTACAGAAAACGATCTCAGTAATAAAATGTGTCCACCTTTTCACTGCTATGTAATGCATTTCCACATCATGTACAAAGCTAGTTCACCCTTGTAAACCTACCGGCATTACAGAGGTAGCAGCAATAATATCATACATAAATATTGACTTAAGGCCAGAGTTTTTAAAATTTTAGATTTACGGGAATTATTTCAAAACTGAGCACCAGGAGGAGGGAATAAAAATAAAAATAAAATAGAAAAAAGTGAGCATCGGATATAATAATAAAAATAAAATGATTAAAATTATAACAAATATTAATTTATTATAACTGCACCTAAAATGAAAAATAGATTAATACAAGAAAGGTTAATATAGAATTAGAAGTAAAGCTGTTTTTCCATATTGTTAGAGGGTTTTATAACTACTATTTGGATTTTCCAAGTTATATCTTTTTTGAAACAAATATCCCATCAATCTTACATTTATAAACAATCTGGCCTAAATCAATGTAGAACGCATATTCTGTATCGTATTCTAGAACATTTTTTTTGCATAATGTGCATGTAGTAGATCTACATTGTTGCTGATTCACATCGTTTTAAAGCTGAAATTCTAAGAAAAAATATACGAGAACACAGTTGTTGTTGTTTTTTCAAATTTGCTATGAACCGGAATAGAAGAAAACATACATTCATACCCATTTCGTACCCATGGAAAAATATGAAAATATACGTATTTTAAACACGAATACTTTACATTCGTTGCATGAAACAACATATACAATTATATTGTTTATGATTAGAACGTATTTGTGTATAAAATGTTTTAAATGTGTTGCGCTATGAATAAATTGTTTTCGCATTTCGGGCACCTGCTAAATCTTTTGTCCCATACTGCTTTCTGATATTAATTTATTATAATTTTTGTCAAAAGAATGTAACTGTATGATTTTAATTAATTATTATTTTTATTTATTATTTTTTCTTTATGTTTTTTATAGCAACTTTAAAATACACAGCGGTCGCGCAACTTTAAACTACACAGCGGCCGCAACCGCCATTGCTGTTTTAATTGTCCCTAGATATACGGGTTTTCCCGTTTTTACAATAAAATATATGCGAAGAACGCCAGAAAATAGCGTCAATTTGTAAAGCAGTCTACTGGCACGCAAAAATTACTACGAAATGACGTTGTCGAAAATAGGTTACACAAGACCAATTTATGTTATAATTCGGGAAGCAGAGACGACCGGCGGAAAATATACAAACAATTACACGATTTTGAATTTTATTTTTATTTGGGTTTTGCAATATTTGAACCGGCGCTCCCATTAATCGAAAAATATAAAAACTCTGGCGTAAGCATTCAATACAACAGACTGACCTTCTACACTGTCAATATTCATCCAAGGAAGTGTATGAAGATGTAGTCCAAAGAACAACATAAATTATAACAACAAGTCTTTAGACTATAAAAGCTGAAAAGTATTGGTAATGTATTACATATTATATCAGCAGTATGTATCGTCACCTTAGTGCAAGAACTGATTAAGTGCACATTTTCACTTTTTTGCAGAAAATGGTCCACAATGATGTGACACATGTCTAGAAAAAGTATTAGAAATAACGTCTGCCGTTAAAGAGAGTTTTGGTATTGAAAATCAAAACTAAATATCTGCAATGATATAAATGTTTGGTAGAAAAAGTGAATAATGGCACTTATTGACTTTTTACCCCAACATATTTTGTACATTCTAAAAATATATTGGCGCAAAAAGTAAATATTGGCAGATATTTACTTATTGCTCCAAAACATTTTCAGCTTTTTTTTTAGATATTTGAGTGTAAGATGTCAAAATTAAACTCATTATGACAAAATATATGACATCATCATGATGTAAAACTATCTATTTTTAACTGGAATATGCAAAAAATTCTTGGAACTCAAGATCAACTTGAAGATCTTGGTTATTCATATTTTGGGCAAGTAATTGTATCACAATATAATAATCTTAAATACCCAGTAATATTTTCTCAATAAACAAGGCTATACAGTTTTTTATAAATAAATAAATAATTAAATAAATAAAAATAAATAAATAAATAAATAAATATAATGACAATAAGAAATAATTTTTTTTGTAAAAAAACGAGAAGGTATTTCATGAATGTATTTTATAACTGTGGAAAAAGTATTTAATATGAAAAGTTCCTTATGAATTCCATACTTAGTCTTATCAGTAACAAGAACTGTAATGTTTCTTTTTCTTATTCTCATTTTATCTATATGTAAATATTTTTGGATGTTAACAATGGCATACATTGTTTGTTTGAATGCTTAAACAATCCAAATAAGCAGGCAACGCTTGGGAAATGCTGACATTCATGTTCTTGCAAATCCCTTTGTAGGTAAAAATGATGCACCTCAGTTCACAAGTTCACACCAAGGAAATTCAAAATTCCAGTCAAATGGCAGAAGCTGCATGGCAAATTCAGTTCCTGCAATGAGCGACTTTAGCGATTTATCTCCCCTGTTTCCCAATATAGGTGGCGCTCTGGTCGAGTAGGTCCCTCAATGCGGATATGTTCGGATTTTATCATTAGATTATCGCCATTGTTAATAAGCGAAGCGTTTGACAGCTTGACAAAAGAAAGATAAAATAATGCCTGAAACCACGTGCTGCGTTCCATTGTGTTCACAAAAAGGACGACACAACTTCCCGAAAGACAAACAACGTCGAGCAGCATGGGTACAAGCTATTCGACGGGTGAAAACAAAGTTCGAAATCTGGACTCCATCCGAATACTCGTACGTGTGTGAAAACCACTTCACCGAAGATGAGTACCACACAATTACATACGCTGGTAGGTAGTTTGCTTTTCTATTGAGTTGAAAAACATCATAAATATAAACAATTATTACGCTTATAATGTTGAATTTGGATTTTCTCTCCATTAGATAATCATGACATATGTATATGTACAGTATATGGAACTGGTTTACATGTATATACTAAATATCATCATTTGTTACTTGGCTTAATTTTCGAAAAGTTCTGCATCAACAACGACAGTACTGCTTCAAAAATTAAATGTAATGTTGTTGATTAATTAAATATGCATTATGTGATATTGTGTGTCATAACCTAACACTATATCATATGTTGGTGTTTCTTAATCTTACTTGACTGAAACCAATAAAATGATAAATCTGTCACCTTCTGAACACTCATTCTCTTAATCCATTTAACCTTAAAGCTGCAACAACCAAATATATGCATTTGTTTCTAGCACATACTTATTTTTTCAGGTAATGAAAGACGTAAGCGGGCTCTGCGAAAAACAGCTGTCCCCAGTATTTTTTCCTGGACAAACAAGGCGACTGTTGCGAAGAACCAGGAGAGAAAAGAACGTCGTCTAGAACGAGAAAACCGGAAACGTAAGTTGTTTGAAGATGTGACAAATATGGAACAATCTGGAGAAAACATGAGTTTTGAACCTGAGTTCATTGCAACCAAAATAGACATTGTTACTTCTGATATCGATGTGGGTGCCAGCGAAGAAGTTGTAACCCAGCAGGAATGTGTGGAGCAAATAATCTCAATCACGGATGAAAAAGTGACATTTATAGATTCTTGTGTACAAACAGAGTGTGTAATGGAAGATGCGGCGATGCAAACAACAACAACACCTGCATTTAGCATCCACAATGTTGAGAATGATGCGCCAGCCGTCCACTTCTATACTGGACTTGAAAATTACATGAAGTTCTTTTTCGTGTTGAACACACTTGGACCAGCAGCATACCATCTTAATTATGTGTATCATTCTGTTTCGAGTATATGTGTTGCTGATCAATTTTTTATTACTTTGATCAAGTTAAGGCGACACATGACAAACTTTGAACTGTCGCGATTATTTAATGTTTCTGAAAGTGTGGTGTCGAACATTTTTATTACTTGGGTCTTGTTCATGGAAAAACAGTGGAAAGAAATTAACATATGGCCATCACAAACTTTAGTCCGCTATTTCGCTCCAAGCAGCTTCAAGAGGCTATACCCCAAAACACGCGTCATAATTGATGGTACTGAGTGCCCAATTAAAAAACCGAAAAATCCAACGGCTCAACAAGCCACTTTTTCGACTTACAAAAACCGAAATACAGTTAAGGTTTTGATTGGCAGTACCCCTGGCGGTCTTATTTCTGATGTGTCCCCAGCCTATGGAGGTGCTACAAGTGACAGGCAAATAGTTGAACGGAGTTCACTGACCAGGCTTTGTTCCAAAAATGACAGTATAATGGCTGACAAAGGTTTTAATGTACAGGACATTTTTGCACCACATGATGTGCATATTAATATACCAACCTTTTTTAAGAAAAAGAACAGAATGTCAAATGATACTGTTATTAAAGATAGGAAAATTTCTAGCAAATGTGTGCATGTAGAAAGAATCATTGGTCTTGGAAAAACATACAGAATTTTAACTGAACCTCTGACTGCCACAGAGACTAAGTTGTCATCAGAGATAATTTTTGTATGTTTCATGCTATGCAATTTCAGAAATGGCATTGTGTCTACATATGCTTAAAGAATTGCTACAATCATGGTTGTACATGTAGCTAAGTGTAGTAAAAAATGTCATTTTTATGTTGTCATTTACCATTCTGAATAAAAAAATGTCTGATGATCATGTGTATTAGTCTATGGTTATCAGTATTAGAAAGTACATGTTATTACAGTAATACTAGACATTTGTTTGTCAATATGACTGTTCATTATTCATTTTTTATGTTGAAGTTGATGTATTACATGTGATTGCTTAATAAATAAAGTTTTAAAATAGTGATTTGTTACTTTTGCAGCTGAAATTAAACTCTGGTATGGGCTGGTATTCATAAAGCTCCTAAGCGAAATCTTAAGTTTTATTTAAGTGAAAATTTCAGATACAATTTGCTATGGAAATTATTATGATTTCTGTTGTTTTTTTGCCAAAATACTATAACAAAAGTAAATAATTTACAGCAAAAACAAATTTAATACAAGAAGACATCTATATAAAAAAGCAAAAGACTAGGAATTCTGATAATTTAAGGAATGTACTTTAAATTTTTCCTGAGGTGCTTTATGAATGCTGACTGTAAACAACATACTTGATATTTATGCAGTTCTGTTCAAACAACACAATTTTCAATAAAACAATTTATTTGAATACATGATAATTCATACAACATTACAAAATGCATTTATTTTCAAATGAACTTTTTGTTTCATTTCTTTTGCAGAACATTATTTTACACATTTTTATAAAACAACTTTTCCAAAAGTGCTGGTTTGAAATGTGCCTCAAAAAATAATTCAAGTTTGTGCACCATATCAGAGATAAGCGCCTCATTTCTTGTTACTCTGATGTACACAATGTCAGTGAGAGTATACACAATTAAATCACAATATTTTCGTTCAGAGCAGAACAACTGTCCCTGTATCTGAAAGTAATATGGATGTTTTTTGCTTAGAACAAGTTTTCCATTGATTTCTTTTAAATATGGCACAGTAACTGAGTTTATCTCTTTATTTTTTGCATTGAAAGGACATTTTACTTCTACAATTAAATCCTTGCTGACAATTCCATCAGGAGATGCCCCTAGAAATGGATGGGTCTTAGAAACAGTGATGCCACATGCCTGAACATTAACATTTCGCGCACTTTCATATATGTGAATTGCAGTTTTTTCATATTTACAGCCATGGCGCATCGCTTCATTTTGCTTAGTTACATGTCCAGATACCATTGTGGAAGCCAATGCTGCTAAATTGGCCTTTTCTGTTGCTGTACATATCCGGTGGTAGTTGGATGACTGGATTCTTTTTCCGCGTTCCTCGAACCAACGATCATTTGTGTTTTGTCCCCTTGTCAAAACTTCCAGTTCACAGCACTCTTCTGTTGTTATTTTAGTTATTTTACTCTGATTTAGAAAGTTTTCTTCATGTGTCACTTCAAAATAGTCATGATCATTGTTGACTGCATATATATTTGCTGGTGCAAAGGTCTGAAATATTGGCATTTTAGAAATTCCTTTAAAGTTCATACATGTATTGTAAAAATGATCCTGATAATTAGGGGCATTTCGAAAACTAACAGGTCGGGGATCAAAGTCCTTAATATCACAAATATCTGCCCCAACCATGTTTAGGTCTCTGGCCTTCAGAGGGGACCCGGTATGTTTCTTGGCTCTATGGAATGCCTGTAGTTGCTCGGTACATGATGACTCTACCTTCACATCTCCTGTTTGAACAAATTTCAGGCATGCATACAATACAGTTCTTATATGCTTGCAATGTCCAAAGGGACCCTCGCCAGCTCCACATTCGCACTGCGCCTCGTGCACTATTCCATGTTTTGTAAAGGAAATGTCTACCACATAATTTATCTTTTTCTTCATTTCTGCTCTACACGCACTTTTTACAAAGTCAAGACTGTCTGATGAAAACAACCGAAGATACATTAAAAATTTGTCATTGTACAGTGCAGTTACAGTTTGGTCAAACTCAACTTGAAAGCGTTCCAGATAGTCAGTGGCTTTCTGACGGTCAATGGGGGCCATCTTCATGTCACTGTCACTTCTGGCATAAGGTCCTCACAGTTGTTGAAATTTTGGTTTCTGTCATAGGCCTCTAGTCTGAAACAATTATGTAATACATTTGTTTAATAATCATATACTGCCTCATCTTTAAGAAAAGAATGAAGAAAAGACGACTTTGCAAACAAAGAACATATTGTATTTATTACTACAAACAAACCACACATAGCGCATTACCCCACCCACTAATTCCAACGTATGGACATGTACATTTTGAATTTAATTTGCAATGCTTCCTGTGGAATTTGGGACAATTAATAATAATGAACTGCAGACATTAGCAATATAAGATTGCATCAATTGCTGTTATTACATTTAACTATTTAATGAAAGAACTTGTTTACTTCGCTAATCGTCAACAACAAAAGTGAAAAGAAAAATTCATGTTAGCCTACCTCTCGATTAACTCCTTTTTTCGTCCAGATAACTTAGCATTTCTCTTTCTTAACTCTGTCCTAAGTTGTCCTAAAGATAGGCTGCAAAACTTTGAAGCCATATTTACACCTTTATCGAAGAAATATAATCAAATCGTGTTAAAACTCTGTTTATCAACTGTCAATCTTAGCGGAAGTAAACAATGGAAGGGAAAATAAATAAACAATGGACCTATTCGACAACAGCGCCGCCTATACGGGCACCTGCTAGACAAGGGAAGATAACCCACTAAAGTCTCTCATTAATGAGTCAATGATAAACCATATTCACGTATGGTCAGGAGATACATTGGACCAGATTCTTGAAAGGGGGATGAACTTGATAAGCACAGGATCATACCGCTCATAATTATTTTATGTTAGAAGATTCTAAACAGGAGTGCGATGGTTTTTATCATTCTCTTTGTTTTGGGGATGTTTTGATGGGAAGGACTAGAAGCTGCACAAGAAGCTCTCAGCGTGAATAATCTGTTTGTGCAGCTTGCTTTGATTTGCAGAAATTTATGACGCTCCCCAAATCTTTGTGGCCTGTAGTAAAGTAGGAAATTAAATAATTACAACTTGTCAATATATTGCCTAGGTACAAATGAGGCATATTGTAATGTATGGAATGAGACTGTTGCAAACTGGGCATCATGTGAGGTAGCCTCATGTGTATTTAATTTTCTAAAGACTATGGCAGGGAAAAATAAAAAAGTATGTTCCTACAGTTTCAGATAATTGTTCTGGCCAAAATCGCAATAGATTTTTTTTTAACAATGCTCTGGTACAGTATTAAAGCGCTGAATTATTATTACTTGTGCCATCAGTACCTTGAACGTGGACACACACAGAATGAAAATGATTAGCTCATTTTACTTTTGATGTTGTTGTTGTTGTTTTTTCCCCATTTTAACAGTATTTCAGTCATACCACGGCGGTCAGTTAACCTACTCACACTTTTCCTGGGCAAGCTTAGCAAATCTAAGCGGTTTACCAGTACTAAGTGCACATACGTATGCCAGTAACTGACAACTGCCCTACATAAATCAGAGGTAGGGGGAGAATGGCCGCAGAAATAATTTCATGGTTAATCCCCACACAAGTTATGTGGCCAGGCAGGGATTCGAGCTCACGATCCCCGGATTAACAGTCTATAGCTCTACTTACTGAGCTAGCCGGGCCGAGCGTTCTACTGAAGAAAGGGCTTCTAAAAATATATCCATTTACAGCACTTTCCAATGGGTAACGTGTATACATATGGCTAGACGCTCCAAAACATACTTTGTAACAGAAATAGATGATGCTCAGTTTTATGACTTCAAAGATCTCAGTTAAGCCTCAGTCAAGCCTCAGTCACACATTCCCGATTTTTCCTGCCATTCTTGAGCCGACAGCGTCCCGAATCAAATATGTCAAAAGTCGGGACAATATTCTGACATTTGGGGCTCGAAATTTTTGTATAAAAAGAACAAATATGTCCCGACAGCGTCTCCACAGCGTCTCGACAGAGTCCCGATTCTCCCAAATGCGATCCGACAGTGTCCCGACATCGTCCAGACAGCATCCCGACATTCCCGCTTTTTTTATTATTAGCGCTGTCGGGAGGCTGTCACAAGCCATAATCGGGAAGCATTCATGGTGGACCGAACAAAGTTCCGAACAAGCACAAACAAACACGCACAAAACACACGCTATACACCATACTTGATATATGTATATATAATTGTTTATGTAATATCATTCCTGTTCCACCGGATATTGTCCCCGACACCATCGCGACACCGTACCGAATTTGATCGGATACAGCTGAATCTATCCCGACAGAGTCCCGACTATACAAATTCGGCTGAGTCTCCCGAATGTTAAGGGACAACTTTAACTGTCGGGAGTGCTTGGCCGATCACGCAGAGCGTGTCCCGATGATTCCGGATTCTCAGGACAACGTCCCGAAAGCGTCCCGACAGAGTTCCGATATTTCCAATTTTTGTACTTTTGGTATCGTAGCGCTGTTGGGACACTGTCTGGAACCATAATCGGGAATGAGTGACTGAGGCATTACAAAGTATGCAACCTAGATGCTGACAGTCAATGGTTAAAAATAAAATTGTTAGAAATTAAGACAGTTTCATATAGAAGTGCGTCTCCAGACACTGCAGCTATTCAATATGACTAAGATGGTCCGTTTATATACTTGAATGTTCAGCCTAGCCTGAGAAACAATGACAAAACATTGCCAACGTTCAAAACTCTCTTTAGAAATGGAAACCAGCCCTTAATTTCCATATCTTAATATGAGAATCTCAAAAAGTTGTGTGACAAGGACATTATTCCCAAAGCATATAACTTGTTCTACAAGACTTTGCCAGTTGATATGTACATGCAGAAACCCCAGAAATGATGGATTATGATTGATACTTACGTATTAACATGTAATATAAGTTACGGTTCATTCATTGTTAATGTAGTTTGAAGAACATGTCTGTCTTTAAAACTTTAAAAACTTGTAAAAAATATGTTTTTACAATATAAATTATTGTTGAAATTGCAATAGTTTTAAAGAGTTTGTCTAATATGAAAAGAAATTGCCAAAAATAATTAAAAGGCAACAGTTTAGATTTTCAAAAGGCTTTGCTGTGATGAAATTTAAAAAAAATCAAAATGAGGCTTAAATTGTCTTAACTAATAAAAACTTTCCTGATGTTTTCTTTCCGATCATACATACTATAAGATTTAATATGGTATGTGAACATCCATATAAGGCCCCCCCCCCCCCCAAAAAAAAAGGTTGGTCTGCTTACATCTCCAAAAAAATCTAGGGGGTGGGGGGGTGGGGGTAAATTATAACTTTTTTTCTTTAACTTTCTTTGTTCGCCGCATATTCACCACACAGTTTAAGTATATTGGACAGCATGTAAAATGTTTAAATGCCTCCCAACAAAAAAACTGTACCTAAACTATAAATAAGGTCATAGAGAAAGATATTTCTGGCAAGAAACTTACACTATCAGCGAAAACTGCACTTTTTTCCCCGAAAATCAGAAAAAGTTAATGATTTATAGGCAAAAAACAACTTTTTTAACGCCTAAATAACACTGTAGATCAACATTAATTTTATGATACCTTAATATTGTTGAATAGACTAAACTTTGGAAACATATAATATTATTATATACTACACAATTATTGCATTATATTGTATTTTAGCAAATACTGTATAAAATTATTTAATATTATAATAATTTGTGTTATTTTTGTTCCAAATTTGTTAAATAAAACTAGTATTTTACGACTTGCCATTCACTTATTGTTCATTTGCAGTGAATTTGTTATTGAAATACAATCAATTTATGTTAGTAGTTTACACTAAATGTATATATATATTACATAGAACTAAGTTAATTAATGTTACTTTTGGAGAACTTGGTAAACAAAATAAAATTAATGTCATTTTTATGGAAGATTACCAGTCTTATCACAATGTATTTAAAGGAATTTCTATTAATGTGACAGCTATACATGTATATTGGTAACAGTGTTCTTTAAAAAGAGTAACCTAAATCATATTGTACCATTTTTGATGATCTGTTATTTCACAATAATAGTTTAACAAATTAAATGCATATAATAATTGTTTATTTTATTAGAAATAATGAATATAACTGGTTCTTGGGCCAAAAATACTTATTGCAAAAACATGATAAGAGCACTTATGCAGTTTTTACACCAAAAAATTTCAGCCTCAAAAACTGGTAAGTGCTATTTATCACAATATCTCTTTCCTTTGTTGCATTTAATAAAATTTAATATTTAAAAATGCATACATTAATGGTTTGATTTAATAAAATACAATGTATATGGAAAACAGTAAATTTTTGAAAACAATATTCAGTTTTTGGCATCTCCTGTAAAATTAGAAAATTGCAGATAATCAGTTCTTGCTCTAAGGTGACGGTATGTTTTGTTTTTCTTTTAGTTGCCTTATCCCATTATTGCTAGAGCTGTATGTACAGAGCATGTTACAGCTGGTCAACCATAATTAATCTGGTACCATTTCAGGCGCGTTGTGGGAAAACCGGACTTAATGCTTGTACGTAAAGTGTCGTCCTGGATTAGCTTGTGCAGTTTTATGGTATTTTTTGTTTCAAGGAGGTCTCTTCTAAACATAAATCCACTGTAGGCGGAAAGTGCCGTCCAGGATTAGCCTGTGTGGACTGGACAGACTTATCTGGGACGAGACTTTACGCACATGCATTATGACCGGTTTTCTCATGACGCGCAACATATTATATTATTTTATAAAGAGTGGTCATCAAAGAAACTTTAGCAGGCATGAGAAAATTAGCAGTAGTAGTCAAATCAAAATGAATTAAATGTATATGATGTACCATTTTGCACATGCGCATAATTGATAAACATTGCCGTAACATAGTGAAGTTTTCATTGAAGTGCATGATTTTGTTGGGGTGAGTTCGAATCCTAATAGTACCGTGTGTCGCAAAAAAAAGTTTGTCTTTGTATTTTTTTTTCTAAAAAGATAGTTCATTATGATTAGTATACAAGATATTGTAACAACTTATATGAAGTGTTTTTATAATGTACTTTGTATTATTAACATATTGGATAATTATCCATTTTCTGTTAATTATCAACTCACTCTTAATCGTTATGTTGCGTTAAATTTTCTATTTTTAGCATAATCACATAACAATCTGTGAAATATCGTCTTAAAACGTACAAAACCTTCAAAGAGAAAGATCATAACTATAATCACCAAGCCTTGGACGAGGTTTATTGCATGAAACATTAACTTTATTGCAATGGGTAATAATTCTGAAGTTAAGCTGGTAACATGTGGATGTCACGAATAATTTCTTGTAACAAAATGTCATTTTGTTAGCATTGTTTAAGTACACATTTAAGCACTTAGATAAAATGCTCCAAATCCACAATGAGCATAAAATAAATACCACAAACTGTTAACATCTAATATTTTTCTCTTTAAAAAGTAAAACATTTCAACAACAAAAATGTACACATTTAAGCACTTAGATAAAAGGCTCCAAATCCACAATGAGCATAAAATAAATACCTCAAACTGTTAACATCTAATATTTTTCTTTTTACAAGTAAAACTATTCAACAACAAAAATGTTCCTCATTGTTACACACTATGAGAGATTAAACATAGTTTCTTAATCAGAAAGAAAGGCCAACCATTTTATATTATTTATTCTAACATGACAAGCGCAAATTTTTCTACAGACAAAGAGCAAAATTCACTGTTGTTAAACTATGAATAAACATCCAGAAAAAAATAACAGTTCCAAAACTGTGAAATATAGTTTCCATTGTAACTGAAGAAAATGCTGTCAGGTCATGATAGAATTGAAATAATCTTCGCATTATCATTGTTTATTAGCCAACAAACACTGATTTGTAGTTCTAATGCGTTATAATGCCCTGGTGGTTAAATTCATGCGCATCAGAACTCCAATAAACAACTCTAAATCATTTCTTAATCATTTCTTAATTACATTGAGTCTGTTTATTACTATTAATATTTTAAAAGCCTAACCATGCCAAACTTTCACTATTGAAAAACAGATTTATTACCAAAGTAAGAATTGCGTTTCATAACATGAAAGGCTGAACTTATCACCTAGTAAGTTTAGTAGATCTTCATCAGCATTTTCACTTTAATATGAAAGACCTTTAGTTACTTTAACAAAAAGTATCAAACAACACTGTACATAATATAAATACGTGTCTAACACCTTAACACCTTTAAATTGTTGTACCTTGTACAAGCATCAATCAATGATAGGTGTATACATGTATGCGCATCATCTGCCAGTTACAACAGGTTATTTAGATTTACTGTTGTCATCTTTGATAGCAATCATTGTGCCTATCAAACTGTAGATCTGTATTAGGAGACATAGCAAACGCTGATATGTGATGGCACAAATTAATCAACAACCTTGACAAGCTTGTCATTGTATCAACATGACACATTAAACCCATTTTCACAGTTATTTAATCATATGTATGTGGCAATCTTTAATTGAGGCGCGTCGTGGGAACACCGGGCTTAATGCATGTGCGTAAAATGTCCCGGATCAGCCTGTGCAGTCCGCACAGCCTAATCCGGGACGGCAATTTCCGCTTTTATGGTATTTTCTGTTTCAAGGAAGTCTCTTCTAAACATAAATCTACTGTAGGCGGAAAGTGCCGTCCTGGATTAGCCTGTGCTAAGATTATATAATTTTAACCGTTGTTAATACCTTTCCAATATTATCAACAATGCTTGTAAAGGATTATTACACAACATTTAATTTACATGCAAGACATTTGTATCTCTATCTTAAGCTATCAGCTTTAACACTTTTAAAAAAGAAAGTATGGTTTAAATGTTGTCAATTGCATACATGTGACAAACATACAAATTATTTGATTGCAATTGCTACTTCTGCCTATTGTTGTTATTACCAGTCTTGTGGGTCCGAGCAAGTGAAATGGGAAATGCACCCATTACCATGCTACTTTGCTAAATAAATTTATGTTCAAACTGCCACTCTGACAATGACTTGCAGGTAAGACTTTCATTATATTTGTATTTTAAAGTAATACTTGGTTTTATGCAACTTTCGCAAGACTTATTGTTGACAGTTAAACATAAAATATTGTTTACGTAATAATTTTACTACAAAATAAAGTTAATGTTTTGTATAACATTTTCATAACTTAAATGTCTTCTTTAACATTTCTATAACTCATTTTATTGTATAACCTCTTCATGGTACCTCTTGCTAAAGCGAGAAATTCCCTAGTATGCAACTGTTTATAGTTCATAATATTTTGCATTATTTATATCTGTATGATATCTGTACTGTGATCATTGCACCCATTATCATGCTACTTTGCTAAATAAATATATGTTCAAACTACCACTCTGACTTGCAGTAATCTATCAACTCACACGGGTGGACAACTACAACAACCGTACCAAGAAAGGCTCACTGCGACAAAACCAAACCTTAAAGAAACTTTGGTAACACAATAAGTACAAGTGTCGCATAGTGTTTTAAATAACCCCTAACGGCCTGTGTGACACCATACTTTAATGAGAAAACTTAATTTAGTATAATATAACATTGTGTTATTTAGAAGTAAAAAACATAAATGAGGCGTGTCGTGGGAAAACCGGTCTTAATGCATGTGCGTAAAGTGTCATCCCCGATTAGCCTGTGCAGTCCGCACAGGCTAATCAGGGACAGCACTTTCCGCTTGTATGGTATTTTGTGTTAGAAGGTAGTGTCTTCTAAACATGAATCCACTGTCGGCAGAAAGTGCCGTCCTGGATTAGCCTGTGCAGATCCGGAACGACACTTTACGCACATGCATTAAGCCTGGGTTTCCCATGCCTCAAATGTCTTACAATATTAACATCCTTACAGAACAATTTGTATTAAGTTTTAAGATGCTCTCTTATTTACCCACCGAAGACAGAAAGCATCGAGGTGGACATTCTATATTATAAACTATTCTCTCCATATGGTGTCATATTGTTGACATCTATTTAAAGGTGTTTTACTCTCGTTTTCTATTTAAGTAAATCCATTAAAATTAGCTTATTATATTGTTTTGTATATATATATAACAGCAAATATGTATGTTTACAAGTATCTTCTTTAAATTTAGTACACTATAATCACACAAGAGGCCTTGAAATACTATGTTATGAGTGTGTGTATAATCTATGAGCATAAATCATAAGACATTTTATTTCATAGTAACTTACAAATGATACTATTTCATATGCATTATTAAAACACAATTCTTCACTACTAAACTTCACAACAGTATCATAATCATAATCCACAAGATAACTGTAATTCTGAAATTCAAGAGACATACTGATTTCTGCAAATATCCCACCAATAATTAACGAGTAACTACATTACTAACATGAGACAAACCAGAATGGTATGCATGATATGTGTCTGAAACTGAGTATTTTAAATATTTTTTCATACTTAAACGCCAAAATTAATCAGAAAAGTGTGACATCTAAAATATTTTGTAAAGATGCTCTAATTTTTTTCAAACTTGTAACAGTGTTCAATTTTATTACACATATACAACTTTTACAAGTTAATACAACATTTCACTTTTATGTTTATAGAAAGAAGGACATCATACTGAACAATGCTTTAATATTATTTCTCTGTAAACGAACTTTATTTTTGCTGTTTGTTTCTGCTAACCCCCCCCCCCTATTTTTTTCTGCCGACCCTAACAGTTTTTTTGCTTATCGATCATTACCTTTTTCTGACTTTCGGTCAGTTTTCATTAATATGCGGTCTTTTTGGTAATTTGCATTGAACAATTTAAATAAGTCTGATTGACACAGGCGCTCTAGGTAATGACACACCGTTAGCATTGAACAATTTCAATAAGTCTGATTGACACAGGCGCTCTCCGTAATGACACACCGTTAGCATTCAACAATTTGAATAAGTCTGATTGACACAGGTGCTCTAGGTAATGACACACCGTTAGCATTGAACAATTTAAATAAGTCTGATTGACACAGGCGCTCTAGGTAATGACACACCGTTAGCATTGAACAATTTGAATAAGTCTGATTGACACAGGCGCTCTAGGTAATGACACACCGTTAGCATTGAACAATTTGAATACGTCTGATTGACACAGGCGCTCTAGGTAATGACACACCGTTAGCATTGAACAATTTGAATAAGTCTGATTGACACAGGCGCTCTAGGTAATGACACACCGTTAGCGTTGAACAATTTGAATAAGTCTGATTGACACAGGCGCTCTAGGTAATGACACACCGTTAGCATTGACCAATTTGAATAAGTCTGATTGACACGGGCGCTCTAGGTAATGACACACCGTTAGCATTGAACAATTTCAATAAGTCTGATTGACACAGGCGCTCTAGGTAATGACACACCGTTAGCGTTGAACAATTTGAATAAGTCTGATTGACACAGGCGCTCTAGGTAATGACACACCGTTAGCATTGAACAATTTGAATAAGTCTGATTGACACAGGCGCTCTAGGTAATGACACACCGTTAGCACTGAAGAGTTTGAATAAGTCTGATTGACACAGGCGCTCTAGGTAATGACACACCGTTAGCACTGAAGAGTTGAATAAGTCTGATTGACACAGGCGCTCTAGGTAATGACACACGGTTAGCATTGAACAATTTGAATAAGTCTGATAGACACATGCACTCTAGGTAATGACACACCGTTAGCATTGAACAATGTGAATAAGTCTAACTGACACAGGCGCTCTAGGTAATGACACACCGTTAGCATTGAACAATGTGAATAAGTCTGATTGACACAGGCACTCTAGGTAATGACACACCGTTAGCACAATTTCAATAAGTCTGACTGACACAGGCGCTGTAGGTAATGACACACCGTTAGCATTGAACAATTTGAATAAGTCTGAAAGACACTGGCGCTCTAGGTAATGACCGTTAGCATTGAACTATTTGAATAAGTCGGATTGACACAGGCGCTCTAGGTAATGACACACCGTTAGCGTTGAACAATTTGAATAAGTCTGATTGACACAGGCGCTCTACGTAATGACACACCGTTAGCGTTGAACAATTTGAATAAGTCTGATTGACACAGGCGCTCTAGGTAATGACACACCGTTAGCACTGAACAATTTCAATAAGTCTGATTGACACAGGCGCTGTAGGTAATGACACACCGCTAGCATTGAACAATTTGAATAAGTCTGATTGACACAGGCGCTCTAGGTAATGACACACCGTTAGCACTGAACAATTTGAATAAGTCTGATTGACACAGGCGCTCTAGGTAATGACACACTGTTAGAATTGAACAATTTGAATAAGTCTGATTGACACAGGCGCTCTAGGTAATGACACACCGTTAGCATTGACCAATTTGAATAAGTCTGATTGACACAGGCGCTCTAGGTAATGACACACCGTTAGCACTGAACAATTTGAATAAGTCTGAATGATACAGGCGCTCTAGGTAATGACACACCGTTAGCATTGAACAATTTGAATAAGTCTGATTGACACAGGCGCTCTAGGTAATGACACACCGTTAGCATTGAACAATTTGAATAAGTCTGATTGACACAGGCGCTCTAGGTACTGACACACCGTTAGCATTGAACAGTTTGAATAAGTCTGATTGACACAGGCGCTCTAGGTAATGACACACCGTTGGCATTGAACAATTTGAATAAGTCTGATTGACACAAGCGCTCTAGGTAATGACACACCGTTAGCATTTAACAATTTGAATAAGTCTGATTGACACAGGCGCTATAGGTAATGACACACCGTTGGCACTGAACAATTTGAATAAGTCTGATTGACAGAGGCGCTCTAGGTAATGACACACCGTTAGCATTGAACAATTTGAATAAGTCTGATTGACACAGGCGCTCTTGGTAATGACACCTGTTAGCATTTAACAATTTGAATAAGTCTGATTGACACAGGCGCTCTAGGTAATGACACACCGTAAGGACCAGTTTCACTGATTGTAAGCGTTTAAGCACTTTACATGCAGTCTAATATAACTAAACTGTGTGGTGAATATGCCCGCGAAGAAAAAAAAGTTAGAGAGAAAAAAGTTATTTTTTACCTCACCCCCTAGAATTTTTTGGAGATGTAAGCAAAAAACAATTTATTTTTTTGCCTTACAACTTTTTTTTAACTTAATTACCTATTGTAATACTTATTTAAAAAAATATATTTACAGTAAATTGAGAAATGACAACACTTTGTGAAACAGTAACACCTTGTTAACACCTAAAGTCCTAATTATAAACCAATCAACTCTACTGATAATATCAGGGTTTGACCTTAAATTTTGGAAAGTGGTGGTCCACAGGACCGGGCACCTTCAAAGCCTACAGGTCCGACACTGTATGAACTGGTCCCGAAAATCAAAATATGTCGAACTGCATAGTGCATAAATAGTTCAAACAAATGATTCTCAGAATTGAAATTGGAAAATATGTGCAGCACACACGAATATCTATTATTCATCATATATTTGTGTATAATACATTTTCGATCAAAATGTTGTATGAACATAGTTGCTTAAATAAAGATGAGATATCAACTTCTTAAAATTGACCAAAATTGGAGATACATGCGTTTTCGTGGGCTAAGCAATAAACACGCAATTAGAGCAATTAAAAAAATAATTATGTATCGTTCTATGATTGGGCTATCCGTTCCTTAACGTTTTACAATCATTCCCACAATTCGGAAACCTAGACCTGAATTTTGTTTACTTTTTTTTTTAATTAGAGATACAATTTAAAACTGCCTGTTGTAAAAACAAAAACAATATTAAATTGTGTCAAAAAGGGAATAAGTTGTTTAACTATTAAAAAGCCAGGAGTAATATTATCAATAGAAGCTAATATAAACTCATTATTTTTACAATATATGTTATTTGATTAAATTTGTTTTAAAATAATAAAATGTTATTAAATGACTATAGTTAATTACTATCAATGGAAATTGCTTCTCTAAAATGCCACTTCAATGCCCGTCAGATATAATTAATTTTGTCAAAATGGTGTTCAGTTGATTTTACAACGTTTACTGGTTAGCGAGTATTTGTCGGACAGTAGTATTATCCCGACGTTTTTAAATATTCGCGTTTCGTAACCGCTTTTCGTATTTTATCACCATAATACAAATAAACGCTTATAGTTTCAAGTACGTTTCGCTTTTCTTCGAAAATAGTGAGTTTATTTTTTGGTAAAACCCCAAATGTTTACGTTAATAGTCTGACACGCATGCAACAGTCGTCTGGGGAAGTAAAATGACGTGCGCATGCGCGATTGAATCCCAATATGGGGCCCAGACAGGGTTTGTGATAGTTTTGGCTGTCTGCTCATTATAGCAGACGAACTCTGGCAGAACATTATTTAACCCGCTACGACGTTAAGGACGTGCGTAGTAGCTACATGGATATGTAACGTCTAGTAAACTCTTTAAAACGTCATGCTTTAGTATTTGTTTCAACGCCTTACTTATATTCTCTAGTAATAATTAAATCATTTTATAAAGTGGTATTATTTTGATATAATTTACGCATCTGATAATTTATTTGTTGTTTAATATAGATTAAATAAAGTTATACAGCATTTCTCCGTATATTTCGCTGTTAAAAAAATGTCAGGAAAATACTACTGTCAACGTGAAAAAGACCGTGTTTTATATACCCCTTTCAGGGCCTCTATTGTTGCACATGCGCACAGGTGAAACTTATTTTGTTTACATACGCAAACGGTTGATCAACCCAGGATGTTACAGCGAATTTTCATCATTGAGTGTGTTCATGAATTAAAACTGTCCCAAAATAAATGCATATTTCGTCCGACAAATATTCTCTCACCAGTAACACACTGTTATAACATAAAAGTTGAAGAATAGGAAAAGATGCGAATTATGCACGAGAGCTGTATAATGCCAATAAACAATATCATCTCGGACGGTTCACTGTATTCTTAACCACAAATGATAAATCACAAAATACACAGTTGGAACAAGTCCAAAACAACTGGTCACCCAACCTCTCGTCCTTCGAAGACAACCGGGGCCAAAAATCACAGGTCACGGACCGATGGACACCTGTTAAGGTCAAACCCTGTAATATCCTTATAAAATACATAGGTCACTAATATGGGATACTTAGTCCTGAAATGGCATACTTGTGCACTTGGACACATTGTCCGTCACCTCTATACCAATAGCGCTACTAGCGAATTATTACCTGTATACTCCTGTTTCTTCCGATTTAATTTCAGTATCCGCTCTTGGAACTAATGCTATGTTATTAACCATTGACATGGCAGGCAAATGCTGCTCTTAACTGCTTTGATTTTAATTTTTAGCCAACAACATGACGTTACTTTAATAAATGCTAGGGAAATAAAAATAATACAAAATATAATTTACAACAAATTAAACTATAACATTATCATCTTTAGAAAATTCCTGTGTGTCCATATGTCCATATGGCATCCAGTATCCACATGGTTAATGTTTCGAAACTGACAGTACACTGGAGAATAATATTAAGGTGACGCAAACCAAACACAATCCTAATAATGCTTAGTCCAATTAGCAAGTTTAGACTAATTACTAATTAATTAGTGCATCAAAGTTGATACAAACTTTCGATGACTCGTCTTCATTATCCACGTATCGCGCCCGCAAAAAAACAAAGTTCACGCTAAGACAATACATCGAATATAGCAATTAACAACAACGCTTGAGTAGGCACACAAATAGTAATTGAGGTATTACCTGTTAAATATTTTGCATTTTTGACAGACGTTGATGCTGTTTTGATGAATGACACGGACTCGTGGCGACACTTATAAACTTCCGGTGTGTTCGGTATTTCCCGTAAATATTCGGACTAGGCAAATCATCAGTAATTCAAAATCACTGATATAGATCAATGTTCAAAATATTGAAAATGTGGCTACTTACTTCGACCAAGAGAACTTTATGATCTACAGGTGTAAAGTTTTCAGTCTTCGGGGATAATTGAAAAAGAGCGTTATTTGTGTCCGCACATGATGTATAAGATAAAAAAAAAATCTATTTTAAATGAATGATAAATAATGTAAAACAATTTCGAACTCATATTTATAGAAATAAACAGATGGATGATGAATATATTTTTGAATGTTGTTTTTTTTTGCAAATATTCAATGCCAAATTAAGAGACCATGTGTTCTTTTTAGAATCGCTTCTATCGCAGATCCAAACTTTCATGTTTGGAGGTCTGATTCCTGCCAATATTGATATTTACATATCGCTCTCAAATACAAAAATCGCAAACAACAACTGATATAAATTTATCATTTTCTTTTTTATGCCGTTACCGTCATGGTCTGGCCCGTCGACGACCGGCCGAAATGGAATCGGGCCGTCTTGACCCGACTCCTAAAATAGTGGTGTGTAACCGTTAAGCATTTTGATGATACTGACTTCCGCTTAAACAGCAAACTCACAACCGGCATTTATTTTTACTAACTTTCAAAATGTCTAGAGGAAGTAGTGCTGGATTCGATCGGCATATAACCATATTTTCTCCTGAAGGAAGATTGTATCAAGTCGGTTAGTTATAGTGCAATGTTTGAAGACATTTATTTCAAAAAGTTACACAGAACTTTAAGCGGAGTTAGTGGGTGGGGAAATTTCTGAGACTATCTAAAGTTCAGGGGAAACACTCATTTCCATAGATGAGACGGCAATAGTCGAGCCGACTACTGTGGCCATAAATAGCGTCGTAATTGGCCATAGTTAGCGTTTGAATTCCAACATCAGACCACTAAATTTAACAATGATTTGGAATAAGAATGATATTTTATATTAAATGTAAGAATTAATTCAATTATAACAATAAGCAATTGGCGCATTAACATTATATATTTTATCAGCCAGTCACCTATGGCCACAGTAAAAAGCGATTTTTATTTTAAAATGTGCACATCCAGTGACCAATGGCCACAGACAATGGCGATTTCTATAACAATAGACGCATTTCAAGTGACATATGCCCACAGGTAATCGGGATTTATATGAGAATATACACATATCAAGTCGCCTACAGCCACAGTAAAGGGCAATTTCTATGAGAATAAAGCTGCCTATGGCCACAGCAAATGGCGATTTGTATTAGAATGTACACATATTGATGTGACCTATGGCCACAGCAAATGGCGATTTTTATCAGAACATACGTAAATAAATTGGCCAATTACCAGAGCAAATGGTGTTTTCTATGTGAATATACGCATCGCAAGTCACCTATGGCCACAGTGAAGGACGATTTCTATGTGAATAAACGTATCTCAAGTCACCTATGGCCACAGTAAATGGCCATTTCTATGATAATATACGCACATCCAGTGGCCTATGGCCACAGTAAATGGTCATTTCTATGATAATTTTCGCACATCCAGTGACCTATGGCCATTTCTATAATTATCTACGAACATCCAGTTACCTATGGCCACAGTAAATGGTCATTTTTACAAGAATATACGCACATCCAGTGTCCTATGGCCACAGTAAATGGCCATTTCTATGTGAATATACGCAGGGCTGGCGCTTGCTGAAAATTTTCTTGAGCCAATTTTTCGCGAGGTTGGATTTGCTTATTCGCGTGGTTACAATTAATAAATCGGGTAACATTGTTTTACTACATAAATATGATTAAACCATTAATGTACATATTAAATCACATTAATAGAAATAAAATAAACAAATCAATAAATGAGGTTAACAACAAGTTCTTTCATACATAAATAGCATATTTTATTTTCATTTAATTTTAAAGAATACATCAAAATTTAAAGAAAGTCACTGGTCTGCTGCATATAAATGTCTAACACAGGGATCTCGGAAACGCAAAATCAAGCATATTTGGACGCATATTTTTTCAAAAGGAAGCATGTCAAACCCATGCCAAGAGTCCTTGGGACGCATGCTTTTTGGCTTACTGCGTATACCCTGTTACTTAACACATACATGAGTGCCTGCAGTAAACTCGGCAGTAGTCGCGATAAAATCAATATCGGCCCCAGTACACACTGCTGCTGTCAAAGTCTAGTCCTTTAGCTCCGCCCACAGCAGCCCCTTAGGTCCGCCCACACCATTCAAGACAGTTACTGTTAATTTTCATTGGTAAATTACATTTGTCACTCATTGCTGTACTTTAATGCACAAGTCAATTAGAATGTGGGAAATCGCCGAAATGTGACAAAAGGCGTCCTCAATTAAGATCAGTTTTTGAACATATTTGACAACTTAAAACAAACAACATTGTTAAAGCGAGCGAAAAACAGCTTCAGCTGATTTTATTAATTTATATTGCCAATCCAATTTCATGAATAACAACTACATCTCAGTAATACGGTGATAGGAGTTTTTGTTTTGACAGAAATTTTATACGAAAATCTTGGGCTGAATTTTGACAGTGATATAAAAGCATCAATCAATAATCATACATTGAGGAACTTTCTAGTATATAACACCTATGACAAGACATAAATTAACAATATTGGCAGTAATTTAAGTACAAAATTTTGCAACGTCACATATTTTCGCTACCTCGCAAAAAAATTTGTCGCCGATTTTACAGGTCACAAACATTTGTAAAACACATGCAAACACATTCTTTGGTGTTTAATATCCTTGTTACATTTTTGTGTTGTTGACCTGTTTCACAATTCACAATTACTCTACTTGACAGTAACTTATGCTTTACTGTAATCACCGCATCATAACATTTTACTAGGCCTACACATTACAAATCAGTCAACAAGTTTAGACCATCAATTGCTAATTGTCCAGAATTTACCTGTTTTATAATTTAATATTTGTACAAAAATATTGTTTTATAAGACATGATTAAGTATTATATATTATCATTATAATTACATAACCCAATAAAAATAATATAAAGAATAATAATAATATAAAGAATAATAATAATATATATTATAATAATAATTAGTATTATTATTATTATCATGATTATTATTTTATTTATAACTGTCATATATTGTATAAATGCATAAATTGTAAAAATTTCATTCACTTTCGCGCGTCACATACTTAAATTTTATTTCTTTTCTATTTGGGACTTTTTAGGGAGAAGAAGTCCCAGGACTCCTATTTTAAAATCTTAGTGAGATCCCTGGCACATTATGAAATGAAGTAGTGTTCTGTAAGCACTGAAATATATTTATATACCCTCATATCTATGCTACATAAGTCTTTAATCGTCATAATTGAGCATTAAATTACAATACAACAGATACCGACTTAGTGTAAAAACATTTACCTTTGTCACTTTGCTAATTAACTCCATTTTAATAATCCCTCGTTTAGTCCTCTCATTAATCCGTAACGACTTTCACTACAAGTTGATTCAGTCGCCGCCTGTGTGATAATCAACCACAATCGGGAGCAATTCAAATACAAACGGTCGACCATAAACATTGTTTTCACAAGAGCCATTTTCCCACTTGACACCAATTAACACCACGTGAGGTTGATCATGAATGTGTCTTATCGATTCATTACTCGCGTTATCAGCTGAAACTATTTAGACTGTAAACCAGTCTGAGCAGATCTCGCTCTCGCGGGACTTCGCTACTTTCATTTTCTTTGTTTTGAAATCTGTTTTTTCCAAAGTTTCAAAGTTGGGGGTTTTGGGGGGGGTTTGAGCCAATTGAGATTTTATTGAGCCAATTTCTGAATTATTTCGCCAAGGGCTCAAATGGCGATCGCCAGCGCAAGCCCTGTATACGCGCATCCAGTGGCCTATGGCTACAGTAAATGGCAATTTCTATGTGAATATAAGCACATCCAGTGACCTATGGCCACAGTAAATGGCCATTTCTATAATAATATACGCACATCCAGTGACCTATGGCCACAGACAATGGCTATTTATATCAGAATATACGTAAATGAAGTGGCCCATGACCAGAGAAAATGGCGATTTCAATGTGAACATACGCATTTAGAGTCACCTATGGCCACAGTAAAGGACGATTTCTATGTGAATATACGCATCGAAAGTCACCTATGGTCACAGTAAAGGACGATGCCAATATAAGCATATCCAGTGGCCTATGGCGGCAGTAAATGGCCATTTCTATGTGAATATACGCATATAAAGTGACCTATGGCCACAGTAAATGGCCATTTCTATGACAATCTACGCACATCCAGTGGCATATGGTCACAGTAAATGGTAATTTCTATATGAATATACGCACATCCAGTGACCTATGGCCACAGTAAATGGCCATTTCTATGACAATCTATGCACATCCAGAGACCTATGGCCACAGTAAATCACCCTTTCTATGTCAATATACGCACATCCAGTGACATATGGCCACAGTAAATGGCCATTTCTTTGACAATATACGCACATCCAGTGGCCTATGGCCACAACAAATGGCCATCTCTATGTGAATATACGCACATCCAGTGACATATGGCCACAGTAAATGGCCATTTCTATAACATTATATGCACATCCAGTGGCCTTTTGCCACAGCGAATGGCCATTTCTGTGACTATACGCACATCCAGTGGCCTATGGCCACAGTAAATGGCAATTTCTATTTGAATATACGCATCGCAAGTCACCTATGGTCACAGTAAAGGACGATTTCTATGTGAATATCCGCATCTCAAGTCATCTATGGCCACAGTAAAGGACGATTTCTATGTGAATATATGCATATAAAGTGACCTATGGCCATAGTTTATAGGCATTTTTATGATAATGTACGCCCATACAGTGACCTATGGCCACAGTAAATGGCCATTTCTATGACAATATACGCACATCCAGTGGCCTATGGCCATTTCTATGTTAGTATACGCTCATCCAGTGGCCAATGGCCACTGTAAATGGCAATTTCTATGTGAATAAACGCATATCCAGTGGCCTATGGCCACGGAAAATGGCCATTTCTATAATAATATACACATATCCGGTGGCCTATGGCCACAGTAAATGGCCATTTCTATATGAATATACGCACATCGAGTGGCCTATGGTCACAGTAAATGGCCATTTCTATATGAATATACGCAAATCCAGTGACCTCCGGCCACAGTAAATGGCCATTTCTATAATAATATACTCACACCCAGTGACCTATGGCCACAGACAATGGCGATTTCTATCAGAATATACGTAAATAAAGTGGCCCATGACCAGCGCAAATGGCGATTTCTATGTGAATATCCGCATCTCAAGTCACCTATGGCCACAGTACGGGACGATTTCTATGTGAATATACGCATATAAAGTGACCTGTGGCCACAGTTTATAGGCATTTTTATGATAATGTACGCCCATACAGTGACCTATGGCCACAGTAAATGGCCATTTCTATGACAATATACGCACATCCAGTTACCTATGGCCACATTAAATGGCCAGGTCTATGTGAATATACGCACATTCAGTGACCTATGGCCACAGTAAATTGCCATTTGTATGACAATCTACGCTCATCCAGTGGCCAATGGCCACAGTAAATGGCAATTTCTATGTGAATATACGCATATCCAGTGGCCTATGGCCATTTCTATAATAATATACACACATCCAGTGATCTATGGCCACAGTAAATGGCCGTTTCTATGATAATATACGCACATCCAGTGACCTATGGCCACAGTAAATGGCCATTTCTATGATAATATACGCACATCCAGTGGCCTATGGTCACAGTAAATGGCTATTTCTATATGAATATATGCACATCCAGTGACCTCCGGCCACAGTAAATGGCCATTTCTATAATAATATACGCACACCCAGTGACCTATGGCCACAGTAAATGGCCATTTCTATGTGAGTATGCGCTCATCCAGTGGCCAATGGCCACCGTAAATGGCAATTTCTATGTGAATAAACGCATATCCAGTGGCCTATGGCCACGGAAAATGGCCATTTCTATAATAATATATACACATCCGGTGGCCTATGGCCACAGTAAATGGCCATTTCTATATGAATATACGCACATCGAGTGGCCTATGGTCACAGTAAATGGCCATTTCTATATGAATATACGCACATCCAGTGACCTCCGGCCACAGTAAATGGCCATTTCTATAATAATATACTCACACCCAGTGACCTATGGCCACAGACAATGGCGATTTCTATCAGAATATACGTAAATAAAGTGGCCCATGACCAGCGCAAATGGCGATTTCTATGTGAATATACGCATCTCAAGTCACCTATGGCCACAGTAAAGGACGATTTCTATGTGAATATACTAGGGATGGGACCGAATATTCGAATATCGGATAATATTTGAATATAAAAAAACGAACACGAATATTCGATTTTGAAATTTATTTAAAGAACAAAATGTCTTTTTAAAAGATCTCTTTTTTCAGGTTTGATTGTAAAGTTAACATTTCCTGCCTAGCAGGTGGGCGGGGGCAGTGTAACGTTTTTACAACACATGCCAAACATGTCCAATTAACGACGATTGATAATTGGCAGGGGGGGCCACGTCTTTACAAGGGCCGCGAATTAACGGTTTGTATGTGGCTTGAATATGACGCATTGTATCCACAAATAACAAAACTGGGCCATGCTGTGATAACGGTTTCACAGTTTGCACAAGGCGTACATTGTTGTTTATTATCCTTAAGTGACATCTATACTGTTAACTTGTTTACAGTAAATTTCAATTACTCTCTAAGTCAGGGCTTTTTTTCCTATTTTTGTGAAGCGGCCTTTGGCCCCCTAATTTGTGAAAAAATGAGTCGCAAACTTTTCAGATTTGTGAAAAATTGAGTCGCGAACTTCTTAAAATTGTGAAAAAACGAGTCGTGAAATTGTAAAAATTGTGAAATTCAGAGTTTTATGCATAAGTATAGTAAAAGCATGTTTAACACTTGAATCATATCAAAATTTCCTTAAATAATGCAATAAAATCATATTTTCCTTGTATGGACACTTTATTTCAAACAATAACAACACACATTCACATAATCTGATCAACAATTTGTCAAAATTCAGACAGGTTAACTCTATCTGCTTCTCAAAACATAGGAAAGTCTAACCTTGTATCGCTTATGTCAAACATTAAAATATATTGTAACAGTAAAAACAAACTGTATCATTATGACATAAAACTAGAGCTGATTTGAACGGCTGGATCTTCAACACTGAAAATGAATACACCTTTAAAGCAATATTTAACTAGATTTAAGATATACACTATCACAGGGCTTCTTTAAAATTACATTTATCATTTGTCAGAAAGTAAAACTTACGCAGGGTCTGCAGAGCTTTGCGTATCCTCATGCTCAACAGGAATTTTGACTGCAGAGAACATATACCTGTAATGAATTATCAATAAAAGATAATCTCATAATTTCATAATCATGGGCTTCAAACAAAAAAAAACATTGAGATGCAAATCCAAAATTTTAAAATTAATTATTTATGATTGGTTTGCAACTCACCCAGGGGCTATTGTGCACTGCATTTCATTTCCTACTGGCCGAGCAGATCCCTCTGCTGTGGCTGAACAGCCAGCCTGACCCTCATCAGGATTACTGCATGTCTCTGTGATGTCATTTGATCCGAAACATTAGGTATACATTGAATTACAGTACTTTTGTGAGAAATGTAAACCATATATTTTTTCACATTTTACCAATCATAAATATATACAATGTTTGAATCATGAATGCATGTCATGAAAATGCATTAAAATCAATTTTCATACAAATGGATCACAGTAATACTTTAAACAATATTTACAGTTGTAAACGGATAAGATATAGAATAACAGGTCGACTCTACATTGTTGCGCTTGTCTCGCTCTCGGTCATCAATACATTAGTCATGTGTTTTCACTTTCATCAAATGACTCATTATAATTCAATCCATGTCCGTTTTAATAGTGCATGGTTAAAAACTTACCCTTCTGTTGAAATCTTTGGTTTCTTCAAATTAACCCCGAATTGAAACAAATCTGGATCCCCGGTTGACTTTCTGATCTTTTTAACATATCGCGAGTTCCGCGACGCCATTTTTTCTTATGCAATGGTGAGGTTGATCGGCCGAGCTTATATTACTACACCGGTTTCACCGGTTTCAAAATTTTAATCGATTCACGATTATAATCGATTAAAACAGGCATAGCCAGTTACATGAGTAGGAAACAAAATTTGCGAATTCGGAATGAAAAACGGTAAAACGAAACGTATTTTTCAATTGTGAAATGGCCGTTTTCGACAGTTTTGAGCCCAAAAAGTCCGTTTTTCACAGTTTACAACGGCCGTTTTTGTAAAATATCATGGCCGTGTTAGATTTGTGAAATGTCCGTGTCAAAATTGTGAAATGTCCGTCCACGGCCACTCTCAAAGAAGGAAAAAAAGCCCTGTAAGTAAACCAATCAAAATGAATCCATTATCAGCCAATCAATTTCTTTAACAAAATTAGCATGGTCTGGTTAATCTTAATATACGTCACTTGTAAATTATTCTCCATAACCCCACTCGTCGTCGTATTCTCCATTATATCGTATAATTATATATATTATACAAGAGTCTTGATTAATAAACAATACCACCATCATGTGCTTGGAAGTACGTTACGCGGTCATTAGACAACACCCAGCCTTTGTCCCAGGCAACGTGTAATCTACGTAATGAGAAATTTGTGTACGGAACGATTAAAAATTAATTAACAATACATTTAACAATATCTTACATTTCTTTATATTTGCCTAACACACTAAGTTATATCGCTCGTTTACCACTGAAACAAGGTAAAACAACTACGTACAGGTAGTATACATATTTCGGATAGGTAAATATTCGGACAGAATGCCATATATAGTAGTATTTACAAAACGAATATTCTAATATATTAGAATACCTAAAACGAATATGCGAATATTGATTTCAGTATTCGGTCCCATCACTAGAATATACGCATATAAAGTGACCTATGGCCACAGTAAAGGACGATTTCTGTATGAATATATGCATATAAAGTGACCTATGGCCATTTCTATGATGATATACGCACATCCATTGGCCTATGGCCACAGTAAATGGTCATTTCTATGATAATATATGCACATCCAGTGGCCAAAAACCACAGTAAATGGCCATTTCTATGATAATATACGCACATCCAGTGGCCTATGGCCACAGTAAATGGCCATTTCTATGATAATATTCGCACATCCAGTAACCTATGGCCACAGTAAATAGCCATTTCTATGATTATATACGAACATCCAGTTACCTATGGCCACAGTAAATGGTCATTTTTACAAGAATATACGCACATCCAGTGCCCTATGGCCACAGTTAATGGCCATTTCTATGTGCATATACGCACATCCAGTGCCTATCGCCACAGTAAATTGCCATTTCTATAATAATATACTTACATCAAGTGACCTATGGCCACAGTAAATGGCCAGTTCTATGATTATATACGCACATATGTAAATGGCAATACGTATAGCATCTATGCAAATATACGGCACCGTGGGTATTTTATTTGCTCGTAATTTTCTTTCCGATGTGTGCACACGCAATCAAATGTTCTAAAATCGTACATTATTATGCAGGCTCGCTATATATTTTTTAGTGTTGTAACAAATATGTCAAGCACGATACTTTTGTCGAGTCTCTAGTCCTTTCAATTGCATATCGTCCATTTAAAAGCCAGATGTAACATCAGCATATGTGCAAAGAAGGCTGGTATGCCCTTACAGATTTCAAGGAACGATATTGCTTAAGAAATAATTTACGGGTTAGAGTCGGTTAATGAGGTAGAGAAAGAATTAAACCGCGAGGGTGCTAGTCCGAGTGATATGATAACAAGCATCGGAACGACAAACCGTTGGTTATTATCACAATAATCAATGTTAACCCGTCAATTATTTCCATTCTAATGCGATGTTATATATAATACATCTGTATTTTTATGTACCTATACTACGCCCATTTTACCACCAAGTACATTCACACGTGCGTTTCAGTGACATCAATAAATTATAACAATTCAATATGACCTCAGCTTCATTGATCAATATTGAGCGAATGACGCCAGCTACAATGATAAAAATCAAAGAATCAATGTGATGTCATAATTATTAATAAATACAGTGACAATATTATGCTGACAATCGCCGACTAAAAGCATATGAACGTGAATATAAAATATGTTGTACAAATGTCGTTTTATTGCATTACATAATGCAGAAATGATTTGTTTGTGTCCATTTTGCTGTCTCGCGATTAAGCACGTGCATTTTACGGAACAGTATCTTCTAATTTCCGTAACTATTTTAAAAACATTAGGCTCCGCTCATAATTTGTTGCAAAATAACCCATGGTTGATTTTCTTCTTTATCTATGGAAAACTAGCCGCGTGCCCTGTTAGAATCCATAATGTACAAATTACATGTACAATCTTTTAATAGCAGTGCTATTTTCACAGGAAAGCTATTATGTCTTGTGAACTCTGTATTATCATTATTGGTTTTGATACCAGTTTTCATAACTAGACAGGAATATATTCCTATCGTTTTGGTATGTTGCACCCCTTCTTTTTTCACAAGTGTAGTGGTTCATATTAGCAGATGTAATATCAGGATTCATTCATTCGGGACTATTGGTGGGAAAATTTCACAACATTGGATTGAATATGAAAAAAAGTTCCAAAGTTGGGTTTGACAGTAATGCCAAAACATACCTGTAGCATGCAGCAAACGAGCTGCTATAGCTTTACGTGCATCCATCAGATGTCGTCTTGTCCAGTTGAATTCAAAAGGAATGCCATTCAGGAATCTCTGTGCTAACTGTACCAACAAACTTTCTTTATTAATTCTGCTTTGTATGTTTCAGGAATTCATTGGCTAAAAACTGTTGTGATATTATGTCTATCTTTACAGTGCTTTCAAGGAAAATAAGACCAAAAAAATATAACAACTTATGTCTCACTTATAACACAAACTAAGAAAAAATGATAGCAAGTCTGGATCGTAATTATGAGCATAATAAATCTCCAGTTATGCTAAAAAATACTACTAGTACTCAGAGTTGTGCAAACAAATCAACGAATACCATATTAGAAAACAAGTATACCCGTGTGTTTTAGTGGTAATTGAGATAACAAGACATGGAAAAAGTTGCATAAGTTTACCTCCAACACATAAACTCAACAACTCACGCTATCAAACTGTTTTGCATGGGCAGGGGATTCTATGGACCAACCTCCAGGCACAGTTGGCTCCAGACCTCGATGGTACCTCGCATTCAAGAAAGAACTGTAAAAACAATACATGCTTATATTAATAGGGTATAGCTGTTAATATTATCTTTTTTTTTTCTTGATAAATATTGGTGTAGTTTTTGTTTTTGTTTTGTTAGTTCAAGTTGTATACTTAAAAAAATGTATATATATACACTCTACTTTTTTAAACCAACGAGCCACATTAGTTTAAACAGTATTAATTAAGACAATTTGACATGACATAGAAATGACTAGTACATAGAACAATGGATTACAAAAACAAGTTACTTAAAACGTAAATGAATTCTTCTCCACATATATTTGTAGAACAATTTGGATAATAACACATTTAATCAGTTAAAAAATGTGTAAACTGTATACAATTTAAGGAGGACTGTATCATCAACATCTGTACTAGCCGATATACAGACATATACATAAACACTTCAATCAAAATTACATATTTACAAAATTGTACTTTAATATTAGAAAATACTGCAAAAGTTCCAGAATTTAATTTGTACTATTAAGGTGCATACTCAATGCTGATGGTACAGAACTTTTAAAAATTAACTTTCGTAACGAACATGTAACTTAACTGTCACATGGTCTTGGATTTCCTTACAGACATCACTTTTCCTCACAAAGAGAACGCATTATTTTGATAATGTCAATAACTTTATTGTGATGGATCCTAAATTAACCGGTTGGAATGCATGAGCATTATTCTTTCGTCACTTTCTTTAAAGTAACCGCTGTTTTCCTATGCCAAAATATGCTACAATGTGCCTACCTTTAAAATCAAAATCAACAATAAACATAAATAATTAAGGAACCATAATAATGAACATGAAAATAAACTAGTGCAATTCATGAACTCTGTCAACACTGACTTACTACAAATGCTTCAAAAACTGTTGCTTCGTACGTTCCACTTCTCCAAGTGGATTTAAATAGAGTAATTTCTTCTGGTTTGGTATAACGATCTATTAAATGACATTTACGCAAAAATATTGAAATCATGATACCAAACGTACACTTTTATATTGACATAATAAGCACAAACAGGCTCCAGCTTGCCTTCTTCTATATACGAAATGGGGAAATGGTACAAACTACTACATGGTCATACAGACTGAGATGTTTTGTCAAGACTGGTATTAATAACATTTCTATATTGCAAGAAAACTGATAAAAGAGATGTTATGGACATATGGGAAATGGACAAATAAGGCCAAGTGCAAACAGTGAGATTAATGACTGGCAAAATACAGCAAATGAAGAAGCGGTAAACCTTTAGCACATGCAAATAAATCATGTAATGATCATAAAGCATGGAATTAAAAACGGAATGAATCTTTTGCATCGTTGTAGCTTCCAGCGATACCTTATAGCAATAAGACTGTACAATTGTACAGCCTATACCTATACTTACTGGGGGTGTTACATAGGCCACTGGCTGTGCGTATATTTTCATAGAAACGGCCATTTACTGTGGCCATAGGTCACTGGATGTGCGTATATTATCATAGAAATGGCCATTTACTGTGGCAAAAGGCCACTGGATGTGCGTATATTATCATAGAAATGGCCATTAACTGTGGCCGTAGGCCACTGGATGTGCATATATTCACATTGAAATAGCCATGTACTGTTGCCATAGGTCACTGGATGTGTGTATATTATCATAGAAATGGCCATTTACTGTGGCAAAAGGCCACTGGATGTGCGTATATTATCATAGAAATGGCCATTAACTGTGGCCGTAGGCCACTGGATGTGCGTATATTCACATAGAAATAGCCATTTATTGTGGCCATAGGTCACTGGATGTGCGTATATTGTCATAGAAACGGCCATGTACTGTTGCCATAGGTCACTGGATGTGTGTATATTATCATAGAAATGGCCATTTACTGTGGCAAAAGGCCACTGGATTTGCGTATATTATCATAGAAATGGCCATTTACTGTGGCCATAGGCCACTGGATGTGCGTATATTATAACAGAAATTGCCATTTATTGTGGCCATAGGTCACTGGATGTGCGTATATTGTCATAGAAACGGCCATTTACTGTGGCCACAGGTCACTGGATGTGTGTATATTATCATATATTCACATAGAAAAGGCCAAATTTACTGTGGTTATAAGCCCCTGGATGTGCGTTTACTCACATAGAAAAGGCCATTTACTGTGGCCATAGGCCACTGGATATGCGTATATTATCAAAGAAATGGCCATATACTGTGGCCATTGGCCACTGGATGTGCGTATATTATCATACTAATGGACATTTACTGTAGCCATAGGCCACTAAATATGAGTATACTATCATAGAAATGGCCATTTACTCTGGCCATAGGCCACAGGATGTGCGTATATTATCATAGAAATAGCTATTTACTGTGGCCATAGGCCACTGGATGTGCGTATATTATCATAGAAATGGCCATTTACTGTGGCCATAGGTCACTGGATGTGTGTATATTATCATAGAAATGGCCTTTTACTGTGGCCATAGGTCACTGGATATGCATATATTATCATAGAAATGGCCATTTACTGTGGCCATAGGCCACTGGATGTCGTATATCATCATAGAAATGGCCATTTACTGTGGCCATAGGCCACTGGATGTGCGTTTATTATCATAGAAAAGGCCATTTACTGTGGCCATATGCCACTGGATGTGCGTAGATTCACATAGAAAAGGCTATTTACTGTGGCTATAAGCCACTGGATGTGCGTATATTATCATAGAAATCGCCATTTATTGTGGCCATAGGTCACTGGATGTGCGTATATTATCATAGAAACGGCCATGTACTGTTGCCATAGGTCACTGGATGTGTGTATATTATCATAGAAATGGCCATTTACTGGCAAAAGGCCACTGGATGTGCATATATTATAATAGAAATGCCATTTATTGTGACCATTGGTTACTGGATGTGCGTATATTATTATAGAAACGGCCATTTACTGTGGCCACAGGTCACTGGATGTGTGTATATTATCATAGAAATGGCCATTTACTGTGACCATAGGCCACTGGATGTGCGTATATTATCATAGAAATGGCCATTTATTGTGGCCATAAGTCACTGGATGTTCGTATATTATCATAGAAACGGCCATTTACTGTGGCCATAGGTCACTGGATGTGTGTATATTATTATAGAAACGGCCATTTACTGTGGCCATAGGCCACTGATGTGTGTATATTATCAAAACAATGGTCATTTACTGTGGCCATAGGCCACTGTATGTGCTTATATTAAAATAGAAATGTCAATTTATTGTGGCCATATGTCATTTAATTGAAGTATATTATCATAGAAATTGTCATTTACTGTGGCCATAGGCCACTGGATTTGCGTATATTATCATAGAAATGATTATTTACTGCGTCCATAGTCCACTGGATGTGCGTATATTCACATAAAAATTGCCATTTATTGTGGCTACAGGGCACTTAATTTACTATTATTATCATAGAAATCGCCCTTTTCTGTAGCCATAGGTTACTTGATGTGCGTCTTTTCTCATAAAAATCGCCATAGGTCACCTGATATGCAAATACTCCCATAGAACTAGCAATCTACTCTAGTTAAACATATTTGAAGCATTTATTCATTTAGGTGTTTATTTGAAAATAAATAATGCCAATGTGTCAACTACTATTAGTGGATTGATATTAATTCGTAGATTTAATATAAATTATAGCCCTTATTCCAGATCAAACAAAGTTAGTTTATAATTTAATAGTATTAAGCCTAAAGTCATTGACTTGAACTATGGAATAAAAGTCGCTTATGGCCACAGTGACTATCTCGACAATGGAAAAGAGTCGATCCCAAAGTTCAGAGCATGAAATGTAGGTCTCTGACAAAACCATTATGACCCATACTAATGTTGCATGGTGAGAACAATTTGCAGCCATTTCTAAACTGGATCCTGTGACCTGTCGCTTCTAGGGCAAGTGCTTTCCTGACTCTGCTAACCCTGCCACTTCACAACTCATGCAAACTGTCGCTGCAAAATAACTAAGACTTAGTTCAAGCATTCGCACTCTACAATGATGCATATGTCAGCTTAAATCTGGTTTAGCAGACCCCGGATATTGACGTTATTCTGTGCATGCATGACTTGTTTTTTTGTAGTTGGCCACCATTTTTATTCAATTCCGTATAATTTTATTACGAATAAACACTTGGAAATGTAGTAAAGACATCACAGCATTTAAGTGCTAATAAGCAGGGATGTAGGAGCAGCAGCCCCAAAATCAGACATTCCGCTTCTTAATGGTTGAATTTGCTTTGCAGTTTACTGCTACAAGACACTCCTGCCAACTTGGGTTGTGTCAACTTTATGATGGGTGCACAACAGGCTATATTTCTTTTGCACAATATGCATGTTTTATGGTACTGAATGATTGTAAGTTTTTATTTTAAGGCATATTTATTTGCTTAAGATTTGTAATTAAGGGTGCAACGGTAAATTTGATACAACTGACTGTTTCGACAACAATTTCAAAATGGCAGCCGATTTCTTAGAACGTCATTAAAATGCGAAAAAAAAATTCAAATATGCGTTAATATTTTGTGAAGTATTTGTTGTGACAAGCACAAATTTTGGGTTATTTTTTAATTTTTTCAAAATCGATCCGCATGCGCGCGGCTCGCTATATATACACATGACACTTCAGGCAATTACTCCTTAGTTTTGAGAACATATGTAGTACTTTCGGGGTCAACTAAAGTAGATGTCTGCCCATTTTCTCACAAATTCAAAGTCATTACCATGGACACTGAGTGTTTAGCCTTATAATGGTTAGTCCTTATTGGGTGCCATATCTCACAGAATAATTTGCCAGCGCTGGTCAGGTACTTGAACACAGGACACCTGGTTTACATGGCTAGGGCTCTGCCGCTTGAGCTAACTGCTGCTACATAACCTTTCCTTTAGTGACTCAAGTTCATACAATGAAAACCTATTAAATATGACAGTGACATGACAATAGCTTGCAGTCTGCATTCCTTGAATCTAGTCTTAGAAATAACCCACATGCTCAAAGCCCGTCACAAAAATGTTATCAGGCAAGTTAAAATTTTGACCTTTCTGCCTGAAAGGGCAAGTATATAAAGGATGCAAAATAATGAAATTAAAAAAATATATTTACCAAAATACAACAATGTCTATAATTTTTTCTCTAAATTATAGTAAATATATCGTAATCGCCTGATTTTCCTTCCATACATGCATTTCATCACCATCATTTGAACTGTTGAAATGTCTAGATTTTATGTCCAATTTTCAGACAGCTTTGGGTGGATTTGGGCAAGTTGAAATTGTTTGGCCTATGGCCGAATGGGCAAGTCTATCTAAAAACCTATTGTGAAGACTGCTTGAATGATGATATTTCTTTTTGCTTCTAAATATTGGCATGCATGTGTGAAAAGTTTAATTATAACTCATTACATCATTTCATGTGCCAAATGTCATAAATACAAAACTTTTATTAAAAGAAAATACATACACATTTCTTTTTTTTTTTTTAATACCAAACATTTAACACTAAAAACCAATTCTGGATATGATCCTTTCAACTTAGTGTTAAGTTCACTCCGAACATGTTTGCCATATGTGCCTTTTTTACATAAGGGTATATTTACAAGACAGTTGTGATAGCATCAATAATTTCACATTAATAGTGTAAGTGTAAGATTCTGGACCAGATAATGTGGTAGATCTAGGAAATATTTAGTTCTTCACATGATTGTTTTGATATACTTGTTTAATATTTTCATATCTTCCTTACAGAATATGCCTTCAAAGCTATCAACCAGGGAGGTCTGACATCAGTGGCAGTGCGAGGCAAGGATAGCGCTGTAGTCGTCACACAGAAGAAAGTACCCGTAAGCAACAAACAGTCTCACTCTTGAAATGTTGAACCTGAACAAATGTAGTGTTGCATATTCAGATCTAATAATGGCTGAACATTTTTGTTATCAAAATTTCATTTGAATCATTCTCAATTTTACAACTGAAGTAAAATTTCTGTAGCCATATAACCACATTTTTCAGCCATGGCTAATTTAGTCAAACACTGCATATTTCCATAGAAACAATCATTCATATTTATATTTTCAATTTGCTTAACTGTTAAATAGTTTTAAACGTTTGCAGAAACTTTTATTTTACTTTCTGATGGATAGCCCAAACCATTATATCAAGCTTCGAATTTGAATGTTACTTGCATAGCAAAGAGGTTTCTTTCACTTTAGTGTCTACATTTGTTAATACCTGTTCATGCTCATGTTACCATGTACTAATTATATACCAAGTTGTTGATTTTCAGCTTTGTAACACTTGTTTGGGTTATATTGCATATTCCAGGACAAGTTGTTGGATGCCAACACAGTGACCCACTTGTTTCGGCTTACAGAAGACATTGGCTGTGTTATGACTGGAATGATAGGTACCATGACTGTAGAAACATGCTGAAGGCTTTCATTTATTTCACTTTGTTGTATACAATATTCTTTTCTGCCTCCATATACATAGATATACCTTTTAGCTCGACTATTCACCGAATAGTTCAAGCTAACCTACTCACCCGTTCGTCCGCATCTGCGTAATGCTCTGGTTTAGGTTTGCGTGCAACAAGTCCACATCTCTGTAACTACTACAGATATTCAATTGAAACTTCACACATGTCTTCGGGGTCATTATGTGAGGTCATTGACCAAGGCCCATAACTCTGACCTGCAATTTAGCAGAATTATGCCCCTTTTTGTACCTGGAAATTTCTGGTTAAAGTTTGCATGCAGCAATTTCATATCTCTATATCTACTGTAAGGTGCTTTAACTTTGACCAGCATTTTAGCAGAATTATGCCACTTTATTGTAGTGCTAAAGGCCCATAATTCTGACAAAGCGGTTGAATAGTTGAGCGCGCTGTCCTGAGACAGCTCTTGTTGATTTCAATAGATCATTGTTTTAATTTCTTTACAAACAGGGCCATCTGTATCATATATTGATACTTTATTAATTTTATGTATTGGGCAAATATTGTAAATTCACTATTTTATGGGCGTGCAGAGTAAATATGTACATACAATCAGCAGTTTCTTATATTTCTGTAAATGACATATCAGGGAAAGTCAATTCCATGGCATTTTTTTAACCAATTTTATAGCCGTTATTGGGTCTTATTCCCAATGGCAAAAAGTATATTTTTTTCCCAAATCCCGTCCCTAAATTCCCTGTTGATGCTTTAACTTTCAGATGTTTGGAAATAAGAGGTGTTGAGTGTAGAAACAAACCCTGTTGAAGTTGTAATAACTGTTTTACTGATTTGTTTTTGTTCAGAACATTTTATTTTATGTAGCTTATCTATAATTATTCACATTTTGTTAATCAAACAATTACAGTTGTTCCCAGTGTTAGAGTAATTGATGTTTAAATTCCCAATTTCATGGGTATCGGTCATATTCCCAAAATAGTGAAAAAAAGCCCTGAATTCTTTAATGTCATACATAAAAGGAATGCATTAATTTAAGCAAGACGATTTTGTAAACAGGACCCTAGCTAACAAATTCTGCAGCCAAACAAAAATTTCTGTAGCCAGATCTAACATCTTAGTATCATATTACTCATATTTTGTTAATATGGTTATATGACGAAAAAAGCCAGTCAGAATTTTGTTTAACCAAATGCTCAAATTTGTGCCCATAGGCTAAATTGGCGAATGCCAACATTTGCCCAGTGTTAAGAATTTTCACACTGCTTTAATTGTAGATAAATAGTTACGAAGGCACCAGTTTATTATATATAAAATCCCCTTGGTCTTCTCAGCTGACAGCCGATCTCAGGTGCAGAGAGCAAGATATGAGGCCGCAAAGTGGAAGTACACATACGGCTATGAAATCCCCATCGACATGCTATGCAAGCGTATAGCCGACATCTCTCAGGTCTACACACAGAGCGCGGAAATGAGGCCACTGGGTTGTAGTAAGTGTGTGGAGGAGGTGACTTATTTATTTCATAGAAAAATATGGAAATGTTTGAAAATTAAGTTTGTACATAAAAAGGGTTGTACCTTGTATTAAAGAAAAATTATGAATTCAATGTCCACTCTTTTATTACATTGCATAATGCAGTGATTTGTAACCTAATATAGCAGGGCTTTATGTAGCAAAATTTGTTTTAAATCAAAATTCCCCAGAAGTTGACTTTATACATGGATTTTTTATCTCCCTTTACTCAAAACCTAGAGCTAGGGCCACTTCTCCAACTTCTGTAAAAACAAACACCTATAGCATGAAATAATCTGTTGTCTTCCAGCTATGATTCTGATTGGCTACGACCAAGAGAATGGTGCCCAGCTGTATAAGACAGACCCGGCAGGGTACTTCTCCGGGTTCAAGGCGTGCACTGCGGGAGTGAAACAGCTGGAGGCTAACGGCTTCCTGGAAAAGAAGATCAAGAAGAAGCAGGATCTCACTTATAATGAGGCTGTGGAGGTAGGTGTAGGCTTCAGGATTTCTTCCAAGGAGATATAAATCCCTTGCCCGTAAAATTGGGAAAATTATGTTGTATTCTTCTGAAGTGAAAATTTTGTTCGTATGTTAACATGGTATCAACAAAATCTTGCATTCAATTATTTGCAAAAGCTAATCAAAGCATTTTGATATTAATAATTGTTATTGCCGAGGAAGTCAGTTTAAAGACATTTTAACATTAAGGCATGTTAGAAAGTCAACTAAATCTGCTAAGGACGCTAGCATGACTACACATCTGCAATCTACAATAGAAATCCGTACACATCGGCAATCTACAATAGAAATCCGACCGATGTTACTACATGTAAGAGTGTATCTTGTTAAATATGAGGCTAGTTGCGGGAAACCCGGGCTTAATGCATGTGCGTAAAGTGTTGTCCCGGATTAGCCTGTGCAGTCAGCACAGGCTAATCCGGGATGGCACTTTCAGCCTACAGTGGATTTATGTTCAGAAGAGACTTGAAACAGAAAATACCGTAAAAGCGGAAATGCCGTCCACACAGGCTAATCCGGGACAACACTTTATGCACATGCATTAAGCCTGGGTTTCCCAAGGCATGCCTCATGTTTTATTCTGCACACATTTCTGGAAAATGAGTGTATTTGACATTTAATTTTCAAAGACTAAAATTTCATTTTTAAGGTTTTGTTATACAATGGAATTATGCATTTCTTGCCTAGGAATACCTAATTTCTTGAAGTATTAGCAGTTATAAGCATGTATTATTGGTTATTTTTCTGAAGCTTGGATACTGTATAACTTCATAAGGCAAACTATTTTTGTGATATCTGTTTCAATTTTCTACTGTTCTTGTAGATTGCCATCACCTGCCTGTCCAATGTGCTAGCAGCTGACTTCAAGTCCTCAGAGATTGAAGTAGGAGTGGTAACAAAGGAAAACCCACATTTCAAGTATGTATATAATAAAGGCACACACCTTTTATGCAAATCCATTGTAGTGTTGGTTAAATAAACAGAGCAAAATTAGTTGTTCCAATCATCTATCTGGCTTTGAGATTTGTAATTATGCCCCCCTTCGAAGAAGTGGGGTATATTGCTTTGCACCTGTCCGTCGGTCGGATGGTCGGTCTGTCCGTAGACCATTTCGTTTCCGCGCGATATCTAGAGAACGCTTGGACCTACGATCATTTAAGTTGGTATGCTGGTTACTTGGGAGGAAAGGAAGAAGCCTATTGATTTTGAGGTCAAAGGTCAAGGTCACAGGGGCTTGTAACATGAAATTCGTTTCCGCACGATATCTGGAGAACGCTTTGACCTACGATCATCTAAGTTGGTATGCTGGTTACTTGGGAGGAAAGGAAGACGCTTATCAATTTTGAGGTCAACAAGTCAAAGGTCAAGATGACAGAGGCTTGTAACATGAAAACTGTTTCCTCTGTAGACCTTTTCGTTTCCGCATGATATGTAGAATACGCTTTGACCTACGATCATCCAAGTTGGTATGCTGGTTACTCGGGAGGAAAGGAAGATGCCTATCAATTTTGAGGTCAAGGTCACAGGGGCTTGTAACATGAAAACTGTTTTCTCCGTAGACCATTTTGTTTCCGCAGGATACCTAGAGATGTTTTGGCCTATTTGATGTTTAAATCAAACAGAAAACAGGTATCCTTATATAATAAATCCATAATTATACTCTATCTTTCTTTCAGCTGTATATTTACTTTCTAAAGCATCATTTTTAATTTCCTCCCCATGTGTTAATGTGCACATACAATATTAAAAAAATTTCTTAACAATTGCACATATTCACGACTTGGCTGCAAGTCGGGGGGCATACATGTTTTACAAACAGCTCTTGTTTTAATTAGATTTCAGTATTGACGTTACAAATCATGTGCGCTCCAAATATGCAAGAAAGCAACAGTGAAATATAGAATACACATTGTGCATGTTTACATGCTATTGTACTATTCATTAATAAGTCTAATGCTAGTATCGGTTGTAATATATTATCCTTTGAAAGCCAGAAGGGGCTATCAGCCCTCTTAGCAAATATGCCGATGACACCTTGTGGCTTTCAAGGGATGATGTACTCTTATAATAGATGATGTCAAAGGTTGTGCAGTTGTGGTATGAAATATTTCATAAAGAAAGAAGAGCCAGGCACAGCTAGCTCATTTGGTAGAGCGCGGGACTGTCAATCCGGGGATCGTGAGTTCATTTCCCAGCCTGGCCACATAACTTGTATGGGGATTGGTGATGGAATTATTTCTACGGCCATTCTCTCCCTACCTTTGATTCAAGTAGAGCAGTTGTCAGGTATTGGCATAAGTATGTGCACTTAGTACTGGTAAACCTCTCAGATCAGCTAGCTTGACCTGGAAGTGTGAGTGGGTTAACTGACCACCATGATACAACTGAAATACTGTTAAAACGGCAAGAAGTCCAAACAAACAAACAAACAGAAAGAAAAAAAACAAAGAACAGTGGTAAAAGTTCTTGAAAAGACAGTTATCTTCTGTCTGTTTTGTAGGATTTTAACAGAGGAGGAGATAGACGTACATCTGGTTGCCTTAGCTGAGAAGGACTGATCATTGGGCTGGCCGTCTTCACGCAGATTCTGCATCCACTGTTTTTTGGTTTTCAAGGTCACATCTGTCATTCAGCATCTCACATGGGAAATGAACGGAGAATTGTGTGTGTTTAATATTGAACGTGAACTTTACATAGCTCTTTTGACTGTGTAATTGAAATTAAGAGTAGGTTTTAAATCTGTTTTTGGGAATTCATAATGTTTATTAATATTTAATATTCCTGTGCACCTAAGTGGATGTGACTTCGAACAAAGGATTTATAACACAATTTTAAGACGGGGGGAAAAATCTTCTCAGAACTCATACTTGTTGTACAAATTTGTAGTTGAAACTCTGAAAATACAGCCAACCTTTGTGATTCTGAAGCTGGTGAAGCAAATGTTCCAAATACTTGTTGGCTGACAAAGTGCTACATGTTTAAACTGTCCAGATTACATGTTTCGTGTAACCGTAGATTGATTTCATGTCAATAAATTGTTAAACAATTCATTCATGATTTTGTTTTAATGGTACTTTTTATTACAACCAGCCAGCATCATTAATATGTCTATGCTATAGGCCTTCCACTTAACTACAATTCCCAAACAAAAATAAGTCAATTTACTTGTGATGGTGGACACAAGCAAAGTAGTAGTTATACATTGCATACAACGGAAATTGATAGAACATCTATGGGTTTGACAATCTCATTAAAATCAAATCCTAACTCTGGCCATAAAAGATCAGAAGCATTGCATAACAGGTCACGTTTAACGGACTTGAAAAATACATGTGGCCTTTCTGCACTCGATGAAACAGCAAAGTTTGTTTAGGCATAAACAAATTGTTTTTTTCAGGTTACATGCCCCCCAAAAATTAGGGTAGGTAGGTAAGTAGGGATTTTTTTTTAAAGTATTTTTTGTATTTGGTAAATGGTCAACTCTAAGATTCTAAAACTAAATTATTATTCAAAACATTGGTAATATCCTTAAACGTTGTTATGAATTGGATGTTATGAAAACAAAACACTTATTTATCTAAACTACATTTAATTATTGGAATAAGGTAAATAAAACAAACAAATATCTGACAAACTCAATAAAATGTTCTAGGGTCGAGGCATTTTTTGGGGTAGGTGTGGTTACCTGAAACAACCATATTTATTTTTATGCCTTATGGGTTTTAAAAAATGCGGCATTTTTCACTGATCCTCGGGAACAAATCATATAGCATCAGACTGGATATAGTTTTAATGAGATGGTTGCTTCGATTACCTCAACATGTATGAACTCCGGCACAGATAATTACATAATACACTGCAGAAAACAAGGTCCCAAGTTCTGAACGGGCAGATGCATGTCTTATCAATGGGGGAATCGACCTCACTATCTTGCCAGCTCAGTATATGCCACAATACCTTCAGCAGACTTTTACATTATACATTTGAGGCGCATCGTGGGAAAACAGGGCTTAATACATGTGCGTAAAGTGTCGTCCCGGATTAGCCTGTGCACTCCGCACAGGCTAATCCAGGACGGCACTTTCCGCTTTTATGGTATTTTCTGTTTCAAGGAAGACTCTTTTAACCAGAAATCCACTGCAGGCGGAAAATGTTGTCCCGGATTAGCCTGTTCGGACTGCACAGGCTAATCCGGGACGACACTTTACGCACACGCATTAAGCCCGGTTTTCCCACAACACGCCTCATTTGAAGTCTGCAGCATCATTTATTGCTGTTTTCTCTGTCTGCACGTAATTGCATGATCTGGTTTATTAAAATGTAATTGCAACATTTGATGGATAAATCGAGGGTCGGGCGTGAAACTATTGTATCTGGTATAGAAACAGTAAGCAGATACAATAGTATCACTCTCAACCCTTGAAATGTGCACACTGATCTGCAATATAGTCTGATAATATAGCGAACACATTTAGACCTCCATCCTAAGATGGGACACTAACAGATGTTTGCTTTTAGTTTGAAGTTTTTACATTTGTAAAATATAGTTTGTAGCTCCAGGTATTGCCATGTAACTGGCTCTGTCTCAATAATTTCCGAACACACTTCGTATGAAATACTGTATATGCTGTGGACATTTCCATGCAGTATCGGAAGAAAACAGATTTCAAATTCGATGTTGGTTGGAAACCAATTTGATAATAGTTTTATTTCCCAGAATTCCGTGCCCGAACATACACAGGTCAATGTGCTATGTGACCAGTGTGTACAGAAAAGTTTGAGACAACGGTGGTTGGTTATATTATTTATTTTTACAATATTCATGGAGTCTTTTTGTAACAATGCTTATGGAACAAATGTCATAAAACCATTGACAAGAAGAATGGAAAATCTAAACTGAATAACTGGCCAGAAAGCTAAAGCGAGCTATGACAGTGTTTAAACAATTTAAATCATTATTAAAGGGACTGAACTCCAGATGACTGATGGTCCAATTGTAAAAAAGAAAGAAAATTGTCACAAATACATGATTTTCTTACATAATGGTATAGAACACATTAAAATATTAGACACATGTTTTTATTTACCTGAAAAACAATGATTGTATATAGTTTTCAACCTTTTTATCGTTCTAAAATCTGAAACGTCGGCAGACGCTATAACCCATCAATTAGATTATATATAGCGCCGTTTATATATAGGATAATCACGTGACAGTTTAGTTGTGTTGAGTCGCTCATGTGCACACTTGAATCAGTGCTTGAATTTGGGTAAAGCCGCTGTATTATTAAATCAGGAATACCGGGTTCGATGGAAGTGCGAGCTAACTAAACTTCTATTTTTCAATGAAATACAGTTTGTGACAGTATTTGATCGTGTGCTATAAAAATAGTAATGGTTTTACGCATGTTTTGACAGTTTAGGCGTAACTACAAAAAAACGCGCATGCCCATCTGGAGTTCAGTATCTTGAACATGTGCAACTAACTGATCACTGGCGTATAGATCAGTAAATTTAAATTTAAAGACCTTTAAGAGAACCCAACCCTTTTAAATTTGAATAAAAACCACAATTTTCATCAATCTGATCTATTTCAAAAACGAGAAATAACATGAAGTCCTTTTACACTGGTTTAAAGATTTATTGGAAAACAAATAAAATTGGAAATATCACATATAATGGTGTTTTGAGGCAAGAATTTAGACAGAAAAAAATGTACTTGGGTACATCTAGAAAACATGATTTTAACTCAGAAATAAGCATAAGTTTGAGTTTTAATAGGCATAGCAGAAACAATATATAAAATCAGAAGTGAAAACAATCTTCATTGGCATTCTAAATGTTATAGAATAGGTTTTTAATCTGTTTCGGACAAATTTTTTTTTTAAGTTTCTGCATTTTTGGGGTTAAATCCATATAAATGTAGCATTTCAGATGCCATTTGACCCCAGAAAAGGGTTTGTTTACATAACAATCAACAGATTTGGCCTCCTGTTACACAATAAAAAAAGACTTTGACCCCAAAATGTCAATGCCAGATATTAACAGTCTTCTGTCACACCTGAACCTGTGGGTGAGGTCAGCCTCCTGCAATCTTCAATCTGTTTCAGGTACTCTCTGCTGTGTAATCTGTAAAAATAAAAAGATTTTCTGTGCATGTTTACTCAATAGTGTGATTACTAGTGTAAGTTAGATATAATAAGTGCACATATACACTAGTTAAGAACTTTTTTTTATTGCGATAAGGCTAGTTGCTATGCCGGCTTCGGATTGTCGAGCTCACATACGAGAAGTTCAGTTCAAAAAGGGGTTTGAGAGTCCCAACAAGGGTTAAACTCTTGCTTTTTCTACTGGTGTTGATGAGAAGTACGCGAGATTGGAAAAGAAGTCATTAGATAGTAGAATACATGACAATAATCATGTACTAACCTTCAAAGATACCGATGGTACGGACACCACTGTGTCAGCTTTACGGCCCCGCCCCAGCGCCTCCAATGTAGTTGACAAGTACAGTAGTTTTGATCACTCATCATTTCACCCAGACTTGTATACCAATGAGTTGATGGTTCAGGCTGAGGTCCGGGTTCTTTCAACACTGCATTTAAGAAACATACTCAAATTAAATCAAACTGATGGTGATTTAAATTTTGATGCCGCTAACTCCATTAGGTGGGGTCTAGGTCGGCGTTAGCGGTTAGAGTGTTTTATGCATACATTTAATGTATTTTCAGCTGAAAGCCTGATTTAAGTACAATTTCAAAATAAAATATGAACTAAATAGGATCTATCTGTTAACTTTGCAAATAAGGAAAATTTGTATTATTCAAAATAGGCAGGTCGGAAGGTCATCATGGCTAATGCATCGGCCAGTACGGACACAAACTTTGCGGGCATTATTAACAGTTAAGGTTCTAAAACTAAATAATGAGGATTACAACACATGAAATTATGACATAAATGAGAGAACTGTTGAAACTAACACAGTTGTATCAAAATAAAACTGAAAAACAACAATGAACATAATGGGTCTTGGATTGCCACTCGGATGGACATTTTGCTTTAATTTTCCCATATTTATCCCCCTCATGCCTACTTGAGCAACCATCCCATATAATACGGCATCTGGCAGTTATTCTTTGCAGTACAGTGTGTTTGTAAGAGTCCATTTTCAAAATCTTTGCAGACGACTAATCTTACGGAAAGTTCTTAACCAGTGAAGGCAGTAGAAAGAGTTGCTGCCCTTTGTCAATTTCTTAAGAAAGTGAAACTTCACTGTTTGCATGTTTATGTGTAAAGTAAATGGCATCTTTCTTAGTTGACTGTGCTTACATTCATTCTGCATACTCTTGAAGAATAAATTTAGAACATTATTAATAAATAAGGGGATACAATTATGTAACACTGTGGGTTATTTAAATAGATATATGAAATTCACTGTTCCACAAGTGTTGTGGGTTCTTCAAAAACAACTACTGGAGTTTTAACAATAAGTATTTATCACAGGTACTTGTAACAAAGATTTTTTTATGTTCCAGCATGGAAAATTTTAAAAATCATTTTTACATGTACCTGTGGTATTTATACAGTGCTTTAAAGAAATTCAATGTTATTCAGGGCATTATACTGCGAGCTAGCAACCTGAAATTAACAATGAGCACAATTTAATATAAAAAATCAGTTCAATCAGTACAATCATAATAATATAAATAATATAATGGGTACATATAAACCCTATTTATATCATTATACTGATAGATATTATTTAAAAGCATATATCGGTCATCTAGTAGCTTTAACGTAGGTAAAGAGGTAAAAACAATATAAATGATAATTGTATAAAACATGACTTCCACAAAATACACATCACATTTTACTCATTGTAGCTTACCATTTATGGAATGGTCACCCTTAACATGCTCGCACTCGCCTCTTGCTCCGTGATGTTAATAACCACTGCAAGTTAAATGTATGTGCTGCAAGTTAAATGTATGTGATATAATAAAATATAAAAATAGTGACTAAGATATAAAAAAGGAATTCTGAGAAGTGCTGCCATTTTACTTACTCGCGAAATCATATTCCAAATAAATATAAATGCACCATTTACTCAATAATACCAAAATAAAAGTCAAGCACCTATTGACAATCATTATAGAGACCATTGCAACCAATAGACCAATACTAACCTCATAAAGAACCCATAAGATTGACTCGGATAAAAAAAATAAAATGTCTGCTCACTGCAGATCCTGGAAATCCCACTGCAAAGGCAGGAAGGACTTAAAGGCCTATTTTAAGGAATGTCTGGCCACTCCATGGGCACTAGCGGATCCAGGGGGGTGAGCAACCGGCGCGCGCTTCCCCCTCCCCCCCCACCCCTAAAACTCGCAGACCTTACACATAACGGCATATATAAAACGGCGCTAAACTGGATAAGTATGCTTTTTTTTTCGCTCGCTCATTTTACAAAAAAGATACACATTAACTTCAGTAAAACAAACCCAACCTAGCCCACCAGCGGCCTCTACGATTTCTTACGTACACGGTAGTACTGGCGCCAAAGTTTTCGAAAACGATTAACTGTAGAAAAATGGATATATATACCTTTATTTGTGGATGATAATGTTTTCTTTTATAAATTCATATATTATATGAAGATGTCAGATGCAATACACCGTTGGCACAGAATACCGCTTAAAAGACATTGATACTTTTCGAATAAGACTATTAAAGTAAAAATTTTAGAAAAATCAATGACTACTTTCGAGTTTAAACTTTTTTTCTCAATAAATAGTTCCCGAAAAATTTAAATTGACAAACTGTTTATTCAATGTTCCATTTGCAAACACACCAAATTTCATCTTGTTTTATGCATTCATAAGATATAACATGATAAAGTATATGGGTACCCACAATGTTGGCTCCAATTCCTGGCGATTTCTTATTTACCGGCTCAATATGTCAGCGAAACTGACACACAGTTGGCATCACTTACCTTATTAGTTCACAACGCAATATACGAGTATCTTTCACAATAGTTAGTGTAAAAAACATGTGCGTATGTCTGTCTGTTAGTTTGTTGCGATAAAAAAAAACAACGCAGTGCATAGCACATTTGACAATTTGTGAGCATGACTGTGATTGAACTTGAGAGTTATTTAATGACATTTACGTATTTAGTGGACAATTTACTGCCAAAACAGGTGCATGACATATATATAAAGTAATTAATACGGTGAAGTATTAATGTATTCAGTGAAACAAAGTGTATTTGATGATGATAATGATGGTGGTGGTGTTGATGATGATGGTGATGATGATGATACGGATCTGTAGCTGATCACTGCAGACCCACAGACAACATAAAGGGGTTATAACTGTCGATCAAAAGTTTATGCCCCCCCCCAACCCAAAATCCTGGATACGCCCCTGTTGGGGTATTCCACTCTGTATATTGGCCCACCATAAAATCTCTTATCACTGTCGGCAATCATTTCTCTCAGATGACTAAGCAAGGGCTTTGTGCACCATTTCAATATATCTCTATGTCTGCAGCAGTGTATTATCTCAGCTGATACGGTCACCACACTGTGACCACAGTAGAGTGCCAATACACAGAGGTATAATACCCCAGATTTGGGGGGGGGGGTCAAACAAAGAAGGATTAAACTAGGCCTTTAAGACACACAAATTATAGAAAAGACAGTTGACAACCATAGGTTAAAAACAACCATATGAAAACAAGGGAGACAATTCTGACACCCTATAATTTGTGACCGGTTACAATAAAAAATTGTAACGTAGCTTTGCTGAAAGCAGCATCAAGGAATGTTTTTGTTTTTATTTCATTCAACATGCAAATGTATAAACCCATACTGAATTTAAATATTATTTGAGAGGCATAATCATAGGTGTATGTACATGTATTTAATATATCCAGGGAAGTTTTACCAGTGCTATTTGCAAGAAAATATGTAAATGTGGTCAAAATCCTGCTATGAAGTCAGTTACACGTCAAATGGTTACGGTACCGTAATTTGTGTGTTTTATGAAGTTACTGCAACGTGTGTATTAAGAGTACGTATCTATTGTATGGTTTGTAATTTAGTTCCTGTTTAAATGGTGATTATACAATCCTTAAAAATAGTAGTGGATATCATTATATAAATAAAACTATATAAACGTATCATCAACATATCATTGTATATGTTTTTTTATATATATTTTAATACACAAGAATGTGTATTAAGTTATTTAATCATCTGCACTAAAATATTCCATCGACGGCATAAATGAAGTTGATGCTCGTGATCGATCTCAAGTGTTTTCTCATTGAGTGTTATCTTTTCATTTATTACACCCCCCATCGAAGATGGTGGGGTATACTGGTTTGTTAATGTTCGTCCATCAGTCTTTCGATTGGTAGAACACTTTGTTTCCTCTCTCTAAGTCCAACAGTTTTCATCCGATCTTCACCAAACTTTATGAAAATGTCTGTGGGCATTAAATCATGGCCAAGTTAAGCCAAATCGTACCAGGAATCGTGGAGTTATGGCCCTTGAGTTATCAAAAATTGGCCATTGTAGCCGTCTCTGCTGTCCAAGTTCAACAGTTTTCATCCAATTTTCACCTAACCGCATGAAAATGTTTGTGGGCATAATATCTCGGCCAAGTTCGATAATCAACCAAATCTCCCCATGAACTGTTCTGGCCTTGGATTATCTTAAATTTGCCTTTTTTGCCGTTTTCGCTCTCAAAGTCCAACAGTTTTCATTCCATCTTCACCTTACTTATGAAAATGTTTAATCTTAGCCAAGTTCGAGGATCACCCAAATCGCACTTTGAACTGCCCTTGCTTTATTTAAAGTTGTTTTTTTTAGCAGTTTTTACTCTCTGTGTCGAACCGGCTTCATCCGATCTTTATCATACTTGATAATTATGTCCCCGGCATCTTGATGCTGGAAGCATATAGCGACTGTCCTGTCCGTCCCTCCATTCTTCCGTCCGTGACAAGGTTAATTAGATTTTACAGTTTCGTCTCATGTACACTTAAAATAATTCATATGGGCTGTTTCTTGGTTAACTAGATTTTACCGTTTCGTGTAACACCAACACCGCTTGCCACAACACTTGGATACTTACACAGTTGTATAACTGCTTAACAACATTCATCCCTGTGTTGCAGATGATGTGAACAGTGAGTGTTGAATTTTTATGCCCCCACAAAGTGGGCGGCATTAAGCATTGCACGTCCATCCGTACGTACATCCCGAAAATTTGTGGACTCAACTCCTCTTTACGGGCTGGACGGATTTCGCTCAAACTTTTACAGCTGAGCAACCTTAATGTGTAGATGATCGTTATGGAAGGAATTTTGGTTGCGACCAATTTCAGCAGAATTATGGCCCTTTAACATTTTTTCCACTATATATACTCATGAAATTTTGTGGACTCAACTTCTCTTTAATGACTGGGCGAATTTCGCTCAAACTTTCACAGGTTGAACAACCTTAATGTGTAGGTGATTGTAAAGGAAGGATTTTTGGCTGCGACCAATTTTGCCAGAATTATAGCCCTTTGTGATTTTTCCTCTAAAGAATATATACCTCCCGAAAATTTGTGGACTCAACTCCTCTCCAACTACTTGGCAGATTTGGCTCAAACTTTCATAGGTGAAGAACCTGAACGTGTAGTTGATCGTAAAGGAGGAATTTTGGCTGCAACCAATTTTGCCAGATTTATGGCCCTTTGTGATTTTTTCCTCTAGAATATATATGAAAATTAATCTGTGAAGGCAAAAGTAAGTGTTGGTGACACAACCTTTGTCTGTGTCCAAACATGCGTTGTGGGGGCATCCGTGTCTGTGACACATCTAGTTATATTGAGTGCACTGAGATACTCTCATGTGGCCATCAGTTTGGTTACCAGTGAACATATTCACCAACCCATTCTTAGACTTAAGAATAAATAATAGACTTAAATTCTAGAATTAATACACGTGTGTTCGCAAATATACAAGGTACAAATGTTGCGTATGTCATTAATTAGTCATTCTAACAATTATAAATTATAATAAACAAATAAGGGGCGTCGTGGGAAAACCGGTCTTAATGCATGTGCATGAAGTGTTGTCCCGGATTAGCCTGTGCTGTCCACACAGGCTAATCCGGGACAGCACTTTCCGCTTTTATGGTATTTTCTGTTTTAAGAAAGTCTCTTCTTAACATAAATCCACTGTAGGCGGAAAGTGCCGTCCCGGATTAGCCTGTGCAGATTGCACAGGCTAATCCGGGATGACACTACGCACATGCTTTCAGACCGGTTTTCCCACAACACGCCTAAATTATAAAATAAGTGTTCGTGAATACAAAGTAAAATTCAAATTAACATCTTTTTAAGAACAAAACAGTTTCAAGGATATTCTTTATTTTAAGAATTGGTGAATAAGGACCCGGTAATAATGCAAGATACCTAAAGGAAGTAATGTTATAGGGTAGTATTTAATTCCAGCATGTCATCAATCCTTGCGCGAAATCTTGTGTCAAGCTGCAATGCTTGTTATTTGATTACATTGATGACATGTAGATGCCATACCATGGTTTGGTCATTTATAACAAAAGATGTGCTTTGTGAAATATGCTTAGTGGCGTGTCATGGGAAAACCAGGCTTAATGCATCTGCGTAAAGTGTCATCCCGGATCAGTCTTTGCAGTCCGCACAGGCTAATCTGTGACAGCACTTTCCACTTTTATGGTGTTTTCTGTTCAAGTAAGTCTTCTATACATAAATCCACTGTAGGCGGAAAGTGCATTAAGCCCCGTTTTCCCATGACACGCCACCCTAGTTCATTTGTTCATTAAGTGTCTAGAATTACTTGTTTTTTAAACATCTTTAACATAATAAATACAATGTTGTCATTTGAAGTAGATTTTGAGCATGAGAGGTTAAAATTCAACTGAAGAGAGATGCACGTATGAATCAAGTTAAAATACTTTCTACAGCAAATCATTGATATAGCAAGATGCCTTTGTCTTAATTAATATGTGGCGCGTCGTGGGAAAACCGGACTTTATGGTTAGAAGACACTTCATTGAAACAGAAATTACCATAAAAGCGGAAAGTGCCATCCCGCATTAGCCTGTGCAGACTGCACAGGCTAATCTGGGACGACACTTTACTCACACGCATTAAGACCGGTTTTCCCACGACGCGCCTCATATATAGTTTTGTCCTCTTGTTGAAAGATATTTTAACTTGATATTCTATTTACCAGTATTAAATTTGAATATGATTCACATTACAGGAACCAGTAACAATGTTTCTTCAGTGTTTATACACATATTGACTATATTTTACGTGTACACACAGTAAATAAGCATTCTATAGCGTGTATGTGTATTAACTCTTATTCAGGCCCCAATTTCTCAAAAAGTCGTGTAAGTATATTTTAACAAGATTAGCCTAAGCTCACTATTAGCGCATTTCAATAAAGTGTGCATAAATACTATTGACATGACAAATTACATTTCGAATAAAACTTTGTGTCAGATAATCATGATAAATAATATGTGGAACGTCATGAGAAAACCTGTCTTAATGCATGTGCGTAAAGTGTCATCCCGGATTAGCCTGTGCAGTCCGCACAGGCTAATCCAGGACGGCACTTTCCGCTTTTATGGTATTTTCTGTTTGAAGGAAGTCTCTTCTAAACATAAATCCACTGTAGGCGGAAAGTGTCGTCCTGGATTAGCCTGTGCAGATTGCACAGGCTAATCCGGGACGACACTTTACGCACATGCATTAAGACCGGTTTTCCCACGACGCAACACATATTTTGTGTTGTAAAATCAATTTGAAAACAATAATTTTGATTGATGAAATAAGAGACTTGAGAACGTAATTTCTAGAAATAAGACCCAGATGAATAAAATGTGTCAATTACCAGAAGAAATTTCATGGACAGTCAATTAAGTTTACACAATACCAAATACTGTAAACCATTATTATTCGGACACTAATTTTCGTGGATTTTCGTGGGTCAGCTCAACCACGAATTCAAATGTACGACGAACGTTTATGTCCGAAGTCTTGTATCCGAAATTATTAGTATCTGCACTAATGTGATGTCAGACTAAAGGGGTGCAACTACTTTTGACCCATGTTTGGGTGATTGTGTTACCTCCCTTGATAATAATTTACTGTGAATACCGACATGATGTTAAATTATACTTAACTATGTTCGAAAAAATAAATTATTGTATGATGTTTCCTTCTTGAAAGAACAGATTATACTGACAGAATAATTGAAAGGTACAGATTGCTCAATTGTCACGCACGTATCGATATTCGCAGTTTGTCACTTGTTAATTGTCATGCGCTTAACCTCGCTTCGTGTCAAACTGCCATTAATAGGACCCACTGTTTTATTACAATTATACAAGACACTATGGGTACCACTATTAATTGGACTGTCTATTGCGATACTGGTATATTGCACCTATGTTTAATACCGCTAATTGGTATGGTGTTGTTACATATCACGTACCACGTTATCGCGAGATTGAGACGATAAGATACGGACAATGCGGGTAATTGACATGGTGTTGTTTTAGCGGATGTCAACTGAGCGCAAGGGTTGTTAGAATAAACAAAAAGCACATAGATACAGTATCTTTTTATGGTTTTTGGCAAAAAATCGAAATCCACGAATTTAAGATCCAACGAATATGCCCGATTTTACGAATCCACAAAATTTCATGTCAACGAAATTAAATGAATCCACACTATCAGGTAGGTTTTTTATTTGACTTGGCTTCAATATCATATAATGCGATATATATTATATACACAACAAATCAAACTACAGTCTACATAAATAACAACCAACAGCAATCTTTATTCAGCCCAAGTTTTATTTTCCTTCAACTTCTTTCATGAGCTAGTCCGGTATTTGCAGTAATATCTGCACAACCATCTTCCATGACAAAAAAAAAACAAGTATTATCTGCTGCTATGGCAACAGGAAAATACATAATCGAAATGGATGAATTAACAGGATGAGAGATTTATTTCCACTGTCCAGAGTGGAAACTCTATGACTGACCTTTCTAGGAGGGGCACTGTTTTAGCTACGAAAGATTGCCGATCCGAAGCTTTCTTGGGCTCTTCTATCTTTCAAAGGATTGAGGGGACTTTACAAGTCGTATCTGATGAAGTAGATAATACCATGTAATGGAAGGTAATAAATATAGGTGACTATGATAACAGGAATTGTACACATTAAAGACAACTCTTGCAGAAAAGCTCAGATGGCAGTTGTCTCCCTTCCAGAATGGTCAGCCATTATACAGCGATGTATCAACAAATGTGAAGACCATACTTTACAAACATAGCACATTTCTCAAAGACTTTGTAACTTGTTTTGTGAAGGAGCGTGGTTCTCTTTATAAGGGAGGAATATCTTGATGAAAAAAAAAAATGTGTAAAAAAAATCCTAACTACATTTAATGACGACTGACTGCGTGAATGAAAATCACGAGTCACAGTGATTTGTTATAGATGAAATTTGTCTTTATGCAAAAGGAAAATAATAGTAATTGAAGTATTATCACAGTCTTATAAATAAATAAATAAATAGATAATAACAAATGTGTAACTCCCATGAATTCTAAGTAAACCCTACCTGTGTATCGGATGAGGAATGTAGTTTGGCACACACCAACTGGTACAAACAGCGATGAGAGATGCCCCAAGCTACCCCCGATTGCTTGCGTTGAGAGGTGAGAGATGTACAACTAGACAGGCTTCATAACTGAGCTGCTATGGGGGATCTTCCGAGGGATGAGTTGATAAAAGATTCTCAGAGATGCGACTTTGAACGATTATGAATAATATTACTTGTGCATGATCCGGAATAAAATTCCTTTTACATGAACCCTGAATAGTATTACCTTCTTTTCAGATTTCAAAGTAACTGTTAATTATTGTCTTCAATTAAATTTTGTAACCATACTGAATTAAACCAATTATAAAACGTATAGATTCAAAAAATAGTAAAATTTATAAAAAAAAATCCTAACCTGTTGTATATAACAATTCTGAAGTAACTTGTGGCAGAAAAAAAGGGTAAATGATGACCTTCTCTGATCACATTTGTTATACAAGCAGGGCATACAGCCTGGCCTGAAAAAGGAGATGTGGGCAACTAACAATGACCTTGACCTTCCCAAACCAACAATGACCTTGACCTTCCCAAACTTAAAACAGCCTTGAAATGAGCTGCCACACTGTTCTCTGTATTTCGCCCACAGCTCCCCGGGTAACCAATCAAAACAGTCGAAAATTGTGTACGCTTTAAGTAGCAGGTTTGCTCCAAGAAACAAACAACAAACATTTCTAGGTCGCTACCAGAGGTCACAGACCAACAACAAAATATTAGCACAACTGAGCTAATTGGGCATTTTCTTCATTATTACACTGTCCCTTGTCATAACCCCTTTCTTAGGTTCTCCAGGAAGAATCCCACACCCTATACTCAACACATTACTTACATAGACACACGTTACTTAAACAATACACTGTTTGGAGTGGCTCATAAAAAAAACGAAACGCACAGATGATCCTCAGATCTATAAATAGTAGTGCATGCCGTCATGGAGATAAAAATGCAAATACCATGTACACAAGTCCAATACAACCAGCCACTCTTTTCACACACAAACATGAGAATATGTGACATCTAGCTTACCCATACTCCGACCAGAAATCTCGTTCTGATGAGGATTTTGACAAAACATTACTTTTATTTTGTTTCCTGAACTCATGTATTGATTCTACCCCAGGAATTTATGCATTTGGGATATAATTCAAAAACATGTTCCAAGATTCTTTTTATCTCAAACATTAACTTTTATAGATATGTGGTTCAGTTTCATGAACTGCTGAGTAAAACCTTTTTAAATTTTCATAAAATACCCAGTCTTCCAACAAAAGGGATCTTCTATGGAGTATAGGTAAGCCAGACAGACAGATCTGAGGGGGATGTACATAAATGATCATCATTACTGCTCTAGGGATTCCAGACACATTTAACCATGCCAAACCAAGTGGAGAAACAAACGCTCACCAACATTGGCTAGTAAATAGTTGAAAAAATAACAAACCGTGTTTATGGTCACAGAAATATATATTCAAAGAAACACAGCCAAAAATATAAGGTACTTATAACTCGGGTTTGGTTTTACCTATGTACATTATACTGTTTTCAAACAATGCCTAAAATCGTGTGTGTTTGGCACAGGTAAATCTATCTTCACAAATGACATTTCACAATAAATGACATTCAGGTAGCCTCGGTAAAAAACAAAACTGTATGTCTACAGTAACTTTATCTCGTGCAGCAATACACTTCAAAAGTGATAAGGAACTTAACCATAATATAAATGCGAAACCTCGGAAAATAAACACGTTATTAACTGCTTTTTGAGGTAAATAATAACAACAAGGCATAACATGCGTCCAGATTAAATTTTCCCTTAAATGTTTAGATGTCAGATGCCTATTTCAACAAATGACTTTATGTATGTAACTAACACTACCACAAGACTCCAAGCACTAAAGTGAATTTGAATAATACTAATTTAAGTTTTGCTTATCAATAAAGCAGTATGTTGAAAATGAAACATGGAATTGTTTAATTCTATAACAAACTAATTTTAATGACAATGATGGTATAAACGATGCGTGTATTTTACAGTTGAGTACATAACACAATTATAAGTCTCAACAAAATGTCGGTCAAGTATATATATAATACAATATGACTTCCAACAAAACATTTCAACGTTGTAACATAATTTACAAATAACTGTAAACTAATAGTATACAATTAAATTATTTATATATTAGCTAAACTCTGGATGAAACATAAAAAAAAACACTGTCTGGCCTGTATAAATCACAATGCTTCATAAACAAAACAACAACTAGAGTCCCTGTCGAAGTAATGACACCACTCATTTACCCATTTATACCAATATATCACATATACTCAATGCCAGGAATCAATCCATACAGGGTGGGGTACCTTCGAAAGAGAAACGCGTCAACTTCTAGGTAAGGCTTAAAACAATGGTTGCATAGAATTAATAGTAATAACGTTGCTCTCTATATAAAAGACATTTTAAAATTATAAAAATGAAAATGTCTTGCCAAATCGGTAGCAAGGATCTGATAAAATACTGCAACGAATGGTTACTGAATGATTAAAAAAGATATGAGGAGTGTCGTGTGAAAACCAGGCTTGATGCATGTGCGTAAACTGTCATCCCGGTTTAGCCTGTGCAGTCCGCACTTTCCGTATACAGTGGTTTTTTGTTTAGAAGAGACTTCCTTGCAACAGAAAATACGATAAAAGCACAGTGTCGTCCTTGATTAGCCTGTGCGACACTATGCACATGCATTAAGCCCGGTTTTCCCATGACAGGCCTTAAAATTTTACTCTTTTAAGGGCACAAGTGTGAAAAAATAAAACCATTGTTTTATGTGTGCCCCAATGTTTTCAAGTAACCATTACATTTAAAGCACGAATAGAATGAGATTTATTTACAAACATGATTTTCCGAATGATGTAAAATCTTATTTAACGAGGAAAATTTAAAAACTGTATGTGTAAAAACAGGCATTAAACCACAGTAAAAACTGCCACATCAATGTATGTACATGATAAATACCATTATAATATATGCAAGCATATGTTGATTATATTTGTTACATATCACAGTATACTTAGTTGATTGGTAAGCCGGTAGCAATACACTGCACTTAATGTGGCATTTTCTATTGTCGACTCAAAATGGGCAATGGAAGGTACCCCACCCCGCAAACAATAGCTCAACATCTTAACCTGACCGGACCCTACGATGGGGAACCAATACACGAGTTACTGGTTCCTACGTCCCGTAACATCAACGTAGGGCCCTTTCAATCTTAATGCATGTGTGAAAGACCTAGTAGCTGGTTAGAGAGGACTGATGTTTGACTGCCAGTTGCCTCAACACCTGAATACACCACCTGCTACAAGCGCTTCACAAGAACTGTTTGAAATGTTCTCGAAAAGCTGACACTATTTTCACAAATACGATAATTGTTTACACAAATATCTTTCAATTCAGAAACTGATAGAATGGTTTAGAAAAATCACAACATTTCGCTAATACATTCAATAGTCCAGCTTATTGCAAATATAGGTCTGGTTACATAAAACTGTTCGTTATTTATATAACACTATTAAATCAATATCTGACAAATACAAAAAGTTCAAAATTGTTGACATTACTGCTAAATTAGATATTTTTTAACAGACACAATGTAATATTATTTCAAACACTCCCACTAAGTGATCACTGTTAAAATACATGATGTCTAGAATCCATTGACAAACACTCATGTACCACCATAAAGGTACCTTTGACATTTTCTCAATTGTTTTCCCATGAAAAAGTAACTTTGTGGTGTGATCAGGTGTCAGGCTACCCAGACTTACTGGCTTATAACTGAATAATGAACAACAATTACAATGAAAACAGTTATGATCATCTTCAATACACAAGGGCTGATAAATGATGTCTATTTTTTAAGATATAATACCTTTCCAGACTACTGTGTGTCAGTGATGGTAAACAAATCCAAAACAAAAACTACCTGTTCAAAGTTAACTATTCTCAGCATTATGCTATCAAAACACGTTTCAATGAGTGTTTGCTCATTAATTTCTGTGAATGTCTCAAACAGAATAATTCCATAACAAGTTTCAAATTTAAGCAGACAATGGTTTTTGAAAATAGATTCAAACGTGACTTTACAAAACCAATTGGGAATTCTTTACCACCACATGCACACAGCAGTTGCCTGTAAAATGATCTATTACAACAAAGTGGAAAACAAAAGAAGGCTACGACTTCCCAGAACTTCAATAATCTATCACGATTTTTCAGAGAAAAGGTCAGTCTAATGACGCACATGTCTAAATACAATAAGCATGCTCTATGTTTGTAAAACACGCCAATTTAAAAGGGAAAACAAAAAACAACTAAACTGAATATGAGGTGTGTCATGGGAAAATCGGTCATAATGCATGTGTGTAAAGTGTCGTCCCGGATTAGCCTGTGCAGTCCGCACAGGCTAATCCAGAACGGCACGTTCTGCCTACAGTGGATTTATGTTTAGAAAAGATTTCCTGCAAACAGAAAATACCATAAAAGCGGAAAGTGCTGTCCTGGATTAGCCTGTGTGGATGACACTTTACGCACATGCATAAAGCCCGGTTTTCCAACTAGGCGCCTCATATGTATATAGAAGTATCTTCAGACTTCCCCAAATATCAACTCGGGGTCAAATACAATCTGTGAGTAACAAAATGCAGACAACGAAATCTAAAATACACGTGCTACCCGTGTCAAGGTTATATTCACAAATCACACAAGACTTCATCGACCGATGATCAATTCCAGATTAAACAAACTTGCCTTCCCTACACTTTCAGTGTTTTGGTATATACTGGTACTTATTTCTAGTTGTTTTGTAACTGAAAACATTTACAATACTTCATATTGATAATTAATAACTTTAAGGTTTCAATTCTTCATAATTACCTCGGAAGCAGTAGAAACCTGCCAATTTTTAATAAAGATCCACTTAAATTATGCATACAATTTCATTGAACAAGACTATATAATTTAATCAAAACTTTAAATAGCACACACAAACAGTGTTACTTCTTGATATAAATAATTACATAGTACATGCGTATAATTAATAAAATCCATTATTTTCATATCAAACTCATATGAAAAAATCCACTATATCAAATTATAACTATTACAAAATAATCAAAAACTGCTAGTGCGGGCAGCGATATATAATAATTGATACTACACACACACACAAAATACTTGTGAATATACACACAATAACATATCTTAGTAACAAAGTCTTTAAATAAGAAGTAACAATATGACTAAACAATACATGTTAACAAAGATATATTAATTTCCCATTCAGATATATATATCAAATATATAATACAATATCTATATTAAGAATGACGCCTACAAAGAACAAAAACACCTCTAACTACATATTAATAATTAGAATAATAATATAGTAGACAATGCATCAGTATCCCCTTGAAAAACAAAACAATTTTTGAATAAACTTTTTTAAAGTGGAGAAAGAAAACAACAAAAACTGTATCCACAACAATAATAAATAAAACAATCACTTTAAACACGGGTGCTTACTTATGCAGGTAAAATGCTACAGTCTGTACTAGTAAAACAATTAAAATAACATCTGATCTAGCAACAATGGACAATATCCGACTGCCTCGACTATTTACACGAATAGTTGGACGACGACTATTTAAATATTTCCTATAACTTAAAACAATGGAACATTCCACTTGAGAATGGACCTTCCTCATTATGATGAAGTATGCTCTGTGATGGATGACGTACAGTGTATCCAAGTTTCTTAGGAGATCGGCTGTTTACGCGTCTATATATACACATTATCCATATTAGATTCCCTTCCATATGAAAACTGATTATTTTCTATACAATGTCTAAAGCATGCAGGTGACGAAAAGTAGACCAGATTAATAGCAACGATGTGGTAACCTACAGATGTGAATAATTTCAAACACCTTCAAAGTCAATGCACATTTTTTTTTTGTCAATTTGCCAAACGATAACGGATGATTTCTTCATGCGGTGAATAACACAGTTATAGTAATAGAAGTAAAACAAGATGAATATTTGCATTAAAATGTTAGTTAAGATGGTTGGTGTAAAAACAGTTATTAAGCCTAACACAAAGCCAGTGTTAGCGACCAGAAAGCTGAGCCTGTCGTGCCCGTTTTATTTCTTCTTGTTGAATACGCTGTTGTATAAGATACTGAGCGCGCGTTATGTTGTTGGGGTTTCCTGTAATTGTAACAATTCTGTTGCGTGTGCCTGGCATGTACACACCCTTCTTAGAGATCTGTATGTTGGTTTGGGTGAACTGCTGCAACTCAACAATTCCCTTCCCTCCTGGACCCAAGATCGCACCAACTATACTTTCTGGAACCTCTAAATCTTGTTTCGCCGTGGCTGACTTGTCTTCCGTCGGACTGTACATGCCAGTCCCCAGACCAAATGAGTTTTGGTTGATATTAATGCTAGGTGGCCGTTCTCCCCCCACCTGTGCTGTGGCAAACCCCTGAGCCCCTGGGTAGCCCTGGGGGCCAGTGTAGGACTCGTTCAACCTCGGGCTGCCTCCGTACCTCTCCTGCTGCACACTGGGAGAGGAACTGCCAAAGAGACTAGAGTTGGCGGCAGTGGAGCCCGAACTGCCGAGTCCCGAGGATCCGCTACCCACCGGCCCGAACACGCTGCCCGAGGAGGTGGGTGGGGTCATCATGTAGCCCTGTTGGGGGTTCTGAGAGGGGGTCCCAGTGGCCGAGGTCATCATGCCCTGGTGGCCCATCTGCTGTGCCTGCTGCACATTTGTTTGCTGTCCAAGAATGCCATAGCTTGCCAACGTAAGCATGGCGTTACTAATTTCGTCCGCAGCATGTTCAGAATATCCACTGCTCCTCAAACCCATTCGCAGGTTCTCCACCGACATTTGACCACCTCCGAATAAACTGCCTAAATTCAAATTAGCTAAACTAACTCCCACGTTCGATCCCCCAAAAGCGTTTGGATTTATTCCAAAGCCAAAGGCAGCACCAGTAATAGTGTTACTATTCACTCCCGTGATCTCCTGCGTTTGAGTCTGCATGAAGTTCGAGTTTGCGAACGGGGAGCCTGTGGGGTTAGCACTGGCCACGGGCCCCGTGTAGTCTGCATAGCTGATATTGGGACAACTGCCGCTCTGTGGATCCTCCACAATCTTCTGCAGAATCAGATCCACCGCCTTCTTGTTGTTTTCTAGGTCACCTGAAAATACACGGCATAAATTATTACCAGATTGGCAGCAACTTAGTGCTAAGATATACAAATAAAGAGCTTCTTTTTATTCACAAAAGATATTTTAAAGATTTTTTTTTAATAGAAAATCTCAAGTATGAATTGTTTTTAAACAAATGCAGAACATTGAGTAGCCATTGGCTATTTTGGCAAAAAAATTTATGAGACATGTCATGGGAAAATCTGACTTAATGCATGTGCGTAAAGTGTCGTCCCGGATTAGCTTGTGTAGTCCGAACAGGCTAATCCAGGACGACACTTTCCGTTTATATGGTATTTTCTGTTTAAGGAAGTCTCTTCTACACATAAATCCACTGTAAGCGGAAAGTGTCGTCCTGCCTGTGCAAACTGCATAGGCTAATCCGGGACGACACTTTACGCACATGCATTAAGCCCGGGTTTCCCACGACATGCCTCAAATAAACTCTACATGTATTAATAGATAACAGGATTTTGTCTCATGCTGCATTCATGTACATTTCCTCTCACATGTCCTAGTCCTTCACACGACATTATATTGTCGTTGATCTTGTGATTGTGAAAAAATAGATCTCGCGATCCTTGGGACAGGTTCTAAATACATGTTATTAAATTACCAAATAACTGATCTGAATTGTCATTAAGATCAACAAAAAAATTGTGGCAGATAATTATTTTAGACAAATATGCAACAGTAATAATCGGAAAACTTCATCTTGATTCATGTAAGTTTTAGGTTCAGTTAATCAGTAATAATCGGTACTGAATATGTCCTGTTCCTAAAACACTTCATCTGTATTCATGCAAGTTCAAGGTTCAGTTAATCAGTTTCAAGGATGCTTATATGATACATGAAACAAAAGGGCCAAGATGGCCCTAGGTCGCTCACCTGAGTTTAAGGCATCATAAACGCTTAAAACAATTAAGACGGCCAAATGATCCTAAAACACTTACCTGAGTATACAGATCTGGGCCTTGCCGTTTCACGAGAAGATTTTTAAAGTCTATATAAACCACGTGACCCCCAGGGCGTGGCCACTTTCTACACTTGAAAAATATTTTAACAATCTTTGTACAGGACCTTGCGGTTTCAGAGGAGAAGATTTTTAAAGTTATTTTGCTATTTAAGTCTATATATAAACCATGCGACCCCCGGGGCGTCGCCAGTGTCTATCCCAGGGGCATAATTTGAACACACTTTGTAGAGGACCACTACACAATGTTTCATTATAAATATGAAACCTCTGGGCATTACAGTTTCAAACGAGATTTTTAAGGCCCACTTGCCATATAAGTCAATGTAAACAATGTGACCCCCAGGGTGTGGCCAGTTTTGACTCTAGGAGCATCATTTGAAAAACTTTTGTAGAGGACCACTATACAATGTTACATACCAAATATGAAAATACTGGGCCTCGTGGTTTCACAGGAGATTTTTAAAGTCATTTTGCTATTTAAGTCTTTATAAACACTGTGACCCCTGGGGCGTGGCCTGTTTTGACTCTAGGGGCATCATTTGAACACTCTTTGTAGAGGACCACTATACAATACTACATACCAAATATGAAAAATACTGGGCCTTGTGGTTTCACAGGAGATTTTTAAAGTCGTTTTGCTATTTAAGTCTATATAAACACTGTGACCTCGGGGGCGTGGCCAGTTTTGAACCCAGGGGCATCATTTGAATAGTATTTGTAGAGAACCACTATACAATGTTACATACCAAATATGAAACCTCTGGGTCTTCATGTTTCAGAGAAGATCTGTAAAGTCATTTTGCTATTTAAGTCTTTATGTGACCCCCGGGGCATGGCCAGTTTGGACCCCAGGGGCATAATTTGAACAATCTTACTAGAGGACCACTACACAATGTTTCATGCTAAATATGAAACCTCTGGGCATCACAGTTTCAAAGGAGAAGATTTTTAAGGCCCACTTGCCATATAAGTCTGTATAAACAATAAGACCCCGGGGCTTGGCCAGTTTTGACCCCTGGGGCATCATTTGAACCAGATTTGTAGAGGACCGCTATACAATGTTACATGCCAAATATGAAACCACTGGGCCTTGTAGTTTCAGAAGAGAAGATTTATAAAGTCATTTTGCTATTAAAGTCTAAATAAACAATATGACCACCTGGTGCGTGGACAGTTTTGACCCCAGGGGCATCATTTGAACAATCTTTGTAGAGGACCACTATAAAATGTTACATACCAAATATAAAACCACTGGGCCTAGCAGTTTCATTGCTATTTAAGTCTACATAAACGCTGTGACCCCTGGGGCGTGGCCAGTTTTGAACCCAGGGGCATCATTTAAACAATCTCTGTAGAGAACCACTATACAATGTTACGTACCAAATATGAAACCTCTGGGCACTGATGTTTCAGAGAAGATTTTTAAAGTCGTTTTGCTATTTAAGTCTATATAAACGATGTGACCTGGGGGGCATGTCCAGATTTGACCCCAGGGACATCATTTGAACAATCTTTGTAGAGGACCACGATACAATGTTACAAACTAAATATAAAACCTCTGGGCCTTGCGATTTCAGATGAGAAGATTTTTTAAGTCATTTTGCTATTTAAGTCTATATAAACCATGTGGCCCCCAGGGTGTGGCCATTTTGTACCCCTGGGGTATAATTTTAACAATCTGTGTAGAGGACCACTACACAATGTTTCATGCTAAATATGAAACCTCTTGGCATGACAGTTTAAAAGGAGATTTTTAAGGCCCACTTGCCATGTAAGTCTATATAAACAATGTGACCCCCCGGGGCGTGGCCAGTTTTGACCCCAGGGACATCATTTGAACAAACTTTGTAGAGGACCACTATACAATGTTACATACCAAATATAAAACCACTGGGCCTTGCAGTTTCAGAGGAGAAGATTTTAAAGGTCATATTGCTTTTTAAGTCTATATAAACAATGTGACCCCCCCCCCCCCCCCACCCCAGCGTGGCCAGATTTGACCCCAGGAGCATCATTTGAAAAATCTTTGTAGAGGACCACTATACAATGTTACGTACCAAATATAAAACCTCTGGGCCTTGCGGTATCAGAGAAGATTTTTAAAGTCATTTTGGTATTTAAGTCTATATTTTAAAGCTCCAAGCCTAGTGGTTTTAGAGATTTTTTAAAGTTGTCAGTTTTTTAATCTATTTTTAGCTCTGGTGACCTACATATGCAGCGGACCGGAACAATTTAAACAATGTTGAAAGAGGGTCACCCAAGTATCATTCCTGTAAAGTTTGGTGAAAATCTGCCCAGCGGTTTAGATGTTCTTTGAATGTAAATGCACAACGGACAAAAGGCGATCCTAAAAGCTCACCATGAGCATGTTGTGCTCAGGTGAGCTAAAAATAGATAAATCCAGGAGAACACTTTACACACATGAATTAAGCCCAGTTTTCCCACGACATGCCACATATGTTAAACATCAGTCTCTCCACAGGACAACGATATTTAGATGTAATAGCTGTCAGGAAGTTCATGAACAGCTAGCTATTCATCGATATTTTTAACGTAGCATACTGTTTACAATGCAATAAAATTTACTTTTTAAACACCTTAATGGAGAAGGCTACCATGCTGAGAGGTTCACACATTTTTTCAAACTCTACAATCATCGCAAAACAACACCCTAATATAATGGACAGTTGCTAACGTGATTGATACTTATACTACTAAAATAGATCATTCTATTATTGTATTCATTTGTACATTATTGAACAAGAAAATAATCCAGTTTAGGAATGATGGAGAACCGCTTGTGAGCGAATGACATGGACGTGAAAGAAAAATAGTTCCTTCTAACAGACAAGGCGGGACTTACTTATTTAAGTTTTAATATCAGATCACAGAAGTAACATTTGTTGGAAATGGTGGTAAAACAAGCATATTACAACATGGAAAAACCTCCACAGGGGAGCAGGCTAGTAGAGAAACACTTCAATGGCGGAAACCACCCAACCCCCTCCAAAAATCCGCCAAAACTAATTCCAAGCAGCGCCAGCAAACCAGGGCCAGTATTCACAACGCTCCTAATGAAATCTTAAGTTGTCCTTGTGTGAAAATTTCATATCAAAATTTCTGTGTGAAATCCAATGATTTATGTTAGACATAAGCAATATATACTACTTTGGACTATTTTAATGTAAAACGACCTATACATGAAACAGCCAAAGACTTAAGGAGTTTTATGAAATTAAGACATTTATTTGTGAATGCAACACTATTTATACATAAAATTAGCATTCAACAGGCTTAAATCACCTGAAAGCAGGAACAATCACACTCCTGAGAAGTGTGTCACATTCTACCACCCACCTGCCACAGTGATGCATCTCTCCGGTAAATTCGTCTCTTTCGACTTTTGTGAAATCTGAACATAGGCACCGCTTTCTTCTTTGATCTGTTTGATGAAGTTGCCTCCCTTTCCAATGATCATGCCTGCAGTGCTGTTGGGGACGAGGATCTTCACCTGTGAAACAACGGCACACTGTCAGTGCACAGGAATGGAGCAGTCACAAGGGCAACAACATGGTAGGGAAACAACGGCACACTGTCAGCGCACAGGAATGGAGCAGTCACAAGGGCAACAACATGGTAGGGAAACAACGGCACACTGTCAGTGCACAGGAATGGAGCAGTCACAAGGGCAACAACATGGTAGGGAAAGGGCATTTGTAGGAGTAAATGCTTTCAAACAATTGACTTAAAACTACACCAAAGTTCTAGTACAGAAATAACTGTCACAAACAAGTTGAGATTTGTTTTTATATTAAAGATTGTTTCAGCAGAAGGAGATACTTCTTCTTTTTGAACATTGTATATGAATTAAATGCCACTACAACAGCATGTCTATACTATGCTGAGTTATTCAGCTGGCACATGTTCAAACCCAACTTTGTAAAATCTATTGTTATGCATTATGCATAAGATCAAAGAAAATATAACATTAAACCACACCACACTAGAAATTTGTGGAAAATATATCTTAGAAAGTAAGAAACACCATAAACTTAACAAACTGATTAAATTTAATAAATGAGAACATGAATTTTACAGTTAAAACAATCAACTTGGCTTATTTCTTGTTTATCTTGTTTTGCGTACATCCTATAACAGTGTCACTTAGTTGGAATGCAATCTTGCAATTTACTGCGAAATAAGCTAGACAGTACAAAAAGATTTGGAATTCTTGCTTGTATTTATGCAGAAATCCCAATACTACGCAGTACTGGTAGACTAACAATACTGTTAGAGTAGTCTCCCTTGCTACAGGTTGCATCATCTAACACATCGTGCAAAATATTGGAGTATATTTATATTTATAAACAACTTCATTGGTTGAAAATTGTACTTGTGTTTATGGCTTTGCCATAATGATGATGATGACAATGGTGATCACGATGATGATGATGAAGATGATGATGACAATGGTGATTACGATGATGATGATGAAGATGATGATGACAATGGTGATTACGATGATGATGATGAAGATGATGATGACAATGGTGATTACGATGATGATGATGAAGATGATGATGACAATGGTGATTACGATGATGATGATGAAGATGATGATGACAATGGTGATTACGATGATGATGATGAAGATGATGATGACAATGGTGATTACGATGATGATGATGAAGATGATGATGACAATGGTGACGCTGATGCAATCATTGAAATTACCTTCACTACTAGCACAATGGGACAAGAATATTAATGATTATTAACACTAACAGATTAAGGATGAAGAGTAATCCATGTCAGATGTGGAAGTGAAGGTTGTACCAAGGATAATCAAGGATGATGCTAACATCAAGTGTTCATGCAGATGTAAAAAGGCATGTATCATAAATGTATTTTACTTTGCAGCATTCTCAACAGTTAACTACTGTCTTAGCCTTGAATGGCCTTGGAAGGAGGGCACATGACCAAAATACTGCAACTTAAATCTTCCCAAGTGCTTAAAACACATGCACCTAAAAAATCCTCCATATGCCTACTGCATTATAGGATCCTGGTATGGGCTTATCACAGCCAGTATACAAAGTACAGGCAGACCATCTGCTAATCAGACTACATTGACCAAAGCAATCTGGATAGACTGGTTTTGCTCCCTGCTAATTTATGTGCATGCGCTAAAAAGTCTGTGGACTCGTGCCAAACACAGTCCGTCAGGTTTGAAACACTCATCACGTAAATAGTTGACACATAAAAATAGGGTCAATCAGAAAAACTATTCTTAGTTCGCTTATCATGGAAATAGTTGACCAATAAAAACATTTAATCAGTAGAACAATATTCTTCTATTCAAGTAATTATCATGAAAAATAGTTGACAAATTAAAACAGGCTTTCAGAATAAAAATAATCTTATTTCTGAGTCATATTCCGTCCGTCAAAGTTAATGAAACTAGTTCTATTAGATGTAATATTTAACATTTAACATGCATTCTCTGTTACTTTTAATTTATTTAATCTGGTTACATGTTCTAATCTACATGAATCACCTACCAAAATTCTGCAAACTTAACTCAGGTGTGACATTCAATTTCATCAAATGTATATGACATCTGTCATAAAAATTTAATTTAATTTTACTTATTCAATTTAATATGATATGCAACATTTTTATGAGGATACTTAATTGCATATTTATAGTAAGCTTCATTTCATTTGATTTCAAATCAGTGCACTTCAGACAAAAATGTGCATTGGATGGGAATCAAAGTTGAATTATTTTTAAGTATTGTGAAAATCACAAAAAAAAAATAAATAAAAAAATTCATATCCATAACGAAATTTTCTGTTTCAATGACATGTCTCAAGGGCACAAGCACCAAACAATCAATGAAAATGACAGATGCCATGATGAAAATTGATTCAATGAAATGAAACATGAATGTTTATGGAATTCCTGCAAATACGGCAGAGTCTTTTTTATAATCTGCTAATTAAACTACAACATTCACTTCCGAAGTATATACTACCTTTTGAAATACTATGTATTATTTTTTAACTAAACATAAAATGTTTTTTTTTCTTTCACTACTGAATGAATTATTGATTTTTTAAATTCCGAATCAATTGTTGATGGTTTATTATAATCAACCAGAAAAATTTACACTGGTAATAATCGAAATGAAATAATTCACATAAAACATCAGAGATTACTTACATACAAACCAAATAATTTCTGAATTTCAAATATAAACACCACTGATAAAACTGGATTTTTTTCTCTGAGCATACGCGTTGCAGAAGCTTAGCAGGTGACGATGATAATGGATGAGAAGATGACTTACATTGATGACCGTTACCTGTCTATGCCGTTCGAAATTGTTTTTGGAGACTTCGGGTTTCGGGTTGGGGTCTGGTTTTTCCCGTATTTTTTCCATGATAAAATTGTGCACTTTTCTAACCGAGTCGGCAGCTCCCATAATGAGGCAGACACGCTCTGTTGTGCCTGGAATAAATACGAACACATGAATCAATATAAAGGCACAGTATTTCATTACCAAACATTGTATTACTTGTGACAACCAATAAACAATCATGAATTACAAAGGACAAACACTGTGTGCTGTTGGCTTTTCTTTATGTGGCAAAATGTTGTTGTTGTTGTTGTTGTTGGATAGCTGTAGCAATTTGTAAGGTCAGCAGCAAACTTTTTATAAAAAATACATTGTGCACTTTGGATCATGGTTTTACTCTTCATCGAAAGTATTTTAAACATTTTTTTGCCAGCTCAAAGCTTTTAGCAACTAATTGAAGTTACAACAAAGAACTACAGATTTATGAAAGACATTTTTGCCAATAAAAACTTAAACATATTGAGACCTATTCCCCAGTTAACGATGTTCCCACAAAAAAACCTACCAACACCAACAAGAAGAAAACAATCCGAGTAATGCATTGACAGTAAAAGATCTGCATTTAATTTCAATAAGCCATAACACCTTAGCAAGAGATATGCCAAGAATTTGGACTCTTGCCTGCTCCAATAGCAGCAAAGTAAATAATGATTTGATCCTTGAATAATGCAATGATTTGATCCTTGAATAATGCAATCAGGCTGCTAATGAATATTGCAGTGAAGTCTTGATTTAATGGGTGGGTCTTCTTGAGAAAACCAGCTAAAAATCTGCCGAATAGCAGCAAAGTAAATAATGATTTAATCCTTGAATAATGCAATCTGGCTGCTAATGAATATTGCAGTGAAGTCTTTATTTAATGGGTGGGTCTTCTTGAGAAAACCAGCTAAAAATCTGCTGTGTAGGGGAATCTTATCATTATCTTAAGTTTCTAAACCCAGCTCATGTGTCAGCAAATATAAACAGTGTGATTTATTTCTAAGAGTGTGATTTATTTCTAAACCCAGCTCATGTGTCAGCAAATATAAAGAGTGCAATTTATTCTGTGTTTTCGTTGTTTTTTTTAATCGGTTCTATTTTAAACTCAAAATGATATTCTTAAAAATCGCTGCTAAATTTGTGGGATGAATTTACAATAATGTGCTTTTTGCGTACAGTATTTTTGACATAAAAACAAACATAATTTATAAAGGAACAATCAGATGATTGCAAGAAATAACAAAAAAATCTGATTGAATAGTTCATATGATACAGGTAATCCGAAATTACTAAATCAGTTTTGAGTGTATACCTGTCATATATAATAGTATGACTTTGTTTGGACAAATTCCAGTAACCCATTGAATTCTCCAGACAAAACAAGAAAACTAATCAGAGAACCAGCTTTTAACCAAACTAAAACAATATTTTTAGATTCCACTCATCAAACAAACAAATATGTCAACAAATGTGTGGCAATACCTGCAACATTGGGTTAGAAACTGACTGCTATAGATTTTCACCAAAAAACAGGCATTTTTGACTCTGCTCAGCCAATGAAGGTACAATATATTTCTTTATAATACAAAATGCAGCAAATTTTCAATAAAAATGCATCAAAAAAAAAAGATGAAGGTCAGGTCAATACATCAAACTGACACCACAAGCTTGTTATGAATTATGATATAAATTGCACCATTGTGCCACCATAGGCAACGAACCTGTCACTACTAGTAGGGGCTCCCACATATCATAAATTGCACATTCCCGCCCCCCCCCCCCCCCCGGCACTGACAGGCCATCATCACCTGTCCCAGGCTGTCACACTATCTCGCTGATCCAAGGTCACACTGTTATTGACGGCCAATTTGAACAGCTGGTGTGACTTATGACACTGTCTAGCAACTACTATTTTTGTACGTTCACAGGGCCCTCAATCTATGATTTTTGCCACCGAATATCGGCCCCATTCCCCCACCTGAAAAGTATGTTTTTTTCCCCTAAAAAATGGAAAAATTCTCCCTTGGAGGTCTGCAAAAAAAATACAAAAACATTAACAGGAAACCTAATTAAGATGCCAATAATCGTCCGCATCATAAGTATAGCCGTTTTGCTGTAGATCTCTACATCGCAAATGTTTCATTGACACGTGTTATGTGCGATAAACAATAAACCGATCCGTTCAACATCAAAGTGAAACAGTTTGACGTCATCACCTTATATTGCGCGTGCCACCCATGACAACGTCCATTCACTGCTGTCCCTTTAATTAGCAGCCGAATTACACGCTGTCCACGTGGAGGGTGTACACAGTACCTGTATGTCATAAATCAATACTGACCCATCTGAACGACAATAACGTTATCGACACGGCAAAAGTGTTTTTTGTTCAAGAGGAAATGTTAACTGCACATCGACGGCGATAAAAAAATTTGGTTAGTATGCGCTACAAAACTTTTATTCAAAAGTAAAGATCTCACAGTTCTCTGCGCTACACAGTTTTTATATGGCCATCAATACATCCACGCTTTCTATTAGGATGACGGGACGTTGTACATGTCAGCATAAATTTAGCACGCTTCTCTAGCCGAACAAAGGCTTTTCATGAAGTACATGTGTATTTTAACTGTAAATAAAATTTGTGTTTATGACGTGTGAGCAACAAAATTTGGATAGGCGTTTCGCATTTCGATTCAGTATATGTGTTGTGATAACTGATTTAAAATTAATTAAGAGGAATTATATAATAATTTTATATACAAATAGAATATTTTACATATGGATATAACACATTATGGATGTTAACAACAATGAAAAGGTGATTTAATTACATTTACTTTGGAGATAGCGAAAATAGGCTATGTATATGCACATGAATGACCAGACAAGTTATATTGCGATTGCGATCCATGGACCTCGAGAAACGTGATATAATGAAGTTGTAGTGTATTTCCATTTTCGGTCTTCTAAATGAATACATTAAATTAATTAATAATTTTAAAAGCGGGACTGCAAATTACTTTTACAAAAACAATATGTGTTGCATATTAATTATATTAGTTTCATATCTCCGTTATAAAATCGTGCTGGGCTAGAAAAAAGCGCGAACTATTTATTAACACTGGCGAAATCACGAACAACTCATGGAAATGACGCGTGTATAGCTGCAATGTTACATGTATACCACAGCCCAGTCCAAATTTTAAGTGTCATCGGTAGATTCTGAGATATGAATTCTGTGCTTAAAAATAAATAAAGTTATATTTATAGAAGTTTCATTTGCTGTAAAGATTGCATGACGTTTTTACCAGTTTCATTTGCTGTAAAGATTACATGACGTTTTTACCAAACTAAAATTAGACGCGAGTTTGTTCAGGTTGAGTTAGTTTTCAAATTTTTCAAATCAGTTAATCTGCAAAAACTTCCATATTAAAATCAATGCCCTGGTCAGTCAAAATTCCCCCTCCAGAGGGCGGTGGGCCCCTTCCCCCAAAACTGATTGAGGGCCCTGGTTCATTATCGGTTCATTACCTACACAATGAACCGATAATGATATATATCGGTTCATTATACCAACTTATTACTTTGGATTTACTGGTGTTTCTTGAAAAAAATTAAAAGACACATTTGATTTTCTAACTGCCACACATGTGATCCAAGACCCTCATTTTTATATACCCATTTTTTAATAAAATTGTATATTAAAATTCATATGCCATATCCAAGGTATTACAAACTACTTCTCTATATACAGCATATGTGCGCAACATAAAGTTTGTTAAAATGAGCATGTATTTATCAATTTAGGCATATCAATATGGTGAATTCTGGTGAAAACGAATACCATATTTTTCAGTGTATAAGACACAACTTTTTATTTAACATATTTGTGTAGTTAAGTTTGTGAGACCGTAATGTATGTATTGAGAGGCAAACAAAAGGCATAAACAGACTGCATGCCCAAGTATAGAATGGTCTGACTTCATTCGCGGAAAACATGTTAGCACTTTTGTGCGAGGCCCCACAATAAATACTTGATATACGAGGGTTCCTATGCATAATTAAATGTTGTAGGTTTTTGAAATTTAGAACAATATTACTACTTCAGTACGTGTGTATGCCCCGATATAGGTGGACATACAGGACAATGCCCGTCACTGCTATAAATTCTTGCCCTTTAATGACATCACAACATTCACAACATTCCTAAATTGGTAATAATGCACAATTAGATGATGAAGCTTCTATCAATTTTTAACAAGTAATACTTCAATTTTATTGAATACGCCAATGGTATGATTATGTGAATATCATCGATACTAAAATTTCGTGCCCTTATATGACATCACAACATTCGAAATCTAATAGTGTGTCTCTAAAGCCAATATTGGAAGTGTGACCAACAGGCCAGCCAGTGTGGGAGTGAAAGCAGTGTTGATTACATGGGTCTTCAATCGATATACACGGACATTTTCAGTCTGCTCTAACACTGTCAGTACCAAAATTATTACTCAGTCACAGACTGACTTTCAACACCATAATGGCAAACTGACTTTTTAATGCCATAATGGCAAACTGACTTTTTAATGCCATAATGGCAGACTGACTTTTCTATGTCATAATGGCAGACTGACTTTTCTATGTCATAATGGCAGACTTGCTTTTCTATGCCATAATGGCAGACTGACTTTTCTATGCCATAATGGCAGACTGACTTTTCTATGTCATAATGGCAGACTGACTTTTCTATGCCATAATGGCAGACTTGCTTTTCTATGTCATTTAAAGCTTGCAATAGTTTAACATTAGGATTGAAATGCAACAAGTAAATCAGTATCAATAAAGAAATCCTATGGATTCTTTCTAAAGTTGCCATAACCTACATATAGTTTTCTCAAATTGACTACCAATGAACAATGATTTTATTCCAAAAGTTTATGGCTATAAAACCAACAAGGCAGTCCAAAGGACAGCTATATCCCCCGGCGTGATCCTTCATTAGATTTTAAAGGTGACTTTGAAGTATCACACTGACCTTAATCAGTTTCATGAAAATTCCTTAAAGGGCATAGGAGATATGGAGCTGGCACCAAAATGGAGGCTAAAACATTTGACCTTTAAGTGTGACCTTGACCTTGAGGTGGCAAGACTGCTCTATGCCTTCTGCACATGGCCTCAATGTGATAAACATTTGAGCCAAGTTTTATGAAAATCCTTTCAAAGGGCATAGGAGCCGACACAAAAATGGAGGCTCAAACATTTGACCTTCAAGTGTGACCTTGACCTTGAGGTGGTGTGACTGCCTCATGCCTTCTGCTTATTGCCTCAATGTAATAAACATTTGAGGCAAGTTTCATGAAATTCCTTTAAAGGGCACAGGGGATATAGAACGGACATGAAAATACAGGCTCAAACATTCAACCTTCAAGTGTGACCGTGACTGGCTTATGCCTTCTGCACATGGTCCCAATGAGCAAAACATTTGAGGCAAGTTTCATGAAAATCCTTCAAAGGGTATAGGGGATATGGAGCGGACACGAAAAACAGACACAAAAATGGAGGCTAACAAATTTAACCTTCAAGTGTGACCTTGACATTGAGCTGGCGTAAAAGGCCCATGCCTTCTGCACATCGTCTCAATGACCTAAACATTTGAGCCAAGTTTCATGAAAATCCTTCAGAAGGCATAGGAGATATGAAAGACACGAAGTGGAGGCTCGAATATTTGACCTCCAAATGTGACCTTGACCTTGAGCCGGCGTGAATGACTCATGCTTTCTGCATATCGTCTCAATGACCTAAACATTTGAGCCAAGTTTCATGAAAAAATCCTTCAAGGATATGGAGCGGACACGAAATGGAGGCTCGTATATTTGACCTTTACGTGTGACCTTGACCTTGAGCCGGCGTGACTGACTCATGCCTTCTGCACATCGTCTCAAAGACCTAAACATTTGAGCCAAGTTTCATGAAAATCCTTCGAAGGGTATAGGAGATATGGAGCGGACACGAAATGGAGGTCAAACATTTGACCTTCAAGTGTGACCTTGACCTTGAGCCAGCATAACTGACTCGTGCCTTCTGCACATCGTCTCAATGACTTAAACATTTGAACCAAGTTTTATGAAAATCCATCAAAGGGTATAGGAGATATGGAGCGGACACGAAATGTTACGGACAGACGGACGGATGGACAAAGGGCATTCCTATAATCCCACTCCCGCTTCGCGGCGGGGGATTAATTAATGAAGCTATAAATAATGAGGGAGCCTGCCTGCCATGTTTCCTAGGGAGTCTCAATAGATTTCTTACAACACTACAAAATATGCAGGTACATGTATCAGGGGCTTAGCTTGGGTTCAAAAAATGTATAGGCACAATACGCGGAATCTACAAAATGATGCTGTAAGCGATAATTTGGGCCAGGAGTGTTTATACTCGTATGTGGCTTCAAAAAACTAAATCAGCTAAACCCCGATTCTACAAGATAATTGTAAAACAAGCGCGTGTTTCATGAAATGTATTTCTAATTGACCTAATCGACTCGTTATACAATGAAGTATCAACACAGCCAAGGAAGATCCCTCACCCCATCCCCCTTCTTGTTTTTACTGCATTTTTGGCATATTTAATTTTTTCATCTCTGTAAAAAATGTATAAGCACGTGCCTATAGTGCCTAAAGGAAGCTACGCCCCTGTGTATTATAAACATGCAGATATAAAACATAATGCACATCTGTTTCTGTTTCAATCATAAACATGGCTAGCTTATACATGTTTATGCTTTTGTGAAATGCTTTATTTGAAAAAGCTAGTCAAAGACTATTTGACTGGATAAAACTGGATAAAACGCCTGAAATGATTGAACAGTAGCCTTATAGGCAAAGGATTTTTATCTGGACCAAATTTTTCTACTTTTCACAAGAAGACCCCTGTACATTTTTCAGATCCTGTATTAATCTGTCACCTCCCCCATTCCCAAAAGCGACAAGATCGGCAAATTAAAAGTTCTGTGCCTGCTACATTGACAATTTTTATAACACCTCATAAGCATTGAGCTGTTTAATGGGTGTCAAATCCATCTTCTAATCCATGTTCAGTGACATATGAAGCTCACAAATATACAATGACTGTCACTGGAAATAGCTTACACACGTCTTCACGACATATTGATACCGGAAGTAACGGCCCACACTATCTGCTTGATGGACAGTTTAACCTATATTCACTATACCCCAAGCATGCCTCCGACACATTTAGTAATATGGATTTATGCAGATGGTGAAAGATTTTGAGAGTATTCAATCCCTAACTGACGACAAAAGCATTTCTAATACAAATAAAATTACCCATGTAACATTTTTATTCTAATATGTTTTATATTTACTTATCTAGTAACGTACATATCCTGTAACTCAGGTATGTTTTCAGAAGAATTGTTTTATATTTTGGATTTGTAAGGTCATATTCACATAACCTTGTGCCCCAGTAACTATTAAATTCAACGAGTAAAAAAATAAAGGGTTAAGAATTCACTCTGGCTGAAAACGTGCTTATGCGAAATATTTGTACTTTAACCACTGGCTTGCAAGGCTGTGTGTTAGAAGGTTGGTGTTTGGGGCCCTATGTTTTGGGTGAAAAAATTGCAATAAATTTGGTAAATAGGAACACAAATCCTGATATGAAGTAAAAAGTGCATGATTACAAAAAAATTAAAGAGGGAGATACAGCCTTTATTAAGCCACTGCTATACAAAGTAAACACCACTTGGTTAATGAGGCCAACAGCAGAGTGTGCCCAGAATTTGACGCAAGTGTCCATACACATGTTTAAGCCATATTTATACATTTTTAATCCCTTTTAAATACATCTACGTAACCTAGCAAAGCATCCGATTTATTTGGCGAATGGAGTGACCCTAGAATACCACACATGTCTGCACATGTTTAAGCCAAACATCCATAGTTTAAATCTCTAATTACATCTACACAACCCAGCCGAGCAGTACCTGGATAGAAGTCATTGGCCTTGGACATTTTCACGCGGGCGCCAGCCTCCTTCTGTACGGCTGCAATGGTTTCCCCACCCTTTCCGATAATGGCTCCGGCCGCGATGCTCGGCACGAGAATCTTGAGATGCACATTGTCTCCACCTGGAACAGATACAAACACTGGTATATAGATAATCATGCCTTCTACCAATGGTATCGCATTTTAACAAGGCATATTTGCGATTTGTTCACAGCTTTGGAAATGTACCATCAAATTGGGAATTTTGGGATGGAAAACTTGCAACTGGGAAAAATTTAAGAAAAAGTTCAATTAATAAACAATTTAAACTGAAGTATTATTGGTTGAATTTGGTGTTTATCTAAACATACAATTAAGTTCACGACTGACAACTATGTTTTTAGCATTTTGTTACTTCTGATTTGTAAATTTTTTTCTTCCAATTGGGAAAAATATACCATATTGGGCATTGCAAATGGGGTCCGTTTACCGGACCCTGGTATATAAGGAAACAAGGCTTGTCACAGGATATGACGTATGCCCCCGAAGCATATGCTTGTCAGAGGAAGGCAACACAATGTCAGTAACATGTTGGCAAAAATGATGCTTCCTACAAAAAGAGTTATGGTCCTTGTACACTGCACTTCCTCTCAACATCCTCTATCAATATGCTCCGCACAAGAAAATTAAACAAAGGGCAATAACTCTGTGAATATGAAGAAAGAGTTGTGGTCCTAGTGCTCTGCACTTTCTCTCATTGTCCTCTATCATTATATGAAGTTTCATTTGAATCCCCTTAATACTAATGCAGTCTTTGAAATAAACTTTAAAAAATTACTTGCCGTTTGGGCCAATAACTTTATAATGTTTACTAGCCCAAACTTTTTTAAATTAAAGATCAACAACTAACAACAGTTCATCATTTTATTATCTAGAAATAACAAGACTAAGTGTTATAGAAGTGTGTTATACGTGTGTTTCTCTACTTAATTAGCATTTTGCCTGATCCAGTTTACATATGTTGACATAGTATCTCAAAGACGTTATGTTTCGCTACATAATGGGCAGTTCTAATTTGATTTGATTACTTGCCACAGGGGCAAACTACTTAAACTTTATTCTGTGCCCGACAATATCTTTACTTGCCACAGGCGAGCGGGCTAGTGCTAATGACTGCTAATGGAGTCATGCTCAGCACAAGAAAATTAAACAAAGGGCTGTAACACTGTAAATATTTTGAAGAAAGAGTTCTGGTCCTTGTGCTCTGCACTTCCTCTCATTGTCCTCTATTATTTTATGAAGTTTCAGTTGAATCCCTTCAATACTGAAGCGTGAACGACAGACAGACAGATGGACGGATGATGCGATTACTATATGCCACCGAAGTTCCCTTCGGGGGGATTAAAATCCACAGCTTATTTTCACATGTTCTGAAAAACAAAATCAGTATTCCTGCAAAATCTGTACAAACGCTTCCTAAATTGTATTTGTTACTGTCATTCTTCCAATCTGTCAATTTCCAGTGGGTAAATGTTACTTTTTTTTGGTGTAAAGCGCATTAAGCACAAGACTTCTCCAAACTCTTTTAAATTGATAACATGCAAGTAACGCTATAATTATGCAATATTTTTCATGTAAATAGTTATTGAACATCTGCTCTCAAGCTCAAAATCAAAACTACAAAGTTGAATTAAACCAATATTTCTATTTTTGATACAAAAACTTTTCATCAAGAAAGCCTCCAAGTTTTAAATTTAATATAACAAGCAAACTATAACACATATCACACAAAAGGTTCCTTCATGATAACGATTCCAAATAGACTTACACTGGTACACCATCCTCCTAACATGAACTAGTACAGCTTATTAAAGAACGTACTACCCTTAACAACTGTACATGCAAACCTCTATTGCTGAACATTACAGGGGCTGTCTACAAACGAGTGAAAAATGAACTCTCCCATATCAATATTATAGGCGTGTCGTGAGAAAACCAGGGTTAATGCATGTGCGTAAAGTGTCGTCCGGGATCAGCCTGTGCAGTCCGCACAGGCTGATCAGGGATGGCACTTTCCGCTTTTATGGTATTTTCTGTTTCAAGGAAGTTTCTTCTAAACATAAATCTACTGTAGGCGGAAAGTGCCATCCCGGATCAGCCTGTGCACTTTATGCACATGCATTAACCCCGGTTTTCCCGCGTCACGCCTCATAAATATTCATAAATTACCAAAATTTATAATACAAAGGTCTTAAAAACTACATACATGATAGATTTACATTACTTTATAATTTTTTGGTTTCAAACAACAGACCCAAAAGGCAGTAAAAATAAAAAATAAATAAAAAATAAGCACATTATGACTGCTCCAAAAATCTGCATTCTGTCTTGCATAATAGTATGCATGTAAACTTATGGTCATTTTAGAAACAATTCTGACATCTATATCCAAAGAAGAAATGGGTCAAACAAACATTATTACATACACGTAGTGTCTTTTTCCTTAGAATGTGTAAACCTCTTTCCACATTATTTATACCTGATTTTAATCTTCATTAGAAGGCGACTTAAAGGTAATATTTTCAGACATTCAGAGGTATTGGCAATTTGAGGCCATTTTCATGACAGGGCCCCTTTAATATCGATCATTTTACATCGCTAAAAGTGTTCTAAATAAACCAGCTAACGCTCACCATAATTTAAATGATTATTATTCAACACAGGCCTTTGGGAAGGTGAGAAAAACACATCAGAGTCACCTCTAATTCTCCTGTACATGAATGTCTAAGTGCCGATATAAGATGATCTATGTATAATACATGCAAGATAAAAATACATCAGAGTCACCTCTAATTCTCCTTTACATGAATGTCTAAGTGCCGATGTAAGATGATCTATGTATAATACATGCAAGATAACAGAGCTTGAAAACATGACCTTGATTCTGAAGTAACACTTATAGACGTTGAAAACAAGTAATCTAGTTCCACTTGTAGGAATCAGTTTATTAATTGCTAATTCCGACTAAGAAATAGCTAATTTTACCGAACAGATATTTCTTTTTATTGCTTATTTTTCTTTTAGTAAAATAGGCAATAAAATGGATACTTAGCAGTGTTCTGCCGTGGATGCAGCCTTGCGCCATTGGCGCAAAAATAAATGATTTGTCCCCACCAAATTTTCGTAAGCGGGTCCGCGGGCGCACACAATTTACAAGTTAATCATTCGGCGTATTTAGTAAAATTTATATCATTGATCGTCACGTCAATTTATAACCAATTTTTTCACTAGAACACTAATTCATTAACGCTTTATCGGCATCACTTGAACAGTTCAGATACAGTAGTATCAATCGATAATTGCACACGCGGTCTACATGCTAAGCGTGAAACACGCTTTTCAGCGATAAACTGCTGGACGACAGCCGCATTTCGGCAGAAACATCAAAGACTTTTGAAGTCGAATTAGCGACACCGTTGCTATGAGTGTTGCTAACGGCTTACAGTTTTGGATGCCCAGCTAATTGATGATGTAACACTGTTACACTTTGTAGTTTTAACAGGTTTCATTATTAACGCCTTGTGTTTATAACGGATTTTATTGTTTGTTCAAATTAAAATTAATAATGCAAGGTTATACGGTATTTAAGAATGCAGTGTAACATTGATCAACAGAACGTTATGAATTAATTAAGAACATTCTTTGAACAGAAAATAAAAAAACAAACATGAATGAAAACAGCTAGTACGTATTTTTCAAAACAAAAATCTGCTTTGGGAATATCCATGAGGCCCCTACATTTTTGTAATTTGTCCCAGCTTTTTAAAGCCAAGAGGGCCATTGTCCCCAATAGTCCAAGTTCACGGCAGAACACTGCTTAGTATATATTATGCTTGACATATTAAGTTACGCAAAAAAATTTAGGAAGTCATGCTACAAAAACTTTTATCAAATTTGATATAATGTACATTAGAAGTTTATCATATTAAATTACATGTTTGTTTTTTTGTTATAGGATGAAATGAAATGAGGTGTGTCCTGGGGAACCCGACACATGATAATCCAGGATGACACTTTCCGCCTTCAGTGGATTTATGTGAAGAAAATTCTTTCTTGAAACAGAAAATACCATAAAAGCGGAAAGTATTGTCCTCGATCAGCCTGTGCAGTGGGACGACACTTTGCGCAGATGCATTAAGCCTGGGTTTCCCAGGACATGCATCAAATATTTGCCGGGTCCGGATAGCTCAGTTGATAAGAGCGCTAGACTGTCAATCCGGGGATCGTGAGTTCGAACCCTAGCCCAGCCGCATAGCTTGTGTGGGGATAGGTCATGAAATTATTTCTACGGCCATTCTCCACCTACCTCTGATTCAAGTAGGGCAGTTATCAGTTACTGGCATAGGTATGTGCACTTAGTACTGGTAAACCGCTTAGATCGGCTAAGCATGCCCAGGAAAAGTGTGAGTAGGTTAAGTGACCGCCGTGATATGACTGAAATACTGTTAAAAAAACGGCGAAAAACCCCAAGAAAACAAAAAGAAAACAATCCAAATGTATATCCCACTGCCCCTATTATAAGCATTATAAAATCATGTACTGTACTTTTTTGCTTTTTTTTTTCAAGCAAAAATTAGAAAGACATTTTTTATTTAAAACAAACGTGACATTCACAAACTCCAGAAAATCTGGAATTAAAGAAACAGCTTTGACATCTTCAAGTCAGAGAACCGGTATTTAAATTTGCCAACATTCCATAGTGGTTTAGACTTCAAGATTAAACACAATTATAATTATGATGCACAGACAGATCTTTTCTAACTAAAATACACACATCATAATTGTTACAAAGGTTTATAGAATAACAGTTTTACAGCATTTCATGGATTTTCTATATAACCAAATTTTTCAGAATTCTCTTTCACTCATATCACTTGACATAGTCCTTAACACTTAAGATGAGACATATTGTGTTTTGCAAAGGCTGATGATACTATCATACACAGCTCTCATAGATTTTAAAAGCTACACCAGGGCTCTCACTGGAAAAAAATAATCTTTCGCCACCATTTTCGTCATTTCCCAAAAATAAGAGCCAATTTGTAGCCATAGATAAAATTGTATTTGTAACAATCTATAACGCTTTTTATTTGGCGGTCATTTTAATTGCAATTAATTATAATTATTAACAATTTTTTATTTCTTTGTTGGTAATACCGATAATTAATTAAAATTATTAAATTGCTGCTTAATTAACTTACTTTACTCACCACCGACGTTGTTTGTAACATCGATGTCAAACTGTGAAATCAGCCACTGAAGCCATACTTGTTAATCGCCTGATCAATTATCTAGTATCACACAGTGTTGACACTAAGCACACTCCATCGATTACGACAGTCAATACTTAATCTTTAGCCGTGTGTAATGCCTAATCTGAACAAACAATTTAAACATTCGTTCACTACAACGTATTTATTCGCAGAGCATACGTCTATATTCAGTACAAGCACATGGCCGATACACCCGCGCTTTCCATGCGTAGATCGTGACGTTGTTTGAGTCAACATAACTTTCGCGCGCTTTTCTAGCACAACAAAGGTTTTACATGACATACAAAAATGTGTTAACGAGATTTTGGATATGAGGATGTGTTATGTGAAAATTTGAAGTCGTTGTAATCGGATTTGGAACCATATTCTACCAAATTTTACAGGAAAGTAATTTAAAACAGTGCCTTGTTTAGTTTAGGAATTAAACTAAATTTGAATATGATAAACAACGAAAACGCGTAATTCAATTGTGTTTACGTTTTATGGTCGGGGATAGCCACACACGATTTCAAGGGACGCCTGTTTACACTTACTAATGTGTGCATACATGTATTTCACGTTGATTGGTCGATCGTTCACGTCATTGGCAAGTGTCAATAACACTGCGTTTTAATTGGATAATGAAGATTTTTCTGCGCGATAAAACTCCGCCTGGGGGGGGGGGATGCGGAGCTACATGGTGACTGACTGCAGCTAAGGAATGCATGTGCTAGTAACATGTCTGTGATGCGCGCACAGAGGCAGATGTTTACGGTCTATTTATGTAGAGTCGCTTATGCCAGTTGTTTACCAAAAATTAATAAAAATACGTTTTCGCCATACTTTTTGCAAATTGAAAGATCTTGTCGCCACTTTCAAATACTTTCGCATTTGGCGACAATTGCGATAGGCAGCGGGAGCCCTGCTACACAGAGAATGTTGTTAAAACATTCAGTTACAGTCAAAAGACATTAAGTTCAATACAGATAATTATTACACAAACTACTTTCGGAATTATAATTATTAATTAACTTGCTGTTTTAGCTGCATATTTGCAACCCCAGCCTAATTCTGAGTCATTTATTCAACATGGAGTTCCAGCCAATACTTGACCAACAAACTGAACAATTCATCAACTGAAAAACTACACATCCAACTCAAAGGAATTGATCGGTAGCAAACTGACATTGATTCTTCTGACAGAAATATGACTTTTGTACTTTCACAATCCTATATCAAGCCATTCTGTAATTTAACTATTTCCATATATAGAATCTTAACATGTCAAAATACAGAACAATATGTTGATTGCAAGTCCTAGCAATTTTACTTTTCTGCGAATGGTAAAACCTTTGCTGTCAAAGTGTGACAAGTTCGAAATACAACGTTTTGTCATAATTTTAGTCTGAAATTCGATTTTTTGGTCACTTTTATTTACCTGTTAAAAACTTAAAAAATAATTTTACATTTAGAGTTGTTTATTAGCTAATAAACAACGATTTGGAGTTCTTATGCGTATGAACAAGCCAATACACAACGATTATGCGAAAATTATTTTGATTCTAACATGACCTGACAACCTCTTCTGCAATTACAATGCAAACTATATTTTATAGTTTCGGAACTATTTTTCGGGTCGTTTATTGGTGGTTTAACAACGGTAAATTGTGTTCTTTGTCTATAAAAAACTCTGCACGTGTCATTTTAAAATGATCTATATGAATCACGGGTTAATCTTATTACAACCGTTTGACTCCCAATTAACGATGATTTTGATTCGGTACTGTTGGAATCAAGTCAATGTTTAGCTCATTAGCATGGTGCAATAGCATCAAACATTTATCTTACAAGGGTGTGATATTCCATGAAGAATCAACCCATGTGCCATGATGCCAAGGAAATTAGTCAGTTGCTGGATCAATTTTTGGTCATTTAAGTGTAAGGAATTGATTGGTTTTCAAGCAAACTGCTAATGGACACTACCTTCACTGCACTATTCTACACTTTGTATTACGATTCCAAGAGACTGAAGTAACACATTGCTCAAGGTCAAGGGGTGGACTAAGGAAATTTCTGGGGCTAAGGAAGTTTCTGGGGCTAAGGAAGTTTTTGATGTTTTGAAAACAAAATACTTTGTCAACATTATATTTTTGTTTGCTGAGGGAAGTTTACGAAAATGAACTATTTGTATAAAAATTTCTATTGAAATTACCATGGTAAATCCAAACAATGAAGTCTCTAACTCTATACAGGTATTTAACAACCCAAATAAACATGCCTGCATGTATCAAACGGTTGGTACTATTTTATATCTTTCATCACAATTTTCGACCCATACTGTACAGCATAGGAATCAATCTCAGGTAAAACAACAACAACAAGCACCTCCTTTCAGTAAAACAGTAATATTAATAGGCAATATGACTTCAGCCACTGGAATGCAGATATGGTTTTTTTCAAACCAATGAACAGGTAAATCAAGGGGTTCTAAGTATGGAGAGTCATTCCTTACATTCCCCACCTCTCCCATTCATCTCCAGGCTGATAAGCAACATGCAGATTGGCATATACTGGAGAATCAATGAAAACTTAAGGCGAAAAATGTTGATGAAAAGAAAAAAGAATTATTATATTATTATTACATAATTAGCTGTTCAAAGACTAACAGATTATATGCCATACAGGAGAATCAATGAAAACTGAAGGCAAAAAATGCTGATGAAAAGAATTAAGTATTATTATATTATCAATATTTTTACATATAACACACTATTATGTGAAGTTGGAATAAGACATCAAACATAGAATAAACTGTTTTATTACAGCAATGTTTTTTATGAAGTTTACCATTTGTAATTTAAGAATTTTGCAGAGTAATTAGTGCAATAGCCACCTGCATATATAACTGCATCAGTAAAATTGTTTTTACCACAAAACAATATACTTGTATGTATTTACAAACTTTTCACACAAAAATTGAACTGTGTCCATGCGTGCATGAACACAGTTTATAAATACAGCAAAAATGATCACGACACAATCAGTTTCAATGAAAAAGTCATCGAAAAATGTTTATTCTACCAGAAGTATTGACAGAATATAACAAACATACATAAACAACATGAAATGCTCAGTTTTATATAAAAAAAAGAACAAAAATCAAGCCCATTCTATGTTTGTTGTCTGATTCTAACTTCACATAATACAGTGTTATATTAATTATCTACTCAAAGATTGGCACCACTTATACAGGTTCTTGCCTTATGTTTGGTTCGGAATACACTGTAAAAATATATGCTACACCTGGAAAATAATCCAGGTGAAATCAACTTTTGAGGAAAGGTGCAAGAGTTAAAAGAAATTTGGCTTAAAAGGGGAATACATCTTTATATGGCCCTTTAAAAAAAAAAAAAAAGTTCTGCTTATAATAATGTCATTTGCCAATTGAAAACAGGTTACACAACAAGATTTCTGTTCAGGAATTTACTGAATGTACCAACAAGCAGTGGCTGCTACCTTCAATATGCCTATTCAAAGTTTGCCCGAGTTTCTTCTTAATTTGCATCTAATAATTATTATGTTGAATGACATTTTGGGAGGTAAACAAAATTTGAATTTCAACAGCAGACTACTTGATAGCAATCTTTTGCCTTGGCCGTTAATGTGGACTGTTAATAATTAAAGCATTCTACATATACTCTATATATTTTTATTTTTATGATAATATATGCTTTTCAAATGAATACTTCCTAAAATAATTCACAGACTTTCATAAAAAATTGTTTAGGATATGAAGCCACATACCAATAAAACAAATTGAGTTTTCACAATCACTGTCTATTCCTGTCTAAGTATTTCAGGTGATAACCTACAAAATGTTAATTGAAAATGTCTGACCTGCTTACCTATTCATCTATAGGTAGGATAATTTTCGAACACATTTGTAGAGGGGTACTGGGATTTAAAACTGCAGTATGGAAAATACATTATGGTTTTTTAAACTTAAATAACCTTCACCTGTTAACGAGACGACGATTATTTCCGTAGGACAAAAAGAACAGTTTATTAACGTTGTTGTACGCTTCAATTCACACTATTTAAAACCAAATGCTTAGCATATGTATTAGGTTGCTGTCATTTCAAAAGTAACCGTTATTTAACCACTGGATTCAATTGGCAGGGTTGAAACAGACAATTGTGTGCATTAATTGCTGTTAATCATGTCCCATACTGGCAAACTGGTAGTAGGGAACAATTCATTCGGAACATCTCAGGTTACTGATACAATTGAAGCCAGTGGATCTGATAAACATCTGACAGGTTTATTCACCATTCAATTATAATACAGCCTAATGCATAGGAAAAATAGCTAACTCATATTGGAAATAGTGTTTTTTATTTCAAACAGCAATGGCTAAATTGCATCACCAGCAAATTGGGCATTCACTTTTTCAAAGATTTTTTTCACCATTTTCATTGGGAAAAACCTTCTGTTGGGAAATGCAAGTTGATATTGCTGAATCAGCTATATATCTCACAGTCATAGTGACGTAACCTCTATTATCTCTGTTAGACAATAGACTTAAAACTCAATAACAACGTACATTGTCAATGAATTTGCATCATAAGCAAAATTTAACATTGGTTTTAAATGGAGTAATGGGGTAATGAGGCCTCGATAACTACATGACAATAATCCACACACTTTTGAAATCTCGAATACAGAAATGTAGAAAATGTCTGCGTTGTCACAAAGGCACATATACTATTCAGTCAGATACCGTGGGTCAGAGAACACCTAACAGGCTAGCTGCACTCAATGGCACGGTTAAGATAAGTACAAAATTATTTCAACTTTTGCCATAAATAACAACCAAATACATTAAAATCTGTATAAAAGATTAGCAGGACACCTGGTTTCAACGGGGTTCACTTTCTCTTTGACAACAGTGGGTTTTTTTCACCTTTGGGGGAAAAGGTGGCATGGCCCTTCAGGTAGGGAATTTTACGGCAACAGGGGATTTATTTTAGAAAAGCATTATTAGTAAATTTACGTGTTTATATTCTACTTTGTTATAAAACATTAATTAATCAATTGTTTTGCTGTAACCAATGATAACTTAGATTTTGCTTTAACTTGGTTTGATGAAAAATTGCTAAGATATTTTACAAAAATTCCTCTATCTTTTTCAATTTTTGTCCGATTTGTTGTGTGTTTTTTTTTTCAAAATAAAGCTTACATTCTGAGGGGAATTTTAAGGTAAATATAGGGGAACAATGTATACCTTTTAAGCAGGGGAATGGGTCCAAATTTTGGCCCCAAATTGGTCATAAAAAAAATCACCTAATAGCCATTGGCTAAAAAAACCCCGGAACATTATGGCTACAAGTTTTCTTCATAAAACCACATATAATACACAAGCAACTAAAATTTTAACAGTTGTTAGGTAAAGTTAGTGACAGACTAATTTTAATTTATTGTGATACCTGCTTGAGCATTACACTGGTGTGAAAAGGGCCAAAGATTCGAATTTCTGCCAGTCACTTATAGTTTCTGCATAAAAGTAGTGGATTCAATATCTTCATTAAATTTAGGACAATAAATGAGGCGTGTCGTGGGATACCCGGGCTTAATGCATGTGTGTAAAGTGTAATCTCGGATTAGCCTGCGCTATGGTATTTTCTGTTTCAAGGAAGTCTCTTCTAAACACAAATCAACTGTAGGCGGAAAGTGTCGTCCCGGACTTCACAGGCTAATCCGGGACAACACTTTTGTGACTTTACACACATGCATTAAGCCCGGGTTTAAGCATGCCTCAAATGTATTGAGAGAAATTTCTTGAATTGTATTATTTATGTTAATGTTTACTCGTCTTATCTTAAATCATGCTGACATGCAAAATGAAAACCTAAATAACTAATGCAAAATATGACTACTACAGTGAACAGTATTTCAAAATCATATCCATTTAAATATAAATGATTTCTCTATTGGAACACTTCAACAGAGTTGGTACAAAACACAAACACAGAATAGGATTTTGTTTAAAACTAATGGTCAATAGACATTGTATAATACCCCCTGTCAAAACAGCTTTAAATATGATCTGTAAGCATAATGTAGAATATGTCTATAATGCCAACTGGCGATCGATTTATTTTAATGGCCCAATCTGCTCATATACACTAATCCAATTCTAGTCTTTACATAAGACGTGTCATACATGTTCAGTTCAAGTATTCACATGTAGCGGACTTGTGTAAAGTTTAATACCACCCCAACTGCGCCACTACCACCACCAACAGCAGATTATTGTAAGACATGCTAGAAATAAGTATTATAGCAAAGTTAAAATGTGGTGGTGGTGTGGTGGTGGTGGTGGTGGTGGTAGTGGTAGTAGTAGTAGTAGTAGTAGTAGAAGTAGTAATAGTAGTAACAAGAGTAGTAGTAGAAGTAGTAGTAGTAGTAGTAGTAGTAGTAGTAGTAGTAGTGTAGTAGTGTAGTAGTAGTAGCAGTAGTAGCAGTAGTAGTAGTAGTAGTAGTAGTAGTAGTAGTAACAAGAGTAGTAGTAGCACCAGCAGCAGTAGTAATTGTAGTAGTAGCATCAGCAGCTGCTGTAGTAGTAGTAGTTGCTGTTGTACTAGTAGTAGTTGCTAAGAAGTACTCAAAACAGTTGTAAGAAATTAATTATGCATGTTCTAGTTACTGTCAACTGCATGGTACAATTTATTTGATGATTGTGTTGACAGCATGTTAGACACTAAAATCAATTTCTGACCAAAAACTGAAATAATTCAATGAAGCGTCTTAATATGCACTAAAATGCACTAACATCTATCAAATCTTGACTTTATTCCGATTCTTTTCAAAATCCGATTACAACACAGACATGAACATGTTGGTAAAATATACAGGAACCAGGACACGCACCAATCAATACATCTTCCTGCAGCATGTGATGCCTACGAACATGTGGCCTGCATGAGTCATGCCCGCACTTAACAACACTTTCTTAAAGGCATTAACATGCATTTTTTTGTATTTCTTTTTTAATAAATATATCAATAATTATAAATGTTATATACACAATAACGGGAATAATACAAAACATGTTCAAAATACAAACCCCGTGTTCTCGAAAATTCAATAGTACGTTATAACCAAAGCTCACTAATTTATTATTGCAATAGTGAGCAAAAGGTTTTCATTCCAAGCCTCTGCACGTTTGCTATAAAAGATTCACAACTAAGTTCAGACTTTGTCTAGCATTGTCAGGTATTTTCATACAAAACAATCTGCTTACTAAGCATATTTACCTTGTGTCATGAAAGCAACAAGTTTTGTTGTTCGCTATGATTGTCTACCCTGTGTGTTTTCCATATTTGAGCTCAATTTTTGCATTGTTATATTTTGTTGTTGTTTTTTATTTGCAAAAATGTCCAAAACCTTGTTATAAATTATCAAGTCACAAATATTCTTTAGACATTTTTTTAAGGCGTCACCTTATTATTGCAATGGCCTATCATTATTCTGCTTCTTTTTCACATGTTACATTGGCCCTTGTAATCCCAAGGTGGCGAAGGATGCATTTCAAATGACATATTTTCAGTGACTAAACCATCGGGACTGTTGAAACATGGAATTAAAACCCATTTTGAACCTTAAAGCAGCAGTCTATAAAAATGTTATAAAAATAATATTGTGTACAAATCGTCTCTAATGGACATCTTACCGATAAAAAATACAAAACAAGAGGGCCAAGATGGCCCTAGGTCGCTCACCTAAGTGTAAAGCACCATAATGGCTTTTAACAAAAAGATTGTTTAAGATTTCAATATAGCCATATAAGGAAAACTGTCCCGCCCCCAGGGGCCATTACTTTTAACGAATCAAAATGATTTCCAGGAATATGGTAGACGGTCACCCAAGAAATATTATTTTGAAATTTAGCCAGTGGTTTCAGACAAGAAGATTTTTTAAAGTTTTCAATATAGCCGTATAAGGAAAACTGCCACGCCCCCTGGCGGCCATTTTTTTCAACAAATCAAAATGACTTCAAGGAATTTGATACAGGGTCACCCAAGGAACATTTATGTGAAACTATTTTTAAATCCAGCCAGTAGTTTCAGGTTTCAGGCAAGAAGATTTTTAAAGTTTTCAATATAGCCATATAAGGAAAACTGCCCCGCCCCCAGACGGCCATGTTTTTTAACAAATCAAAATGATTTCAAGGAGTTTGGTAGAGGGTCACCCAAGGAACATTTACGTGAAATTATTTTGAAATTCAGCCAGTGGTTTCAGACTGTAAGATTTTAAAAGTTTTCAATATAGCCATATAGGGAAAACTGCCCCGCCCCCTGGGGGCCATGTTTTTTAACGTATCAAAATTATTTGAAGGAATTTGGTAGAGGGTCACCCAAGGAACATTTCTGTGAAATTATTTTGAAATCCAGCCAGCTGTTTCAGACTATAAGATTTAAAAGTTTTAAATATAGCCATATAAGGAAAACTGCCCCGCCCCCTGGCGGCCATGTTTTTTAACGTATCAAAATGATTTGAAGGAATTTGGTAGAGGGTCACCCAAGGAGCATTTCTGTGTAATTATGATAAAATCCAGCCAGTGGTTTCAGACTAGAAGATTTTTAAAGTTTTCAATATAGCCATATAAGGGAAACTGCCCAGCCCCCAGGCAGCCATGTTTTTTAACAAATCAAAATGATTTCAAAAAGTTTGGTAGAGGGTCACCCAAGGAACATTTCTGTGAAATTATTTTGAAATCCAGCCAGTGGTTTCAGACTATAAGATTTTTTAAGTTTTCAATATAGCCATATAAGGAATCTGCCCAGCCCCCTGGCGGCCATATTTTTCAACGTATCAAAATGATTTGAAGGAATTTGGTAGAGGGTCACCCAAGGAACACTTCTGTGAAATTATTTTGAAATCCAGCCAGTGGTTTCAGACTATAAGATGTTAAAAGTTTTCAATATAGCCACATAAGGAAAACTGCCCCGCCCCCCTGGCGGCCATGTTTTTTAACGTATCAAAATGATTTGAAGGAATTTGGAAGAGGGTCACCCAAGGAGCATTTCTGTGAACTTATTTTAAAATCCAGCCAGTGGTTTCAGACAAGAAGATTTTTAAAGTTTTCAATATAGCCATATATGGGAAACTGGCCCGCCCCCTGGCAGCCATGTTTTTTCACAAATCAAAATAATTTCAAGAAGTTTGGTAGTGGGTCACCCAAGGAGCATTTCTGTGAAATTATTTTGAAATCCAGCCAGTGGTTTCAGACCAAGATTTTACAAGTTTTCAATATAGCCATATAAGGAAATCTGCCCCGCCCCCTGGCGACCATGTTTTTTAACGTATCAAAATTTTTTGAAGGACTTTGGTAGAGGGTCACCCAAGGAGCATTTCTGGGAAAACTATTTTCAAATCCAGCCAGTGGTTTCTGACAAGATTTTTTAAGTTTTCCAGTTTTTAAGCTTTTGGTTCATTAGAACTAAAGCCAATTTAAGATGTATTGAATTAATTTTCTATGGACTGCGGCTTTAAATATAAACTCTTTTTCATCTAATAAGTATGTTGTATTTATGCAATTATACCTGCCTAGCATTCAAAAGGAAGTACAAATTGTTCATAATAAATTGTACACTATATATGTTCCGAAATTCATATCAAATACAAACTATAAATGTGTTTCAGGCCTCGATGAAAACCGGATTAATACCCCAATAAGTTGGCTAATACCTGGGCTATGATTTGGCAGTTTGCAGACATGCTGTGTGCATGTATAACAAGTACAATATGGAGTAACAAGGGCTGACTGACCAGGCATGACTAGAACTTTACACTTTCTTCATGAGACCCATGCAACGAATTTTAATAACTGCTAAAAATATACATGACACGTATGACCAAATCATACCGAGTCGTGACCAAAGTGACCATGCACGTCATTAAAATATTTATGTCTGCTATTTGATTAAGGTTGTACTTCAATTTTACTGGATTATATACCCCCAACCCCCACCACAAATCTCAACATTAATATTTTACACAAATCTGTTTTCTTTAATTCCAAGATTTACATAACTCCCCCAACCCCCAGCCCGAAAACATCGATTTTCCCCTACAAAACGGGTGGGGGAAATCAACTGCCCATATTGCCCAGCTTGTTCCTAAATATGTACAGACATGTATCACATTGCCAAAATTTACTATAAAATATCTTTATGGACAAGTGGCAAACAGCATTTGTAAAAAAACGGACAACTAAAGCGATACCTGTGCCAATGTGCCACGGCCACCATAGACGTTTCCAAAAAAGTAAATCATATGCAAATCAATCTAGTATTTAATCAAATCATTGTACTTGCATAAAACATGTTTAACAGCTCACCTATTATACGCAAAAAAATAGCAAAGTAAAGTGTTTGTTTATTATAGTGTCACCCCTTGCGATTAAGGGCCAGCCAGTTTTTGACTTATGGGACACCTTTACTGATGAACATCTTTACTCCTGATTCCTATCCTATATGCCGGGCGGTTGGCAGTAAGGCAATCGGTACCCCTTGATTTAACTAGCTGCAGGGTGGGCAATCGGCCATATCAGAACAAGCCGTGTGTAGGACTCGAACCTTCGACCTCCCGCTCCGTAGGCGAACACCCTAACCACTATTTCATGGGGCCACATGCTCACAAAAAAGAGCATGTGGCAAAGCTTGTGATGTGTTTGTGATTGGGATGAATCGAAATGGGGCGTGTCGTGGGAAAACCAGGCTTAATGCATGCGTGTAAAGTGTCGTCCCGGATTAGACTGTGCAGTCCGCACAGGCTATCCAAGATGACACTTTCCGCCTACAGTGGATTTATGTTTCAAAGAGACTTTCTTGAAACAGAAAATACCATAAAAGCGTAAAGTGTCGTCCCAGATTAGCCTATGCGGACTGCACAGGCTAATCCGGGATGACACTTTACGCGCATGCATTAAGTCCGGTTTTCCCATGACACCCCTCAAATCAATCCTTAAACAATAGCTGGGGAGGAGTTTAAATATTTGTGCCAAAAAAAAACTACAGGAAAGGTCTATTCTCTCAATGGCAGAAAAACCGACTGGAGACAGAGAGACGTTAGAGCTGTTGGCCCCCTCCGACTTCTCCTCCTAGTCCGTATTGATCCGTGCAATCAATACCAGTCGCAATAAAATATGAGTTATTATAGGCTACAGTTGACGACAACTGCCTGAAGACGCGGGCTCAGATCCTTGCCCATCCATCAGAAATGAAACCCCTTCAGTTTACACGGATAGTTATTGAGCTTCCTTTAGATGGGTCTATTAAAAGAACCCCATTCTCAAAAATGATAGAAAGCTGCATTTTTTCCCAATTAGAACCGCACAAGTTTCCCACAGTGCTACAGATAAGTTTACGCGTAGAGGGTAAATGTACACACAAGCCAGTAATTAACGGGGTAAATGTACACTCAAGCCAGTAATTAACGGGGTAAATGTACACCCAAGCCAGTAATTAACGGGGTAAATAAATGTACACACAAACCAGTAATTAACGGGGTAAATGTACACTCAAGCCAGTAATTAACGGGGTAAATGTACACTCAAGCTAGTAATTAACGGGGTAAATGTACACTCAAGCCAGTAATTAACGGGGTAAATGTACACTCAAGCCAGTAATTAACGGGGTAAATGTACACTCAAGCCAGTAATAAATGCGGTAAATGTATACTCAAGCCAGTAACTAATGGGATAAATGTACACCCAAGCCAGTAACTAACGGGGTAAATGTACACTCAATACAGTAATTAACGGGGTAAATGTACACTCAAGCCAGTAATTAATGGGGTAAATGTACACTCAAGCCAGTAATTAATGGGGTAAATGTACACTCAAGCCAGTAATTAACGGGGTAAATGTACACTCAAGCCAGTAATTAATGGGGTAAATGTACACTCAAGCCAGTAATTAATGCGGTAAATGTACACTCAAGCCAGTAATTAACAGGGTAAATGTATACTCTGTACAAAATGTATGGGGGTAAATAATATACAACCAGTTATGACTGATGCATTTGCTTTAAAGTGCAAAGGAATGCAACTGATAAAATGTTGCTGACGTTTCAAAAACACGAATGTGCTTAATTATGAATGTCAAAATATTCACACATTTAACAGTCTGATTTGAGTTATTTAAAAAAACTTCCGTGCATAAATGTACACCCTATTGTTGTTTTTTCTGTGTGTATCTTGTGATTTTCCGTGCGTTAGTTACGCATGTATGCGCCTTATCTGGTTGTCCGTTTCCCATTTCTTAATAAACAATTTATACTTCATATTTACTTTTAAGGCATTTATTTAATTTAAATATAATGTAGTTATCAGTCAAATAGATTTAACAGGTATGACATGGAAAAGAAATTTATTGCATTACTTTTATAATAGAAACAGACATGTGAAAAGGGTATTAATCTATTCCCATTTAATACCCTTTAATCAATATTATGACTATAATATATAATCAGTTTAAACTGAACACTGACCGGGCATTCACATAATACTTTTAATTTAGCAGCATAAATAAAAGTAATGATCACTGACTCATTGACATTACCTGTTACATTGTAGTCAGCATTGGCAGTTTTGTCACCAAGAATCTGCTGTCACCAGCAAACAGTACTGTCAATAATAAGCGACACACAACACACAGCGGTACAGAAGGAAATGCTATGGTGTTTCTCAACACAGGTTTTAACACACAAGGCCCGTGTCCGACAGATCCATAGCCTGGAGCCCGGGGGCTACCGAAAATTGTGACAAGCCCATATTATTCAGCTGTGAATGTTTTCATTCAACCGTTTCAATATTTTTTCAAATGCTCAAAAACCCAATCAAGTGTATCTATATCTTGTACCAATAAGACAGAAATAAAAAACATGTATATCTTGTATCCATATGCAAGAAATAAATAACATGTATATTTAATTGAAAGAAAATTTTGCGGTTTTATACTACAAAATAATCGTATTTTCACTCATTGCTATGCTAGACATTTAATATATATCTTCTTTAAACAACCACAAGGCGTAACATGACGTACAGATATCAGTTAAAATTATGGAGGTGAAAACATAAAACATTTATAAATTTATACAAATTAAATACACCTGATATGAAGGGAAGTGAACGGAACGAAAGAAAACAAACCCACGAACCAGTATACGACTATGGCTTGAAGCACTCTTGCAAATGCGGAGGTAGGGTGTCCATGGTAACCAATTAGTCATAATTTCAGACGTGACAACTGCAACAGCCAATGGGGTCTATCCGTCTATAATACATACTTCATCATACTCTGCCATTCGCCAAATTAGCCAATGGCTACAAATTTCATTATTTGGCTAAAGAAATTTTCAATTGGCTACAACTTTTTCTTCATAAAACCCTATAAAATGCCTCAAATGAGTAGAAATTCAATGTCAAATGGTACATTTGGCTAAAGAAAATGTTAAGCCAGGGTGAGCCCTAATACTGGCAACTTAATGTCATCTCATTTCTACAGCCTAGGTTTATAATCATGATGAACACAGTCCTATGCACCTATAGATTAACTGAAGTTAATATGTACAGTAAAAGAGTTTGTATCACAAAAATATCTGAAATAAGAACCGCTCTTTGCCACAGAGTCCATTATCATTTTTAACATAACAAGAAAATTAGGGGAATTTTTTTTACAAATTCTGGTTTATTTAAAAGTCTGTCCCCATTGCATCCCAAAACATCCTAGTTGAATGTTCAAAACTCACACGTTCAAATGATGTATTTAATTGTGCTTGGTACTGGGCAAATGTGTTGCCATTGAAACTGAAAGTTGACAGATACACTTTAGCATACAAGACCTTGTGAGTTTCACCACCTTTAAATGGCTTTCATTTATCAAACATACAATGCTTTCATTAAAACATAATGCACCTGAAGTATGCAGTGCTCAATTTAATACAATTTCTGATAAGATTTTATTGTTTTTTAATGAGCATGAACTGTACACTGCATGCAGCAATGCTCCATTATTAGGAACAAAAATCGACCATTAAACATTTACAATCTATGATCGAAAATGAACTGAATGAGTTCATTCAAGAGTAATGTTTAACTTCAGTTAATGGGCAAAAGATTAAATATCACACACATAGAATCTCTAAGTGTTCTTAAACTAAGTCATGGTACCACCAAAGTTCCCAATCTTAAACTTTAAGTCTAAGCTCAAATAACAGACAAACATGGCAGCTGCCACCTGTGAACTTTTGATTTTAATTGGATAGTGTTTAAGATTGAGACTAATTCATGAATGCTCACATACATGTGAAGTGGCCCTATAACAATAAATGTGGCGCGTCATGAGAAAACCGGTCTTAATGCATGTACGTAAAGTGTTGTCCAGGATTAGCCTGTGCAGTCCGCACAGGCTAATCCAGGACGGCACTTTCCGCCTACAGTGAATTTATGATTAGAAGAGACTTCATTGAAACAGAAAAAACCATAAAAGCGGAAAGTGCCGTCCCGGGTTAGCCTGTGCGGACTGCACAGGCTAACCCGGGATGACACTTTACGCACATGCATTAAGTCCGGTTTTCCCACGACGCCCCTCAAATTTATTATGATCTACACGATCTCAATATGACTTTATGAGAAAGATTAACACCAAAAGAACATTAACATTGCTAAATTCATCCGCAATACATCCAATACTTCAGCACATAACATGCTGGGATTTAAGTTCTTCTCTTTCAACAAATAGATCTTCCTAGAAATACAGGCGATACCTCAACACTTACACAACATTGTCCAAATAGAGCTCAGTTAGCACTGAAATAAATATCTCACACATAAAGTAATACTTTAAACATACGATCCACCTTAATCCCCTGCAGCTCATACTAGCAGTGGTAACCACTCACCATTACTGTCACTCCAGGAGTACAGACCCAAGCTGAAATCTTGCCAAGTCATCATATTTTCCGACAACTCCCCAACAACATAGCTCGAAGTCACAATTAAAAATAGTTTAACCTGAACAAACACTAAACTAGACTTGATAGCACATTCAGACCATTTGACTAACACTCCCAGCCTAGTGTGTCAAGAGATATCTCCCTTACTCAAGCACACATATGCATATACACAATATATCTTCCCCCATATCATCACATGTAGTGTACATATGTGTCCCTATCTATGTCACATTTAAAGCCGGCACATCTCCTGCTTGATACAGATCAGGTGAACAGATCATATGACTTAAATACAAGATCATATCAAATATGCTGAAGATTCAACTCTCACTATCATTACCGGGGTAATTCAATTATAACAATTAGAGGACTTGTAATTCAGGATCTGCAAAGTGATTTTTTTTTTTTTTATAATTACAGGATCAATGTTACTTTAATCACTTCCTAGGAACATGAAGTAAGTATTTTGTATGGGCCCTTTGTACATGTGATGTCATAATACAAGGGTCGGACTTCTCGGAAGTAGATTTATTAAGAGGCTAATCCGGGACGACACTTTACGCACATGCATTAAGTCCGGTTTTCCCACGACACGCCACAAATTATTTCAGATCCCGCATGTTTCAACATAAAATAACGTGCGTACAATATGAATCAAACCAAAAACGGTTCGCTATTGGTTGATCCTACAACTACAATGGTTGAAACTAAAAAACAACTGTCACATGTTTCAAACCTACAACTGTCACATGGTCAAACTTACAACTGCAACATGGTTCAAACCCACAACTATCACATGTTTCAAACCTACAACTGTCACATGTTTCAAACCTACAACTGTCACATGGTCAAACTTACAACTGCAACATGGTTCAAACCTACAACTATCACACGGTTGAATCTAACAACAGTCACATGTTTCAAACCTACAACTATCACATGGTCAAACCTACAACTGTCACATGGTTCAAACCTACAACTGTCACATTATTCAAACCTACAACAGTCACATGGTCAAACATACAACTGTCACATGGTCAAACTTACAACTGTCACATGGTTCAAACCTACAACAGTCACATGGTTAAAACCTTCAACAATCACATTGTCAAACCTACAACTGTCTCATGGTTCAAACCTACAACTATCACATGGTCAAACCGACAACTGTCACATGGTTCAAACCTACAACTATCACATGGTCAAATCTACAACTGTCACATGGTTCAAACCTACAACTGTCACATGGTTCAAACCTACAACTGTCACATGGTTTACATTTACATTATTATACCTCACCCTTCTGTTTTCCTTCTTTGTTCATGTAAAAACGGAGCAGTCAATAATGAAATATCATAGTGCAATATCACCCGCTATGACGTTGTATCGATAAACAGATTGATCGGGGTTAACAGGCGCTATTAAACATTTAGTACATCAATCCGTGCTACAAAAGCGCATTGTTTATGCAGATGACATCAGTGTCAAAATGGCAAGGTTTGCCTCTGTGTCGGTAAATGAACTTATATTATGTTGTGTGTTTGTTGTTGTATCTTTTCTTTGAATTGAATTGAATAAAGTGTATTTCTTCTACAACTGTCACATGGTTGAAATCTACAACTGCAACATGGTTGAAACCTACAACTGCCACATGGTCCAAACCCACAACTGTCACATGGTCCAAACCAACAACAGTCACATGGTCCAAACCAACAACAGTCACATGGTCAAACCAACAACTGTCACATGATTCAAACCTACAACTGTCACATGGTCTAACCAACAACTGTCACATGGTCAAACCAACAACTGTCACATGGTCTAACCAACAACTGTCACATGATTCAAACCTACAACTGTCAAATGGTTCAAACCTACAACTGTCACATGGTTCAAACCTACAACTGTCACACGATTCAAACCTACAACTGTCACATGGTTCAAACCGACAGGACTGTCACAACACAGAACTGTCAACCAGAAACAGTTACTGTCATTTCGTTTAAATCTACACTATGCAAAAAGAATCTACACTATACAACTGTCGGCTCATAAAATTGCCAACTGACAACAGTTACTGTCACATGGTACAATTATCGAGTGAGCTCAATACAGGTTTCGGCCTACTACATCCAGCACAAAAGGGTTCCAATCCACAAATTCACTTCTTGGTAAATTGCATTCTTGTGCATTCATTCCATTATTTTGGAAGCACCTATGCAGGAAGAAAATATGTGCCAAACTTTCCAAAGGTAATGACAATTAATGCCAAAAAAAATATGTTTATACAAATGACTCTCACAAAATTTGTAAAATATAGCTAAATACACCACAAAAATATCAAATACACATTTCAAGACGTGTTTCACACATGATTTTTATACACATACTTAATGCTGGGCTGATTGCTTTATAAACTACTACAAGCTAACATGTCATTCACGCAAACCTTACGTGTTTTACTTTCAAACATGGGCAAGTTTAGACTTGCCTGCTGAAGCCAAAAAACTGCAGTTCACAAGTACACATGCTTGTGCAAACCAGCTTCTAGCTGACATGTTCAATTAATTAATTTGTGCAAGACAACACTAGTCTTAAGTTCCATGTAAAACTGTTTTTTATGACAAACAATTAATCATTTTATTTCAGAAGATAAATGTGATATGCTTTTGGTGGTATCTTTATTAGTTACTCATAACACTAAAATGCAATAATGCATCGTTTTAAACATTATGCATCTTTTTAAACCAACCAAATCTTTTAAAAGATTTTTATTATGCATTAAACAAAAATGTATGCACGTATTATTTCAAGCAATGTGAAAACATTCATCCAGACATTCCACATTATTCTCTAAGAAGCAATATGGTCGACAGGAGGGGCCAAAAACAAGGTAGGTGCAGTGAATGGCAACTATTTGCAGTATTGCTCGATATCTGCCCAGCCCTTTTGGGGGGTTTTAGGGGAAGGTGGCGAGTCCTTTCCAGAGGGGAATTTAACGGTAAAAGGGGAAATTTCGGGAATTTTGTAAAGTCATTATTATTTTGTAAGGTCATTATTATATATTATAGATTATTATTAAGCATATACTATGTAATACATTTATTAAATGCATCCAACTGGGTTTCTTGAAAAAAGAAGTTACATTGTTCAAAAATATTCCCCTTTCTTGGTAAATTTTTGTCCGTTTTTGGTCAAATTTTGTTCTAAATAAAGTAAAAATTCTGAGGGGAATTTATACAATAGAATAGAGGAAAGATATATACTTTTTTATTAGGGGAATGGGGCCTAAATGGCCTCTACTACTCAAACAGCCACCTCAAATCTTCCCAGTACACAATGCCAGTTACTACAGATGTGGACCATTCACAGTCATCTCTCCACACACACGCTACTGTCTCTTGCACTCGACCAAAATCCTGAGGGATTTACCATGTGTCCGCCCTGCCTCGCGTCTGCCCATTTCTGTAATTGGACCCCCCCAAAAAACCTACCAAACCCCAGTCCAGAAACATTTTACTTTGCAATTACATTGATAACGTTCATCCAAATCAATTGTACAATGTACATTTTGTCTCGTTTCCTTAACAACTAGTCACCAAACTTGACAAGATAGTGATGACTAACAATCACTCTTTCAGATGTGCTGCAGAATTCAACACAAGTGTGTGTTAAGCTTCATGGTCCAAATTACAAGTGCTGACTTCTTACTTCAACGGCTATTGAAATGGTAAGACTAGAATGATCAGAACTTATTATTTGGTGAATGTATTTTTGAATCACAACACAATAATAATTATCCCAGTAACATTTTAAGCTGCCGTACAGTTGAATATACTTTAGGTTTCATTTTAATAAATTTATTTACTGCACCTTGTCTTATTTTTCAGACATTCCTTATAATTTTAGCTGTTTTTCACATCGTTTCGACTATTTTAATAATTTCAGGTTGAAATGATCGCATATTATCATACATTAAAACATAATGTCACTTGAAAAACAATAAAATAAACTGCCTAGGTGATGAAATTTCTATAAGGTGTGGCCTTTTTCTATGTGACTTCCACATATCATTGAAGAAATGTTCATAATCTTCTTATTTCAAATACCAATCAGAACATCGGCTGTTCTAGTGTTCTTAGAAAAAGAGATGTCATTTTTTCTGCAGACTTTTTCACAGATATTAAAATGGTAATTAGTTTGCATTGCCTTCATCTTACTTGGAATTGCGGAATTACGACAGAACTTGCTGCATTTTAACGATTCCAATGTTTGAACCAGTTCCATGTTTAGACATGCGAGTTACAGCAAATGTACTAGAGAAAGCTTATAATCTAGGTTACTGGATGAATGTCTGTTGATATTGAAGTATTAAAATGGCTTTCTGCTTATATGAATCAGCTTCTTTGATTTCCCACAATAGTTTAATGACAAGTGACTGAAGCTTATTATTTTCTTTTTCTTTTTGTCTGCAAAAAAATGTGCATATCATTACGCTTGGGTAGTTGTTGATAACCTGCTAGAAGGTCAATTGAGTCCGTTAATTAATGTCTTGCCCAATGTTAGTGCATACATGTATCTAGAACAGAGTGAATTTCAAATCTGTCTGCACACTGCTTAGACAATAAAGAACTGAAATATCTAATTATTCCGCATAAATAGTCAGTCAAGTGTGACCCCAAAGGAACTTTCCGGTTGCTAAGGGAACTGGTAGTTGCTAAGCCACAGTTCAGTTGCCACGATCAAAAATTGTTGCTCATTTGTGTAGCACACTTACAAAATAAACTCAAGACAAACGGCAACAAACAACAAAACAACGCTTTAATTCAAACAGAGGTTACTCACATGTGTGAAAAGAAAAATACATGCGAATCCTATGAAAACTCAACTAATCTAGTAATGGCTGGAAACTTATCATCAAAAGTGTCAGACACAAAATCAACAAACTGCAATCAACTGTTAAGCTGGCAATAGTGTAATGGATATGGTGTCTGCCTTTCAATCTACATTTTTTCAAGAGATTGCGAGTTTGAATCCCATTTGGCAAATGTTAAATGTGATCTTTCTCAAATACACCAATTTTATTTTACTTTATTTTTTTGCCTTTTTTTGTGCCTTTTTTAACAGTATTTCAGTCATATCACGACGGTCAGTTAACCTACACATACTTTTCCTGTGCTAGCTTGGCTGATGTAAGCGGTTAACCTGTACTAAGTGCACATACATGTACCTATGCCAGTAACTAACAACTGCCCTACTTGAATCAGAGGTAGGGGGGAATGGCCGTTGAAATAATTACTAAGTGGTTCTACCCAGGAAACATACTCTTAAGTGCCTCAGCAAGCCCATACATAATAGAGCTACATGGTGTCAAACAAACAGGATTTAACTAAACTAATTAACTTCCCATGATGCAACCCTAGTTGAAAACATGCAGACACGGACAAAATTTATTAACAGACACACAGATAATGTACATTGTGTAACATGCTAACAACTTCCTAGCAAATTTTAAACCAATTATGAATAGGCCTGTTGGACCCAGTCATAACATCGTTACAAGGCTGTTTTCTGTTTTGAATTTTTTAAATATTTGGTACACAGGGGGGCCATCACTCCACACAGACCAGGGCTTTTTTGTTCGCCAATTTAATAACCGTTACTGGGTTCCCAATTTATGGCAAAAAACTATTTTTTTCCCAAATCCAGTCCCAAAACTCCCAAATGATGATTTGACTTTCAGATGTTTGAAAATAAGACTTTATTAAGAGGTGTTCAGTGTAGAAAAAAAGACTGTTGAAGTAGCAATAACTGTTTAATTGATTTGTTTTTGTTCACAACATTCTGTTGTATGTAGTTTATTGATATAATTATTCAAATGTTATTAATCATGCAATTATAATTTGTCCCAGTTTTATGTGAATTGATGCTAAAATTCCCAATTTTATAGGTATTGGTAATATTCCCAAAATGGTGAAAAAAAGCCCTGCAGACAGTTAAACCGATAGTGGCATGCAAGAAGCTAGCACCTACCTAGTTCTGTCATTGTTGTTGTCTTTTGGGTGGTCATTTCTCCCCCCTCTGGGTATTCATGGCATGAGGCTGGAAAAGTCACCAGAGTATGGTTCACGTGAAACATGGGGCCAACAAGTGAGTTTCTTCCCCTTACCCACACTGCAACACGCAAAGTGCCAACAAACACTGATCTCGTGTCTTATACTAGCCCAGTGATGACTTGTTGCTGTAAATACCTGACAGTGTACATTCATTACAAACTGAAGAAAAGCGTACTTCCTCCAATAGAATTCTAAGACGTAAATTCTGGTACTTGTATAACAGGAGATTCAAAGCTACAGACAGTCATGTTTATTTATAGAACTTGAGGAGACATAATTCAGAACAACAAAAAATTCTGGTAAGGAAACCAAATAGTTCAGATTAGGTGGTGAAACACATTTTGATCTGTAAGAAATGGACTGGTTTATTCATTTAATATTTCAATGAAATGTAATGCTTGTATTCAATGTTTGTTGGCACTTACAATTCCACAACAAACTATTCTACATGTGCTCAGCCGACTGTCAAACTCCAGTCAGTTCGTACAATGCAATCTAACAAGTCCAGACACGCCAACTAGACTTTCACTACTTACAATACCAAAACAAGTGTCACAGTTTCGAGTGCAACTCTTAAAGACTTTATTCCAGATCCCTCAAGTTTTCAAGACCTCGTGCATCGCTTCACAAACTTTATTTTCAGACAGATCCCTCAAAATGCAATAAGGTTAAAGTGACCTTGACCTTGAAGCAAACTTTAGTCCCAATGATGTTGACCCACCCCGTGTCCCCTGGTAACCTACAGGCCACACATGTACCACTCAGGTGCATACCATGTCTTCTTACTTGAGTGGAGCTCAAGATAAGTGTTTTTATTTTTTGTACAGTGCTTTTTAATAAAGGAAACAAACCATGCTCGGTGTAAGTAATGGCTACACGTATTAAATAAACAAGCATATAAAAACAAATTAAATTACTTGAAAATAACCTTATTTCTAAAAAAAGCCACAAATGCAGGAAAATTTAGTCCATGTAATGATTTAGAAATCCACAATAAAACATGTAGTTCAAATCAAATATTAAACATGTAATTGAATAAACAAGTTTTATTTCCTTGTAAAAAGCACATATCAAGCCAAAATGTTGCCAAAAACTATGCCTCTCTATGGTCTGAAATGTTAATTTTCACAATTTGCAAATGTTAGAGATAAAACTTAAAATCGAATACCCAAGTTATTTGCTTCAGTTTGTTAAGTATTCATTATATTATGAGCATAACATGTACCTTCTTACGCTGTCAGCTGTAGCTGCCTTGTAGTTTCAAAGATCTATATTAATACGACAAGCTGAATTAAACTCCCGTATGTTAAGTTGTTAACCTGTACAAATTTATTTCCAGACAAATAATTAATTAAATTGCCGATGGTTCTGCAAATGTTTCAAGGTCATTGATAAGCAATACTGATATCTCTATGTTACTAGGTAGTTTATGAGGGTTTTTTTAATGTTTATGTTGGTTATTCACTTATTTGTTGTTGTTGTTTTGTTGCTTTTTTGGAAACCAATTCCTTGAAATATATTTTGTTTCTTGAAAATTTATATCAACTGAGTTTTAGCCATTTTTTTAAAAACACAATATAATAACAACAGGTAATTTATACAATGATTGAAGTTTGTTTGCAATCCTTGTTTAAAACTTCCTTGGCTTGCAGGAATGTATTTATTTTAAGATTTTGCAGCGAGATACAAGGTTATATATTTGTATTGACCATATTATTTGCACATAATGATATTTAAAGTGTACATGTACATAATTATGTTAAGCCCTCACCAAATTCAAACCCTATGTTAGTTAATGGTTATTAATCAATATTTTAACCAATCAAACATACACACATAGTGCCCTATACAAATCTGCCGAATAATGTTTATTGAAACCACAAGGCTGCATACTACTATTGGATATTGGAACATTCTCGGTCGGGGGATATCAGCATTGATTAAGAAATGAGGCATGTCGTGAGAAAACCGGGCTTAATGCATGTGCGTAAATTGTCGTCCCGGATTAACATGTGCAATCCGCACAGGCTAATCCAGGATGGCACTTTCCTCCTTTATGGTATTTTCTGTTTCAAGGACTTCTCTTCTAAACATAAATCCACTGTAGGCGGAGAGTGACGACACTTTACGCATTAAGCCTGGTTTTCCCACGACACGCCTCAAATATATCATCTCCACACATCGTGCTTCTGTGTTTTATATTATCATGTGAGTAGTATACAAGTTTTACACATACTAGTTAGAACAGTTAGGTAAAACTGCTATACCACAGTAAACGGAACAAGATTATTACTTGTATCAACATAACATATATTATAAAGCAATTTCAAAATAGCTTTGGACACACACCTGTAAAAGATTAAGACATAGACTTATATAGGCAATTGTAAAGTTTATTACAAATTGAAAAATACCCAATTGTTAATCAAGAAATATATAATAATGGTTTCTTTCTTCTGAAGTAGAAAGATGTTTATTTTGAAATTGATACTTGTTCAGGTGTATGCTCAGGCTTATTGCAGGCAATCAGTATAAAATCAAATACCCCTCCCACCCAGTTATAAACACTGTCTTCTAACTAATTTACCTAGGCGCAGGTACAGCCTAAAACATGGGGCAGTTGATGGGACATGATTTGTATGGATCAACGCAACACTGTGGTAACCCATATAGTAACATATAAGCAACTAACATAATGTTGCGCTGAGCCATTGATTTGGACGCAATGTTTTAATGAGAAGCCTGGGATAAAAAGAACGAAGACATAAATATATATGAGTTTTATCGCTAACATGTGAAAACATGTATTATATGAAATGTGAGTATGGATTCGAAATGAGAGGCAGATTTAGATGGTTTGAGTAGTGGAAAAAAAAATCCACACAATGTCAATAATAATTGCATGCTCAAGCTTTGTGATAGGCAATGTAAGAAAACATTGGCGCAGTGAAGGCTAACATGTGCGTTGTACCCTCCAAGCAAACGTCACACAGCTGCGTTATTGTCTACATCGACATTGTATCAAGCATTCCAAACATTCCTATGCCGGGATTATCTGTGAGCAACCTAAACAAAACTTAATATATATCTTTTTCTTAAAATAAAGTAGTTAAATCATAACAAATGTTGTTATGAGATGTTATTACAAACATGAGCTTTTGACCACCGAGAAAGATTAAGAGCAAAGTAAAATGTAGCACCCTGTTTACTCCCTTTTCTGCCCCTCTGAACTAACAACAGGGTAATGCTGAATAACTTTAGACATTCAAAGTACTTCTGCCAACATTCAATGAGAAATAAAGTGAGAACGTAAAAAAAAAAATTAGCAGCATAAAAATGATAAACCCCTGGGAATTATTGAACTATTGGATAATATCAAAGATATATTTTGACTGTGCCCACCCCTGATATTTCTTAACTACCTGGGCCATGTAGATTTTCTTCTTTTATTAGATCTTTCACTATGATTTCTGTCACAGCTTTATGAAAAACTTTAAATGCACAAAATATGTTTTCTTTATTTTTTGCATTCCTTCCGAAGGATGTGATAAAAACAAACTCTCATATAAGCATTTATCAGACAGGCTTAAGTGATGTCATGGAGTTTTAACGTATGGTATTCTGGCAACACTTTCAATTCTTCATGTTTTACTATGAAAGTACTGACAGTTAACAACACTCAAACTCCACAAAAGAATAAATAAAGTACCAATGGTAAATCTACAAAAAATGCATTCAGAATTGCTGAAAAAGCAAAATAAGGTTTTAGAACAGTTTTACTTTTCCAGAAAATGAAACTATTTTAATTTATTTTTGTTCATTTTACACTCTCTTGCAGACACTTCAACAAGTCTGTAGTATGTACTTGATAAAGTTTGAATATTTATCATCTATAAATCTATGAAGGCTGGAAAGTGATGTCAGTCAATAAGACTGGGTTGTAACATTTTTTATACAAAACATTCTTTGTTTGGACTTTACGCCGTTTTTAACAGTATTTCAGTCATATCATGGCGGTCAGTTAACCTACTCACACGTTTCCTGGGCAAAGCTTCGCCAATCTAAGCGGTTTACCAGTGCTAGGTGCACATACCTATGCCAGTAACTTACAAGTGCCGTACTTGAACCAGAGGTAGGGGGAGAATAGCCGCAGAAATAATTTCATGACCAATCCCCATACAAGTTATGTGGCCGGGCTGGGGTTCGAACTCACGATCCCCGGATTGAAAGTCCAGCGCTCTACCAACTGTGCAAGCCGGGCCGACAAAACATTCTACAGGTACAAAATGTTCAAACAACAATTGTTAGTCATTTGACTATTTGTTGATGTAGCATTAAAAGTTTTAATTTTTTATTGTTGTATCACCGGTCACAAAATTTGACAATACACATTTATTAATTGATGTATTATAAAAATATTTTTTTGGTAAAATACTCCTTAGTTTGTCAAAGTACTTCTTAAGTACTCAGAACAAAAATACCTATTGATAAATCTTAATATTGTGATGTTTTATTCTGAAGATATCTTATGTTAGAAACACGTGTTGTACCCAAAACACCCACCAAAAAAAACAACAACCAATTTCACAACCATAGCCAACTGACACACAGTTCACACTTCAAGTTAAGCCTTTATGTACTCAAGTACCTGCATATTTTTTGCTTAGACACACAGTTGAACAAAGAAAATGACAAGGAGGGGATAATTAGAGTCATTTATCTTAAGGATGTAAGGTCTCCCAATTTGCCATAACACCTACCTACCTCAGAAGTTAAGCAGTTCAACATACCACTCTTTTATACATGACTCACCCACTAATGGTTGTTCTTTAACACCATCTTCCTTGTTAACTGAGACCCAGTCAGGGGATATCTTTTCTCAATTGAAATTTAAAACATACAATATTCTGCACCTACTGCATTCAATGTCATAACATTCCTTATCTATCAGATTACATCATCAGTTTATACTTCATATCCTTATGCACTCTGAAAAAAAATATGCTAAGCCAGCAAATATATGTTTCTTTCTGATCAATTGGAATAGTGGGGAAATCTATTATTTCATGTATACTTCCATCTGGCAAAGCACGCCTGGTGAAGCCATTGATTTTACCAGGTATGTACATATACAATGGCTTACCAATATGCAAGGCATAGAAACCAGCTGTGTAACGTTTACCTGGTGGGGAACAGGCCTGACTTGCTGCAAATATCAACTGATCTACCCGAGTGCATCTAAGTGTACATGTTGAGGGAGATGGAACACAATGAAGGATGATAACATATATAGCCCTTTAATGAAGCCTGTTGCTAATTATCCACATTTCTTATCATAATTCCCTGTTAATACAATGTGTTTACATAATAGCATACATCTTACTTCTTCCGTTATCTTCTAAATTAATCTAAAATAGTTACCAGTTATCCAACATTCTGTCTAACAACATTAATCTACAAATCTTCTACACCTGGTTGTAAATGTTAAATTGTTTTAATGTATCATGTACAATATTTAACATAGCAACACAATTTCATTTTCTCTTTTGAAGAGCCATAACCTAACAGAACAGAGCAGTGAATTTGAATGTGCATAATGAAATGTAAAACAAACAAGAATGTGAATAATAGTCATGCAAGAAGTCGTAACCATAGTAACAAAATGAAGTCTGTCTGAATAAATTAAAGAGTCGTTACAGCATAGCAATAAGATTTTATTAATGTTAACAGTTTAATAACAAGTGTGAAGCTTCCACATCCATTTGCGGATGAAATGGCAGCCGAAAAACAATATGCAGGGTGTCATGACATGAAGGAAAATATGCCGTATACGACCAGACAATGCCAGTTTTTTCTCACATATTACACAATTTACCACTACACAGACTCAATAATGAATATGTGATGCAATATGACAAAGAAACCCAATCAATTTTCTTGTTTAGCATTACCCCACCACATCCTATGAACACTACTTCGGCAAAGGTCATCCACATAAAGTGAAGGACAACTGCACGTTTGTCATATATAATGTTTCCCATTTAAATATTTTAATGTATGAATATGTTTCTCATATAATTTATTACCGAGTTTCAAACAGAACCAGTTAGCCCAGGTTGCTAGGATAGATCAATCATGAAAACAAATCTGACAAGCAAATAAGTAAAACTCTTCATAACATTGTATTGAAATATTGATTTATTGATAAAATTACCTTCAAATATCATATTTGTTCCGTATAAATCCTGATCCAAACGCTTGTCAAATAAACAGCCAGTCAGCAATTTTTATTCAACACAATCTGTCAAAGTGTGTATGCATAACCTTAACATATTGTGTCACATGACTGATCTCTCACTATAAACCCATATGCCATGTAGGATTCTAATAACTTAGCAACCATCTGACGAAGTTTAAACCAGCTAGAAAATGTTCACTAAAAACATTGCAAATGATATTTCTGAAGCCACTTACATTAACAATGTTAATTCATTTAAGATATTTAATGTTATGAATACTGATGAAACGTAAGCAAGATGACAGATGTTAACCTGCGCCCTTTAAGTTAAATAAAGACAATTCAGATGAAAAATATTTACAAAAAATAATTAACAAACTTTAAAAGAATATTTAAATTAAACCAGAAATACCTCTCCATATGCTAAAATTGTTGTAATCTTGAGAATCAATCATATTTCCCTCAACATTTCTTAAGCATGAATGTAGGTCGAGCAGAGTCATCGTTTTTTGCACCAACTGTCAAAAAGCAACTGATGGGGCTACAGACACAGATAATCCGCTCCCTTACGAGGAGAGTCTGCTCCCATCAAAGTGTTACTCCGATCTGAAGATGTTTAATTATGATCTCAGTGTGTGCGACTGCCCGCTATAGGTGGTAGCACGACTATGTTGGCACACGCTCCGGTTTCATGCCTCCACATGAAATCGATGTCGAGGGAAACACGTCACCGACCAGAACGAGATTTACGTTAAAAAATACGGAAATTCACGCGAAAAGAACACAAATAATACGTACATTGATAATTAATCTAACGAATCCTTGCCATATTGCATCACAACAAATAAAATTAAATTACATTCCAAATTTTCGCAACCGAATCGAGATGAAAACCGGCAGCAGTCTGGTCGCCATATTGAAAACCAGGAAACGTCATTGCCATATTTCCCCCATTGCAAACAAACCAATTTCTCATGATATGGCCTAACCTGCGCCTTGGTTAGATCTTTTAGTGACCCCATTTTCAGATTCTGTATCCAAAGGTCTTTTTCGAGACTCAGAAGTGTCCATATCATTTCCATTCATACCGTCGTAGCTCATTGCCATGTTTTACTGCGCCCAGATCTCGTGGGGTAACGCGTATTCTCACTGTATACCAGGCCAAACGAGACACGGATTTTCAGTTTGTGAATTCCGTCTTGATAATTTAACGCAAACGTTTATTGTTTTATAACGCACTTAGATAATATCGATGAATGAAAGTCTACCTTATTTTTTGCCCTTTACGCGAAAATGCTTAATTTATGCACTGTTTCTTAGCAGATTTTGAGTTCGTAAAGCAGATTGATTGCTCGCCCCGCCCACTTCTATTGCGTAAATTACAAGCCTTTGGCGATGTTCCACAAATATAACCTTTACATGTTATTGAAATTTAAGAAATTCTTTCAAGGTAGTGTTACACTGTTTCATTATCATAATATATGAGTTCATTGTGAGTGTACATTTAGAATATTTAATTGTAATGCTTTTGGCATAAAATCAATTGCCAATCAGCATTCTTGTATGCTATATTGCTACCAATTAATCATTATTTTTGGGAACGGCATATGCAGTTAAGCGGGGTGTAATTTAGCAAAAATACAAATTTCAGCAATATCTTAGTTTTTAACATTCAACACGTTGACATGCTGCGTTTGTCCTTCAGAAAATGTACATGTTGAATAAGGCCGGAAGAGTTCGCCCCCTTACCGTGTATGTTATCGCGGTATTGTGCGTATCATTCATTCATACTAGTGATTATCATTTTAGTTCTTTTCAGTTGAAACACTTATGTCAAAGATGGGAAGAGTCGAACAAGAAAACTTGTTGTTTTGGTGTATTTGTTGTTGTTTGATGATTGATATTTGGAATAATTGAAATAATCAGACCGCTAAAGATGGAAGTATGATATTTCGAGACCCACGATTTTAGCTGTCATAAAAATCTTATTTAACTTAATAATCTGCCACATATGATCATTATGCACAGTAGCACCCTAACTTTTTAAAATGTATGCATATTAACATGCGTCTTTTCTATAGAAATACGTAGACTACATGTGCATTACCACAGCAACCTATGGAGCGATGTTTTATTAAATTCACAAGCACAGCCACAGTGATGTATATAGTATAGTGCATCCAACAACAACCGTTTTACATCAACCCTCATCGCTATGCACGGTAGTTATAATAGAAAACATTACGAAGATATGAAACGCGGAATTGTAAAGACGCGATGACCAACAATGCAAATAAAATGGAGCGAAGAATGGTGCATTAGTAAATAGAATCTTGCAATATCACAACGCATTTTCTTGTTTCGTTCTCACTATTGCACGATCGCATCTTCAATGATGTATGCACGTGCGTTCCCGCATTCTTGCGTGCGTTTATGTGTGCGTTTGTGCGTGGGTGACTGAATAAATGCATTCTCATTATATTTCTAAAATGCATATAAAAGTACCATACAGTATTGTGTTGGTAATATTCTGTGAATATTACCAAAAAAATATTGTACGCTTACATGCATTTTAGAAATATAAAGTGAGAATGATTTTGATACCAAATATTATCTTTCATTATGGAATATCCGAATATCAACTGATTTAGATATTTATAATTAATCGTTCGTAACAATTTTTTATCGGTCATCAAATTTAGTATTTTTATTGGTTAGTGATTTGTAACCTAATATTTGAATTTCACAACAAACAAGATTATCAAGGCACTATCACCAGCACCAATTTAACATAAACAGATAGTATTAATACACGAAATTTCTCGATTTCTCGGTATTTGGTATGCATTTTGTTTATCAACACAGATACCTATGTTTATGTCTTATATTAATTTTAATTTGATAATAGATTTTCTGGTTATTTCATACCGCAATGGGCTCTTATATAAACTGCATATGCATTTCGGATAAGTTTGTCGGATAAATGTTTATTCTTGTATCATTTTGTGCGATACCGTTTCTTTTGTATAAATAAAATGATGACTAATTTATACTGTTAAGTGATTTGTATAATATTCTATTCAAGAGAAATGGAGGAAATATTATGACAATTTTTGTCAGATTACATTTTGACATATGAATAATTGTTGACATTTCATAATTGTCCAATAAAAAAATATACAGAATTGGAAAAATAATGTATATGCAATGTTAATGTCTGTACACATATACGCATTGATATAGTATAGTGAAGTACTGGTTTTATATATATATTGAATGTTGAGTGAGATTTTAATATAAGTAAAAGTACCGAAGTAACTCACCTTGACTAACCTAGCCACACTTTGTTGTCATATTACTTTAAAAAATGAATACAACTTACTTTTGAGATAGCTGTTTGTAAGAATAAACAAATGATTGATAACATTTATATTTCAGATAAAACATATACATTCTACAATGGAACAGGATGCAGAAGAAGACTGTGCAATGGACCTATATAAACTTGGGATAATCAAAAGTTACATGAACTTCAGAAATGACGCCCACGAATCTTCTTTGCTGAAAGAAATGAAAAGGCTTTATGATGAAGACTTGTTGAAGGATGTCACATTGTGCGTGGGAAAATTAGAATTTACCTGTCACAAAAATGTTCTGGCGTCTGTTAGTCCTTATTTCCGACTTATGTTTACTCTGGATCTGGCTGAGAAAAAACAAGATCGTATTGAAATCTTTGATGTTGAGGCAACCGCAATGAAAGATATACTGGAGTATGCATATACTGGAAAAATAAAAATAACTATTAGAAATGTACAAGATTTGTTGGGGGCTGCTTCGTTATTTCAGATTTTGCCAGTGCAGCGAGCGTGTGCGAAGTTTCTAGAAAATCATTTGTCTTTTAGTAATTGCATAGGTATTTATCATTTTGCTGAAATTCATAACTGTGTAGCTCTTAAGATAAAGGCTCGAGAATTTATTGAAAAGAATTTCACAGATGTGGTTAAGTCAGATGAGTTTTATTCTCTGAACTTGATAAAACTAAGTGAGTTTATTTTGTCAGATGAACTGAATGTGGAAAAAGAAGACATTGTACTCGAAGCTTTGATTGACTGGACAGAGCATGATATTGCAGCAAGAAAGGGTGACTTTTGTGAACTTCTTCCACTTATTCGATTGCCCCTAATGAGGTCTCACACCATACGGGATAAACTGGGTAAGCATCCACTTGTGTTGAACTGCACCAAGTGCAAGAGTTATTTGAAGCATTTATATGACTTTGAAGACAATCCTGCTTCCTATGAAGGTGAATTTGACTTCAGCTTAAACCTGCGCACAGGAATGTATGTGCCACAGAGCTGCCTTCTGATTATTGGAGGTGTGGAACAGACGGGTGTTAGACCTTGTCCAAACTGTTACAATCCGGTCACAAAGGAGGCTTTCTACATAGATGAGTTCCCAGAATCAAGGAAGATTGGCAAGTATGACTGTGAGGACATAGCATGTGTTGTGACCGAGGATAATCAGATCTTTGCTGGAGGTGGCAACTATATACATCACCACCTGTTTGATGATTCTGAGGATGACTCCTTTGAAGAATTGGAGTATAAAGAGTATGTAGTACAGAAAGACTTCTATCAGTTTGATATGGACCACAATGAATGGTGCGCTCGAGCACCAATGCTTTTCCCAAAGTCAAACTTTACCCTTGCCAGTCTGAATGGAAAGATTTATTGCTTCGGAGGTCTGACAGAAAATAAACACCCGACAGAGATCATTGAGGTCTATGACATTGAGAGAAATCGCTGGAATTACCAGGGTATGCTGCCGACAACACTCGTGGACTTGTCGTCAGTCGTGTACAAGGAGCACATTTATCTGGTTGGAGGGCGGACAGGTGTTGGGGCACATAACAGTCTGATAAGGTATTTCAGTTAATTTGATAGACAAACTTTAATGTAGTTCTTGATTATTTGTATAATTGTTTTTATGCCCGCGACGGAGGGCATATTAAAACCGTCCATGCGTCTGTCTGTCTGTTAGTTCGTCCAGGCAAGGTTAAAGTTTTTTATCATGTCAGATATCTTGAATACTATCAAAGGTATTTACTTGAAACTTGAAATACTTCTTTACTATCAATGTCACCACCTAGGAAAGCAACCCACATAACTCTGTTTTGTATTTTGACAGGTTTATGCCCCTTTTTAACTTAGACATGTTGGTTAAAGTTTTTCATCAAGTCCAATATCTTGAATACCATCAAAGGTATTTACTTGAAATTTAAAATACTTCTTTACTATCAAGTATTACTAATTTGCTTAGAGTTAAACAAATGGACTTCATAACCCTTGGCAAATACTAGAAACATTCATCAACTGAAACTTAGTCTTAATCTGAAATATTGGCCAAGGACAGTTAATGCTTATTTAAAACCATCAATTTTACTTGGCCAATTTTGTTCGTAGTCATGGGGTTAGTGCATTTAAAAGCTCTTGGTGTTGTGTTTGACCTTGAAAATTGCCCACTAAGAAAAACTAGTTTAGTACAGTGTAGGGTATTATTAATTCCATGATTCACATGTATGATTCATAAATGATGCTTATTACAGATACAGCCCAGAAAACGAAGACTGGACATCTCTGGCAGGTATGCTGACCCCCCGCTTCAACTTCGGTGCCTGTGTCATGGGCGATGAAATCTACGTAGCTGGCGGCCAGATCTACTCGCATGACACGTACACCATCAACCGAGAGGTGCTACGGACAGTAGAAATTTACAACATGGATGCCAACCAGTGGAGACTAGGGCCTGAACTGCCTATGGATCTCTTTAATGTCAGTCTAGCAGTTATTAATGGGACATTATACTCATGCGGTATTCCGGAATTCAGCGATGACGGACCCTCCCGTTGGTTTAATGTTGTTTGCAGACTTGACCCAGGAAAGAATGAATGGGAAGTCATAGAGGACAGCCTTTGTAATGTGAGGAACTATACTTGTGTTGTAGCTAAAATGCATCCTCGGAAATTCCAGAAAATTTAGAGAAATAATTTAGGCGTGTCGTGGGAAAACTGGGCTTAATGCATGTGCGTAAAGTGTCGTCACGGACTGCACAGGCTGATACGGTACGACTCTTACCCTTTACGCACATACATTAAGCCTGGGTTTCCCATGACACGCCATATTTGCATTTAAACCTGGTTTGTTCCCTGTGTATCGACGTTGGATGCGGATATACTAGTATTTATTAAGATTATTTAAACTCATAGATGTGATATTTGTTGTTGCTGTGCCAATTAATGCATTTGTCACTGTGTTAGAAATGGTGTTAGTGATTTGTTGTTGTTTCAAGTGATTGCTTCTTACTCCTTAGTTTTATGTAGATTGCAGAGCTTTCACTGGAAAATATTTATCTTTAGCCTCCAATTTCGCCATTTTGTAAAAACTGTCACCATTTTAAATAAAATGCAGTCATTTTGTAGCCAATCTACAGTTACATGGTTAAACTTTTACTGTATAAGATAATTACATCACAGTTTAAAACCATAACATATATTGCAACTGAAGCCATACTTGATGATTGTGTTATCACATCATACACACATTGTTGACAAGAAGGCCTAAACAGTAGTTGTTTCTGCTGACATGGAACAAAAAGTTTGAACGGTCGTTTGTTAGACATTTTAATAGCTGTTTCAAATCTGCTCTCGCTATTTGTTTACTAATTAAGTATAACAACATTGTCGCCACTAACTTTCGACAATTTGAACATTTTATCGCCACTTAAACAAATTGTCACTTTTGGAATAGGCAGTGAGAGCCCTGGATTGTTAGAGCATGGTTTACTCCTCACACATTCATACTTTTTTTTTTCATTTATTCAGTTGTTTTGCATTCATTGTGCAGTTTAAAGATTGTTGTGGAAAACATGCGTGTGTCCAGCAAATTGTATGTAAAAAAATCATGTTTTATGATATTTTGACTTAACACTATTTTACTTAATCTAAAATACCCGGTAGTGCTACAAAAATCAACAAAATATCATTTTTAGGTTAGGCATGTGTAATCTTTATTCCATTATTTCAAAATAAAACTGTGTCAAAAGTTTTTTTACCATGATACATTTCATTTTTTTAAATCATCAATCAGTTACTTCATTCATGTTTAGTTTGAATTTGTCTCTTTATTTAGTGTTAAAGTGTTAGATTGTTATTAAGATTTATTTAGTGAATCATGTTTTAATAATGCTTAAAACTAAGTTATACATGAAATTTGATGTGCATCAGCCTCTTTACTATTTAGTAAACAAGAATTTGTTGATTACAAACCTATTATCAGGAATGTTTAGTGTTTGTTTGCAATCAGGATGTTACACTGTTTGATGGTCTTAATAATGTTTGATGGCCTTAATAATGTTTGATGGTCTTAATAATGTTTGATGGTCTTAATAATGTACAGTTTGCTTACATCACATAAAAGCTTGGCTAGATGTACTGGGTATAGTCATCTTTACTAAGTTACACATTTTCTACAGGCAAATAAATAAGTACCTCAGAAATAGAGTTACCAGAACATAGCATCCCGATTGGCCAGAACAGATAAGGCATGTAATGTGCAGAGCAACAGATAAGGCTTGTAATGTGCAGAGCAACAGATAAGGCATGTAATGTGCAGAGCAACAGATAAGGCATGTATTTGCGTAAATACCCAATTCTAAAACACCATTTACTCTAAAATTAATTACAAGTTTAATAAGTGACAGAACTCAATTCATACACTGAATACTCAAAAACTGCCAAACAGATTCCATAAAAACTGGTAAATGTTTAAATGACAGACTCACAGTGAAAATATGTGTTCACTGCAAGCTAAATATGGCACGTGACCTGCAGTATTTTGATCACATCATTCATGGCATCATGCATGGTTGTAAAAGAAGCATGGTAAGCATATAGATGCAATTTGAGTGTTGCTGTTGTTTTACTCAATTTTGTTTTTTTCCAACAATCAATTTATGTTAATCATATTGAGTAACGTAATTTCAATTACTCAGTTAAATCATTAAGTACTCGATGAATTATTATTAACAGAAAGATGGGGTAGTACTGAATACTGATAAAATCTTTATCTGTTGCACTGATGTACATTAAATATATCTACATTGAGTTTTGCTTGTTGTTTTTATTTTTGTTTAAAGAGGGAGTGTACAATTTTGTACGAAACTTGTAAAGTAAAACCATCCATTGATTCTAATGATGTCGGCACATTTTTTAAATGATATTATAATAAATGTTGAGAATAACTTACGTTCAGAAATGCGTGTTAAGAGAGAAATTTAAAACTTAAATAATACTTCGCTGCGCAGCGAACTATTATATACATTTATATTTCAACATCTAGATGAGTCAAAGTGATTGTTGGCGCATGCACAGTTCTTACTTTTTCATTAAATACTGAATGTAGCCGTTGCAGTAGGATAAACGGGTCTGCTGTATCGACAGAAAAAATATATTTGCGTTTTTCGATAAAATAAATACTGGTAGTTTTTGTCGACATTGAGGTTTTTTATGTTATATAAAATGTAGTTTTTTTGTTAGTGGGTAATGAAAGAGACCTGGAAAAAAAATTCCGACCATCCCTCTTTAATCTGGGGCGATTTATTTTTTTTTTTTTTTTGAGGTAAATTTTTGTTTGTATACTTAGTTTGTATGCGTACATATACCCTGTATGTGGTCAGTTGTCCACTAACATTAATATTGGTTTCTTCTCAAACTTTTACTTTTTAATAATATACTGTTCATTTTCATGTACTGTAAGACTATGAGTTATGTTGATCTTCAGGTGTTTGTATAGAAAGTATGCATCATATTTAAAGTATGCTTTGTTAACAGATTTTGTTTTTAGACAATGCTAAGGTATTTTGTTATTGCCTACAGACGTGTATTAAATATATAGAATTTTCTGTGGTGTTTGTTTTTTGAGCAACTTTATTGACTGATCACCAAGATTTGATTGACAACGCATCAGCCATATACAAAGCCAGGACTTAATTGTTTGAAACCGCCACACAACTGCAAGCCGCATCACAGACCATAATTGTCAACTTCCAATACTGCGTGGTATGTAGAAACCTACGACAAATAGCTGTACAGTTGCTGAAAGTGTGTAGCAATCAATGGCGATGTTGTCGAGAAGGTGCGCGTTTCATTAAAGTTCGACAACACATGACGTAAACGTCGACCATGGGCCAGACAACGATCTGTGATATGTTTTAAGTTGCAATGACGTGTATGTTTGTTAATATATACTTTTGATAGTTAAATATATTGTGTAAATAAGATTGAGCTTTCTATCAGTGTTTGCTTTGTTGCAATATTCCTATTCAAACGAAAATAAATGACATTTTCCACGAACTTGCCGAACAACCCTCGTTAATGGTGTTTTTCCGAGATTGACCTGAGAATGTGTGATTATAAATACACTAGTGATCTGTCAATTATCCATTGCTTAATGTAATACAAATTTAAGTCAGTTTCTTTTGACATCAAAGGCATTCACAATTTGCTAACCTGTTTTAAGAAGTAAGTAACATGTACAGATGTGCTGTTTTTATCACAATGAAAAAGCTTGAGATGTATTAAAATGTTAACCTTGAGAATACATCTATATGCCTAAATTTGTTGAACTTCACCTGATCGATATACATTCAACATTAACCTATTGTGAGCCATTAATATTGAACCCACGGATCACTTATGGACTCTGGTGAGCCATCAACATTCACCAGTGTTATACCTTTGACCTAGACCTTTCGATACTGTTGTCATTGAGATGCAGTGCGACTGACCCAGGATGCCCATTGACATTGACACTTCTACGTTGGTGCCATAGACCCATTACAGACACTTGTGATCCATCTACATTTACCTGGCTTTAACCCTGGCTTTGTTATCCCAGTATCAGAAGTTTGTGTCGAGTTGAGATGCAACACGACTGAACTTTGTTGAGAACTTGAGACTGACCCTTGTGAGCATTCACTTTGGTGATAATACTTGCCACCGACACTGTTTCTGAAGACCCTTTAACACTGACCAAAGTTACCCTTATAGACTGATGTACATAAGCCTTTAACATTGACCAATGTTAGCTGTTTAACACTGAGCTAAGTTAGAATTTAACACTGGCCGAAGTTAATCCAAGAAGAGCTGGTTGTAAAACAGTTACGCCCCCCTCTAGGTTAAAATAGATCAAAAGGCTAATTTTAGATAATCATGGACCATAACTCCACAAATCCTGGGGCTATACGGCTGATTACTTAACCTGGCCAAGATATTATACCCACAAACATGTTCATAAAGTTCGGTGAAGATTGGATGAACAGTGTTGGACTTAGAGAGAGGAAACCGATAAAAAGGCAAATTTCAGATAATTGAAGGGCAATAACTCCACAATTCCTGGGCTGATTTGAGTGGTTATCAAACATGGCCGAGATATTATTATAACAAACATTTTCATGAAGTTTGATGAAGATCGGATGATCTGTTGGACTTACAGAGCGGACACCGATAAAAAGGCCAATTTCAGATAATTCAAGGGAAATAACGTCACAATTCCTGGGGCGATTTGGCTGATTATTGAATTTGATCTAGATATTATTATTACAAACAGTGTCATGAAGTTTGGTGATGATTGGACGAAAACTTTTGGACTCAGAGAGCAGAAATGGCAAAAAAGGCTAATTTTAGATAATTCAAGGGCCATAACTCCACATTTCCTGGGGGGATTCGGCTGATTATCGAACTTGACCTAGATATTATTATTTTACAAACATTTACATGAAGTTTGGTGAAGATTTGATAAAAACTGTTAAACAGCAGAAACGGATAAAAAGGCCAATTTTAGATAATTCAAGGGCCATAACTCCACAATTCCAAGAGCGATTTGGCTGATTATCAAACATGACCTAGATATTATGGCCACAAACATTTTCATGAAGTTTAGTGAAGATCAGATAAAAACTGTCAAACTTAGAAAACGGAAGCAAAAGTGGTCTACCGACCGACAGACATTAGCAAACCAAAATACGCCGCAATCTTCGATGAAACATTGAAAGTCTTACACTGGTCTAAATTAGCATTTAACACTAACCTATGTTGGCCCTGCACACTGACCTCACTTTGCCTTTAACACTAACCCAAGTTAGCTTTAAACATTGACCTAAGTTAGCATTTAACACCAAAGTAAGTTAACCCTTAACACCAACATATGTAAGCTTTTAACACCAATGTAAGTTAGCTTTTAACACCAACACACTGACCAAAAGTAACATTTGCACTTATCTAAGTTAGCCTTTGACACTGACACTGAATAATTTGGTATAGCTTCATATAAAAACCACAAATACTGTGTACAAAATTAACGTGAACTTTGGATGTTTACTCGCCTAAGGTACCACTATATCCATTGTTATCCCCGTGAACATTTACTGTACATGATTAATTCCCGAGGATCAGCTGGAAATGCATCACTTTTCAAAAACCGTGACCAAACTTTGATGTGCAACAGACAATTTCATTGGGCGCTGCAGGGCTGATATTTTATTGTTGGGAAGGTCATTTGAACGTGACCTGTTATACTATGTCTTCAGATCCTAACAATGTTAGGATTTGATTTTAACGAGATTACATTTTACACTGACCTAATTTAGCATTATACACACTTACTTAAGATATCGTAGCTTTTAACATTGACACAAGTTACCTTTAGCACAGACTCGTCAATCTCAATATATCTTACCAGTATATATAAATGTTGTACAAAATTAGTATACTAGTCTGGAACTAATAGCTCCTCAACTTACAAATCTTTTGTTTGAATGAAAAGTAACCTGTTTGGATGAGGGCGCACACAACTAACAGAAATATGGAAATACATTAATTTTATTTGTAAGCACTCCGTGCACATTATACTATGTCATGATAGACGAAGATTATTTACATTAATGATGAATCCTATATTTAAATCAATACAATCAAACACAGAAATACTACATGAGCAGCTATTAACAATATTTTAAAAGCATAAAAATTTATATGAGGCGTGTCGTGGGAAAACCGGTCTAAATGCATGTGCATAAAGTGTCATCCCGGATTAGCCTGTGCAGTCTGCACAGGCTAATCCTGGATGGCACTTTACGCTTTTATGGAATTTTCTGTTTCAAGGAAGTCTCTTCTGAACATAAATACACTGCAAGCAGAAAGTGCTGTCCCCCATCAGCCTCTGCGGACTGCACAGTCTAATTCGGGATGACACTTTACACACATGCATAAACCCGGTTTTCCCATGACAGGCCTAATAGAAACCATATTGAAATTTATGTATTTCACTTTTGTAACGCTATTCTCTTTACATCCTATGAGAGAATAGTAAACTATTTTACTTTTAAAGAACATAACTTACCTTTTGTACAATTCAAAACATGCCACATATTATAATAATATTAAACAAGAGCTGTTTGGAAAACAGTTATGCCCCCCTCTAGGTTAAAAAAGCTAAACAGGCTAATTTTAGATAATAGAGGGCCATAACTCCACAGTTACTGGGACGATTTGGTTGATTATCAAACTTAACCGAGGTAATAGGACCACAAACATATTCACCAAATTCAGTGAAGATCAGCTATGAACTGTTGGAATTAAAAACGGAAACTGCTAAAACGGACCATATAAGATAATTCAAGGGCCATAACTCCACAATTACTGGGGCAATTTGGCTGATAATTAAACTTGGATAAAATGTTATCCCCACAAACATGTTCATGAAGTTTGGTGAAGATCTTATGAAAACTGATGGACTTAAAAGAGCGGAAACCGCTAAAAAGGCCAATTTCAGATAATTCAAGGGCCATAACTCCACAATACCTGGAGCGATTTGGCTGATTATCCAACGTGACCTAGATATTATTATTACAAACATTTTCATGAACTTTGGTGAAGATTGGATGAAAACTACTGGACTTAGAGAGCCGGAACAGCTAAAAAGGCTAATTTGAGATAATTCAAGGGCCATAACTCCACAATTTCTCGGGCGATTTGACTAATTATCAAACTTGACCTAGATATTATGACCACAAACATTTTCAAGAAGTTCAGTGAAAACTGTTGAACTCAGAGAGCGGAAATGAAAGTGGTCTACCGACCGACCAACTGACAGACAGACCAACATTTGCAAACCAATATACCCCGCCATCTTTGATCGGGGGCATAATAATAATGATTAATGTAAACATACGACATATATGAACAAACATGGTCTATTAAAATAAGCATTTATCAATTAAATATCACAGAAGATTCTTAAGTTTTATTCAAAAACGTATTCAATAACATACCATTATCACACCATCTTCTTACCAACTTTTGTTTTTAAGTACTTTTGTAACTGTAATGATCCAACTTCTGTATTAAAGCTTTTAATAAATTTATGAATAGCAAAATCAGTTTTCCAATTTCTGCTCTGAATGCAGTGTGACTTAAATTTTTTAATTAGATCGGCAATTCATGTTTTCAACAAACCAGACACACTGACGTCATCACAATCAAGATTAGCTTAAAGTTTTTAATATGAAAACAGCTGTTTAATTATAAAACAATTAAGAGAAAAATAAACAAATACCAGGAACATCACCAATATTGGAAAGGACAATACTGAAAAACCGAATTTACAGCCTTTTAAAATGCAGCACAAGTATCAGTGTAGTTATCAAATCTCCAAAAGAAAACCATAACAATGATTTAAAAGAAATCAGAACATGATAGAGAACCAATGCTTAACTATACCCATATTTACACAAGTTGGGGAAAATTATAAAACTTGTTATAATACAAATTGACATTCCCATACGTTTTGAGAACATATACAATTGTATGGTATTGTCTTACAACTATTATTAAATTTTAATCTTTTACAACCAACATCACTTAGCCATCATTCCTTATCTTTATAAAGCTTTAAAATTGACAAGATGGGCATTTAAGTCTTATTAGAGGGAGTTTAAGACATTAATAAATAGACTATACACTGAAACAGTCACAGTCCACTTGACAATGAAAGAATGGAATTTTCCACCATGAACACGTACATGCACTAAAATGTTTGAATGGTTCATTGAAGAATATTTTTACTGGACTCGCAAAGGCTTTGAATCATAGACTTGTTTGTTTATATCTATATTATTAAACTTATAAACAATGTTTAATCGTTGTCTATTACCCACCTACAGTACACATCTACTGCATGAGCATCAAAACTAACAACTCTAAATTTGGCATCAATTACTTTAAAAAATACTGGTATATATACTCTCAAATACAGACCAAATACTAGTATTTATTAGAAATTTAATAGTTTGATTTTCACAATATTCTTATCAAATGTTCTATTTTTCACAAATAAAATAACTGCAAAATACAACCTTATGCCAAGCATATACCTTGAGCTGAAAACTGCAAACAGAACTAAAATTTATTTTAAATATTAAACAAAATATTTGCCAGTGAAAGGGGTTCTTGCGAAGCACTTCATAATTCCACCCGTTGATATTTACAGCCTTGTCTCAATTTTGGTTTGAGAACTTTCCAACAACGCAGCGATGTGACTGATTTATAACATATAGATGAAAATGAGATTCCCTTACGGCTTATGCACCAGTGTACAATGAAAAGAAGTAAACATAGAGCAGAAATATTGGGTATAACAACAGCGGTCGCTTTTGTTGCAGTTCTTGAACACATAGTAATGATCCGGCACTGAAGGCTGCCCAAAGAACGCCAAGTAACTGAAATAAAAGACAAGAAAAGTGGAATTCCACGAAAACAAAATATTTTTAATGAAATGCATAAAACTCAGTAGTCAAAGAAGAGACAGTTGTGAATGGAAGAAAGTCATAGAGCTATGGGATAACTAGATTTATTGAGCGGAAACCGTTTTTCTATTTTTTATTAAGGGTGACCTTGACCCCACCCACCCCATATGCAATACCAAGCGAGGTCTCGATATAATGTATCTATGTGTGAAGTTTCAATGCAATAGCTTGATTCGTTCTCGAGTTATTGAGCGATAATTGTCTTTCCAGTTTTAGTAAGGGTGACCTTCACCCCACCCACCCCTATTTGCAATCACAAGCAAGGTCTTAGTGTAAGGTATCTATGTATGAAGTTTCATTGCAAAAGCTTGATTCGTTCTCGAGATATTGACCTGAACCAAAAGTTGACGTCGCAACCCTGACCGCCCACCCGTCCAACGACATAACCCTATCTAAAACAACTTTGGAAGAATATCTTTAAGACATTTTTAAATAACACAACATGATTCTTGAATTTTATGTAACGGAAAACTAATTTCATATTAACTGTTCCCATACGTTCAATGAAAATCAATAACAAAATTTCCAAAAAATAATTTAAAATGTATGCTGTAAACTTAAAAAATATATTTTAGATGCTAGGGATGGGCATAGGCCCAAAGTTTACAGCGGAAAATACAGATAAAAATTTGATTAAGTGGAACAAAAAATCTAAGTGCTGTCAACTTCAGGAGAAAAATGCATGATATTTTAAGATATTTTTCTTGGGGAAGACTTTGATGGCCCCTGCTTTATTAAGGTAACCAACTATGACTGAGCCCTTACCTTGACAAGCAATGCTAGATAGTGTAGCGATGCAAAGAGCGGCATGATCAGCGCTATCAACACCAGAGGCAGCACTGAGTAGCCAATGACACCCAGGCACTGCGAATAGCTCACCTGGTAATTATAGAAACATAGAAGAATCATGTATACCATCAGGCTGAAAAAATAGCAAACATTTTTAGAGTATATAGTTGAGTGGAGTTGTAGAACTAGTTGCCTTTTATGCCTATTTTTGAAAACAGAAAAAAACCTGTAAAGTTCAACAACAGATAAATACATGCAGAATGTATCTGAAATTGATTACTGATATATTCGCTGATATAATAATACCGGTAATTAACAATCATTAATAATGTTGAATTATTTTGCGGTTTATAGTCTTTTTTTATAGAATATCTTTTATTATTAAGCAAGCACAGGCAAGATTTGAACAATAAACCTTAAGTTTGTATTTATTACTTGATTTATTTAATTGTATTTACTGTGTGACTTTTCCACCTTTTCTCAGTTTTCCAGAGTTGTTGGCAAAATTTCATTGTCCTTCTTGAATTCTGACATTATATAAATATCACACGCCATATCAACCTGAGCATGAATGTTAACCGAGGAATTTGTGATATTTATTAATTTGTATTATACCGATCAATAAGCAAAAACTATTATAATTTTCCATTTTTCATCAGATCAGAATGTCTGCAAGCAACCAAAGTAAACACATTTTAATTAGCGCTCGCCATGTTAGAGTAGTTTTTCATATGCAATGGCCTCCCTTGATAAAGGGAATAACCATCGTTATATTTTTAGCTCCATATGAGGGGGCCGTTATACGAGCGCAAAAGGACATTACAAACTGTTTGGTGAAATGTGTATGGAACTTTAACATTGCCTAGTTACATAAGGTATAATACAAACTCCAGATAAGGTTTTAGCCTAAAGGGTATTTCACCCCTTGATTGTTTGGTTAAAGGGTATTTTACCCCCAGTCTGGCAGCTTTAAAGGGTATTTGAGAAATTTAAAGGGTATTTTCATTTTTTTTATACAAGATCAATGGAGTATTTTATGTCCTTGTTATATTAGAACACATCAATATGGCAAATGGAATAAATTGAATGTAGACAATAATCTGTAGGTCTATCAAAACATAACATTTACTTAGCGAAGTAGTAGTAGTCATTTGCCAAGATACTTTGTGCTTTTTTTCAATGCAAATGCTACAAGATAACCTGATTCCTGGTCCTTCTTGCTTGACTATTAGCCAATGATTATTTCTTTTGCACGACTACAGCTATTTTACAGACAATTCTGCACTCACATGATGCTTGTGTTTCCTGTCTAATTTTTCAACTACTGTGACAATGAGATCGCCACTTATCACCTTTTACATAGGAGAAGCATCATAAGACTCAGTCTGATTAACATTTGTCAAGATATTGCCTACTGGAACTGGCTGACTGAGCTTAAAACATTCCGTTTTCGACCCACATACACAATGCGAAGCCATTTCGAGTACAATGATTCGCTTGATTCACTTTTAATCGACTCAAAGGCTAAATTAGACCATTAGCTGGAGTTATGGAGACTTCGTACCATGGAGACTTCGTGCCAGGAGACTACGTACCACTATACTGGAGACTTCGTACCACATATTTGACCCCAGTGGCATCATTTGAACAATCTTTGTAGAGGACCACTATACAACGTTACAAACCAAATATGAAACCTCTGAGCCTTGCAGTTTCAGAGGAGAAGATTTTTGAAGTCATTTTGCTATTTAAGCCTATATAAACCATCTGACCCCCGGGTTGTGCACAGTTTTGACCCCAGGGGCATCATTTTAACAATCTTTGTAGAGGACCACTACTGTAATTACTCAGTCATAAGTCGAGATTTTAAGCCTCTTAAATCGTGGTTATGAAGTACATTCGACCAGGGTTGGCATAAAACCCGGGTTTCATAGTATTGACCGGCCCGGGCGGGTAATACTAGGAAAAACCGGGTTTTACAGGGTTTTACTGGGCAATAGTGGGCAATACTGGGGAAAAAAGATATTGCACAATTATGTTTACATTACATACTAATACTGAGTTTCTACATTATAAACACATATCTATTAACAATTATATACTGTAAGTTACATTGTATATTTCTATTTCATGTGGAAACATATTGATAATTTCTTTTCTTTTTCACAAAATTTAAGTTTGATTTTTTGGTCAGTCTGGACAATACATTATTGCTTGGCATCTGTGGTTGAACTCTCATTCATTTTATTTTTCTCAGTATATACTAGTGTATAATGTAACAGAATTATGTTTATGAAAGAAAAAGAAGAAATGAATGTATAAGAGATATTTGACAATTCTAACATATTTTTATGTTATAAAATATTTTAGTCAATTGCATGTTGCAACAAGACCCTATTGCAGCCCCGTGCAGTACATTAAATTAATGACATAATATCGTGATATCATTTATGACCCATCCACAATATGTACACCCTCTTAAACAAACACAAACATTGATTGAATTGACAGATGCAAGTGCTAAAAAAACAATTAAACTGGACCCCTTGAATAAACATTAGACCTATCTCAATGAGGGGTCAGGCAAAGGGCCTTCTCCAAACCATGAAAACATGCATTGATTGACACCTTAAGTGTCTGATTTCTGCTGTTAATTGTGCATCAGTTTAAAAATAATTATTCTTTATTGCTTTATCATTATTAATCATGCTTTGAAAGTGACCAAAAATAAAGTAAGTAATGAAAATAGAAGATAAAAGTGATTTGTCCAGTAATACCAGGGCCCATGACTACAAACATTTTAAGCTCAATCTTAGTCTTAATCATAAATATTCAACCAATGGAAATCAAAGCTCAAATGTAACAAGCATTCTCATTGGACAATAATGTAAGTTGAGACTAATTTTGAGATTGAGAACTTTCGTAGTCGTAGGGCCAGGTATTGCCCAATATCAGATTATAATAATATTGACCAGGCTGGGGTTATTGTCCAGACAGAGAAGGCCTCCCTAAGTTTTATTGTTTACACAAAAAAAGAATAGTTCAATGCAAGAAAAAAAGAAGGATGAATAACTTAAATAAGTGTAGACATATTTCAATATCAAGCAGAATCATTTCACAAACATTATAGAAAATATATGATAAGCATTGCCATAAAAAATGAATGAATGAACCAGTGGATATGCGCAGGCACTTACAAAAATACTGTAACTATGCATATACTGGATCTGCAAAACTAACCAAGTCAATTTCTTAATGACATAAGTTAACTAAGCATTTAGATTTATAAAAATTAAAACTGCAAATTAACTCAAGAAAAAATAGTATTGCCCAGTATTGCCTGGTATTACCCACTTTAAGAGAATTGACCGGGGCGGGAAAAACCGGTAAAACCCGCCCGGGAAAACCCGCAGGTGAGTAATTCGTGCCAACCCTGCATTACACTCATGAGGCAGTTCACAAAAAATCGTAGCATATTATATTGAAATATTTGTCATTTCTTACCTGCATATTTGCTAATCCACACACTATAATCCAGTCATAATTATCACAGTTTGCCCTTTCTATTAATTACCCATGATTTTTGTGTATAGCATATTGCTAATTAAACTGGCTGGAACCGTTTTTGTGTACATCAAGATCTGTTTAAGAGGATTTGACAGTGATTTCAGCTTCAAGGCATTTACTGCAGACTGTACCATATACCTACTTATTAGGGCATACTCTGGCCAATTTTCAGATGGTGTTTTATGATCATTCTAACTCGACTTATGGAATGGTTATTATTAGAAATACGTTTCTGGAATGAATTTTAACTTCCTGACTTATGAGACATTTTCACTTATGACTAGGTATTTGCGGTATACAATGTTACATACCAAATATAAAACCTCTAGGCCTTGAGATTTCAGAGATTTTTAAAGTCATTTTGCTATTTTAAGTCAATATAAACCATGTGACACCCAGGGTGTGGCCAGTTTTTACCTCAGGGGCATTATTTGAACAAAGTTTGTAAAGAACCACTATACAACGTTACATACCAAATATAAAACCTCTGTGTCAAGCGGTTTTAGAGATTTTAAAAGTTTGATTGGTATTTTAAGTCTATATAAACCATGTGACCCCTGGGGTGTGGCCAGTTTTGATCCCAGGGGCATGATTTGAACAATCTTTGTAGAGGACTACTATACAATGTTTCAAACCAAATATAAAACCTCTGGGCCTTGCAGTTTCAAAGGAGAAGATTTTAAAGTCATTTTGCTATTTAAGTCTGAATAAACCATGTGACCCCCGGGATGTGGCCAATTTTGACCCCAGGGGGATCATTTGAACAATCTTTGTAAAGGACCACTATTCAATGTCACCAACCAAATATGAAACCTCTAGGCCTTGAAGTTTCAGAGGAGAAGATTTTTGAAGTCATAAGTCTATATAAATCATGTGACCCCCGGAGTGTGGCCAATTTGACCCCAGGGGCATCATTTGAACAATATTTGTAGAGAACCACAATACAATGTTGAATACCAAATACGAAACCTCTGGGCCTTGCGGTTTTAGAGAAGAAGATTTTTTAAGTTATTTTGCTATTTAAGTTTATAAAAACCATGTGACCCCCGGGGTGTGGCCATTTTTGACCCCAGGGGCATCATTTGAACAATCTCTGTAGAGGACCACTATACAATGTTACATACCAAATATGAAACCTCCAGTTATTTTGCTATTTAAGTCTATATAAACCATGTGACCCCCGGGGCGTGGCCAGTTTTGACCCCAGGGGCATTATTTGAACAATCTTTGTAGAGGATCACTAGAGGATGTCACATATCAAATATGAAAGCTCTGAGCCTTGCGGTTTCATAGATTTTTAAAGTTTTTACTTTTTAAATATATTGTTAGCTCTGGTGACCTACATATGCAGTGGACCAGAAAGATTTGAAAAACTTTGAAAGAGATCCACCCAAGGATCATTCCTGTGAAGTTTGGTGAAAATCTGCCAAGCGGTTAAGGAGGAGATGTTGTTTAAATGAAAAGTCGACGACGCACTCACACACGCACGACGGACAACGGGCGATCACAAAAGCTCACCATGAGCACTTTGTGCTCAGGTGAGCTAAACAACACACATAATAATAATAATAACAGTATTTCTATCTTTTGAAATGAAAAGTAAGGACTGCCTAAATATTATTATGAATATTATTATTAATTTAATAATATTAATTAATAATAATAAAAAATTAATAATAAATATATATATATATATATATATATATAATTATTATAACCCTGCCCTTTTTCGCGAAAAGGCCCCCACCTGCCCTTTTTCAGGCCCCCCTGCCATTTTTTTAGTCTGGCTAAATCCCTATTATATTATATTTTTATGATTTAATCATATATATAAAGCGTATAATTTATTATGATACGAATAAAGTATTAACAATTTAACAATTTTAGAATTAAGAATTTAAAATGTAACCTTATAACAGCTCATTTATTAACTTAAACTAGACTTGTATAAATTATTTGCTCGTGTTCAATAAATGAAGTTTTCGCGCCTCATTAAATGATACGGGTGATAAATGATTGTTAATCAACCATTTTGAGTGTACTGACATTATTTTTACTCTTGCAGATCCCTTGTGGAAAAATGTGATGTTACACCAACGGATGAATAAAGAATCCTAACCACACAACATGTATAATGTATTTACTTTTCATGAACATATATGCACATATTTTGTTAACTGATTCTATGATACAAGAAGTGATAATATCTTAATTTACACATGTATATATTTTTAGCGTACATTGAACTATTTTACTAATATTTTATTAATAATATCATTCTTGAATTGTTAATAACGTATAGCTTTGTAAATATACATTATATATTTGTAATGTTCAACTTTAATGCATTAAAATGAGGCAAAACTGATGTGTGTTGTTATATCTTCAATCTGAGTAAAAAGCTATCTTAAAATTATTATATTAGAATATGAATTTAATAATGAATGTAATGCTCTTTGTTCATCTTCTCCATGATGTAAATACATGATTTTTATTTTGATATATATGTCAGTATGCCTTATCATTGCCTGGGATAAACTTAAAACAAAATGCTGAACCACATGTACTCTAAAATGCTGAACCACATGTACTCTAAAATGCTTAACCACATGTACTCTAAAATGCTGAACCACATGTACTCTAAAATGATTAAACAGTGTTTGTGTGGTTATTTGCGCCTCTATTGTTTCCTGTCCATTGTGATGTTAACACCTATCGAAAAGTGTGAACATGTGTAATGTTTGTTTGTATATTTTGATTTTTTGCCATTTTTAACAGTATTTCAGTCATATCACGGCGGTCAGTTAACCTACTCACACTTTTCCTGGGCAAGCTTACCCGATCTAAGCGGTTTACCAGTACTAAGTGCACATACTTATGCCAGTAACTGACAACTGCCCTACTTGAATCAGAGGTAGGGGGAGAATGGCCATAGAAATAATTTCATGACCAATCCCCACACAAGTTATGTGGCCGGGCTGGGTTTCGAACTCATAATCCCCGGATTGACAGTCCAGCGCTCTACCAACTGAGCTAGCCGGGCCCAAAACATGTGTAATACTCCCTATATATATCCATATGTGGTACGAAGTCTCCAATAATGGTACGATATTGCTGAGGCACGAGGTTGTAGTGGTACGAAGTCTCCAACATCCATTAGCTGAACTGGATAATTGGTAAAACCGGTTACGCAGTTTTAGCGACTAAAAATATGTACTGAGATTTGCAATGCGAAACGTTTCGAACTGGGCAGATTTTGAATGCGTTTTTTTATAAATTTCAATGCGTAAATACGCAGCTACGCATCTTATCTGGAGCTCTGATAATAAATCTACTTACCTCTCCCCCCAGCACCCTAGCCAACATGAATATTATAAGAGATCCAAAGATCCAGATGGTTATAATCCAGGACACTACCTGAAAAGACCATATCAAAACATGGTGCAAACATTTCGCAGCTATTTTCATAAAATACGATACATGATTTTGCATGAAAGAATATAGGAAGTCAGAAAACAGTGTTGTATGCAACACTCTGTTATTTCTTCCTAGATATGTCCTTATAGGTATTTTACACCAGAGCCTATTTACTTACTTAGAATACACTTAATATTAGTGTCCGATGTTACTCTAATCAGTTTTTTGTTCAGTGTTCCAGTGTGTCTTAAAGAAATTTAAAAGTTTATAGAAATGAAAAGAACTAATTCTGAAATGTCATTTTAATGATTAACTAACAATATACAAACAATGTACAATTTGCTGACTTTTGAGTTTCTAAAGTACCGGTATGTTAAATAAGAAATAAATTTAATTGACATCCACAATTATAAGCAGTGTCAACAATAATTCTCTAAAGGTTTTAAAATGTTCCACTTATTACCAACACACTGGTTCAGGAATGGTCTATAAAAACATACTGAATCTACTACATGCATAACATATTTAAACAATTAATCATAACAACAGCTGTCATAGGACAGCGCGCTCGACTATTCCAAGTATTTCAGTTGCTATATATTTTGGATAGAGGAAGGGGCATAAATTTGTTAAAATACAAAACTTTTAAGTGAAGCCGTGTATAGTTTATACATTTTTGGAACAAAAACTTTAACCACAAAATTTATGTAAAAAGTGTGCATAACTCTGTCAAAATACAAAATAGAGTTATCTGTAATGTTGCCCCTGATACTAGAGTTGATGACACAGGTTAGTTCCAAGTTTCAGGTGAATAACTTACGTAGTTTTGAAGTCACCAAACTTTTGAATATAAATTTTAAACAGAAAATCTAAGTGAAAAAGGGGCGTAACTCTGTCAAAATACAAAATAGATTTATGGGTAATGTTGCTCCTGATACTAGAGTTGATGACAAAGGTTAGTTCCATATTTCAAGTGAAAAGCTTATGTAGTATTGAAGTTACACAACTATTTTAGAAAATCTATGTGAAAAAGGAGCATAACTCTGTAAAAATACAAAAAGTGTTATGGGGAATGTTGCCCCTGATACTGGAGTTGGTGACAAAGGTTAGTTCCAAGTTTCAAGAGAATAACTTATGTAGTTTTCAAGTTACCAAACTTTTGAATATAAATTTTAAACACAAAATCTAAGTGAAAAGGGGGCATAACTCTGTCAAAATACAAAACAGAGTTATGGGCAATGTTGCTCCTGATACAAGAGTTGATGACAAAGGTTAGTTCCAAGTTTCAAGTGAAAAGCTTACGTAGTATTGAAGTTACAAAACTTTTCAATATAAACTTTAACCAGAAAATCTATGTGAAAAAGGGGCATAAGTCTGTCAAAATACAAAAAGAGTTATGGGGAATGTTGCCCCTGATACTGGAGTTGATGACAAAGGTGAGTTCCAAGTTTCAGGTGAATAACTTATGTATTTTTGAAGTTACAAAACTTTTGAATATAAACTTTAACCAGAAAATCTAAGTGAAAAAGGGGTATAACTCTGTCAAAATACAAAATAGAGTTATGGGGAATGTTGCTCCTGATACTGGAGTTGATGACAAAGGTATATTCCAAGTTTCAAGTGAATAACTTATGTAGTTTTGAAGTTACAAGACTTTTAAATAAAAACGTTAACCAATTCAGACGCCGACACCGTGGGTAGTAGGATAGCTCACCTATTCTTCAAATAGTCGAGCTAAAAACAAAGCAAAGACACAAAGTTACCCTAAATTGTCCGTACAATGAGAGAAGCGAGTACAGCAAGATAACTACAAGTGGACCCCAGAAGTCTGGGTTCTCCCGCACCACATGTCTATTAAATCCCAGCTGCGGAAGTGGAAACAACACGCAGCGTAACTTGTAGTAAATGTCCTTCAAATCTATGTCCAGCTCTTCTCTGAAAAAACCCATCAACATCTATCATCATGTTTTACACAATAATTTAAAATTAATTTTTACATGATAAGAAGAAACGACAGGAACTGTTTCTAGTATAATTCATATCAAGGAAAATCAGAATACTGGACAAATCTCAAAAGTAGAAAACTGTTCCCTTAACACTAACATGGTAAGCAATACATATGAAATTCAAACTATTATTTTGAAAATAAAAAGACTCATTTACTATTTGACAGCTTACAAGATGTTCTACTTTCGCAATCACAGCTATAATGTACATGATTACATTTACAGAACAATTCTGGAATATAATTTTAAAAAAAATAATGAAAAGTATTTCAAAATATTAATGTGTTTGCAAAATGGAGAAAAAGACTACTCATTTTTATTTTCTACCACCAACCCAGTACTTCGATATATCTATGAATAATACATGTAAATAAACTTCTAATAAATGACAAGTGTTTCCAATGGCTATTTTAGACCCAATCGACAGGACTAGACTTGCATATGAATCATACAATATTAGCCCCCCACCCTCCCTAAAAAAGTTTCCAAATACAAGCAAATGTCCTTACTACCATATGAATAAAATAAACTCCACATAAATGAAATGGGTCAGTGATATTGTTTGCTATTTGACGGCCTGGTAAAAGAACCCATTCTATTCCCCAATATGGTTAATTTTTCCCAATTGGACTACGAAACTAGTTTAATATATTGATGAGGCATGTCGTGGGAAAACTGGGCTTTAATGCACGTGACGACACTTTATGCTTTCATGGTATTATCTGTTTCAAGAAGTCTCTTCTTAACATAAATCCACTATAGGCTAAGTGTCCTCCTGGATTAACCTGTGCAGACTGCACAGGCTGATCTGGGACGACACTTTACGCCTGTGCATTAAGCCCGGCTTTCCCACGACACACCTCTAATGTATAATATATAATCCCCCCCATAACTTTTCCCAATATGCAAGATTTTCCCTACGCAAAATTCCCAGTCTGATGGGTACCAGACCAATTTCCAAATATGTGAAAACAAGATGTGTCACTGACACGGATGCCCCCACTACACATGTTTAGACACAGACAAAGGGCGTGTCACCAACACTAATTATTGCCTTCACAAATTTATTTTCATATATATTCAATAGTGGAAATAACTGACAAAGGGCCAAAATTCTGACAAAATTGGTCACAGCCAAACTCCCTTCCTTTACGATCACCTACACATTAAAGTTCTTCAGCTGTGAACGTTTGAGAGCAATTCGCCCAAAAGTTAAAGAGGAGTTGAGTTCTCAAAATTTCGGGACCTACACACCTACAGAAGTACGAACAAGTGCAATGCTTAATGCCTCCCACTTTAAGGGGGCATAAAAATTGCTGCTCCTTACAATAAAGGTTCCAGATCTTCCTGGTCCACCTCTTCGTCTTCCAAGAGCCAACCGAACCCTCGACTCTCCAGGAACAGGCCAGCCTTGCCCCTATTCTTCACTCCGTAGCTCTGACTACTAGGGGTAGTTTGGGACTGGCTGGTGTCGATTGTTCCTTCCATGTTTCCTTAGAAAATGATAAAATCAAAATAATAATATCGAGGGTTGAATGTGAAACTGGTGTATGTGTTTAACATTTCTGTATCAGATACACTAGTTTTGCATTCAACCCTTGAAATAACAAAGGAAATGAACATTTCAACTGATATAAATGTGGATTGGTTTTCACATTACTGAAAATAGGATGACATTAATGTTTAAAGTTAATGGAACTTGAAATGTGAAACCATTTGTAAAATTATGAGGCCATTAACACATAATTTAAAACAATAAAATTGTAGCAATCTATCAGCCAAAGATATTTAAACTGACACCTTTAAGTATGCTACAAACAATATGAGGTAGACATAATGATCTTTGAAAACTGTAACACAGTATTATGTGATTCTTTTACTGCCACTTGGTACAGTTTTCTGTGCGTGGACCAGCTGTATAAATATGCAGTCTGCAAAGAATAATGATGACATAAATATTTTTGCTAACACAACCACAACCAATTATAAAAAGTATTTAAACAGAAAAAAGAAGGAATTAATTATTTTTTTGAAGTTATTAAATTTATTAAATAAACGCAGTGTGGATATCATAAAATATGCAAGGGGCGAGTAAATGCAGTCAAATCCAAACTTGGTAACCTTTTACAGGACAGTAGGTCCTGTAAAGTGGAAACATTTACAGGACCTCCTTATTTACAGGACCAAATGCATGCATAAAACAAATGTAAAATTCTGTCAGCAGCAGGTGTGCTAAGGTATGATCAAGCACGTATTTTAGGACAGATTTTCTAATTTGCAACCCATCACATCGCAAGTTTTTAAAGGTATAAAACATTAGTGGCATAAACAAACCGAGACAAAATGACAGTTGTCCCGCCCTTACGAAATTTTACAGGACGCGTTCGGCAGTCCAGCCATGTTTGGGTGAGACTGGTATTTGGCATTGATTTTTCAGGGTTGGTAATACACATTGACACACGTATAAGGTTACTTGTGTGTGGATGCACGTCTATTACACCAATTGGTCAATCAAACATCATTGCAAAACTAAGATAACCTTTGCGTTTTAATTGGCCAATTTTTATTTTACTGTGCAAAAAACCTCCGCCTACAGGGCGGTACTACTTGTTGATTGATTGCGGCTTAGGAATAAATGTAAATTTTCAAATTTTTCACCGAACTGACACTAGCAGGGTTCAAATTTAGCGAAAAAAGCCACTAGCAAAAAATTGTGCGTGGCTTTTGAGCTTACTCACAAAATGCGAAATTAACTTGCACAAAATATTTATTGTTGTATTCATTAAACATCACATATCATAACTCATTAATTATTTTAGTTATATATTTAAACAATTTTGTTTTATTCATAAATAATCATTAACATTTTTTTATTAATGAAACACAGCATTCTACTGTAATTATATTGCAGTAATATTTCCAATTTAAACAAACAAGAGGGCCCTGAGGGCCCTAGGACGCTCACCTGAGACCTTGTAACCCAATTGGAATTTGCATCCCTGAGGCGTGGCTTATTTTTATCCCAGGGGCATAATTTGAACAATTCTAACAAACCTCTGGGCCATGCGGTCTCAGGTAAAGATATTTAAAGTCATTTTGCTATTTAAGTCTATATAAACCATTTGATCCCTGGGGTGTGCTCAGTTTTGACCCATGGGGCATAATTTGAACATTCTTTGTAGAGGACCACTATTCAATGTTACATACCAAATACCAAACCTCTGGGCTTTTCGGTTTCCAAGGAGAAGATTTTTAAAGTCATTTTGCTATTAAAGTCTATTATGTTACATACCAAATATTAAAGTCTATTATGTTACATACCAAATACCAAACCTCTGGGCTTTTCGGTTTCCGAGGAGAAGATTTTAAAAGTCATTTTGCTATTAAAGTCTATTATGTTACATACCAAATACCAAACCTCTGGGCTTTTCGGTTTCAGAGGAGAAGATTTTTTAAGTCATTTTGCGATTTAAGTCTATATAAACCATGTGACTCCAGGGGTGTGGCCAATTTTGAACCCAGGGGCATCATTTAAACAATCTTTGTAGAGGACCACTATACAATGTTACCAACCAAATATGAAACCTTTAGGCCTTGCGGTTTCAGAGGAAAAGATTTTTAAAGTCATTTTGCTATTTAAGTCTATATAAACCTTGTGACCCCCGGGGTGTGGCCAGTTTTGACCCCAGGGGCATCATTTGAACAATCTTTGTAGAGGACCACTATACAATGTTAAATACCAAACTAGAACTCCGCAAGTTGGATGTGTCGCCTGACGCCGGATAGCTTACCTGAATCCAAATGAAAAAGCACTTTAGCTTAATGCTCAAATTTTTTTAACAGATTTATTGAAATCTCCAAAAGCACTGCACTCTGGCTGATTTCAAAGAAAAGACTAATTAAAACCAAAAATGCGACACAAAAATAAGTATGAAAATTTACAAAAGGCAATAACTCCAAAAGTATGAGGTGTAGCAGGGTTCCCGCTGTCGATCGCCATTGTCGCCAATGGCGACAAAATAAAAAATTTGGCGACAACTTTTTGAATTTGGCGAAAGTAAGTGGCGACAACTTTTCAAAAATGGCGATTTTTCAAAATTCCACATTTTTTCTGCGTAATATTTACTTAAAATGAAATAAGAGGCTCTGTTTACCAGCCGCTTTACGGCAGTCGCTGTGCAATGGATTTCCGTGATGTAAGCGACACTGCTGAAATCAATGGAGCGTGCTGATTGCCGGAAAGTGGCAGATTATGGTGATAATTGGGATTATTGGTGGTGTTGTTACAAGTTATCTTAATTGGTCGTCAGTTTTATTGCTTCAGAGATAAGACAACTGTGAAATGTACCGACTTTGCGCTGAAGTGTGAAGTGTTTGTCACAGTATAGGAAGCAGATTAAAGCCTGTTAGGTTGACAACAATGACAATCAAAAAGGTAAATATGGATTGTTTTTAGCATAATCGGTGTGTTTAAAGGCAATAATTAAACATTTTGCCTTGATTAGTGCTATATAAACATGAGATAATATTCTCTGTTTCACTCGTCAAAATGGCAAGTTCAGAGTGTATAACGCCTGTTAAAAAGCGAACGTTAGATTCAGATGATGTTGAGACTCCTTCAAAAATGTATAAAACTCTAAATTCACCAGCTAACAGAAATTTCAAAGACAGTTGGAAATCAGATTTCCCGTTCCTCAAATATGATTCCAACACAAAATCTATGCTGTGTGAACTCTGTATATCCTCAAAACTGAGCAATTCATTCACTACAGGATGCACTGTATTGAAAAAGGAAAACACTGTTAAGCATATGAAAACCAAAGGTGAGATTTACTGTAGAGTGAAGTACACAAATACTTAACTTATTTAACTGTGTTCTGTACAAGGCACTATGTAGTAGTTCATATAATATAACGCGTATTTATATTGTTTATATGCTATTATTGTTATTAGCAGAATTTTTAATGTCTTCATTTTCTACAATGCAAATTTGGCGACAACTTTGTGAATTTGGCGAAAGTAAGTGGCGACAACTTTTTGAATTTGGCGAAAGTGGCGACAACTTTTTGATTTTGGCGAAAGTAAGTGGCGACAACTTTTTAAAGCCCAGAGGGAACCCTGGTGTAGAGTAACGGTTCTTGTGCACTGCACTTCTCCACAATAAGATCTATCTACCTATGAAGTTTCAAGTTGATAGCTTTCATAGTCTTAGAGTTATGCTCCGGACAAAAATTCAGTATGAAAATAAACAAAGGGCAATAACTCAAAAAGTATGTGATGCAGAGTAACGGTTCTTGTGCACTGCACTTCTCCTCAATGAGATCTATCTACCTATGAAGTTTCATGTCGATAGCTTTAACAGTCTAACAGTTATGCTCCGGACAAGCGAAAGCCGATGCCACTGTCGACACCACCGACAAAAGTAACACCTATATGTCGCCTATTCAGGCGACACAATAAAAAACCTCTGGGCCTTGCGGTTGCAGAGGAGAAGTTTATTAAAGTCATTTTGCCATTTAAGTCAATATAAACCAAGTGACCCCCGGGGTGTGGCCAGTTTTGATTCCAGGGGGATCATTTAAACAATCTTTGTAGAGGACCACTATTCAATGTTACATACCAAATATGAAAATTATGGGCCTTGCAGTTTCAGAGGAGAATATTTTTAAAGTCATTTTGCTATTTAAGTCTATATAAACAATGTGACCCCCGGGGTGTGGCCATTTTTTACCCCAGGGGCATTATTTGAACAATCTTTGTAGAGGACCAATATACAATGTTACATACCAAATATGAAATTTCGGGGCCTTGTGGTTTTAGAGGAGAAGATTGTTAAAGTCATTTTGCTATTTAAGTTCATATAAACCATGTGTCCCCCGGGTAGTGGCCAATTTTGAACCCAGGGCATCATTTAAACAATCTTTGTAGAGGACCACTACACAATGTTACCAACCAAATATGAAACCTCTAGGCCTTGCAGTTTCAGAGGAAAAGCTTTTTAAAGTCATTTTGCTATTCAAGTCTTTATAAACCATGTGACCCCAGGGGTGTGGCCAGTCTTGATCCCAGTGGCATCATTTGAAAAATCTTTGTAGAGGACCACTATACAATGTTACATGCCAAATATAAAACCTGTAGGCCTTGCCGTTTCAGAAGAGATTTTCAAATTATTTTGCTATACAAGTCTATATAAACCATGTGACCCCCGGGCTGTGGCCAGTTAATGACCCCAGGGGTATCATATGAACATTCTTTGTAGAGGACCACTAGAGGATGTCACATATCAAATACGAAAGCTCTGAGCCTTGCCGTTTCATAGGAGATTTTTAAAGTTTTAACTTTTAAAATCTATGTTTAGCTCTGGTGACCTACATATGCAGTGGACCGGAAAGATTTGAACAACTTTGAAAGAGGTCTACCCAAGTATCATTCCTGTGAAGTTTGGTGAAAATCTGCCAAGCAGTTTAGGAGGAGTTTTTGTTTGAATGAAAAGTTGACAACGCACGCACGCACGACGGACAACGGGCAATCACAAAAGCTCACCATGAGCCCTTTGTGCTCAGGCGAGCTAAAAATAAAATCCATTAAAATCCCAGTTCTTTAATATTAACGCCTGTTAAAACTGAGAAGACTGACAGCGTGATGTCAACAACCAGCAACTAAATTGCAAGCTGTACAGCCATAACAACGGTGTCAGTTTGACTTCAAAGGTCTTTGATGTCTCTGTCGAAATGGTGTCATTGTTTAGCAGTTTGTAGCAGTATGCGGTTAACGCATTTAGCACACGTGCAGTGTCATAAAGCATCAATCAATACTACTGTACATGTACAATGCAAGCACTGCCAAGAAAGCATTAATGAATTAGCATTCTAGGTGAAATTTCGAGGGTGTAAAAAAAATCAGACTGCTGTTTTGATGCATTGGATAAATTGGAGATTTAAATACCATTTTAATGAGGGTGACAAACTATACATGTCTTTGAATTGAAATGGAGAATGTTTGGACAGAAAACTTATTGAATATTAACATTACTAATTACCGGTACATTCAATGTGGATTGTTATGTGTTTTTAAAGGTAAGCATATTTGAAATTTACTTTGTTTTATGAACGTTCATTTAATGCAATATTACATAGACACAACAACAAATATGGAAAACAAGAGGGCCCTGAGGGCCCTAGGACACTCACCTGAGACCTTGTAACCCAATTGAAATTTGCATCCCCGAGGTGTGGCTTATTTTTATCCCAGGGGCATAATTTGAACAATCTTGAACAAACTCTGGGACTTGCGGTTCCAGGTAAAGATTTTTTAAGTCATTCTGCTGTTTAAGTCTATATAAACCATGTGACCCCTTGGGGTGTGGCCAGATTTGACCCCAGGGGCATTATTTGAACAATCTTTGGACAGTACCACTATGCAATGTTACGTACTACATATAGGAAAGCTGTGGGCCCTGCCGATTCAGAGGAGAGGATTTTTAAAGTCATTTTGCTATTTAAGTCTATATAAACCATGTGACCCCCAGGGCGTGACCAGTTTTGACCCCAGGGGCATAATTTGAACAATATTTGTAGAGGACCACATATACATACCAAATATGAAACCTCTAGGCCTTGCGTTTCAGAGGAGAAGAATTTTAAAGTCATTTTGCTATATAAGTTTATTTCAACAATGTGGCACCTGGGGTGTGGTCAGTTTTGACCCATGGGGAATAATTTGAACAATCTTTGTAGAGGACCACTATAGGATGTTACATACCAAATACGAAACCTCTGGGCCTTGCAGTTTCAGGAGAAGATTTTTAAAGACATTTTGCTTTATAAGTTTATATAAACCATGTGACCCTCAGGGGGGGTGGCCAGTTTTGACCCCAGGGGCATAATTTGAACCATCTTTGTAGAGGACCACTATATGATGTTACATACCAAACAAGAAAACTCTGGGCCTTGCAGTTTTCTGAGGAGAAGATTTTTAAAGTCATTTTGCTATTTAAGTCTATATAAACCATGTGACCCCCAGGGCGTGACCAGTTTTGACCCCAGGGGCATAATTTGAACAATATTTGTAGAGGACCACATATACATACCAAATATGAGATTTCTAGGCCTTGCGGTTTCAGAGGAGAAGATTTTTAAAGTCATTTTGCTATATAAGTTTATTTAAACAATGTGACCCCTGGGGTGTGTCAGTTTTGACCCATGGGGCATAATTTGAACAATATTTGTCGAGGACCATTATAGAATGTTAACATACCAAATATGAAACCTCTGGGCCTTGCGGTTTCAGAGAAGAAGATTTTAAAGACATTTTGCTATTTAAGTCTATTTAAACCATGTTACACCAGGGCGTGGCCAGTTTTGACCCCAGGGGTATAATTTGAACAATCTTTGTAGAGGACCACTACAGGATGTTACATACCAAATATGAAACCTCTGGGCCTTGTGGTTTAAGAGGAGTAGATTATTAAGGTCATTTTGCTATATATTTTATATAAACCATGTGACCCCGGCGGGGCCCATTTTCACCCCAGGGGCATAATTTGAACAAACTTTGTAGAGAACCACTAAAGGATGTTACAAACCAAATATGAAACCTCTGGGCCTTGTGGTTTCAGGAGAAGATTTTTAAAGTCATTTTGCTATATATTCTATATAAACCATATGACCTCCGGGTCGTGGCCAGTTTGACCCCAGGAGCATAATTTGAACAATCTTTGTAGAGGACCACTATAGGATGTTACATTAAGTTTACACTTTTTAAATCTATTTTTAGCTCTGGTGACCTACATATGCAGCAGATCGTAATGATTTGAACAACTTTGAAAGAGGGTCACCCAATGATCATTCCTGTGAAGTTTGGTAGAAATCTGCCAAGTGGTTTAGGAGAAGATGTCGTTTGAATGAAAAGTTGACAACGGACGACGGACAACGGGCAATCACAAAAGCTCACCATGAGCACTTTACGCTCAGGTGCGCTAATAACAGGAATACAAAATCAGCAAGCATTAACAAACATTACTGCAAATTTTTCTATGTTTTTTCAATCAAATTTTGCTTCAAAAATCGAGTCCATGTAATACACAATTTTGCAAGCTTGGGGAAAACGTACTCACAATTTCCGAAACTTACTCGCATTTTGCGAGTATGCGAGCCTAAACTCAAACCCTGATCAGGGCGAAAATTTCAGAATAAAATTGGCTATGAGCGATATTTTCATGATAAAAAACGCACTTTAACGGATAAAATAAACATGAATGATGCTGTAAGAAAGGTGTGTCGAGTGGCCAAATATGTTTGTTTCCAGCAAATATATCATTAACGATTAAGTTGTTTGTATAATATGGGTATCATGATATTCACTATGAAGTTTTATGTAAAGAAAATAACTGTTTATTGCTGAGTGTAGGTACAAAATGTCATCATCAACATAATGTAATACAGCGACATTTTCATGATAGGCTGAAACACACACACCGCAATTATTTGCTTATTTAATAACTGCTGCTGCATTAAATTTTATTATTAAAATTAAAAAATAAACATAATATATCAAATATCGTCTACCCATACATGCTTATGTATATTTCAGAACTGTTTCTTTGGAATCTTGCCTGCGGTATGTTTTGTTTGTTTTGCTTGTTTGGATCAAAAGTATTTCAGTCATATAACGGCAGTCAGTTAACCTACTCTCACTTTTCATGGGCAAGCTCAGCCGATATATATTATAAGCCGTTTACCAGTACCAATAGCACATACTTGTGTACTGACAACTGCCCTACTTGAATCAGACGTAGGGGGAGAATGGCCATAGAAATTATTTCATGACCACTCCCCACACAAGTTATGTGGCCAGGCTGGGGTTCGAACTCACAAACCCTGGACTGACAGTCCAGCGCTCTACCAAGTGAGCTAGTTGGGTCTGCGGTATGGCTATAAACGTATGTATCTAAACACATGGAAGAAATTGTTGTCGTATTTATCTCTATTACGTCGGTGCATTGATAAAATCAAGGAAACTGAAGGATGTTTCCTTAGTAGCTGCATATAAATGTTGCAAAAATATTGTGCACAGCTACCAAAAACCTTAACAGATAGTACACGTATTTTAAATGTCAAGAAAACTCGTAAAACTTGAAATGCAAAAGCACTCCACACCTTTGCTGACGAAAATCACCAAACAAATCACAGTATTTTGCTTAATCAGGACAGTAATTTAAAACACAGAGCTTATAGATACAATCTGACACATTCAACATGTTCCGTAATACAGACTAAGAAGAGAAATAATATATCTTTAAATACAGCGATTATAAAATGGTCCTGTAAGAGCCAGCTAACCAAGGTTTATCCTAAATCCTATGAAAAGTTCAGTGGATATCCGTCAAAGTCTGTCTAAAACTACAATTTTAATCTGAAAAGTCTGTTTAGATCCCACACCGTAAGAGCACAGGATCCATTCATAACGAGCAACTACATGTACGACACCTTTAGAACAAAGAATCTGTGTGACAAAAGTGTGCTGTTATTGACACTGTGAAGTATGTTATATCGGTCAGCAAACATTTATTTTGGTCCTGTTATTTATAAAATAATATTTATAAACTAACTTTGTCTGGAAAAGTTAATTATATCAGCTGAGACAACCGTACAAACCCGTGTTGCAGTAAATAGCACTATGTACAATACATGCATCACGGTCATACGCAAACTTTCATTATAAATAGTGTTTTAATAGTTTTTAAAAGTGAAAAAGCATTACCCCTATTCAGTATTAAAATCTTTGTTAGTCAACTCTTCAAATATGGAGGAAATAAAGGAATCAATCAATCAATCATTATTTCATAAAACAAAACAAATGATCATCCAGTTAAAACATTACTCCATCACCTTATATAGATTTTCTGTTGCTACTAAAGATCGAAGGCATACTGACTACTCTATATTAGGTGTAGGCTACCGCTTATATGAATATTTTCCTCAAAAAACTTCCGAAACTTAAAACGCTAGGAATTTCAGAAATTTCATCAATTTATATGAAGGATAACTCCGATAAGTGAGTACGATCATTTTGACTTCCAAATACTTACAGGACAGGACATGAATAGAAATTTCGAATTGCTTCAAATGCACTAAACACAGAAAAATAAACAGCTGTTTACCTTACCTTACCTTGCTGTTAATCTTACGCTCATATTTGTCTGACCGCTGTAGACCTTATAAATTTTACCATACCCCAACTTTACAAAGTATCCGATCTAGTGCTCATAAATCATAAATTGTAGACATACAAAGCTGAATTGGGTAGTGTCATGAACAATCCATACTCAAATGGCCTTCTTTCGCGAACTGAACATCAGAAACGTTCTCAGACAATACGAATTTGGACGATTAATGAATATTTTTCATAAATTCACATAACTTCGTCAAACATGGTGATAGCTAACCAAACAAAATAGCAAAGTGAGGTCAATGTTGTTTCACCATACAACTGGTCCAAAGTTTGGTATCTTTCGGCTCTTTATATATGTTTAACTATCTAATATATTAGCTGGGTGTTTTTCTTCCCATAATGTATGCACTGCTGTGTACCTTATCAAACCGCTGTAGCTGTACTCGAGTACAGGGGGTGTAGTAACTCCATTTAAAAACGGCCTGGGGAAGGCTATGAGCTGGTCTGATTTAATTTTTGGCTGGTTTAAGTTGTAACTAGTTTATCTTGCTGAAATTTTACAGCTGACGTATTTTGACATGAATACATGGTTAACTTGAAGTTGATCATCAGTTGATGTGTTGAACTTGATGGGAGAAAACAAAAATTACCAATTGCTGTTGTTTGTAAAAACTCAAACTCGTTTGGAGACGAGAATTGATTAGATTGTGAGTATGGAGGCGGTTGGTTAGTATCAAAATCACCCATATCCAGCGTGAATTTCGCCGCTGATGTGGATGTGTTATCGTTGCCTGCCATCGTTGTTTTGACAGGTTTGTAACTTAAAAATCGGTATTTTCGAATTATTAAATATGGGCTATTTTATTCAATATTGTATACAAAATTAAAAAGAAAATGTTTTATGTTGTTTTCACAGATGCTTTGATCATAAAACAAAAGTAATATAAAATCCATAATGTGCTAGTTTTAATTCGCAGACAACATTTAAATAGAGCTGGTCCGCGCGCGGAAATTGTATACGAACATTCAGTAAATGAATCAGTAAGTATTGTATTGTTGGCATAAATCATCATTATTTCTACGTCATATTGTATGCATCAGTAAAGTAGCAGGTCGAAGTTCATCTCTTTTTAAGAGGCTGCTCTCCACGTTATGTAACAATCCTTATTCGCATACATTTTCGCGATGTGTAACTCCTATGTTAGCCAGGACAACACAATATGCGCCTGCGCAAATCGTATCTGTCATAATGTAACATATCAAGTTACTTGGGGGTATGTTTGCCATTTTATTTTAATAAATCTTTATCAAGTCTTTTTTCAAGAGTCGAAGAAAATGAATTAATGCATCGAATTAACTCATATAAATACAACGTTAGTGGTGCATTGTTGTAAAATTTTACCGTTTTTACGGCGTGTATTGCGCAATTCTACGATCATGGACACCGCCATTTTTGTTACGTCACGAAACAGGTGTCTCCTTCAATAATGTTATATCATTGTCCATTCAAATTAACCAAATGAAATCACATGGAATAGCAAGTAGGGGGTCCAAGATTGGGTATAAATGTCTTATTTCATTCATATGGACAAATTTCTTTTACCTATTCAGAAGAAAATATTCATGACTTTTGGATGATGTATATATGAATAATAACTTAAAAGGAATGTAAAAGGAATGTTTTAAGCATTATTTTAATCCATTTCGAGTATCGTGTAACATAGTTTTTTGTTGTAAAATCATGCGCTTTCGTGCGCTAGCCATTCAAAGATACCCCTGTCGCTGGCCTCAAATAACTCGCATTGGGAGTTGTTTCCCCTGCCAAATACTCTTCAAAATATGATACATGTTTGCTACGTCTTCGCGCGACGAATTCGATTTCTCGCTGGGTTTTAGCCTAATGACCGCATGTCATCGTAAGTAAATGTTATATGTGTTATATTTATAGTATAAGTTTGACAGTTAATTATGTTTTGACAATATTTAATGATCGTTATTGTCAATTTTTCGCTCATTTTATTTTGAGTATTTCGGATGCAACTTACATTCGGATAAATTTTCGTCTGGTGTTTTTTTCCTAAAATCGAATGTTTACCCGTGTATTAAGTTATAAAATAACCACATGCTTTATAGTTTTATTTTGTTGATCACTTCTTTATACTATTTCAGCAGTAAAAACTGGGATAAATTAAAATTATGTACACATTATCAACATAGTTTTTCAATCAATTAATGAATTATTAAGATTTAGTGGGATTTGGCGTTAATGTTGAAATACATTTTTTGTTTAGATTGTCATGAGTGAGGAACTAAGATTAAGAAGCAGTCAGGACCTTTTTCTGTCTGATTCAGAATCCGAGCTGCAGCTAGCATCTAACTTCACAGAACAATATTCTCCCCTTGAGGATTTGGAATCGGAAGAAGAGGTTTAAATTACATTGGGTTACACTGGATGTTTGTTGAGAAATATTGTTCTTCAACAACTACCTTTTAACCATTTGAAGCTTAAAAACTATCAATAGCAAATAGTGTTATGAATTAGGATTGATGTCAATTATAGAATCAGATTATTGTTATGCATGATTTCCAAAGTAACATTCAGCTCATTTTTAATTCCGAATAATTAAAATGATTTGTAAAACTTATGGAGGACTACCAGGAAAAGATGCTTAAGATCATACAATCATAGTTGTAAGTATTGCTTATATTTATGTTAAATATAACTTAGCTATTACATGCACACATTACTTTCAAAACGTGTGTGCCATAGCGTGTTTATTGTGAAAAACTGACAGACAAGCAGTTGTAATTCCGATTTTTGAAATATCAATATCTTGCTTATTTGGTAACATTTTAAAATCAAATAAAGAGTTTTTATTTTGTTTTAATGTCCTCTTCAAGAATATAATCAGTTATCAGGGATGTTTTTATTTTTTGTAAAATGTGTTGTCCTGGCTACCTATGTATTTCCAATTAGTTATGCCCGGACACGTTAACCTGACACTGGCTGCAGGCATGTAAGTTGTACCAGAGATCTGTAGTGATTGGCCTATATGACAAAAATTAAGAGGGGGACTAATGTAGTGATTGGGCCTAAAATGAAATCTTGTTTGTTTCCCCTCCCACGACTGACCCAGCAAAATCGCCACGACCCAAAATTTTGTATAGAGGTTAGAAACCAGTAAATGCAATTCCCATAGGGTCCCGTTATTAAACGGCAAACTTTCCAAGCATTTTTCTAGCATTTCATTTATTTCAGATTGTGCAAGCCTGGTATCAATTTAAAGATCAATCTGTCCTCTTCCAAAATTTGCAATGAAAAAGATATGCCATGTTACTTCTAAGAAAATGCATCTCACATGAATGCAGGCACCGGTAGAAAACAGGGTTTCGGCAGTCATATTTCGACAAAAGCCCCATACCACAGTGAACACACCCCAAAAGTTCACCTTTCAAGTTAGCCTCCAATGAAATGCACCAAAATGTTGCAGACACGCATAGGATAATAGAAATAACCACAAAAGGCATGTCTGAGATACCTAAATGGCTTTTGTGCCAGAAGAGAAGAGGAACTCTTTAGTAATAGGCACTACTTTCGAATGGACCATGGAGGGATACACAATGATTTACTGGTATCTTACCTTAAAGAAAACTCAACATTTTGCTATCATGAAAAAAAACTCTTCTACATCATTATTAATCTACTTGTACCACAAATGCAAAATTTCAGGTCGATCTGCTAAGTAGAAATGCCCCAAAAACGCATTTGAGAATGACACATGATAAGCCATCTGGCTTGCGCTTCAGTACTTGGATTGTATGGGGAGCGTGAACTAAAATTCACACCTAAATAACATAAACAAGTCAAAATACCAGAACATTTAGACTTATTTTAATGCAATGGACAGTAATAAGGTATAAAATGTGTAATATTCGCGTATAACATGATTCGATGTGCTGTGAGCTGCATAAGGCGAGTTTCCATACTTTTTTTTTTCCAGAAAAAACAGGTTTCGCTTTAAAAAGTGTAGATAACGTGTCAGTTACGATATTATTCACATTTATATCCGTGAAAGTAATAAACGCAATAAAAAAACACAGTTACATGGTGATTTTATGTATAAGTGGACCCTAAAGGGCCAGTCCCTGGTTTTCTTAAAGGTTAGAAACCAGTAAATGCAATTCCCATAGGGTCCCATTATAAAACGGCAAACTTTCGAAGCATTTTTCTAGTATTTTCTTTATTTCAGATTGTGCAAGCCTGGTATCAATTTAAAGATCAATCTGTCCTCTTCCAAAATTTGCAATAAAAAAGATATGTCATGTTACTTCTAAGAAAATGCATCTCACTTCAATGCAGGCACCGGTAGAAAACAGGGTTTTGGCAGTCATATTTTGACAAAAGCCCCATACCACAGTAAACACCCCCCAAAAGTTCACCTTTCAAGTTAGCCTCCAATGAAATGCACAAATGTTGCAGACACGCATAGGATAATAGAAATGACCACAAAAGGCATGTCTGAGATACCTAAATGGCTTTTATGCCAGAAGAGAAGAGGAACTCTTTAGTAATAGGCACTGCTTTCGAATGGACCACGGAGGGATACACGATGATTTACTGGTATCTATACTAGACCAAAGAAATCAATATTTTATGTTATTTGTGTGTGAAAATGCGGGGTGCGAATCTTTAAAAAGAATCCAATAGCGTGTACAAATCTTACTTTCATAAGACACTTATAAAATGACTTTAAACGGACAGTTCTCGTTAACGCGTAATTCGGCATATTTTGACGCATGCTTTTACAAAAGGAACGCCATAATATTCAGTGTCAGATTCTAAAGCGCAACCATTTCCGCTCGCATACGCATGTTTTTTAAAGACAACGCCCACCGGCAATGAACAAACTCGCCTTTATGCACCAAGTGTCGATAATCGATAAAACCTTGACGCAGGAGGAGTCAGCTTAACAAGAGCCAAACAGTCAGCCAATGAGAACGCATAAAATGTCCAATATGCAAATGAGCGTCGTCGTTAGAAAGTTTATCACGCCCTCATTCTAATTTTAATTGGTATAGGTGCAAGTCATTTGTAACACATGTGAGTTAGGTATGTGTTTTGTTATATATATGTGTGTTTTTAACAGCCGCGTTTGTAATAAATTACTACAAATTAAAATAGTAAATAAATAAAGAATTATAAATAAATATCATAATGTTGGTGAATTTTGGTGAAAGGAACCGTTTTCTAAGAATATGAATTACGACGTCATTTAACTCGACAAACTGATAGTGTCAAACTTCTTATTTTGTTAATAAAAATTACTAGATCTAGTTATAAATAACGAAAGTGTTATTCAAACTCATCACTGCACATGGATTAGAATTATGCAAAAACTTTGTTGAGGCAACATTTGAACTAAAGTCCTTGTCAAAAATGAAAGTAAATAAACTTCAGCGCCTTTTCTTTTTATTTTAATTTATCAAAAATGTTCTGTTGCTTTCTTTTATTAATGAACAAAGTCCTATTTTTTATTGTGTCGCCTGAAAAAGCAACATATAGGCATTACTTTTGGCGGTGGCGGCGGCGGCATCCCCTTTCACTTGTCCGGAGCATATCTCTTAGACTATTGAAGCTACCAGCATGAAACTTCATAGGTAGATAGATCTCATTGAGGGGAAGTGTAGTGCACTGTTACTCTGCACCTCATACTTTTGGAGTTATTGCCCTTTGTTTATTTTCATACTTAATTTTTGTCCGGAGCATAACTCTAAGACTATGAAAGCTATCAACTTGAAACTTCATAGGTAGATAGAAATCATTGAGGGGAAATGCAGTACACAAAAAACGTTATTCTGCACCTCATACTTTCGGAGTTATTGCCCTTTGTTATTTTTGTGTGGCATTTTGGGTTTTAATTAGTATTTTCTTTGCAATTAGCCAGAGTGCAGTGCTTTTGAAGATTTCAATAAATCTGTTGAAAAATTTGAGCATTAACCTAAAGTGCTTCTTCATGTGGATTCACGTAAGCTATCTGGCGTCAGGCGACACATCCGACTCGCCGAGTTCTAGTATTACCATAGAATGCTTATTCATTTATGCTCTAGCATTTGCGTTGTTCAGATACAGTATTACAGATTTATGCTTTTAAACACTATCCACATGTTAAGCGTGTAACACGCTTTTCAGCTACAAACTGCTAGCAGCAGTTTGACAGTCACGGTTGCTATGGCTGTTGCTAACAGTGTTCTGTTTTGGATGCCCGGCAAATTGCAACGTCATGCTATTACTCCTTAGTTTTAACAGGTTTTTATTACTAACGGTCTTGTTTTTAACGTATGTTATTGTTGGTTAAATTTTGATAAATTATTGTAAGGTCATTAGAAAATAGTATAACGTAAATAAGCAGAACGTTATGAATCTACTACAACGAAAATATTAAAAATTAATACTATAACGTAACATTTCGAACATAAGGAAAACATGAATAAAAATGACTATTGTGTATACAAATAAAATATTTTTCCGACCTACCGACCCACCCTTCATTAGCATGGGTTGCGGGAGGGGAAACAAACAATATTTTATTTTCAGCCTTGGCCTATAAGGCACTTCTTTAGCAACGTGGTTAGAGTGTCTGCCTCTAACGCAGGTTCCATCCTCCGCAGGGCACTCAGAACTTTATATCTGTAGATCTTTGGTTGTACTTATTATTATTTGTTATGAACAAACAAGCAAGTTAAATCATCATTCAAAACAAACTTTTTCACGGTATTTGCATACATGCCATACATCCCAGTTTCGCCGGGATTGTCCGCTTTGGAGAGTTTTGTCCGGGCGTCCCGCTCAGATGCATATTGTCCCGGTCAATCACAAAAATCGATGTTAGCGTGAAATAAAAGTTGCATTGGGCCAACAATTTACTTGTTATCGTTAATACCTTAATTGGTCCCTATGACAACAATGCCTGCTAGCGGCATGTCAAAGAGGATGTAATAGATCAATACTGACCTATCTGAACTACAATTACGTTAATTATCGATTCGGCTGTTTTTTTTATTGTTCAAGAGGAAATGTTAACTGCGTATGTTCGCCATACAGATACCTAATTTTGATGTTATGTGCTACGAAACTTTTATCCAAAAGTAAAGATGTCACAGTTTTCTGTACTAAAAGTTTTTATATGGCAATTAATACACCCACGCTTTCGATGCGGATGACGTGACGTTGTACATGCCAGCATAATTTTCACGAGCTTTTCTTGCTGAAGAAAGGATTTTCATGAAGTACAAACAGTATATGTGCATTTTAACTCTATATAGAATTTGTATTTACGCCACATGAACAGTGAAATTCGAATATGCATTTTGGATTCGACTTTATTATACATGTTGTTATAACGCAATTTGATGTTTATTTAACCTGTCACGTTTCCTTCTACTGAAAACTTAACACCTTTGTGTGAATTATTCACACCTCTTTGGTAACTATACAACATTAAACAATTACCACAGAAAATAATGATCTGTGCTGAAGGTCTTTAACATTTGACGCACGTAGGCACTACGTGCACGAGGACAATTTCCCGCCGTTTTTGCTAGAACAGAGCATATATAATATATATGTTTTTAAGATTTTTATGCTTCATTAATTATCCAATCAGTACTACGAGTTCAACAGTGGTATACATGTATTATGTACATGAATTATATGACAAGTAATATTGCGATCGTGATCCATGGACCCTGCGACAAAATAACAATATTAAGGTTTCCCTCTAAAATGTCAAATATCCCGCCAATTTTTTGTCAATGTCCCGTTTTTGGCCTGAACAAATTATGGCATGTATGGTATTTGTAATTTTTTGTTTTGCCTGAATAGGCGATATATAGGGGTTACTTTGGCAGTGGGGGCGGTAACATGAAAAAGTTTTGTGCAATCATTATGAAACTTTAGGGAAGTTTTAGTAGGCATAAAAGAAAGGTTAAGTTTGGTTTTCAGCATAATTGCTCTTATCGTATTTGAGTTATGTCCCGTCAGGCGACACATCCGACATGCAGAGTTCTACAGTACTGATATTACAGATTTGTGCTTTTTTCTGCAATAAGGAAAAAGAAGTGTGATTGGAAGCATATCCTTTTATAGAAGGAACAAAACAGTTAAATCATTATGTGATTGTCTTGACGTTTTACTTCTACCCTCTAAGCTTGTTCCAGTTCACATATTATACTGCAGTTGGTGAGCAATGGGTATTCAGGGTTTACTGCCGTTCCTAAAGAAGATTCATCAGCCGGTGAATGTGTCGCAGTTTGCAGGATGTACGGTCGCTATAGACGCCTACTGCTGGCTGCATAAAGGGGCATTCTCATGTGCAGAGAAACTGGCCCTTGGGGAGAAGACGGACCAGTACGAATTCTTGTAGTTTCTCATTATTTGCCTGAATCATTTATAATAACACCATATTAGTGATAGATCTAGGATAAAATAAGGCTTGTCACAGGACGTGACGTATGCCCCCGAAGTATATGCTTGTCAGAGGAAAAAAAATAAACAAAGGGCAATAAGGGATTCAAATGAAACTTCATATAGTGATAGAGGACAATGAGAGGAAGGAGTTATTGCCCTTTGTTTAATTTTCTTGTGACAAGCCTTGTTCAAATATATTTTCTGGTTAAAGTTTATATTCAAATGTCTTATAACTTCAAAAATACACAAATTATTCACTTGAAACTTGCAATTTGCCTTTGTCATCAAGTGCAACCGGGCCCTGCTAGCTCAGTTGGGAGAGTGCTGGACTGTCAATCCGGGGATTGTGAGGTCCAACCCCAGCCCGGCCACATAACTTGTGTGTGGATTGGTCATGAAATTATTTCTACGGCCATTCTTCCCCTACCTCTGATCCAAGTAGGGCAGTTGTCAGTTACTGGCATAAGTACATGTATGTGCACTTAGTACTGGTAAACCAGTAAGATCAGTTAAGCTTGTTAAGGAAAAGTGTGATAGGTTAACTGACTGCCGTGATATGACTAAAATACTTTTAAAAACGTAGAAAAATCCAAACAAACAAACAAACCAACATCAAGTGCAACATTCCCCTTAAATCAGTTTTGTATTTTGACAGAATTATGCCCCTTCTCACATAGATTTTTTAAGTTTTTATTCAAATGTCTTTAACTTCAAAACTACACAAGGTATTCACTTGAACTTGGATTAAATTAATGACATAATTGCCATAGCTTAAAATAGTCAAGCGCGCTGTCCTCAGACAGCTTTTGTAAAGAGTCTAACCATATTGCTGGCAGAGTTACAGTCTAAATCCTCAATTGGAGTTTTTGAAATCCTCTAAAATCTTGAAGTTTACAATTGTCAGAGAGGTTTCAGTATGTAGCAATGATTTAATATATATCATACCACATATAATATTAATGTTCTTTTTCAGGTATGTGTACTACTGTATGAAGTTTATCAACTATCTGCTCTCCAAGGATATCAAGCCAGTCGTGGTTTTTGATGGTGGTCACCTGCCTTCAAAGAAATCTGTCGAAAAGACTAGAAGAGAGTATGAATGTGCTTGTTATGGGAATTAATTCAATGTTGTTGAATAATATTTATAATTTTATGACTATCAAAAGGTATTTGGCTATTGCAATTGTAATCAGATCTGATTTAAGTTACATATATAAGCACAATTAACATTATTTTATGTGCCATACCATGTTTTTTTCCTTTGAGGGGATGATGTAAAGAAAAAGTAACTGGTATATGTAACAGTACCAAAACAGGATCTATTTATTCTGCACATTTAGTTCTAAAATTTAAAACCATTGTTGATTTACTACTCGCCTGTTCGTCACCGTCGCCGTAATGCTCTGGTTTAGGTTTGCGTGCAAAAGTCCATATCTCTGTAACTACTACAGATATTCAATTGAAACTTCACACATGTTTCAGGGTCATTGTATAAGGTCACTGACCAAGGCCCATTACTCTGTCCTGCAATTTAGCAGAATTGTGCCCCTTTTTGTACCTTTGTACCAAAATTCAGGTGCAACAAGTACATATCTATGTAACTACTACAGATATTCAATTGAAACTTCATGCATGTCTTCCGGGTCATTATGTAAGATCACTGGTCAAGGCACATAAGTGTGACCAGCATTTTAGCAGAATTATGCCCCTTTTTTGTAGTGATAAATGCCCATAACTCTGACAAAGCGGTTGAATAGTCAAGCACGCTGTCCTGAGTCAGCTCTTGTTTAAAAAGGGCCCATTTAGATATAACAAATGCTTACCCAAGATATTTTTGGAAAGATAATTTATGATCGAAAATTTATTTTGTTGTGACTCATTTTAAATTATTATTAAATGTACATGTATAAGACATTTTTATAGAAAATTTGCTCATTTAAACATATTTTATTTAAATTTGAAGTTTACAGGATGTTAAAGTTTTGAGCAACTGTATCCAAGTTTCTATTGAAACAACATCGCAAATTCTGTTATCGTAGGAAGAGAGAGTTGAATCGCAAGAAGGCAGCCCAGTTTTTAAGGGAAGGCAAGCGGGCGGAGGCCAGGGAATGCCTACAGAGGTGCATCGACATTTCACCAGAGATGGCCCTGGAACTCATGAATGTACTGATTACTCCCCTTTGTTAAAATGTGCTTTAGATTAAATCATTAATATTTTGTATGTTGATTTACATGTATTTTTACCACAGCTGAGATAACATTTCATGTAAATGCATTAATGGACATTATATAAAATAACTTTATTATTCTTTAAACGAATGAAAGAGTATTATTTTGGATATAACTATATTTGTTTCATGCATATATTCTTGTACACATATAAAAGATTTATTAAAGGGGATTATTCTGTAGGAAGTTACGTATTGGTAATGAAACTGAAATTGTATAAAATAATAACTGTAAATTGTTAATGTTTTTCTCCCATCTATAGAATTTTTTATATGAGTTTTGCACATCTGCATACATCTTTTACAGTATATGCATATTTCTGGCTCTTTCAGGCTTGTCGAGACCGTGGTGTGGACTGTATTGTCGCGCCGTATGAGGCTGATGCTCAGCTGGCATACCTCAACAAGATTGGAGTCGCTCAAGTCATTATCACCGAGGACTCTGATTTGCTGCTCTTTGGATGTGAAAAGGTGCAACTGATAATTCACTGTGTTCACTTGTGTTTTTTTAAGATTTATAATATCATAACATAGTAACAAACATTACATCAAGCAAATCTACTACTATCAATGCCTTTATTTCTGTATCAAATTAATATCCAAAATTCATGTTTTAAGAACACTTGTTAGTAATGTCCGTACATACGTCGCACAATTTTGTGGACTCAACTCCTCATTAACTGCGGAGCGGATTTCGCTCAAACATTTACAGCTGAAGGACCCTAATGTGTAGGTGATAGTAAAGGGAGGAATTTTGGCTGCGACCAATTCTTGCAAAATTATGGCCCTTTGTCATTTTTTTTCCATAATAGAATATATACTTCCCGAAAATGTGTGGACTCGTCTACTATTTAACTGTGGCAGATTTCATCAAACTTTTACAGCTGAAGAACCTTAACCTGTAGGTGATTGTAAAGGAAGGAATTTTGGCTGCGACCAATTTTGGCATTTAGTCATTTGTATGCCCCCGGCATCTTGATGCGGCAGGCATGCCATAATCTTACTAATATAATACGGACTCGTGTATAATATGCACCCATAAGTTTTGACAATATTTTTGGGGCAAAAATAGTAATCTGAATATAATATGCATCCAAAATTGAGGTGTCCATTCATAATACTGACGATTTATTTCCTTTGTTTTGGTGTCGTAAAATTGATTTGTAGTGAAATTTCTGTTCTTTGTTTTCATTTGGATATGGTTTTGCACACCTACTGCTATTCTCAACACCTCTCATTCCAGTGTAGAGATTTGCCCAGGTCAGTAAATTAATACACAGCACAAAGCTGACAATGACACTTAGGGCAGTTCCAGGAAAAAAGGTGATTGGGGGTGGGGGGGGGGGGGGGCAGAAAATGGGGTACCACCAACACAACTTTATTTAGTTTCAAGTCATTGATTATCCGTTTTATCCCCTCTATCACCCCACCCACTGAATTTTAATACATCGGCATTCCACCCCTTCATCACCTTTTTTCATGGAACAGCCCCTAGGTCATTGTTTGTACTAGATTTTAACAGTTGTATACAAATTTGTCACACAATTATTTTATTGAGGCAATTTATTTTTTGCTAAAAAGATCAACACGAGTTTCTTTTATTTTCATTCAAAACTTTATTTATGCTAAAAAAGATAATAATAGAGTATACTAAAACATTCGAAACTACCAAAAATAGCAGATGTCTCCCTTTGTTTACATTCAGAATGGCGGCCAATTTGACCATAAAAATGTAAAATGCATGTTTTAAGCAAATATTTATTTATAAATGTTTAGCTAAGCTTTGCATTTGAGTATAATAAGCACCCCCAACTTCTGACAAAAATTTTCAGGGAAAAAAGTGTGTATTATATTCGTAAGATTACGGTATAGTGATTGTCCTGTCTTTCCGTCTGTCTGTGACAAGGTTAAGTAGATTTTACTGTTTCGTCTAACACTGCTTACTACAACACTTGGATACTTAAACAGTTGTTGCGTATGACCATTCCTTATCTACCCGTATCACCCAACCTCATCTTGACCTTGACCTAATTTGCACTTGGAATAATTCAAATGAGCTCTTTCTTCGTTAGCTAGATTTTAACTTTTCGTCTATCACCAACATCGCTTGTTACAACACTTGGATACTTACACAGTTGTTGCTTATGACCATCTCCAATTGTTGCTTATGACCATCTCAAATCCACACATATCATCCAACCACACTTTGACCTTGAACGTGATCTAATTTGGACTTAAAATAATTTAAAAGTGCAATTTCTTGGTTAACTAGATGTTACCGTTTCGTTTAGCACCAACACTGCTTACTACAACAATTGGGTATTTACACAGTTGTTACTTATGACAGTTCCCAAATCCACCCATATCACCGAACCTCACTTTGACTGGACCAAATTTGGACTGAATAATTCAAATAGGCTATTTCTTTGTTAACTAGATTTTACCATTTCGTCTGGCACCAGCACCGCTTACTGCAGCACTTGGATACTTACACAGTTGTTGCTTATGACCATTCCCAGTCCACCCATATTACCCAACCATACTTTGACCTTGACCTAATTTGGGCTTGAAATAATTCCAGTTTTTTTTTTAGGGCCAATCATTACCCTGATTAAAAAGTATATAATTTTCCCCTGTTATTACCTTGAAATTTCCCTCAGAATGTAAGCTTTATTTTGAAAAAAGTTTGACAAAAATCGGATAAAAATTGACTAAGATAGAGGAATTTTTGTAAACAATCCCAGCAATTTTACATCAAAGTTTGTGCATAATCTTCATTATCATTTGTAGGAAAACAATTCATTAATGTTTTTATAAAAAAGTAGATTATAAAAATGTAATAATGCTTTTCTAAAAAAAAAATATTCCCCTTTTGCCGTAAAATTCCCTATCTGAAGGGCCCTGCCACCTTTCTCCCAAGGGTGAAAAAAAAACACTGAATTCAAATGGGCTGTCCAGCACTAAACGGGGGCATGTGTGTTTTTCAAACACAGTGTCTTGTTTCCACTATAGAATATAATAATATGAAAATAATTTTGTGGAGGCAAAAATTAGTGTTTGAAACATGTACATTGGGGCATCCGTGTCTGTGACACATCTAGTTATATCTTTCAAACCTATAATTTATATGAGGCGCGTCGTGGGAAAACCGGTCTTAATGCATGTGCGTAAAGTGTCGTCCCGGATTAGCCTGTGCAGTCCGCACAGGCAAATCTGGGACGACACTTTCCGCCTAAAGTGGATTTGTGGTTAGAAGACACTTCATTGAAACAGAAAATACCTTTAAAGCGGAAAGTGCCGTCCCGGATTAGCCAGGCTAATCTGAGACGACACTTTACGCACATGCATTAAGCCCGGTTTTCCCACGATGCGCCTCATATTTTTAATGCATATGAAATGAGCTTTACTTAATATTTAAAAAATTATTCATAAAAAAAAAGGATGCTAAACTTAATTGTTTTGTCTCAAAATAAAATAATTGCAAACAGATAACTTACACCAATATTTCAGTTATTCAGCTCCAATTAAAAAAATTGACCAAAACCAACACACCACATGGGTTATTTAGGTATCATTCATCGGCAGTGTTTGCACCTACATTGGGGCCTTCAAACATGTGAGTTGCATTTTGAAATATGGGGATTTCCACAATTTTTATAGTGTATGGAGAAAAAAAATAAGAAAATCGTTCGGACAATTTTTGAGGTTTTTGTAAGTCTGTATTTTCCGAACCCAAACTTTACCAGACTGCCAAAACCAAAAAAATATGATCATTAACCTTAAATATTTGTAGACAATGGATTGCTGAGTATTAGGATGATTAACACACAACTTTTTCTGAATGGAATGTCAAAGATGTTTTCGAAATTATATGGAAGCTCTTTACTGACCAGGTTCTCTTCAAGATGGACCACTCTGGTAACGGTGTGCTGATCGAGCAGCGACGTCTCAACGAGGTTCTGGAGATACAGTCGGACCACTACACGTTCGACAAGTTCCGATATTTGTGTATCCTCTCCGGCTGTGACTACCTCGCGTCCCTCTCCGGCATCGGACTGGCCAAGGCCAACAAGGTGTTTAAGATTGCGAGACAGACTGACATTGATCAGGTTGGAGTTTGCCTTATTGCTATAAGAGTTCTCAACCTCAAACTTTGTTTTAACTTAAAAATGAGGCCTGTTGTGGGAAAATCGGGCTTAATGCATGTGTGTAAAGTGTCATCCTGGATTAGCCTGTGCAGTCCGCACAGGCTAATCCAGGACGACACTTCCCGCTTTTATGGTATTTTCTGTTTCAAGGAAGTCTATTTTAAACATAAATCAGCTGTATGCAGAAAGTGTCCTCCCGGATTAGCCTGTGCAGTCAGCATAGGCTGAGCCGGGACGACACTTTACGCACATGCATTAAGTGCAGTTTTCCCAAGACACGTCTCAAATATTTACTAATGAAAATCATTTCATTTCCTTTTCATTTAATGCTTGTTATTTTAGACAGAGTGAGACTGAACAGGTAGGAACTGGGATTACGACTACAAAAGTTCTTAAAGTGTGTACGATCTTTCATATCAGTTATTTTCAAAATAAGCAGATGAAAGTGACAATATAACTTGATACCAGACAAAAGACATAAACTTGTGGAGGAAAACGCTATAATATCGAATAAATAAACAAATATGAGTGTCAACTTTTCCATCGTTTATTGGTGTTGTGTAACCTACAACTGTCGAGTCTATGTACGCGGTATATTCATGTATTGGAATTTCCGGCTGTACAGCTGAAAACTTATTTGTGATTAAAAAGAAGACCATTATGCGTTTTTCAACAGTGGTTCTTATTAACGTTATCAGGTTGTTTTATTTTATGTCACTACTGTAAGAATTACAAACAGTATTTAAGCTCCAACTTAGTCTCAACAAAAAGAATTTTCTTTTGAAAAAATTGTGCTTCAATTTCATTGGCTGCTGTTTGAGATTAAGACTTAGAGTAGATGTAAGTATAAAAATGTTCATAGTCCTGTGGACTGGGTTTGATTGCCTAGAAGTACAAAAGAGGCGCACGTTGGAGAACCAGACTTAATGCATGTGCGTCAAGTGTCGTCCCGTATTAGCCTGTGCAGTCCGCATAGGCTAATCCGGGATGGCACTTTACGCTTTTATAGTATTTTCTGTTTCAAGGAAGTCTCTTCTAAACATAAATCCATTGTAGGCGGAAAGTGTCGTCCCGGATTAGCCTGTGCGGACTGCACAGGCTGATCCAGGATGACACTTAACGCACATGCATTAAGGCCGGTTTTCCCACGACGCGCCTCAAAAATATTCCATGGGGTGGGGTCTTTGTGGAAGAACACATGTTCATCAGATTACATGAGTTTCGGTAAAATACCAGTGTGGCTGTAAAAGGTTTACATATGGTTATACGTGTTGAAACTTAATCAATATGTTTAGGAGCCTAGGAGCTCATTTGCATTGCTAACTGCTCTTTTACATACATACGCTAGCTTTGTTTTATTTCCATATAATGCATGTTCAGGTATTTAGAAATGAAACAAACTGTTCAACAAACAATGTTAAGGTAGAAAGCCCCTAATGGGACTTTTTTCAGACCTTTACTTTCTTATTATCTTTGATCATTAAATCTATTATGAGACTTAACTGTGAAATATAAACAAAATCTAACCACACGTTTTGACAAAAATGTGATTTTTGTTATAACCCCTCATTTTTCTACTTCAACCTAAAATTTTGATGGGGTACACTTACAAAAATGACTGGCATATTGTCAAAATGTATATTATTTATTCCTGAATAGCTTTAATTTATACGTTAAAGATGTATCTTATGAAAAAGTATAACAAACATAAGTACTAAAGTTGACCAACAATATTATGACATTAAATTTGGCTAAGCATATGGTAAAAAAACAACAGATTTCATTACAGTAAAAGTACGCCTAATTTTGGTATTTTTTAAAACTTTTACTTCATAGTATGTCAAAATCAGTTATATCAAAATATAATCTAACCTTATCTGAGAGGAAAAAGGTATAAATTGACATAGGTTCACCACAAAAATCTCAAGGTATACCATTTGGAGGGCAGCTACCTTATGTTATAAAAAAAAATGAAAATTATGAAAAATTAGACAAGTAAAAAAGCAAATATTTTCCTTCTATGTTAAAATATTTTTTTCTCTTATAATTATAGTCTAATAGCAGTATCGATATTAAATGAAATATTTTTGCATTAATGTTAAAGGAATAGTGTTTTGTGTAAACATTTTAAATACAAATGTAACTAGCTGAGGTTCACATGTCCTTGGTTACCAAATTCAGAAAAATAATAAACATTTTTTATAAGTGTGTGTTTCAAAAAATTCAATTGACATTTCATTACATTGGGTTAACAAGAGCTTCAAAAAACTGGCAAATCTTTGTGATAACTACATCAAGACTCTTCTTGGAGCTTGTGACTATTGGTAAAATGCCACTGTTTTTGGATAAAAAGGTGTCTCTTAGATCATTCTCATCATTTCGCCGATAGATAATTTTCATATGTGTTTTTACAGCGGTAGATCTCGTCAAAGTTCCTCAGTGGAACAGGTCCAAGTTTACACAATGAACAGTATTTTAAATTATCCAACAGAACGACAAACTCGATCACCCGACGTCCCGCTCTCCACCCATCTCGACCGACTATTTTTCCAGGTTTTTGGTGTGAATGATGTTATTTCATAGCAAGGAGCACGTCGCGCAGATATGATTTTATATACAAATAATTATGTTCAATAATACTAATACTCCTTGGACATTTATTTATAACTATTTTTACTTTAGTGTAATGAAATACACCAGACATATCGCGAAAATGTCATGATTAAATGTAAATAGAAATTCCCAACAATGACGTCATTTGAAGGTATTTCCCATGCCAGAGTACCTTGTTTTTCTTCGAACTACAGTTTTACTTTCATCTTTAAACACAAATAAGCATTTATTTCACACATTTAATTGAAATTAACTCAACATTCCAAAAGTAATGTTTATTTCGCGAAAATAATGTCTGTTTCGGATCAGATCGATTAGATTTACGGTTAGTGGCGAATGGGCCGAAGTTAACCGAAATTTCGAGAGTATTTCCGAAATCATTAGGATCTTTCTACCTTAACTTATACAAATAACGCTATATATGAGGCTTTTCATGGGAAAACCGGGCTTAATGCTTGTGTGTAAAGTGTTGTCCCGGATTAGCCTGTGCAATCCGCACAGGCTAATCCGAGACGACACTTTCCGCTTTTATGGTATTTTCTGTTTCAAGGAGGTCTCTTCTTAACATAAATCCACTGTAGGCAGAAAGTGCCGTCCTGGATTAGTCTGTGCGAACTCCACAAGCTAATCCGGGACAACACTTTACTCACATGCATTAAGCCCGGTTTTCCCACGACACACCTCGTATGAAATTATTTGAAATTTTCCAGCTGTTGAAGAAACTCTCTACGTACCTCAAAGCAAACATCACCGTCCCACAAGAATACATTGACGGTTTTTTGGCAGCAAACAACACGTTCCTCTATCAGCTCGTGTTTGACCCCTTAAAACGGAAGCTTGTGCCCCTGACCCCTTACGGCCCAGATGTGGACCCCTCTTGTCTGCAATACGCCGGGGCCTACATGTCGGATAACAAGGCATTGCAGGTTGCGCTGGGCAACATCAATATCTACACTGGTGAAAAGTTCGCAGACTTTGATCCTGATACATTTGTGGTAAGTGGTGAATATTTGCATTTATATAAATAAAATTGTTTCTTAACTGTTACAAGCCCAAATGTCCATATTTTTATGACTCCCATCGGGTATATTGGTTTGCTAATGGCGTTCGGTAGGTCTGTCCGTCTGTTGGTAGACCACATTCATTTCCACTCTCTAAGTCCAACAGTTTTCATCAGATCTTCACCAAAGTTCATGAAAATGTTTGTGGGCATGTTATCTCGGCCATGTTTGATAATCAGCCAAATCACCACAGGCATTGTGAAGTTATGGCCCTTGAATTATCTCAAATTTGCCATTTTAGCCATTTCTGCCCTCTTAAGTCCAACAGTTTTTATCCGATCTTCAGCAAACTTCATGAAAATATTTGGGCATAATGTCTCGTCCAAGTTTAATTATCAGCCAAATTGGTCCAGGAATTGTAGAGTCATGGCCCTTGAATTGTCTAAAATTGGCCATTTCAGCTGTTTCCGCTCTCCTTGTCCAACAGTGTTCATCCGATCTTCACCTCACCAAACTTCATGAACATCTTTGTGGGCATAATATCTGGTCAAAATCGATAATGAACCAAATCGCCCGTGAAGTTATGGCCCTCGAATTAGCCTTTTTAGCTGTTTCTGCTCGCTATGTCCGACAGCTTTCATCAGATCTTACCAAACTTGATGAAAATGTTTAAGGTTATAATATCTAAGCCAAAGTCGATAATCAGCCAAATCGCCCTGGAAATTGTAGTGTTATGACCCTTGATTTATATAAAGTTGTCCTTTTTAGCAGTTTACCTCCCTATGTCCAATAGTTCTCATCCGATCATCACCAAACTTGATATTTTAAAGATTGTTTTTAACCCAGAGGGGGCATTTCTGTTGTACAATCAGCTCTTGTTATAAGACATTCTTGATATTGATGCTTGTACATTCTTTTGAAACTCATGTATATCTTTGCATTTGTTGAAAAACATTTTGGTGCAAAGCAGTGTTCTATTGGAATGTGCACTACAGTACTTTTAAGCTGAGGGCAATCCAGGGTTAGAAAATGTACTGCTAATTGTTCCAATAAATATCCATATATGAGGCGTGTCGTGAGAAAATCGGCTGCATGTGCTTAAAGTGTCGTCCCGGGGTCTTCCAGACTACACTTTCCACTTTTATGGTATTTTCTGTTTCAAGGAAGTCTCTTTTAAACATAAATCCTCAGTAGGTGGAAAGAGTCGTCCCGAATTAGCCTGTGCGGACTGCACAGGCTAATCCGGGATGACACTTTACGCACATGCATTAAGCCCTATTTGCCCATTTGTCGGTTATCATTTTCAGCCGAAGTACAATAAGAAGAGACCGGATACGTTACACCTGCAGAGTATCTGGAGCGGAAGTTATCGTGCGAAACCCAGAGCAGCACTGCATGATATTCAGGTAAAGAAAGGCCATAGTGTTTCGACATCGGTTTGAAATTGCGGTCCATCATCGGGTTGGAATCAGTTGGCACTTCCGATGCAATTTCAGAGCTGCCCTGGTCGAACATTTTCTTAAGCCAAATTTACTTTGTTTTGCAGAACATGCTTATTTTGAAAAATAATGAGGTTTTCATTTAGAAAAAATTGTAGCCAAATTTTCTTAAGCCAAATATTCAAATTTGTAGCCATTGGCTAATTTGGCGAATGGCAGTGTGAGCCCTGGATTTTACTGATAATAATCAGTTTCAAATATTATTTTGTATTATATATCTCTCTTCTTGTAACGTAGCGCAGTTGTCATTTCTTCGTATGGCTTCTAAGCCATGAGATCGATACCAGTTTGGGGTTTTAATTTTTTCAAACATTTTTGCTAAACTGTTTTTTTATCAAATATCTCATTATGTATTATATTGTTTATTATTTATGTAATGTATAGCATTTCTATCATCTAATATAATTTATAGTGCAATTTGAAACCAATTTTTCATTGTCATAGTCCCTTTAAATAGATTGGACAGACAATATTTGAGGCACGTTGTGGGAAAACCGGGTTTAATGCATGTGCGTAAAGTGTCGACCCGGATTAGCCTGTGCAGTCCGCACAGGCTAATCTGGGACGGCACTTTCTGCCTACAGTGGATTTATGTTAAGAAGAGACTTCCTTGAAACAGAAAATACCTTAAAAGCGGAAAGTGCCATCCCGGATAAGCCTGTGCGTACTGCACAGGCTAACCCAGGACGACACTTTACGCACATGCATTAAGACAGGTTTTCCCACAAGATGCCTCATTTAATTGTTCAGTTAAGTCTCCGACATTATCAGTAACCAAAATGGCCAGTGTCTTTTCAAATTTGGATAGGTATAATTGCACATTTTTAGTGAACAATATTTCACAATGGCAGGTATTCTTGCCAAATGGAAACATGATTTGGGTACTAGTTTTCATTTCATTAGTGATGAGCTCTTAGTTTTAACTTAGAATCAGCTTTATGTACACAGTCTCAGGGTTGAATAATAATATTTTACTGTTCACGCATGTCTAGATGCCAGAAAGGCCCAGCTTACGTGGCAAGGAGATTGCAGTGAAGTCTACGTTGAGAAGGAGCCCTAGGAAACGGGTCAGAGAAGGTAAGCGGTCTCATGGGATTTCCTGTACTTTTTTGAATTGCACTTCCGCTACTTTGTTGAGATCATAAAACAAATACAGCAAACGGTTAGTGTTGAAGTTGAAAGTTTATCTAGCGAAAATAAGAAAACCTGAACTACATTCATTGATATAATCATACAAAATTTACTTTATTGAATTTATAATATTTATTTGCTTTTTTGGCAAATTGCTTGTTCCATACATACAACACTTATGGATAATACTGTGTTGGTGTGGACTAAAGTATAAAGTTTATCTAGCAAGGAATGCAAACTCGATCAACTAGCCATGGAAAAAGCATCACATTATTTACTAAATCCTGGGTTTTTATCATTTCGATATTTGAAAAAAAGTCAATCATTTAGCATTTAATATTTGCAAAAATATATGTGGCGCGTCGTGGGTAAACCGGACTTAATGCATGTGCATGAAGTGTCATCCCGGATTAGTCTGTGCAGCCCACACAGGCTAATCCGGGACGACACTTTCCGCCTAAAGTCGATGTATGGTTAGACACTTCATTGAAACAGAAAATACCATAAAAGCGGAAAGTGCCGTCCCAGATTAGCCTGTGCAGACTGCACAGCTAATCCGGGACGACACTTCACGCACATGCATTAAGACCGGTTTTCCCACGACGCGCCTCAGATTAAATTTAAAAAGATATTCAACATGACCACCCCAGAGGGGCAGCAGAGGGAGGAACACAAGGAGCAATATGAAGACCATACGAGGCTTGTCTTGGGAAAACCGGGCTTAATGAATGTGCGTAAAGTGTCGTCCCTGATCAGCCTGTGCAGTCCACACAGGCTAATCGGGGACTGCACTTTCCGCCTACAGTGAATTTATATTTAGAAGAGACTTCCTTGAAACAAAAAATACCATAATAGCGGAAAGCGTCGTCCTGGATTATCCTGTGCGAACTGCACAGGCTATTCCGGGACGACACTTTACGCACATGCATTAAGCCCGGTTTTCCCACGAAAAGCCTCATATTTCTATCTGGATCTTTCCCTAATCCTGTTTGTCATAAATCTGTGTTGCAGCGGAAGACAGTGAGGACGTACGTACTGACACCGAGTTGTCCAGTTTGTATGGCGATAAATGTCCGGTTACTAAGAAAGTACGCTCAGAGGAGATTCAAGATGACCTGCATAGGTTTATGTTCGCAGCTGAAGAAGGTAACTGTGTTTAAAATACACTATTGGTAGTCGAAAATTCTTTTATCTTTAGAAAATGTATCCCTGGCCTAAAAGGAACTTGTTCGCAGTTTGACCAATTGACCATTTTCCAACTTTTCGTCACAGATTCCAGATAAACGGTGTTTGTAAAGGAGCTAAATTACACTATGGACATAGAAATATATTGTAAATACCGTTTCGTTAATGAATAATCATATGAAATTGATACAATTATACAGCGTTTGTGACGCTAAACGATGGAATAATTTGGATTGTTTCTATTGTTGTCGTTAAAATTGTTGATGGGAGCAACTTTTTTCTTTCTTTAGTTTTCTTTTAAATTCTTTTCTTGTTATTATACTTGAGCTTTTAGTTCCGATGCTTAAATATGTCCAGTTAAGACATTTAATGGCATACTGCAAAAAATACACAAATCTGTTAACAAGTCCCTTTAAACATTCTTAAATATGTTAGATCCAGTCTTTTTACAAGAATGGATGATCAGTGATGATTCATGACCATATGTTATCTGATTTGTCATAATACTTTACCCTTTGAGTTAGAGATGCTAATTTCATGAAACTTATTTCATACCTGTACATGCTCACGGGTATGACTAAACACTGAAAACCCATGGAAACCTACCTAAATCAACGGAAACCTACAAAACCCCAAATAAACACATGAAACTCAAAAGAGAAAACACGGAAACATACGAAAACCTACATTAACTTACGCAAACCCGTGAAAACCCACTCAAACCAACGGAAACCCACGAAAACAAGAGGAGACATACGAAACTCAATGGGAACCTTGGAATTGTGCAAAATTCATGGGTTTTAGCTGACGAACTGTGGGTTTCGTAGGCCTTAGCTATTCTCAGTAGGTTGACGTTGCTTTTTGCTGGTTCGTACAGTTTAATTTAGTTTTGTGAGTGGTTTTCGTTTTATTTTAAGAAGGTTTATGTGGGTTTTCGCGGGTTTCCACGGGTATTCGGTGTTTAATCATACCGCATGCTCACTGTTTTCAATACCTGTTAGTTGCAAATCTAAAATATCAGTTCATAATAAAATAATCAAAGCCAGTGTACTTGTACAACATGTAGGCAGTCTTCACCCTAATTTTTTCAAAGCACTTGCCAGTTTGGGCAAGCTTGTTAGCAAAACCACGTAATCTGTTTAACTTGTCCGAACTTCAAATGCTACTTTACAGCAATATAAGTAAATGACGGGTTCTATAATTTTATTTATTCATATTTTATTTCCATAGTCATGTCTGTCATCTTGTTTTTGTTGTTGTCCCTCAAAATGGGAAATGCATAAGGTTCATCATATTTTGTATGTCAAGTGTCAAATGTGATTTAAAAGATAAACAAGGAAATATCTAATGTCCAAAAGGTATGTGGCTCTGCTCAAATGGATAGGGTAGGACAGCTGGACCAATTGTTGATATTCTCTAATAACTTGAGAATAACTCACTTAAATGCTTCTAATTAAGGTTTTTATACAAAGTATATTTATTGGATAATCACATTTGCACAAATATGTTGTATTTCAAAAGATATATATTCAACATTTCTCTGTGAACCAACTCAGAGGGGCAGCAGAGCGAAACTAAACAAGGAGCAGGGTGAAGCAACCCGCTATTTCACTCTTATTAAACTGCAAGCTACATTTGACGAAAGTAGTTCCAAAATAGTTCCTACCAATGAAAAGTATTTAAATGCAGTCTTACTTTCATACAACATGCACTTGTGCAATTAATTTCATATTGAAAATAAAATACTTATTTATATATTTGTTAATTACTGCAAACAATGCAAGTATGTGTACACTTCAATTTCAGCCAAACTAGCATGTACTCCAACTCAACTAAGGTAGTCTGCATCTTAAGCTTTTGAACGGAGAAACGTTGACTCGACTAAGATCAATTGTCTATATATTTCAGTAAGCGTCTACACAACAATGAAGACCACACAGCATGATGACGTCATATGTTTATGTGTAAATACTTTATGTGCCAATAAAACAACGGGTTTTATAAACATTTTCTTCGAAGAAACAATCGTGAATGTTATTTTTAATGCATTTCGGTTTCCACATAATATATAAAGCCTCTGAAAACAGTTGCCCTTTCGGGCAAGCATCGGGCATTTTCTGCTAGCCCGAAATCAAATCTACTTGTCCTGGGCATCTGATGATTATTCCCCATGACTAGACAATGTGTCGCGTACAACTCCCATGCTTGTCGGTCAAATGTCAAGGTCACAATTCAAGGTCAAAGGTCATAAATTTTCATTTCCGCTCCATAACTTCTAAATGCCTGGATGGATTTTAATATAACTTCAGATTATTATTCCCCATGACCAGACGATGTGTCGGTTACAACTCCCATGCTCATCGGTCAAAGGTCAAGGTCACAATTTAAAGTCAAAGGTCATGAATTTTTGTTACCGCTCTGTAACTTCTTAACGCCTGGAAGGATTTTAATATAACTTCAGATTATTATTCCCCATGACCATGATGGTCGGTCAAAGGTCAAGGTCACAATTCATGTCAAAGGTCAATTATTTTTGTTTCCACTTCTAAACGTCTGAAGGGATTTAAATGTTACTTCAGATTATTATTCACTATGACCAGACAATGTGTCGCATATAACTCCCATGCTCGTCTGTCAAAGGACAAGGTCACAATTTAAAGGTCAAGGATTTCTGTTTCTCCACCATAACTTCTAAACGTTTGGAAGGATTTTAATATTACTTCAGATTATTATTTCCCATGACCATGCGATGTGTCGTGTACAACTCCCATGGTCCTCAGTCAAAAGTCAAGGTCACAATTCAAGGTCAAATGTCAAGGAATTTTCTTTCTGCTCTATAACTTCCAAAAGCCTTTAAGGATTTTAATATTACGTCAGATTATTTTTTCCCATTACCAGATGATGTGTCACATACCACTTACATGCTCCTCGGTCAAGGTCTGTGGGTTCAAGGTTACACTTAAAAGGTCAAATATTAGAATATTATTACTTGGTGGGAATGAAAATCATTATGAGGCAGTGTGTCACAACAACAAACAGCTGTGTTGCTGAAATCTCAAGATATTTGTCCAGGGCATAATATTGTGCTCTGACATTGTTTTGCCTTCCTCTGACAAGCATATGCTTCGGGGGCATATGTCACAGATGAATTTGGAGTTCCAAGGCTCCAATTTTCCGGGTTTGCACTGTGTAAAGTGTAAGTTAAGTGATGCTTATTTTATTGCTTCATAGAGAACAGTGCACAGTCAGATGCTGAAGAAGAGGAACAAGAAGAAGAATCTATCAAGGAGCCAGTAAAAGTGAAACCCAGTCCAGAATTCTTCAATTCCCTGAGTGAGGCACACCCGGAGTTGCTTACAACCAGTCCACGAAAAAGGAGCACCAGTCTACCAGAGGAGAATAAGGAGAATGGTCTTAAATCACCGACAAAAAATATATTTGCCGTCAAGTCACCAGATAAGAAACACCGATTTAATTTGAATGCATCAAAGCCAAAAGAAGTCAAAAGCAGGTACACAGCAGTATCTGGAAAACATGTTGCCAACTTGCATATGATATGTTCTATTAATGACTTCATCTTGTTCATTGCGTTTAATATAATACGCATGAACATCTCAAGATTACATTTTAAATGTTCAGCTGAATTACTTTAAAGTCATGAATTTGAGTTATTAAATTAAATATTTCTTATGAAACAGATGTTGTACAGAATTCAGACTAAAATTTGGTGACTTGTAACGAACTTTGATATTAAATAGCTAAACCAAAAAAATATATTTGCTGTTTTCAAGTATTGTTTTTTGTGAAATTAAACTTTAAGTAAGAATAATTTTGTTGTTTCCAGGTTTTTTGCTTCAGCCGACAAAAGTCTAGTGCAAAAAAATCTTGGCGACTACCAACCTGTTCATTCCAACACAGCCAATGAGGCATCGGGCACTTCAGAACATGGGACCAACAAGCTGTCCCCATCACCTAGGAAAACAACCACACAGGAACAATCACCGAGTGTGACATTATCAAGCAAGAAGTCATCCAAAAGTCCAGCAAAACCATTTAAATTCTCAAAACACACTCTTTTGTCAAAATCGAACGGGTCTCCAGCTTCAAATTCAGCTTTCAGTTGGTCAAGTTTTAAATTTAATCGACATAATAGCAGTGAATCATTGGAATCTTCGCCTTCAGTGTCAAAACCTTTCAAGAAAGTTGTCTCGGAAAGCAGTCACGGTGCTGGGTCCGAGTCAAGCAATAATTTAGGTTCCTTACAATCCATAGACGAACATCGAAGTGTCAGTGACAGAAGTATATCTGGTTCCAGTTCAGGGGATGAAAGCCAAAATCGTAAACATTGTGACTCGGACGGAAACTCTGATCCGGCAATGGACAGTTACCCGTACAGCATTGATTCGATGTGTGTTTCTCAGAACGATTCTGAGCTGGGTAGTCAGAAATCACTACCTAGTCTGCCTTTATTAAGTCAAGACTGTGATATAGATAACAATCATTCCAGTGAGGATTCATCTTCGGTGAGAAAAGAACCTACTTTGAACAATTTCTTTAAACCACTGTCACAAAGCAGTGATAACGTGTATGTCAGCAGGAGGCAGGTTGACTTGCCACTGTCCCAAAGGAGCGACACTCAGGACTCTGAGCGTTCATGTACGACTGTTGCTGAAGATTCAGAAAGCAGAGTGGTGTTTGTCCTGGAATCTGACGAGGATGATGATACTGATTCTAAGAAACTAGCTGTTAATTCACAAGTAAGGATTGATAAATATTAGAAATAAAACAAAAAAGTTTTATGAACTTTTCAATGCATTTGTACATATAATAGAAATACAACAAAAAAGTTTTATGAACTTCCGAATGCATTAATAAAACATTATCAGCTGTTTTTTGTTTTTCTTTAAAACAATTTGTATTTTTTTGCAGAAAACTGCCCAGAAAACTTTAAAGACAGGTATGGTTATATTTCTTACGTGTTTTATTTTTTTGTTAGCTGAACTAGAAAGAATATATAACAGGTTTGTATCATCCATTTTACTTTCATAATTTTGTTTTTCTTTCTGTTTTATAAGTTGTTTTGCAAATGATTATTAAAAATGTAATATGTATATTTATTCCTTAACTACAGTATATTTAACACTAATAACAGGGATCGAATTTGGACTTGCATATTCACAAACATTTGAGTTAAAACTAGAAAATGCGAGTCATTTTTATTATGGCTTGCAAAATTTTGCTAGTGAAAAAAAAGGCACATAATCGCTCAAATTCTTGAAATAAGGCGTGTCATGGGAAAACCAGGCTTAATGCATGTGCGTCAAGTGTCGTCCCGGATTAGCCTGTGCAGTCCGCACAGGATAATCCAGGACGGCACTTTCCACTTTTATGGTATTTTCTGTTTGAAGGATGTCTTCTAAACATAAATCCACTGAAGGCGGAAAGTGCCGTCCCGGATTAGCCTGTGCGAACTGCATAGGCTAATCCGGAACGACACTTTATGCACATGCATTAAGCCCGGTTTTCCCACGACATGCCTCTAATATTGATGGTCAGTAGTAGATCTAGCTTGTGTTGTGTTATGGAGAAAGGAAACACATTGTTATTTTGACATGTTAGAAAAATAAAACACTGGTATAGTCATATTAATGGATAATATAATAATAACATAGGGAAATGTTTAGGTAATATTTACATTCAAGTATAATACGCAACCATACGTCTGATAAAAAATTTCAGGAAAAAATGTGCATATTATATTTGTAAAATTAGGGTATCCATCATTCCGACTGAAATAAATGTGTATTTTGCTAGTTAAATTTGGTGAAACTTCACAAAGATGTTTGTTGGGTAGCCCTGCCAAAGTTGCGTAATTGGTTCCAGTCCGTTGCACCACATGGCCAATTTAATTGAATAATTGAACATTGATTAACAGCTAAGTACAAGATCGCATTTTTATACTACAATGTGTTGAACGTTTACACTTAATACTTCTACAAAGTCTATATTCAAATATGTTGAAGTTCGGATAGCTCGAAGGCCTTTGTGAATCCCGGCGACTTTGAAGTAATGAAGTTCAGCTGTACTTAGTACTGATTAAACAAAAAATTATAAGCTATTGACGTCATTTAATCTTTATAGGTAAATCAGACAAGCGGTAAATTCTGCAGACCGTACTTATGTTTTTAGCTCACCTGAGCACAATGTGCTCAAGGTTGAGCTATTCTGGTCAGTCACCGTCCGTCATCCTCACCTTACTTTACTTTAACAGCTTCTTGTCTGAAACCGCTTGGCGGATTTTAACCCAATTTGCCAGAAAGGTTCCTGTGATGGTCCTTTAACAAATTCCTTCATTTCATTTTAATATTATATATATGGAGAACTCTGGTTGCCATGGCAATCAAGAGCTTAAAAACTGGACAACTTTAAAAATCTTCTTGCCTGAAACCACTGGCTGGATTTGAAAATAATTTGACAGAAATGTTCCTTCTACCAAATTTCTTCGAGTTTTGAAAACATGGCGGCCAGGGGGTGGGGCAGTTTTCCTTGTATGGCTATATTGAAAACTTAAAAAATCTTCTTGTCTGAAACCACTGACTGGATTTCATAATAATTATAAAGAAATGTTTCTTGGTTGACGCTCTACCAGATATCTTTAAATTATACTGATTCATTAAAAAACATGGCGGCTAGGGGTGGGGCACTTTTCCTGATATGGCTACAAAGAAAATTTTACAAATCTTCTTGTCCGAAGCCATTGGCTGGATTTCAAAATAACTTAATAGAAATATTCTTTGGGTGACCATTTACCAAATTTATCTACAAATTATTATTTTGATTGGTTAAAAAAAAAATTGCCGCCTGGGGGCAGGGCAGTTTTCCTTAAATGGCTAAATAGAAAACTTTTAAAATCTTCTTGTCGGAAACTTTTTGCTGGATTTCAAAATAATTTCGCAGACATGTTCCTTGGGTGAACCTCTACCATATTTCTACAAATCACTAAACTCAGGTGAGCGACCCAAAGCCATTTTGGTCCTAATATTATCCTTCTTGTACTTTTAAATAAAAAATGTATCATGGTGAACACTTATCGGGCCACACCGTACGTATTGTGGAAAAAACACGTGCTAGTGATTTAAAGTTGAATACTAAGAAAAATAATTTGGTTAATGTTAGGTAATTATGTTTAAAAAGAAATAATTCTCACGGTTCAATGAGAAATATAAGCCAAAAGCACAGTATTTAATAGGCATCATATTTTTATATTCCCACAAAGAAAGTTTAGGGGGGGGGGGGTATATAGGAGTGAGCTTGTTGGTTTTTGGTTTCCGGATGTTAACTCAAGAAAGGCTTGACATATTCAAATAATTTTTGGTACACATGTGTAACATCATAGAATACAGGTCAGGTTCGATGTTGGGTACAAACCACTAAATTTTGACAGAGTTATGGCCCCTTTTTGACTTAAAATTCCCTTAAAAACATGGTTTCCGGATTATTACTAAAGAAAGGGTTGACATATTCAAATAATTTTTGGTACACATGTGTAACATCATAGAATACTGGTCATGTTCGATTCTGGTAACAAACCACTTAATTTTGACAGAGTATTGGCCCCTTTTCGATTTAAAATTCCCTAAAACATGATTTTCGGATGATAACTCAAGAATGGCTTGACATATTCAAATAATTCTTGGTATTCATGTGTAGCATCATAAAATATGGGTCAAGTTTGACTTTGGTTACAAACCATTAAATTTTGACAGAGTTGTGGTCCTTTATTTGACTTAAATTCCGTAAAAACATGGTTTCCTGACGATAACTCAACAATGGCTTGACATATTTTAATAATTATTGGTACACATGTGTAGCATCTTAAAATACAGGTAAAGTTCAACTTTGGTTACAAACCACTACATTTTGCCACAGTTATGGCCCCCCCCCTTTTTGACTTAAATTCCCGAAAAACATGAACAATAACTCATGAAAGGCTTCACATATTTAACTTATTTTTGGTACATAGGTGTAACATCATAAAAGTTCAACTTTGGTTACTAACCACTAAATGTTGACAGAGTTATGGCTCCTATTGAAATTAAATGTTTCTAAATACACTGTTGACCATTTACAAATTAAAGCATTCTCTCTGTCCATTTCTTTCGAATGGCTGCCATAGTTTTGTGACACTTCTAGTTAATTTTCCAATAATTTTTTTTTTTAAGAAGTAATTATAATCATTTATATACAATTTTTAATGCGATCAGACATGTGATGTGATGACCTATGAATGCAGTATACTGTCTCAGTATTAATAATAATTATAATTTTTTTTTTGGGGGGGTGTCATTTTCTTCATTTAATATGTCTATAGTTGTATTTTTCTCATTTAATTGGAATATGCAATGAATGAACAGATTAACAGTGTATAGAAAAAAATTAGGCAATGTGATGTTTTAAATTGAAGCCGCAGCCCATAGTATATAATTCAATGCATCTTAAATTGGCATTAGTTCTAATGAACATTAATGCCGTTCATTCGATTGAAAACTGTTTCTTATTTAAGAAATGCATTTAATAACATCAATGTTCGAAAACACTTGGTACGAACAGAATAAACACTAATGTACATGCTAATTACACTCCAGAGGAATCGCCAGCTATCGCATACAGAAACTGTATGATAAAAAGTTACCAAAATGTTATTATGTTACCGATTTTCAATGCGTTTTTTTTGTATTTTGAGCGGTTAGATGTCCATTAGAAACGATTGCTGCAAAGTTGTATTTTTAATAACATATTTCTGAACTGCTACTTTAAATCGTAAACCCTTTGTGTATAGCTTTATTGTTGTGACCTGAGTAGTTATTACCGAAACAAGGAAAAACTGTATAGAATTACATTCACTTGTTGAGGAAACAACTAGTTATGCCCTCCATCGCGGAGATTGCAGAGTATATTGGTTTGCTAATGTCAGTAGGTCAGTTGGTATGTCGGTTGATCACTTTCGTTTCCTCTCGAGTCCAACAGTTTTCATCCAATCTTCACCAAACTTCATGAACATACTTATGGACATAATATCTTGCACAAGTTCGCTAATAAACCAAATTGCTCCCGAAATTGTTGCGTTGTGGCCCTTGAAATATCTAAAATTGGCCTTTTTAGTTGTTTCTGCTCACCAAGTCCAACACTGTTCATTCGATCTTCACTTTGTGGGCATATTATCCCCTCCAGGAACTGCAGAGTTTATGGCCCTTGATTTATCTAAAATTGGCTGCTTTAGCAGTTTCGGTTCTCTGTGTCCAACAGTTTTAACCCAATCTTCCCCAAACTTGATATTTTAATGATTGCTTTTCACCTAGAGGTGCAAACCTGTTCACAAACAGCTCTTGTTGATTTTAGTTGTGGTCTAAGAAGCAAATTAAAATGTGCTTTTGCAACAATTTCATGCTGGTAATGCAGTTTTGGGGAATGGTTCAGTACCTACTAGATTGGGAATATTTGGTTTCCCAGAGGGAAAAAAGTTTTAGTCTTAAATTCATTTCATTGCTTTTAACCAAGTTTTTTTTTTTTTTTAATTTTGGTTATTAGATTGGCGTATGTTGTTCGTAGCACTTTTCGTTTCCGCTCTCTAACTCGAGAATGGATTGAGCTTTAATGAAGCTTCATATATAGATACCTTATAGGAAAACCTCGCTTGGGATTGCACATGGGGTGGGTGTGGTCAAGGTCACCATTACTAAAAATAGACACACGGTTACCGCTCAATAGCTTGAGAAGACATTGAGATATTTTAATGAAACTTAATAGGTAGATACCTTATATCTAGACCTCGCTTAGGGTTGCGTATAGGTTTGGTGGTCAATGTCAAGGTCACCATTACTGAAAAAAAAAATGCACTTTTTTTTTTTAATTTGGTTTTCGTGGAATTTCCAGGGGGCAGGGCAGTTTTCCTTATATGGCTATAGAAAAAGCTTCTGAACACTCTAGAAGTCACATTTTTTGCCCAGTCAACATGAAATTTGCTCTGAACAATTGTTTTTATGATATCTCAGCCGAGTTCGAAAATGGTTCCACTACATTGAAAAACATGGCCGCCAGGGGGTGGGGCAGTTTTCCTTATATGGCTATATTGAAAACTTTAAAAAGATTTTGAACACTCTAGAGGCCACATTTATTTCCCACTCATCATGAAACTTGCCCAGAACATTTGTTCCAATGATATCTCGGACGAGTTCAAACTGGGTCATATGGGGTCTAAATCTAGGTCACTATGCAAATTGAATAAAAAGCTTGTGAACACTATTGAAGTCATATTTTTTACCCAATTTTCTTGAAACTCATTCAGAACATTTGTTTCGATAATATCTTGAACGAGTTTGAAACTGGGTCACATGGGGTCAAAAACTAGGTAACCAGGCCAAATTGAAGAAAACGCTTGTGAACACACTCTAGATCCCAGATTTATAGCCCAATCATCAAGAAACTTGCTCAGAACATTTGTCCCAATGATTTCTCAGGCGAGTTCAAAACTGGGTCATGTGGGGTCAAAATCTAGGTCACTAGGGCAAATTGAAGAAAAAGCTTCTGAACACTTGAAGTCACAATATTCATGAAACTTACTTAGAAGATTTGTTTCAATGATATCTCAGACGAGTTTGAAACTAGCTCATGTCAGGTCAAAAACTAGGTCACCAGGACAAATTTAAAAAAAAAAAGCTTGTGAATACTCTAGATGCCACATTTATAGCCCAATCATCATGAAACTTGCTCAGAACATTTGTCCAAATGATATCTGGGACACATTCGAAACCAGGTCCCATGGGGTCAAAACTAGGTCACCAGGCCAAATTGAAAAAAGAAATCTTGTGAACACTCTAGAGACCACATTTTTAGCCGAATCTTCATAAAACTTGCTCAGAACAGTAGTTGAGCGACCTAGGGCCTTTTGGCCCTCTTATTTATGTATGACAGTAATCAGTGTTTATAGAATCAAATCTTACATGGATATTTTTGAAAATCGTATGTAACATTCACACAAACATGATACTCGCTAATTTGTCTAAAGACAAAGAACAAAATAATCGTTGTTAAACTGCCCAATAAACAATGCAAAAAGAAGTCCCCTTTCTGAGTGAAGCGTAATAAAAAGTAGTTCCAATTTCAATTGCAAAAATATATGTCAAATCATGTTAGAATCAAAATAATTTTCGCATTATCGTTGTTTATCGGCCAATAAACAACTCTTTGTCGTTCTGATGTCGTGGTTTAATTCCTATGCATCAGAACTCCAAATTGTTGTTTATTGGCCGATAAACAACGATAAGTAGAAAATAATTTCTTAAATATACTAATATTTATATATATATATATATATATATATATATAAAACACTAGGTAACCTGAGTGTGTCATTGTGTTCAGAATTTTGTGCTTCCACACAAAGTCATGCAATTTGTGATTTTATAAACCATTTTGTTAAGTACCGGTATAATGCAATCTCATTAAAATCATCTCCAGTCTGACGCTACTATATTGTCCGCTGACTGGATCTGATGACTTTGCATTAGGGTGTCACGCTCAGACGACCTTTTCAGGAACCAATTAAATTGTTGCCTTCAAAATGTTGCGGTATTACTTCATATATAAACCACAAATGCTATGCACGAAATTAACGTGAACTTCGGATGTTTACTCGCCTAAGGTACACTATATCCATTGTTATCCACGTAAAAATTAACTGTAAATGATTTATTCCCGAGGATCAGCTGGATCACTTTTCAAAACCCATGGCCAAACATTGCTGTGCAAAAGGCAATTTCATTGGGGGCAGCACGGTTGATATTTTATTGTTCGAAGGTCATTTGAACGTGACCTGTTATACGATGTCTTCAGATCCTAACAATGTTAGGAGTTTATTTTATTGAGTTTGTGGTAGAAAATGCCTGTAGAGCGCAGAACTGCACCATGGCAGCTCATTTTCCCCCATGTTTCATGCAACTAATAAGTTATAAATGCACAATGTGATAATTTGTTCTATCTCCCAGTAATAAAGAATCGATAAAAAAAAATCCTGAATCCAGATGGTGGTCTGAATCACTGCCAAAATCTAATCGATTGTTCATTGGCCCATTTCCAACTAACCCAAAAATGTCATGCAAGTCTGTTCATTTTTTTTTTTCGTAAAGGTTCTAAGTATTAACAAGACAAACCAACACTAGCAAAACCATTACGTTCCTGGCAAAGATAGCAGTGTATTAGGTATTCAAGAAACCTGATTTTGGTGCATTCAGAATTCTGTACTGTTCACACAGACAACGTGCCATTTTCACTGTTTGCAGTATTCTGTACATTGATGCATACAACTTTGCAAACCATATTGTTTAATATGCTAAAAAATATTGTATTCAGTATTTAAGATATCTGATTTCAGTACTTTCCGTATTCTGTACTTTCACAAATGCAATTTGACTTTTTTTACATAATTTTGTTAAATATATTAAAAACAAACCGCCAGTTCAAAGGTTGGAATGCACAGATCTGAAATTGCAATGGTATTAAATCAAGACTCACCGCAGACTGCAGTTTCAATAGTTTGACCGCACAGATCTGAAATTGCAATGGTAGTAAATCAAGACTCACCGCAGACTGCAGTTTCAACAGTTTGACCGCACAGATCTGAAATTGCAATGGTAGTAAATCAAGACTCACCGCAGACTGCAGTTTCAATCAGACCGCACTGATTGGAAATCTGAAGTGTTTTCAGAGTTCTGTTCATTCACACAAAATTCTTTTATGCCCCCGGAATCTTGATGCAGGAGGCATATAGTGATTGTCCTGTCTGTCTGTGATTCCCTGCGTCTGTGATTCCACCTGTACGAGGTTAACTAGATTTTCCTGTTACGTCTAACACCAACACAGCTTACTACAGCAGTTTGATACTTACACAGTTGATACAGTTAATGCTTATGACCAATTTTCCCAATCCACCTATTTCACCCAACCTCACTTGATCTTGCCTAATTTAAACTTGCACCTAATTTGCACCAACAACGCTTACCACAACACCTGGATACTTATACAGTTGTTGTTTTTGACCATTCCCAATCCACCCATATCACCCAACCTCACTTAGACCTTGAATAATTCAAATGGGCTGTACAGCACCAACTTGGGGCATGGGTGTTTATGGAACAAATTGTATATATTGTTTAATTATTTAACAGGGTTCGATAAAAGGACCCATCCCAATGCCAAAAAAAAGGAGATTTTTCCCAATTCACCAATTGGAATGTAAAAATTCCCAAATCTGAAGGGACAATCTTAAATAGGAAATGTAAATTCAAGTTGTTAATCATTAAATTGCTTGTATGATTATGGATAAACACCATTAAAATTCATCCAGTGCTAACAATTGTTTAAGTAATTAATAAATAAATTAAATTCTTGTCTTAAATGTTTCCAAATTTGCAAGATTTCTTGAGCCAGAATTCCCAGTTTGATGGGTACTCGACCCATTACCAAAGCTATGAAAAAAATTGCTTAATTTCAGATAATGTTCTCATTGTTGTCAATCCCCGAACTTTTGTTTCAGAGGGTGTGAGACAAGGGTGCCGTGTTTCTGGGTTGTCGCGTAGATCTCGCAAGAGTGCGAGCACAGCTGCTGCAGCCAACAAGGATCAACCAAAACTGCAAGACATATTCGCTAAATTCACTCATAGGTAGCAGTTTGAAGTTTTAGACTCCAGCAACGTGGGTTTTTATATCCATAAAAACTCAAGAATACAAAAAATATATGTTTTTTTGGTGCAGATTATATTCCAGACAGAAAGAACATATAGTGTTTATTATACCCCCACTTTTTGAAAAAGTGGGGGCTTTATAGGAATCACGCGTGTTGGTCTGTACGTTGATACGTCCCATATTTCGTTTCCACTCCATAACTTTGTAATGCCTGGAAGGATTTTAATATAACTTCAGATTATTATTCTCCATGGCCAGACGATGTGTCACGTACATGACCCATGCGTGTCTGTCAAAGGTCAAGGTCACAATTCAAGGTTAAAGGTCAAATACTTATATTTTGTTTCCGCTCCAAAAGTTCTTAATGCCTGGAAGGATTTTAATATAACTTCACATAATTATTCCCTATGACCAGACGATGTTTCGCATGCATGACCCATGCTTGTCCTTCAAAGGTCAAGGTCACAATTCAAGGTCAAAGGTCAAATGCAGGTAAAATACTTGTATTTTGTTTCCACTCCATATCTTCGTAATGCATGGAAGGATTTTAATATAACTTGAGATTATTATTCCCCATGACCAGACAATGTGTCGCGCACATGACCCATGCTTAGCCATGAAAGTCAAGGTCAGAATTCAAGGTCAAAAGTCAAATACTTGTATCTCATTCCGCTCCATAACTTCATAATGCCTTGTAGGATTTTAATATAACTTCAAATAATTATTCCTCATGACCAGATGATGTGTCGCGTACATGACTCATGTTTGTAGGTCAAAGGTCAAGGTCACAATTTAAGGTAAAATATGTGTGAATCATTTCAACTTCTACTCTTCATTTGCATTTCAAGCTCATTTTTCCTTTTATGCAGGTCATTTGTCAGTCAATACATTGTTCCATGTGAAAGCACTACATCTGTGTCAAAGCTCTACATCTGTGCCAAAGCGGTGTGTGGGGTATTAATCACCTTAAGTGATAGCTCTAGTTAACTTAGTCGTGTCTAAATCATGCGATAACTCGAACTTCATCTATATATAATATGATACTACTGATTTTTACTCTTGAGAAATGGATTCTCACCTCTTGTTTTGCCGATTGGCAGGTTCACAATTTTCACACCTTGTGAATTTATTAACCACATTTTTTTTTTAATTTGTGTTATTACATTGGGGTATTTCGTTGGTCAGGTGGGTGGGCGGGCGGTTGGCGGGCGGGCGGCCTCAAACTGGGGTTTTCGCTCAATAACTCAAGAACACATTAAGATATTTTAATAAAACTTCATGCATAGATACCTTACATCAAGACCTCGCTTGGGATTGCATATGGATTGGGTGGGGTCAAGGTCACTGTTACTAAAAATAGAAAAACAGTTTCCGCTCAACAACTCGAGAACGCATGAAGATATTTTAATGAAACTTCATACATAGATACCTTATATCAAGACCTCGCTTGGGATTGCATATGGGTTGGGTGGGGTCAAGGTCACTGTAACTAAAAATAGAAAAACGGTTTCCGCTCAGTAATTCAAGAACGAATTGAGATATTGTAATGAAACTTACATAGATACCTTATATCGAGACCTTGCTTGGGATTGCATATGGGATGGGTTAAGTCAAGGTCGTCGTTACTAAAAATAGAAAAACGGTTTCCGCTCTATAACTCAATAATGAATTGAGATATTGTAATGAAACTGCATATTATAGATACCTTGTATCAAGACCTCTCTTGGGATTGCATATGGGATGGGTGTGGTCAAGGTCAAGGTCACCATGGTGGATCCGTGGTCTAGTTGTAACGCACTGGCTGCACAACCTAGGGGTCGCATGTTCGAGCCCCCGCTACACCCTAACCTACTAACTCGTCTATTGCATGAGACGTTAAACTGAGGTACAGTGTACTAGGTGCTTCACACTGGGCACTAAAAGACCCAGGGTCGCCTCTGGAACGGGGCGTCTCCTGTATCTTACACTATCCCCCGTAACCCAACTAACAAGTCTTCTGGCGCGATGGCCATATGGGAGAGAATCCCGGTGCACTCGATAAAAAGTACTACACATACTCACCATTACTAAAAATAGAAATATGGTTTCCGTTCAATAACTCGAGATTGAGATATTGTAATGAAACTTCATATGTAGATACCTTACATCCCTTCTCGCTTGGGATTGCATATGGGTTGGGTGTGGTCAGGGTCACTGCTATTAAAAATAGAAAAACGGTTTCCACTCGGTAACTCGAGAACAATCTGAGATATTTCATTGAAATTTCATATAAAGATACCGTATATTGAAACCTCACCTGGGATTGGTATGGGTTGGTAGTGGTCAAGAGAAGATTGTCATTTCAGCTGTTGCATTAAATTTTCATTCATATTGTTTGGTGTCAATCTCGCTATATACATAGTTTCTATAAATACAATTCTTTTGTTCATATGACACCATACTCAATTAGGAGGAGATTCAGATCAAATCAGATTGAAAACCTGTTTCGTGGCGTGGCCACGTTTCTAGTTTTATTACAGTACTAACTTTAAGGATTGCGTTAGAAAAATTAGGTTTTCGTGGAATTTCCACGTTTCTTGTTTAACAGTGTAATTAGGTCAATAGATTAATTTCAGGATTTGTTAACGAGTTTTTGTTGCAACATACATCTGTTGTTTGATTATATTTATTGACTATTGTCTTATCATAGTGTACAATAACTTGTGATGTTTCTGACCATTTATGAATTATTCAGACAACTTCTCAATGATTGTTTCTCACTTCTACAATGCCAACCTCAAATACTCAAGAACTTCGATAACTCAAAGATAATTTGATAACTTTGTTTTTTGATCTTCAGCTTACTGTAATTCAAGGTATGAAAATGCTGATTGCTTTGCATCATGATTTTTGTTTTATTGTCATTAATCTCAGTTATTCTGAAAAGTACAGTGCTCGTTTTTATTTTAATTTGTTTAAAGGTCATAGTATTTGCATGTTTTGTCTAATTTGAGGTATGTCTGAAGCTTTTAGCAAATGTCTAATACCTTTGTTTTTTGCTTTAGCTTACCGGTACATGATTTTATAATCAGTTTTGTCACCTTCACATTTCATATTTTGTAGTTTTTTGTGTAAAAGGTGAACATCGGTGACTGGATTGAAATATTTTGTTGTGAAAAAGGTGTGACAGGATTGAAATTTAATCAACCGATACAGAGAATATTACATTAGTCCTGAAAAACATACAAGTAGTTGATTGTGAAAAGTCTTATCACACTGGAGGCACAATCCAACGTGTTGCATTTCATCAGTTGATAAACAAAAATATGTTCTTTTTGTGTCGCCTGAAAAAGTGACATATAGGGGTTACTTTTGGCGGCGTAGGCGTTGTCGGCGGCAGCGGCCCCTTGAGTTTATGCAGACAATAACTTGAAAAGTTTTGTGTACTATCATTATGAAACTTTATGGAAGTGCTAGTAGGCATAAAAGCAAGGTTAAGTTCAATTTTAGGCATAATTGCTCTTATTGTACGTGAGTGATGCCCCTTTTAAAAAAAAGTTCAAATAAGGCTTTTGCAGATAATAACTTAAAAAGTTTTTGTTCAATCTTTATGAAACTTTATGGAAGTGTTAGTAGGCATAAATGGAAGATTAAATTCGACTTTGGGCATAATTGCTCTTATCGTACTTGAGTTATGCCCTCTTTTTAAAAACAAGCTGAAATAAGGCTTGTGCAGACAATAACTTGAGAAGTTTTTGTGCTATCATTATAAAACTTTATGGAAGCGATAGTAGGCATAAAAGGAAGGTTAAGTTCGGTTTTTGGTATAATTGCTCTTATTGCACTTGAGTTATGCCCCCTTTTTTAGCTCAACTGAGCACGAAGTGTTCGGTGAGCTATTGGTATAGGGGACCTCTCCTGTGTCGTCCGTGTGCCGTCAACAATTTGTTTTGTTCTCATGCTGGAGCTTCACTTTTTATCCAATCTTAAGCAAACTTGCACAGTTTGTGTATGACCATAAAATCTCGGACGGGATTGTTATTGGGCCAGATCACACCAGTAACACTTGAGTTATTGCCCCTTTTTCATGCAAAAAATTGCAAAAATGCCTTTTTCCAACATAGAGACTTTATTTTCCATTCAATCTTAACCAAACTTTCACAGTTTGTGTATGACCATCAGACCTCAGCAGACGCCAAAAATGGGCCAGATCGTGTTTCAAACACCTTAGTTATTGCCCTTTGTTTATGAAAAAATATACTTTTTTTCATCCCATCTTCACCAATCTTGCACAGTTTGTCTATGACCATGAGATTACAGTTGAAGTCGAATGTATGCAAGATCGGACCAGAAACACAAGAGTTATTGCCCTTTTTTGTGACAAAAATGTTACTGACTGCTCATATCGGTGAGGTTATAGATATAATAAAATTAATTTCTATCTTACTGAATGATCCATTCGGACCCCTCAACGAATCAGGATTTCGGGATTTACAAGTGTGTTACAATATGTAATTTACAAAAAGCTATATCTAACATGATGCAAATACACCAAAATGGAGTTTAGATCAGAGAACGATAGTCGTAAATCTTACTGGTTCGAACAGATAAGGTACAAACAGAAATTCATTTTAAGTCGTTGGAATATAAAACAACATAGTAATACAATAATTATCATATTAACCATTAAAGTGAATTATCAATAACTTTGAATCGACTTACAGTCTAACATACAAGCTTTCTTACATATTAAACAAGTCTAATTATTTTCAATCATCTACAGTACTTTTTCCCCTTTGTATGTGAAAGAAATTAAATACAAAAATGGACATTATTCAGGATAGAGACTTCATTTTTCATCCAATCCTCACCAATTGTGCACAGTTTGTCTGTGAACGTAAGATTACAGGTGAAGTCTAATATAAGCATTTTCGGGCCAGAAACACCAGAGTTATTGCCCCTTGTATGTGGAAAAAAACATCAACAAGTTATCAATGATTGGCTTGCACACATTTTTTATTCACTGTTGACCAAACTTACACAGTTTGCGCATGACCATAAAACTGTGATAAAATTTGATTTCCAGTCGTTGCAAACCATGTATGCAGTTATTTATACATGCAACATTGATGGCTTCCGAGCCTGCATTAATATCTTTTATCACCAATGGACAGAAAATTATCAAAGAAAAAGCAAAACTGGACATTATAGCACAGCCATCGCAATTATCGCATTGCAACTTGTTCTCCAAAACTGTCTGCGAAAAAGACATCAAAATCTACTGTTTCTGCAATTTTCCAGAATTGTCACTGTCAGGTAAGAATATCGAGAAAAATTATTTGAGAACCATTAGCAAAAACACCGCATATCCACTATCCAACTCGTACTTTAGTTAGCCCATTGCACTAACCGATGTTTTAAATCAAATCGATCCTATCCCCCTTTGTGTATTGTTCAGATACCTTAATTTTCAAACCTGTCACAACAGTATGGTCTTCATCTTTACTAGTTATCAGGTGGGCGCTTTGGGCCATCATGGCCCTCTTTGTGTATAGTTTTAATAAGGCTTGTGCAGACGATAACTTAAGAAGTTTTTGTGCGATCATTATGGAACTTTAGGTAAGTGTTAGTAGCCATTAAAGGAAGGCTAAGTTCGGTTTTCGGCATAGTTGCTGATATGATGCTTGAGTAATGCCCCGTCACGCGACACATCCGACTCGCGGAGTTATAGTTTAATTCATAGCCACTATCATTTCTAGAAAACCAAAACAATAAAGCTTGCGACAGAAATCCCGTATGAAATACGACCGTTACTTCACATTTTCTTCACATTGTTCATTTGTTATTAACATTGTCAGGGCTGTCTTTTGGTGAATGTTTTATTTTGCCTTGTTTACAAAACTTGTTGAAAATGTGTTGATTTCAATAAATGTGTAAGTTTATTATATTCCAATTTGTACCATTTGGTAATTTGGTGAATGGAATGTTGAGTCCTGAATTTTGGCCAAATACTTGTATATTGGTGTAAGTTGCAACTGCTTAAATTAATTGTATACGTCATAGAACTTAAATTAATTGTATACGTCATAGAACTTAAATTAATTGTATACGTCATAGAACTTAAATTAATTGTATACGTCATAGAACTTAAATTAATTGTATACGTCATAGAACTTAAATTAATTGTATACGTCATAGAACTTAAATTAATTGTATACGTCATAGAACTTAAACAGTATGTTCTGTACTTGCAGTGCTAAACCAAAGCTTGTCCATAACGGCTAGCGGGCTCCATATTTGACTGCAGAGATTATACTAGCTACGACCTTGTCTGCAGTGCTTGAAAGCTAGCGGGCTCCATATTTGACTGCAGAGATTATACTAGCGACGGCCTTGTCTGCAGTGCTTGAAAGCTAGCGGGCTCCATATTTGACTGCAGAGATTATACTAGCGACGACCTTGTCTGCAGTGCTTGAAAGCTAGCGGGCTCCATATTTGAGTGCAGAGATTATACTAGCGACGACCTTGTCTGCAGTGCTTGAAAGCTAGCGGGCTCCATATTTGACTGCAGAGATTATACTAGCGACGACCTTGTCTGCAGTGCTTGAAAGCTAGCTACTGCCGATCATGGCCATCGACTGCGTAAAATGTGTGAATGAAGTCCCCTGCAGGGAAAAATCAGGACTTAAGAATAATAAAAAGTGAAAGCATATATGTAATATTTCAGTTATTTCACTATTGTGAGAATAAAAAGAAATGAAAAATATTGAAAAGTGAAATCGAAATATATACTCTTACACATTATTAGACTATTGTGACAGAAAAAAAATACATATGAGGCGCGTAATGGGAAAACCGGACTTAATGCATGTGCATAAAGTGTCGTCCCAGATTAGCCTGTGAAGTCCACACAGGCTAATCCAGGACGGCACTTTCCGCCTACAGTGGATTTATGTTTAGAAGAGACTTCCTTGAAACAGAAAATACCATAAAAGCGGAAAGTGCCGTCCCAGATTAGCCTGTGCGGACTGCACAGGCTGATCTGGGACAACACTTTACGCACATGCATTAGGCCCGGTTTTCCCACGACGCGCCTCGTATAATATTCGTTTAGTAGTACCTGGTAGTAAAAATGGCTAGAAAGGGAGACTGGAGGCCATGCATTTATATATACCATCATGTTCTCACACTGTACTGGTAGCCTGACAATATACATCAAGGAAAATCACATTTCAATCATGGGGGATGTCAGGGAATTTTAATGGTGTCAATTTGTGCATGCTAGTGTTGTATTCAATGCTACACTTTCTTGCTTTGAAAGCATTTCTGTGAATTTCCTGACAATATTTCACATGTGTGCAAATGAAGCCTGGGGTCGTATTCCAGAAACATCTTAAGTGAAATTTTATTCTTAGCCTTAAAATTAAAATTTTTCTTAAGCATTTTATTCAATTTATACATGAAATTGCTGCTAAACGTTAAAAAATTATTATTAACTAATATTTACTTAACTGTAATTTGATTCATGAATTAATGTGTAGTTTAAAAAAGATTACCTTACAAAGATTGAAACTTAAGTGAAAATATGTTAAGATAAACTTAAGATGTTTCTGGAATACGAACCCAGGGCTGGTATTTATTAAGACTTAGTCACAAATTAAGAGAAATATTAAAATTCTGTAATTGTATTACTTGATTTTCGGACAGAGTAACGCATTGTTTGAAAACTTTAACACAAAAGTTACAATATTATTCCAAGTGTATCAATATTTAGAATTAGTTATGGACTTTTTCCAAAGCAATGTGTTCAAACACATGTTTTCAGACAGAGTAACGCATTGGTTGAAAAATTTGACAAAATGGAACATTTTAATTCCAAATGTATTAATGTTTAGTGTTTTTTTTTGCACATATTCCAAAGCGTTGTGTTAAAGTGCAAATTTTAATTTTGTTTACTTACTTGTAACTATAGTTAAGAGTAACCTAAGAATCTTAATAAATATGTGCCCGGGTCCAATTCTTTCGTTCAATACTTCATTCAAGCCATTACTTTTATTGCAAGTTGTTGATTTCATCGTCCATATCAATCTGATTAAAAAGAACATTTAATTATACACCCTAAAATGTTTGTAGCATGTTTGTTTTAAAATTTGAAAATATACGTAATTCAAGCATGTTTCGTTCATAGTTTTTTTATTTAAACATGATTCATTCAAGCAATGAAATAAAGTTACAGCTTTAGTATGTACATTTAACAACAATCCTGAAGTAATATAAATAAACTACAGAAAAGCATTAGCATCGTTTTATTCAAAGTCAGTTAGTAGAAACCAGTTTTTAATAACATTGAGTGTAGCAGTACGTAATATGTACAATAAAAATAATTATTACAATATTTCAGAATGTCCAGGTGGTCTTTGTTATTTCGAGCTTCCTTATTTTAACTTTCGGGAATTTTAAAGTTTAAAATAATTCACATCTGTCTCTTCTTACTTATAAAGTAATTAATATTATAATTATATAAAATATTTACAAGTATTTCAAATATTGAACTCGCTGCAACAACGTATATGTAATTTTAACTAATTTATATTAGTTCAGTAACTGATTAACTAATTGCTTCCTTTTTGCTTTCTTTTTATTGGTGCAAATTGTTTTTGCTTTCTTTTGATTGGTGCAAATTTAGAAGGTTTGAAAATGAAAGAAAATGTCCATCAGCAGTATTTTAAATTCATTTTATAACAGACCTTGGTATTTTAACATTTTTTACGGGGTGTTTTGATATGGATGGAAATTCCTATTCAGATCTTTTTGTTACTGTATTTCTTGTATATTATAATTGATTATTACAATTTAACCTCATTTTTTCAGCATTATCGGCCATCTGTAAATTTTGAAACATTGGCTTTGTGTTAACCAATGCTAATTTCAGCCCTCTTTATTTACAATGATTTATTAATGACATAAGCAGCATTGGAACATGGAATGTTTGCAAAAGCACAAGTGAGGCGTGTCATGGGAAAATCGGGCTTAATGCATGTGTGTAAAGTGTCGTCCCAGATTAGACTTTGCAGTCTGCACAGGCTAATCCGGGACGACACTTTCCGCCTACAGTGGATTAATGTTTAGAAGAGACTTCCTTGAAACAGAAAATACCATACAAGCGGAAAGTGCCGTCCTGAATTAGCCTGTGCGGACTGCACAGGCTAATCCGGGATGACACTTTATGCACATGCATTAGGCCCGGTTTTCCCACGACACGCCTAAAGTATATTTTCTTGAGTCTAAGTCTATTCTATATTCTTAAGTTGGTGAATACGGGCCCTGGGCCTGTTGTTGGCTTTACATGTTATGTATTGATTCTAAGCAAACAAACGGGGTTTTGCTTAGAATAAATATGAGGCGTGTTTTGGGAAAACCGGGCTTAATGCACGTGCATAGTGTTGTACTGGATTAGCCTGTGCAGTCTGCCTACAGTGCATTTTTGTTTAGAAGAGACTTCCTTGAAACAGAAAATGCCATAAAAGCGTCCCGGGACGACACATGACGCACGTGCATTAAGCCTGGTTTTCTCACGACACGCCGCATATGATCTTATATTTCTTGAATTGGGAATTTGGATATAAGATTACAAAATAAATGTAAAAATACAAACAAACAGAATGGTTATTGGGTCAGTAATTTATCCACTCAACAATACTATTTGTATTAATTCTAATGTCAGTAACTATTTGTAACACAGGCAAATGAAAAGACTACTTTCTCAATAATAACCAGTTTCACTTGAATGAAGTTATTAAACATGTATTTTTTTTTCTTTATGATAAATAAAGTTTGCTGTTACCATGTGCTGGCAGTGAGAGGTTATGAAACCAATGACAATTATTGGCCCATATAACAAAGGACTTAAAATGCCTTAAAACTAAAAGCAGTGGTCTTGATAACAAATGTATGGTAGTCATAGGTTTTGAAAACAAAAGAAGTCAACGTGAAACCAAAAGGTGACAGATCCTGAAACCTGCGACAGTAATAGGTCTTGAAACCAAGGGCAGTCATAGTTCTTAAAACAAACAACAATAATTGGCCTTGATAACAAGGGAGGTGAAATGCCTTGAAACCAATGCCCGTGATAGGTTCTACTCATAGGTCTTGAAACCAAAGGTAGGTTTAAGTCTTGAAACCATTGGTGGCCATAGGTTTTGAATCTAAGGGCAGGCATAGGGCTTGAAAACAAAGGTAGCAATAGGTATTGAAACCAAATGTAGCCATAGGTGTTGAAACCAAATGTAGACTTAGGTCTTGAAATTTAAGGCAGTCAAAGTTCTTGAAACCAGTGATGTTAATAAGTCTTAAAATGTACGGCAATCAAAGGTCTTGAAAGCAAAGACAGTCATAGCTGTTGAAACGATGGTGGTCATAGGGTTTAAAACCAAAGACAGTCATAGCTCTTAAAAGAAAGGTGGCCATAGGGCTTGAAACCAAAGACAGTCATAGCTCTTGAAACAAAGGTAGTCATAGGGCTTAAAAACAGTCATAGGGCTTAAAAGCAATCTGGTCATATGTCTTGACGAGAAATGTGGACATAGAGATTGATACATAGGCAGTCATAGTTCTTGAAACAGATGTGGTCATAAGTTCTTCAAAACAAAGGGTGGCCAAAAGTCTTGGAAACAAAGGTGGTCAAAGGTCTTGAAACCAAAGGTAGCCATAGGTCTTGAAAACAAAGGTGGTCATAGATTCTTGAAAACGCAGTGTGGCCAAAGGTCTTGGAAACAACGGTGGTCATAGGTTCTTGAAAATAAAGGGTGGCCATAGGTTGTGAAACCATAGGTAGCCACATGTTCTTGGAAAACAAAGGGTGGCCCTAGTTCTTTGAAACAAATGTGGTCATAAGTTCTGGAAAACAGAGAGTGGCCAAAGGACTTGAAACTGAAGGTAGCCATAGGTTCTTGAAAACAAAGGGTGTCCAAAGGTCTTGGAAACAAAGGTGGTCATAGGTTCTTGAAATCAAGGGCAGGCATAGGGCTTGAAACAAAGGTGGTCATAGGTTCTTGAAAACAAGGGCAAGCATAGGGCTTGAAACAATGGTGGTCATAGGTCTTTAAAATGAAGGCACTATATGTATTAGAACCAAGGCAGTTGTAGGTATGAAAACAAAGACAGTCATAGGTCTTGAAACCAGTGATGGGCTGATTAATAATTTAGTCAAATAATCATGATGAGCACTATACATTTAATCTATAAAGTGCCTTTGTAGATATAATATTATTATGTAAATATTAATAAATGTTTGGTCTTATTTAGTCAAGCAGTTGAATTCCATTTTTGTGTGTTTTAACAACTGCAAATTCAAACCATTTTTGTTTAAACTATAGGAGCCAGTGTAACACAATAAATTGACAAAGTTGGTAAAACACGATTTCTACTGAACAACAACAATCCACATTTTAGTCGTGATTATTTGATTAATCAGTCACTTTTGGCTCTGACTAATCAACGAATATGACCGAGTCCAATCATTACCTGAAACCAAAGACAGTCATAGGTCTTGAAACAAAGGTGGCTGACCGGTATGAACTATTGGGGCACATAAAGTTCAGCTCCAGATATCCAACGACTTCTAGTGATTTATTCTATACTTCGCAGGAAGCCAGATTAAAAATCGTAATTACCAGAATGCATTGAGCAGAAGGACACTGGCGATTCAATGTTGTGATCTGATGCCCGGTGTGTCACAATGTAACAAAATATGTATTGCATACATGCACTGTATCCATTAACGCAGCAAAAATGGCGACAAAGTGCGCGTTACAAATGTGCGCAATGTTTTGCAATTTCACGGTGTATAACCAACTATATCCGATTCGGATGTTGCAATGCGATTTCAAGGGCTGATTAAAAAAGTACACACAGGTTGGTACAATATCTGGAAAAATATAAGCATATATCTGGACGCACACGTTGTTTTTCTTGAGTCTAAGCTACCTAATGTGTTTGTCAAAAACGAAAACAGAATAATGGGGAATGGACTTTATAAAACTAACCAAAATTGCTAAGTTAAAAAAATTAATCAATCTATTAAAAACAAAACCGAGTTATGTGGGTTGCTTTCCCTGGTGGAGACGTTGATAGTTAAGGAGTATTTCAAGTTGCAAGGAAATTCCTTTGATAGTATTAAAAATAGTGGACTTTAATATTGACCGAACGGATCGGTTGAGATATGAATAATATGTATGGAAATCCGCATTTTCAATAAAAAAAAGCCTTGCAATGGAAGCCTTGTTTTTGCTATTCGAACAACGCGACGATCTATTTTCCATACATGTGCACTCGATTGTATTATTATTGTGTTGTTGTTTGTTGTTGTTTATTTGGGGGGAGGATCTTATCATGCTACTTGCAAAGGTATTGTTGCCTACTCGCAAAGGTTTTGTTGCCGGCATCAGGTTCAAGTTCGTTTCTGTGCGATCTAATAATATTTATTACCTGCTGCTGACTAGAGAATTATATTAGGACACGGATTTGATGACACTTAGAAAGTTATTAAACATATACGAGCGCTTTGTGTGTCAATTTAGTCATAGAATACAGAAAACTGTTTTGCTTTGCCATACCTGTTTCTTTCAGTCGGCCTAATATACTTTTATTGAAATAATCAGAGTTATATAACAGTGAAACATTTCCTTATGACAAACGTGATAAATATCACAATAATGCTACACATGCATTATATCAAATTCTAACGTAACTCGAGCGGAGTTTTCTATAGACAAAGAACAAAATTCATCGGTGTGAAACTACAAATAAACAACCTGAAAAAATAGTTCTGAAACCTGTTAAATATAGTTCGTATTGTAATCGCAGAAATGTTGTCAGGTCATGTTAGAATCGAAATAATGTTCGCTTTATCGTTGTTTATGGGTTAATAAACACCCTTTTGTCGTTCTGATGCGGTATAAACCCTCATGGTTTAATTCATGCGCATCAGAACTCCAACTCGTCGTTTATTAGCCGATAAACAACTCTAAATCGAACATTATTTCTTAAATAAAAACCCCGCAGTTGCGTTCCATCAAACTATAAACACATGGTGAAGTTTACATTGTATGAAAATAACACAAGGTTGAGAGAAAATTTTTATCCAACAATAGAAAAAAAACATAAGCATGGCAATAAAATATTGCGTAACAATTTCCATTGAGATGAATGGAATCGCGTGAGTATAGTGTTACGTAACTTCTTTAGAAAATCTAGACAAAAATATAAAAGTATCGGTCTATTCTAAGAGCGCGCATGTTGTTACTAGCTGATGCGGTTTTCATTGTAATAATACTATAATATTGTAGATGTGTGTTTTTTTTAGTCACGATACGATTCCATGAAAATATGATAGCGTCTTAAAAGTATAAAAGTGACTCAACTTGGAAGATCTTGTCACAGAATCGGCTCAGCTGTCGTGAGGTGTGTAAAGTATAATATATTTTCGCAGAAACCAATGTCTGATCTAATAGAATAACACTGAATAATGCGGGTTTTCTAGAATTTGCTAGTGTATATATGGTCGTCATTATCAACATTTAGTAGTCATTTTCTGGTTCATGGAATATCCGATTTAAGATAATAAGTTGTGAAAAAGATGAAAAAGTTAATACATGCATAAACATTTACGTAACTGAAAGCGGAAGTTTATGATTATTTCTCGTTTATTAGTTTAAGGCGAATTAACTTATAGCATTTTGATTACCTAATTTTGTGAGAAGTTTCCTTATACCTCTTTAAAGGGTTGCAGTCTATTGGACATGACGGAACCATTTTGAATATACCTCTTTTTTGAATCTGTTAATACAAGTTAACTCGGATTGTTCTTATTGGGACTCAATAATAAAGCGCTTATTTTTATCAATGGAATTCTAACAAGAGGGCGTGAGGTAGTGAGTAGCTGCTAAGTGCACAAAGACAATGTAACAAATGCACTTTCTGTCAATAAGGAAGCTAGCGAGTCACGAAGAACCAAGGGCGCGGAAGACTACAGGATAGGTTACACTCTACTAACACTACTAACAGTATTGGTGCAAACTGCGGTCTTGGGAATTAACTTTTTTCCACGCCGGTTAAGAGTAATTCATAAACAAGTATATATGAAAAAGAAAATACATTTGCAGAAAATTCAAGGTTCATTGTAAGTTGTCGTCGATGTGAAACCTGCTACTTTCAATTTTGTATTTTAAACACCTGAAATTACTGAGTCATATTAATAAATACTATATAATTACAAGACTGTGAATGTGGTTGGAAAAATAATCTTAAACGTGTGATAAAACTTTATAAAGAAGAAGAACTGACACTAACGCAAAATATCAAAGTGAAATAGTAGTTAGGAAACAAGACAAATCGTGCATTTTGACACTTAAGGAGTACCCGCGCACGTGTATTGCACGTTGCAACTTTAAACTGCATCTGGTTCTGTAGCTACTGCTAGAATCTGCTTGTCTGGAGAAAACTGTGATGGAGCCAAGGTCACCCCTGAGTCCCGATGGGAGCTGGTACGTAAAACATGCTTGAACACTGTCTAATCTTAGATCCTCTCGTGTAATATGCATGAATACGGCTAATATTAGATCCTCTCATGGTAATATGATGGAATACTGTCTAATCTGAGATCCTGTCATATTGTCTAAACATATACAGGTATCCTCTCATGGTAATATATATATATATAACTTTATTTCCTCCATATACATGAAGAGCTGGGTTTTTTCATGTATATGTGTTTATTCTGTATAAATCAGTATAATACTTTTATAAATCAATGAAGTTATCATTCGCACGTAATACACGTACATGCAACAATCGTGTACAATCATTTGGAAAAAAAAATACAATGGTAATAGAAATAAAAACAGTATTAGAAATAAATACACATGAATAATTTAAGCACAATGCAACAAGAAGTAATAGAATTGTTGAAGTTAATGAAGAATAAAATACTACTGTACATGTACCATTAATCAATTATTTCATTATATGTCTCTAATTAGTAAAATATTTCACTTGCTGGCATAATACAGAACTCTCATATTAATTTTAAAAAAAAAACATAACAACATTCAATATCATACCTGTACCACAACCAATCAGTAACATGAAGTGTTCATTAGAAAAAGAGATCAAAACTATAATAATTTAATGTACTTTCACTTGCCCATATCATTTAACTTTCTAGATTTCTGATTAGGTGAGTTTTTATTTTTACCTGCTCAAAGGGGGTTACGTTTTGTCCAATCTCATTAAAACCATTTACAGTCTAACGCTACTATATTATCCGCTGACTGGATCTGATGACTTCGCATTAGGGGTCACGTTCACGTTTCATGAGCCAATCAAGTTGTTGCCTTCAAAATGTTGTGGGATAACTTTATATATAAACCACAAAAATTATGCACGAACTTAACGTGAACTTTGGATGTTTACTCGCCTAAGGTACCACTTTATCCGTTGTTATCCATGTGAAAATTAACTGTAACTAATTTATTCCAGAGGATCAGCTTTTCAAAAACCGTGGCCAAACTTTGCTGTGCAAAAAGCAATTTCAGTGGGCGCAGCAGGGCTGATATTTTATTGTTCGGGTCAGTTGACCGTGACCTATTATACGATGTCTTCAGATCCTAACAACGGTTTATTTACCCATTTGTTTGTTAGTTAGGAACTTTACGCACACTGCGGACTGCACAGGCTAATCCGGGACCACACTTTACGCACGTACATTAAGTCCGGGTTTCTCTCGACATGCCTCATTTATGTCTGTCGCTAGTAAGTGTTGCTGTCACGAGTAGATTTCGATTACGTCAGATTTCCATTACGTCGGTGCTAGTTTTGAATTTCATAGTTTGTAATGCCATGTGCGGTCTAAGGTGAAGAGGCTTCGAATGCATTTGTAATAAACATATCAAATTCTGCTTACAGCTTATGCAATATTTATTTACTAGAATTAGAATCAATTCAGTAAATACATAGAACCATTATTTATGTATGGAAACACGTGTCAAAAAATAGTATAATTGTTTCAGTAACTGAAAAATTATATTCTATTATATAATAATATTATTATATATCTAATCTTAATAACCATAGAAATACAATAAAACACTGCCTGTGCACATGTTCCAAACACTAGAAAGTATGACATCCGCATAGTGACGTGTTATATATCTGCGCATGCGGGAGGCTGTCAAGAAAAAATGAAGCGCGGACATTAAATTTATCTTAGCTAATCGCTCTGGGCTCGACTACCAACACGTCGCACTTGAGTATATCTCTGGGAACTAATTCATGAAAAAGATCTTGAAATTGTAGCTGTAGCTTCCGGGTCCATACATCGTGCAGAGCAGCTTCGACCCGGTTTAACACCCAAAACACATTCATATATGTTCTTGTGCTACAAGACAATGTGGTTGTGGAAATTATGCAAAGAAAAACAAAGTTTTGTGACACGCAATGTGCTGATCGTTCAATCCTAAACTTCGAAAACCAGGCATTATAATTATGTTGCGACCGATATTTAAATTGCCACAACTGTTTGAACCCATGAGTATCACTGTAACAAATTTCGAAATTTTGTCAATAAAATAGAAACAATAAATAGTGTTTATAACATCTGACCGAAAGTCTGTATTACAGAAAATCCCAATGTTGTAAATTATCATATTGTTTAAGCCATTATCGCATTCTATATGTGCTATATAGCAAAACAGATTGAATACATCTTCGTTTTGTGTCGTTTTTTCGAATTGCTCAATGATCGTCAAATACGTTGCAATTGACACCAAACTTTCATCCAATAGTATCCCATAGAGTTCATTCAGACATATTATTTTGTGCCTTGTTCAGCAAGATAGTTTCAGAGTTCACTCCTGATTCATGCCAGATGGACAAAATGCTAGGTTAACAGAAATATGCTAACTCAAAAAGAAACTAGACCGTTACGTTTTACGCCATAACTCTTCGTGTTGCAAACTTAAATGGGCGTATCGACGGCTTATACGGTATAATATTTTCAAAAATAAAATTATATTTAAAGAAGTATTTATTAAAAGATTGCTTAACACATAGGTCTCGTTTTTTTAAATAAACAGTAAAATAATTTATTTTATAATTATGAAAGGTGGTCACCTTGACACTTTTCGCGGGCGCGGGAAAATAAATAGTAGTAGTAAAATCGATATGAATAAAATGTACTTCAAGTACCGTTATGCTCATGCGCACTATTGATAACTGTATTGTAGCGTGGGAAAGTGAATTTTTGGCATTGTATATATTGTTTCTTAACGATTCCATCAATATATTATTGCTATTAGTATAATGTATTCGTGAAAATGGGGAATATGCCTTGTTTAAATACGTGTCCATATTTACGGGAAATACCGTCGATATGCCCCTTTTAAATTTCCGTGTTAATCATTAACCCGCTTTCACATTAAACGAAATGACAACTGTAAGTTATAACGTCTGAACAGAATAGTCATTAAGCTATATTTTGGTACTAAACATGTATAGGTTTGAGTTGGCAAATACTCCAACAATCACATTAGAAACAGAAGAGTCATTAAGCTATATTTTGGTACTAAACATGTATAGGTTTGACTTGGCAAATACTCCAACAATCACATTAGAAAAACAGAATAGTTATTAAGCTATATTTTGGTACTAGACATGTATAGGTTTGAGTTGGCAAATACTCCAACAATCACATTAGAAACAGAAGAGTCATTAAGCTATATTTTGGTACTAAACATGTATAGGTTTGAGTTGGCAAATACTCCAACAATCACATTAGAAACAGAATAGTAATTAAGCTATATTTTGGTACTAAACATGTATAGGTTTGACTTGGCAAATACTCCAACAATCACATTAGAAACAGAATAGTCATTAAGCTATATTTTGGTACTAAACATGTATAGGTTTGACTTGGCAAATACTCCAACAATCACATTAGAAACAGAATAGTCATTAAGCTATATTTTGGTACTAAACATGTATAGGTTGGACTTGGCAAATACTCCAACAATCACATTAGAAACAGAATAGTCATTAAGCTATATTTTGGTACTAAACATGTATAGGTTTGAGTTGGCAAATACTCCAACAATCACATTAGAAACAGAAGAGTCATTAAGCTATATTTTGGTACTAAACATGTATAGGTTTGACTTGGCAAATACTCCAACAATCACATTATAAACAGAATAGTCATTAAGCTATATTTTGGTACTAAACATGTATAGGTTTGACTTGGCAAATACTCCAACAATCACATTAGAAACAGAAGAGTCATTAAGCTATATTTTGGTACTAAACATATATAGGTTTGACTCGGCAAATACTCCAACAATCACATTAGAAAAAGAGTCCAGGGGCCATATCCACAAAGCTCCTACGTGAAAACTGAAGTAAATTCCTTAAAATCATAACATTCCTCAAGTCTTTGGCTGGTTCATTTAAAGTTTATTTGATGCGCGTCGTGGGAAAACCGGACTTAATGCATGTGCGTAGAGTGTCGTCCCGGATTAGCCTGTGCGGACTGCACAGGACGGCACTTTCCGCCTACAGTGGATTTATGTTTAGAAGAGACTTCCTTGAAACAGAAAATACCATAACAGCGGCAACTGCCGTAATGGATTAGCCTGTGCGGACTGCACAGGCTATCCGGGACGCGACTTTACGCACACGCATTAAGACCGGTTTACTCACGACGCGCCTCATTTTGTTTTCAATACTTTTTTTTTCAAGTTAAGACCCAAAAGATGCTTCTTAATTTACCGGATTTTAAATACAAAACTTTGGTTTCCACAAGGAAAATTGTTTTTGAATTTTTCACTTACGGATGACTTAAGATAAGATTTTCCTTAGAAGCTTTGTAGATATGACCCCAGGGCCCAATTCCACACAGCTCCTAAGGAAAATCTTAACTTAAGTTATACTTAAGTCAAAATTTAATATAGCACGTTCTATGTGAAAATCATTATTTTATCACAATCAAACCGTCTGATACAGTATCAGCCACAGACTTAAGGAATTTATAATTTTAAGAAATTTACATATATTTTTCCCAAGGAGCTTTGTGGATACGGGCCCATTTTCTTTTTTAGTTAGTATTGTTAAACGATTGATTGCTTTTGCCATTCTTATAAATTTAGTCCCCAGTTCGCAATACGGGTAGAACACGAATTTCTGTTCCGAGATTAAATTGAGCCAAATATTTCAGGATCAGGCTCAATAAATGCGTTCACAAAATATTTGGATAATATCTAAGTGTGTATAAAATCTATACGTTACTTAATTATGAACCCCTCTCAGCGTACATTTTCAGTTTGATACGAAGATTTTATGCAAAACCTTGGCTTACAGTGATTCTTGTTATGTATCTAGATACAATTTTTTTGACATTTAGACATTTTATTCAAATCCAATACGCCTGATGTTGCACACGAGGACAACAATACATATATGTACACAACATGCATAAGCATATATATATATAGATATATATATGTTTAGCGGAGAAGGATCTCAAATATTTAAATTTGTTTTTTCGTCATAAATTATTATTCTGCTCATGCAAGTCAAAACATACAAAAATGTCATGCAGAATGTTGATTATTAACAACTCCACATAATAACTATACTGTGTTGCTATTATAATACCAACAAACCAACAACAAAGTATCTCACAGCACTCTATGGGTGCAAAATATAAAATAACATCCGTATCACCCGTATCATAGACCCTATCAAAACGGGATAAAGAGCTACTGTGGTTATACATTCTGCCATAATATGCAACAATTTATCTTTTGTGCTGCGTTTAATAATAATTAGAATATATAATCTTAGTGAGACACAAGAAATTCAAACAATAAAGGCATAATAAGATAATATGAAATACAAAATGCCAAGGATACGCATAATGTATTGTTTGATGCAATACGTACATACAAGTGTCGTTAAGCAACAATTCAAATAAAAATAACAAGATGGAATAAGATGAAATACAAAATACAAATGTACTACGAATAACATACACTAACATATTAACCAACATATACATACAAGTGTCGTTAAGCAGCATTAATACTCATACAGAAGACGATCAGATAATGTAAGATCATATAAATAATAATTTTATACAAAAAAATGTTGGTAAATCAAGAATAACAACCGAATTATGTTTGTTTGTTTTGTTGTTTGTAATTATTTTTCGCCATTTTTAACAGTATTTCAGCCATATCACGGCGGTCAGTTAACCTAGTTAACCTAGTCACACTTTTCCTGGGCAAGCTTAGCCGATCTAAGCGGTTTACCAGTACTTAGTGCACATACTTATGCCAGTAACTGACAACTGCCCTACTTGAATCAGAGGTAGGGGAGAATGGCCGTATAAATAATTTCATGACAAATCCCCACACAAGTTATGCGGCCGGACTGGGGTTCGAACTCACGATCCCCGGATTGACAGTCCAGCGCTCTATCAACTGAGCTAGCCGGGCCCGGCTGAACAACCGAATTATAAAACCCTATCATAAAGCCTTATCGAAACGATATTGGTAAAAACAGAAAATAACCGAACTATGAAACCCGATCGAAACGAAATTGGTAAAACAGAAAATAACCGAACTATGAAACCCGATCGAAACGATATTGGTAAAAACAGAAAATAACCGAACTATGAAACCCGATCGAAACGAAATATAGAGCTTCTGCGGTTATCAATTGTATCATATATTAAACAATTTATCTTGTATTCTGAATTTTGATTAAAATCTGACGATATAGTCTTAGTGAGCCAAAACAAATTACAACTTATAAATATAAAGGCATTATAAAGTATATGAAATACAAAATACCAATTTTGTTGGTAAATTAATATGCAACATGAATACTCATAAAGAAATCAATCAATCATCAAAACAGGAAGGATGTTTATGTTTTAGCAATAAAATATTATATAATTATCTTGTTTGCTCTTTAACTTTAAAACCGAGATATGTATAGCAAGCTAATTTTTTTAAGGTAGTCACATCTTCTGAATTCAAAAGTGCCATAAATTTCGGCATACTAGGTTTTAACCAATAATGTCTATTAATACCGGTATATATAAATGTCTAAATGTCAAATATCAAGACAATCACTAACCAACTTAAATAGTATATCAAGACAAGCACCAACCAACATAAATAGTATATCAAGACAAGGACTAACCAACCTTCATAGTATATCGAGACAAGCACTAACCAACCTAAATAGTATATCAAGACAAGCACTAACCAACCTTCATAGTATATCAAGACAAGCACTAACCAACCTTCATAGTATGTCAAGACAAGCTCCAACCAACATAAATAGTATATATCAAGACAAGGACTAACCAACCGAAATAGTATATCAAAACAAGCACTAACCAACCTAAATAGTATATCAAGACAAGCACTAACCAACCTAAATAGTATATCAAGACAAGCACTAACCAACCTAAATAGTATATCAAGACAAGCACTAACCAACCTTAATAGTATATCATGACAAGCACTAACCAACCTGAATAGTATATCAAGACAAGCACTAACCAACCTAAATAGTATATCAAGACAAGCACTAACCAACCTTAATAGTATATCAAGACAAGCACTAACCAACCTCAATAGTATATCAAGACAAGCACTAACCAACCTAAATAGTATATCAAGACAAGGATTAACCAACCTTAATAGTATATCAAGACAAGGACTAACCAACCTTCACAGTATGTCAAGAGAAGCACTAACCAACCTAAATAGTATATATCAAGACAAGCACTAACCAACCTTAATAGTATATCAAGACAAGCACTAACCAACCTAAATAGTATGTCAAGACAAGCACTAACCAACCTTATTAGTATATCAAGACAAGCACTAACCAACCTTAATAGTATGTCAAGACAAGCACAAACACTGAAAAAAGTACTCCTCCGGCTGGGCTGGAACCTACGCCCACCGGATCACAAGTCTGTCATCCTTACCACTAGGCCAGCTGGACTTACGTAGTTAACGTGTATTTTAACATAACGTTCTACGGTAAGTGTAACACGCGTGTTTTCATTGACGAAAGGCGTTACAAACGCTGTATGATTTTCAGAATTCCGTATTCCAGAAACATCTTATGTTGATCTTAAACTATTTTTACTAAAGTTGCAATTTTTGTAATGTAATATTTGTAAAACTACATATGTATTTGTGAGTCCCTTTACAGTTAAACAAACGTTAATAATAAGTTGATAATTAATACACACTTGGCACAATGTCATTTAAATATGAAATAAAATGTTAAAGAAAAGTTATGATCTTATGGTTAAGGTAAGATAAAACTGACAATAAAACTTGAAAGTAAACAGAAAAAAAACAACATAAAAATGACGAAGGAAACACTTCAATATGGAATAAATAAACAAGTACCAGTGTCGAGTTTTTTCATCGTTTATTATTGTTGTGTAACATAAACCAATAAACCATAAACCGTCTGTACAGACGAAAACTATTTGGTGACTAAAAACTAGCTTATAGTGCGTTTAAAATCAATGTTTGTTCTTAACGTTTATTCCATTTTAAATAGAAATATATGTTAATTAACTTTATTTGGTTAATTGTATTTGTGCCACTATATCGTTAACCAACGTCTAAAAGACGCATTTGTACAAAACTGGTCAAGTCGATTGAGTGAGTCTAGTAGAGCCCTATTGTATAATAACATCAAGTCTTTTGAATACCATGACTACCTGAGTCTAGTTAACTTCAAACAATTTCGAATGTGTATTACAAAATTACGTGTTTCATCTCATAGATTACATATAGAAACAGGCCGATGGAATAGACCAGAACCCACACCAGTTTGAAAACAGAACATGCTTTTTATGTAATACGTTAGAAGATAAATATCACTTTATTATGGAATGTATTTTATATAATGATTTACGTGCTAAATATATACCCAGATATTTTCGCACCAGGCCAAATATGCAAACATACTACTTCAAACAAAAAACAAAAAGTTGCTTAGAAATTTAAGGGCTTATATATTTTATTCCTTCGAGTTAAGAAATCAGTCCTTATATGACTAATTTTACTAACCAGACTGTTTGTTATACTTTTTGTAACTGTAAGTATGTACTGAGATTTAAACTTAACTTAAACTGAGATGTCCTAATCATGTGACTTATATGTATTTGAACTTGTTAGGCTCGCAAGCGTATGCATATTTCTATGACATATGTCTCTTTATAGTTATATCTCCACCTTATATTAAAAAACTCAAACTCAACTCACTTTATTAAGTAAATAAAGGCCGCTGGCCCATAATACACAATATAGTACACAAATCATAATAGATAAATGTAGTTGCATTCCAACATCCAACACTAATAGTAATACATGTTTAAGTATTTATAGTATTCATAAGATGATATAAAAATATGCATAATTTATGTATCGTTTCATTATTATTTGTACTCATCATAGTATAAAAATCATTGACAGTATTTCCACCAAAATACCAGTTGTAAAGAAATTCTCGACGGATAACATCATATTTAGGACAATGAAAAAAAGCGTGAAATTCACAATCAATAACTGATATGTTATTTTCATTGAAACAAAAGGTACATATTCTCAAATCTTGAGCAATATTTAACTGCCTTCCAAGTTCACTGTTTAATTTGTGGTTCGCACATCTAAATCTAGCGAAAGCAATTTTATATTTGAAAGGGATTTCTAAGTCTAAATATCGCTCAGTATTAAGCAAAGTCTTATAATATTTATAATGATTATGTTACGCTACTCTATTCTTATCCTGTTTAGTAAAATATGATTGCGCCATCTCCATCTCCAACGTGTTTTACAGTTTTTCATAAGTGTATGCTCCATAAGCAACACACATTGTATACATGTACTTGTTTAGTTATTTCGGTTCTATACTCTGTCCTGCCATATTGCTTTATGTAAATATGTTGTCCTCATGGGTCTTTGGACCTAATGGAATTTATGAAAATAAACTACACTAAACTATACTATCTGTCGTAAGATCGCACATACACACTTTTATTTATATACTTATATAACCTACTTTTATTTTTGGATGATGTGCCTTTTTTTAAATTGTCAATTTACCAATCTGTGAAAAAGTACCATTAATGTCCGAACAAAAATGTATTACTGTTATCATTTTACAGGTGCGTCGGTTCACATATTTGTACTTAATGGTGTTCGGTAAAAAGAAATGAATGAACTGGCCCGCATTGGTTACAAGTGACTGAGATCATATTTCTCTTTTAAAAAATCTTCCCAAGGACATCCTTAAACAAGAAATGTCTTTAAAAAAGACAATCGGCGTTGAAATTAATATTGAGATGTCATTTTTTTACCTGAAACATAATACAAGATGATCGTTTACGTGACTTCTCGGACCCCAGCTTGTTTGGTTCCCACCAAGGAGACTCTTTCGGACACTATAAAAAACCTTATCGGACCCAACATTAATTGGAGATAAACTCAAACATTATTAAGATGTTTACCGTGAATAAACCGATCATACCTTCCATTTTTGCACCGGTGATAAATGAATAACCTAAATGCTAGTAATTTACCGGGGCAAATTTAACATATTAGCATTGTCAGAAAATAATTGCGGAAATTAATGAAAATTATTATATATCAGACGAGTGTACATAGTTATGTTAAATAATATACTATACGTATCATAAGTTTTGCAAATAGTGTATTCATGCTACGCAAATGAAGTAAAAGTAACATTTCGACGTATTACGAGACTTCTTTCACCACATTTTATTTATAGAAAGATGTTAAATATTTAAAAATTGAATAA